>CM034157.1:53711309-54414674 GCA_019776745.2 Taxus chinensis | reverse complement strand
ATATTTTCCTCAAAGGGTAACAACTCACCATTGTCAAAAATATAAGACAAACTACTAAATCCTCCTCACCTTCAATTTCCTCCTCCGCCATTAGTTTCTTACCCGTCACCTTTGTGACCATCATGTTTCTAAGATTGTATCTTGGGGTCAGTTTACAATTTAGAAGTGATTTTATTTCTTATCTTAAACATGATTTCTTCATTAATTTACTATAATATATTTTTTTTTTAAGTCCATCTTACATAATGTTTGAAGTTTCATTGATGTCAAAAGGAGTAGGAAGCATAAAGGTTGATTGGCAGTGTCTTATCATGTTGAGTTACTTAATGAAGAGGTATGGTTTCTTGAGGTTTCTTGAGTTTGTGTGATGTATTAAAGTAACTTGTATAGGTAGATGGATTTTATTTTGATGTCATGAAGTGTGTTGAAGTCTCTTGTAGGTGCATAAGATTGATGAATTCATAAGGAGATCAATATAGTTGGTGTAAGCATGTTTAAAATGCTTGGTCTTGAGGCCTAATCAATAGGATGAGGTATAAAATGATGGAGTACATTTATATATGATATATTTGAGTATGGTGAGAGCATGGGGAGAATTAATATGAGGTGTAGGGATACTCACAAGTGTCTTGGAGTGTAGTTATATGGTTTGGATATGTTTTCTAGGTCTGCACTAAACCAATTCTTAAGACCTAGGTGTCCAAATGAGATTGATTGGAATGAATTAATCATGGTTATGAAAATTTTAGAATTGAAAAGGTGAATAATGTTTTTCTTGAGGTGTATTCAAATATTGAGGTCTTGGATTGTAATAAGTTTCAAGCTATGTGATTTTCAGCTCTACCGAGTTCCTAGAAGTGGGAAATAAAGCTCGAGTTGGTATGTCTGGTGCTTGTTGGCACATATAAAGTTTGCATGGGATGGTGATATCTTAAATATAGTTGATAAATATTCCTAATATGGTGTTCCAAGAATCAATTTATGGTTTAAGGGGTTGAGTTTTATGAACAATCCTTAAGACGTTAGGTGGTTCTAAACCCTCCTAAAACCCTGGTTGAAAAGCAATGTAAAAGAACTTAATAATACTAGCCTAGAATGGATTGATTAACCTTGGTTATTAATTTAAGGTTCTAGAGTACTCTTCTATATTTCTCCATGTGGTATCTATGTGTCTTAATTGTATGTGGATCCTGCAAAAAAGTGCATGTTTCTCGAAAAGTTGGGTTTTTTCTTAGGTTGTTCATTGGACTAGATGACTAAATTGGTGTTTGAGGAAATTTGGAATCCATAATACATGTATATAATGGTTTAATATAATTTTTTATCCCTTTGGATTTCTTTTAAATTCATTCTTACATGACTTGTTTTTAGGTAGTTCTGGGTAGTTTTTAAATGACCTAGTTGTAGAGGTGTTTTAAGGCTTCTATAGTCCACGTGATGGTGTTGTGACCATTTGGTGATGACCATGAGGTCATGATATTTCCATCCATGTGTCACACTTTCATGGTTGAGTTGATTTTATGTTGGTTTGGCTTCATTCTATGAGGATTAGTTTTATAGGTGATAGACCTAGTGAGGCTAGTTTCTCCTAAAGGTGGTTTCATTGAATGAGATGATGGTTTAGAGTGGTAGAAGCCTATTAGAAGTTACTTGAAGGCTTATAAAAAATGTATAGATATGTTCCTTGATATTTGGTGGATATGTTTTGGCTCAATAACATTTAATTTTGGTGAAGGAGTTGTTTTGTACAGTTAGGCCTAGTTGTGTCCTAATGGATCTTTTGAGTTGGTTCATGTAATTTCTGACCTATGTTGTCCTTTCTAGGATATTTTTAGGATTTTCTTATGTTCTAAAGTTATTTTCCATATAATGGTTGACTTGAAAAAGTTATGATTATAATTCATGTATAAAATCATGTTACTGACTTATTTTTTTGTTGAGAGAGGAAGAAAAAGTGCTAGCAAGAGGGTAGCTTGAAGGGGTGTAAAAGGTCTATGTGAGAATAAAGAGAGGGAAAATAGTGTGTGATAATGTTATAAATTGTTTTATTTTATTGGAGAGGTGGTTCATTAAGCCTAATCATCTTGGTGGAGAAGTTCTTGAGCGACTTAGCCTAAAGAGTAGATTTGAGGAACATTAAAGGAAACAAAGCTTCATAGGTTTTATCATCAGTTATTGAGGAAAAAGTCAAGAGGTGAAAAAACATTAGGTGGATTTACTTTGTGTTGAGTCATCTAGGGGTTGGTTCTCCTTTTTGGGTTGGTGCTAGACTAAATCTATGGGTTAGTGCTCCTGTTGGGTTAGTGCTCAACTAAATTTGATTCATTTCTATAATAAAGCTTTGATTTAGTGGGTTTTATTCTCCTTGATGGTTTCCATATTTTATTTGGTGTTCAAGTGTTCTTGTGTTCTTATTTTCTCATTTACGGTTATGTTTCTTAATAAATGCACGGTTAAGTTGAATTGATGTTTGATGAATGATAAAGTGAATGTGAAATAAATTTTTTAAGGCTTAATGATACACTCCCACCCTTAGTGGTTTTTTCTCCAATAATCGGTATCAGAGCGTGTTCTCCAAAGCAAGCTTAACATCTTGAGGTGATCCTTTGAAGCAAAAGAAGAGAAATTTATAGATTTTTGTAGAAAAAATTTTAATGATTAGACAGGTCTTTCAAAGAGTGATATGGAAAAATAAGATCAAAATATGGATAAGGAAAATCAGGTTTTATAAGGAAATGAACTTTAAAGTAGTACAAGGTCCAATGAAGAAGAGTGTGTTAAGCTCAGGATGAAGGTAGAAACCCTAAATGATAAAGAGGATGATTGTACAAGATATGAAACTCAATTGAATACCTTGAAGGAAGAGTGTGATTAGATATATATCATGTTAAAGACATTTGAGAGAATTGAGAGGAGTTTTGTTGACATGGTTCTTCATTAGTTAATGTCTCAAGGACGAGACAAGTTTTAAAGTTATGGGATGATGTTAATGGGGTTCTTCATCAAATTTTGAGTAAGTCGCAAGCATTATAATGAAGTTGCTGAAGTCAAGAAGAATTTGCGTGAAGCTGGAACAAATTGTGAGAAGAATGGGAAAGCCGAGGGACATAGACAAAGCTGCAATACACTAGACAAGTCATGATATATTGAAGAAATTAAAAAAATATGACATAAATCCCTAAAATAAAACAAATCAAGACAGCACGAGAAAAAATCTGACATAAGTGCGAATCAAAAGAAGTGACTTTTGAAATGTTTTATATTTTGTATATTTATTGTATCATTATAATGGCCTGCATAGTATGCAAAGCACATAGAGTTTCTTCTTATAGATCCACATGTTGGTGAGATCTTGTATTATAGATCTATGTATATCTAGTCTTGTATTGTAGATCTAGTCTTGTATTTTAGATCCATGGGATCATATTGTATTGTTGATCCATTTAGATCAAGATATGGTAGATATTTCTAGAGGTCTTGTTTGCAGATTCACAATATAGTGAGAGCTTAGCTGTATAGTGGCAGATGTAGGGTAGCTTCAGGTATGTGAGATCTAGTTATGTTTGAGAGGCATGGTTGTAGTGCACTAAGGTAGACCCGATTAAAGATCTAGAGAAAAAAAAAGTGGTGGTATAGAGGAAAATTTTAGTGTACTCAGGTAGATCCGGTTGGAGATATAGGGAGGAGGAGATACTCTTGTGGAGATACATGTACTCTTGTGTAGAAGAGTTAGTTTGTAATATCTTGTTATATTATATATACAAGATCTCTATCTTTGGTGGACGTAGCCCAAATTGGATGAACCACGGTACATTGCTTGTTATGTGTGTACACTTTTTTGTGATTTGGATTATTCTAGTTTATACTTTCACTGTTGTAGACTTTTTGGGTAAATTGTTTGGATCTTGTGTGCATGATTTTGTTTGTTACTTAAATCATAGCACTAGTTTTTACTTTCACTATTGTAGATTTTTTGGGTAAATTGTTTGGATCCTGTGTGCATGATTTTGTTTGTTATTAAATTGTAGCACTATTTTGCTATCCCCAAAATCCCAATAACTAGTATCAAAGAAAGATTTTATTCCTGATGAGAAGATCACAGGAAGAGATTTAATCTCAAGTGGGAGCTGGAAGAGTAAGGTTGCTGGAGAACATAGTGATCAGCATCGGTTATGTCGAAACCGCCATCGACAGGGTAATCGTGGTTGGTTATAGGGTAACCGTGGTTGGTTATTGAGAAACCTGGTTTTTAAACAGAAAATCAAAGATCTGAAGGAATGGAAAGATGCATAGAATGTATCTTGTTTGCTGAGGTGTTCCTAGTTCTTGGAGGCACAAGCATGTTGGTCAGATTGTAGATCTAGCTATTGAGGTATGGTTTTATCTCAGTATTGCAATGCCTATGTCATTTTGGTTGCACATGCATGTTTGGGACTGTAGATCTAGATTTGAGAATGAAATAGAGGATTAGTTATGTATCCTTTGGTTCAGTTAGATGCACGAGCTTCAATAGAGAGGAAGTAGCACAAAAATGAAGATGAGGCTTCCATCAGAGAAGCATGTACTTCAGTTGAATATAGAGGATTGATTATGTGTCCTTTGGTGCAGTTAGATGCACGGGCTTCGATAGAGAGAAAGTAGCAAAAAATGAAGATGAGGATTCCATCAAAGAAGCATTTACTTCAGTTGAATATGTGGTTGAGTTTCTTGGTGCTGGTAAGGTGATGTATTTCATCTTGATGCAATTTATTGCATGGATTTGTAATATTGTTTTTGTACGAGACTTGGATGCTTCTTGAAATGACTGACTCAGCTTAACTATCGTCTTCGGTTGAAGTAGGTTCACTTGGTGTTGGTGTGCTATGCCAAATTGTGTGTCGTTCGGTTCGTTCTAGTAGCATTGACATTGGTATGAGAATCGAGGTCGGTCACAGAGGAACCGATACTAGTCAACTAACCATGGTTGGTTAGGGGATGACCGTGGTTGGTCTTTGTGGTAACTTATCTGTATAAGGTTTTTTGCAGCAAGAGAGGGTAGTTGGTTAAGTGTCTTGTTTTAGAGGATCTAGTTTCTGGCACAGTGTGTATAGGTAGAAATAGTGTTGATCACTTCAATGTTTGGATCAGAAAGAGGACGGAGTTGGCTCGGTTAGTCCATTGATACTTTGAGTTAGGTATCTCTATATGGATCATGGATTATTTCTTTCGTTTAGAGCAACTGATATTATGTTTCGGTTAGTCCATTGAGACTTTGCATTCAAGCATCTCTATATGGTTCATGGTTTTATTTCTTTCGTTTAGAGAAACTGATATTATGTTTGGATTGTGTGCACAAATTTACACCATGGTTTCCTGGTGTTGTCTAACTTTTATTTCCTGATTCTGTGGAATCTTGAGGACAAGGGTTTCTAGTCTAAGGATGAGATCCTCAATGAAAAGTCATGGTTAGACACAGTTACAGGTAACGAGAGATGTTGAGTACATACAGATGGAAAGAAGTTGATTCACCTACTTCACAAGAAGTCCAAACTTATGTGATGTAGAAGTTTTCTTTGATAAGAAGGGAATCATTTTATATTTTCTTTCATTTGGTTTTATTTCTCATTGACATATTACATTTTGAGCTTGGTGTTAGAGGCAGTGCTGAGGATTTCATGTTCAGTGGGAGCAAGCCATGGTTTTTAGAATTGTATGATTGGATACATGATGCACATGTAGAGTGAGGGGAGATTGCAACTATTTAGTGTGGTAGAGGCACTAGTTTATTTTGAAGGATAGTCACAGATTTGTAGAGTTTTAAGGGTTAAAAGAGACAGATTTGTAGAGTTTTAAGGGTTGAAAGAGAAAATCTACTAGTTATAGAGACCGGTGTCGGTTAGGATTAACCGTGGTCAGTCATCTGGTAAACCATGGTCAGTTAGAAAGTGATTAATGTTAGTTACAGGGGAACCATGGTCGGTTTGGTCATAGGTTTGACAACAATGTTTATTTACCATTTTAAGATGGTACCCTTGTCTTGCTTTCATCTTGGTTTGTTTGTGCAGAGTATGTTGATGACATGTTTGCTTGTATTTGCACTTGGTATTAGTGGCATGGTTTAGCATGGATGTTTTTTATTTAAATTGATGAGAACAAGATTCATATTCAATCTTTGCTCTAGCTTAGTTGGTGGAAAACTTGGAGCTTCTAGAGAGATGGTGATATGGATGGATGTACATGGTGATTTTGTACATGTTGGATAGATTCAGTTTTGTGATTCTATGATGATGCACATACATTTTATTTGCACATGGATGCTTTGAGCAATGAGAAGGGGATGTTTGTAATGTTTGTATTTCCTCTTGGTTACTATGTTACTCCTTGAGATATGTTATCTGTAGATGATTGTCTTGGACATGCCAGTTGTTTATGCAGGGATGGATTTGTAGATTGTTTTGTTTCGATTCTTTGAGTTATGCAGGTTTTTGGATTGATCACCCACTGTTGTAGGTAGATGTAACATTCCAATTTTAAGACTTTAGAATCAAGAGAATTTTTTTTATTTAATAATGTTCACTGTTCGAAATAAAGCATTATTTAGAACAAACATTACATGCCAATCAAATTTAATGGATAAACATATGCATCTATAATGACTCGGTGATTCACCGATCTATTGATTCCATAACTAGGTAAGCTATCTATCTATTTATGTTATCTTATGTTTTGAATACATATTGTATACTTTGTCATCCTACCCTACACTGGGTACTGAGTGATCTATTTAAAGAACATATATGAATATATGTTACCAATATTCATCTGATATCACGTTGTTTTAAACTTGGTGACATATGACAACGTAACCAGCAGTTTGCGATACTTTGGCAAAATATTTATAACATACTGTGTATGCCACTATTCCTAGATGAGATAGTCGTCATATTGGAATACGTCCTTCACCTCACACCCCAATTATCATGATTGGTCTTTACTAACTACCGTCATTCCACTTGTTCTAGGTTTAACCCTAACCCTAGATAGAAACATAACCTATTATAGGAAGACACTTACAAAGGCTTAGGGTAGATTGGGCATACTCATTTCACCTAAGTCATCTGAATGTGCCAAAGTACCCTGAGCCTTTGGAAGCTAATTCATATCCTAAGTATGTTCCTATCCAGACCTAGAGAGAAACTGGGTTCAAGTCTGAGTTCAAGATCGTGTGTATATCTAGATGATCAATATTGAAGGGTGATGCCACATGTCAACTACAACATTGTATTATCGAGAAGACCCAAGCCTTCTCGAAAGTATAGCCCTGCAGTTGGCATGTGCCAACATCCTACATAAACTACCTCATCGAGATGTACATACCCCCAAGGAGATTGTTAATACTCTGTTAGTTTGGATTATTTCTTGATTATTACAATCCTTCCAAACCCTAGTCCAACACATGATAAGTTCTTCCTAAATTTTCTTCATTTAGCCCATTAAGTACTTTTTTATATTCATGGTCACTTTTAATATTTGAACACATAGTTAAACTGTCAATTAACTGTAATTTTACATCATTATAATATGTCTTATTTAAAGAGTACAATGACTTTTTGGAAAGGTTCAATGCCAGAATATATCCAACATAAAGTAGACTTCATACAAAATGAAGTCTGATAAATTGTAGTCATATTTCCAAACCTTTTTGGTTTATGATTCCATTAAGAAAGAGAAAGAATCTTTCTCTACATGTTAAGTGTTAGGGTTTATCCTACCCAATGTCCACTTTTCTTAGTGTATGTTCATCAGCACGTTACATCACTATGTTATATAGTTTAGATAATGAATATCATATTCTACAACTTAACAAGCTACATCACAAGTAGGGAGATTGAACTAAATTCCTCTATCCAACTTATTAAAAGATAACCAATTAATCATATAAATAATATGAAGAATATCAACAAGATAGAAATCCATCCCTTCCATACAAGTACAAAATAATTTACACAACCAATACAAGTAAACTCTCAACTTTCAATTTATCTTAATAACTTATACATTTACAAGACTTATGCATTTTTGGTATACTGCATAACAACTGTCTTCATTATAAAAGAATACTACTTTTCCTTTTTCAATACAATCTCAAGAATGAATTATAGTTCTTCATAAGAATCAGACTTAAATCAGCCAATGCATGATCATAAGTTTTTCCTTCTTTTTATCACTTATGAAGTCCATCTGTAAAAATTGCTAGCACGGGTCAGTTCAATGAACTGAGCATGATAAGCACTAAGCCTTAAAACAAAGTGCATTCCAATAATTGTTCCATTAAAACAACTCTACTTTAATGAGACAATTATTACATCATAAATATCAATATAAGCAATGGAAAACTGAAAAGAAGTACATTTAACCAATTGAATTCACTACCAAGAGATGAACATAATATAATCCACTATATATGCCTTACAAAATTAAAGTGTAATTGATCCTATCAATTATCCTTAAGCAAACAACAAATCATAATATCTCATTGTTCCTAATTTTATCATAATAGAATACAACATTTATCTTTTCTTTAAGCCAAAAGAAGGGTTTACAACATGGTTTTCATTAGGATGATTGATCTAACTCTTAAGCAAAAGAAGAAGAAGAACCATTAAAACTATGCCTAAACACAAGGCATCCGAAAAATAGAAACAAATTCATAACATGAATTAACAATTTCATTTAAAGGACAACTACCTTAAAATTCAACATTTAAGATATTCATCAAAACAGAATCCCATTTCAATCCAAGAAGGAATAGAGAATTAAACAGTCTACCTGGACAAGTCTAAATCTACTTCCACATGTTAGAAGTTAACATTTAAAGATTTGAAACCAACGGTCACAAATGAAAATAGACTCATAAAGAAGTTAATCCCTACTATATTCCATCCAAGGAGGATCCATAAAAAGATAGAGTGTAAGAGACAAAACTTACTCATCTCAAACCAAATAAAGCAAATCCTTTTCAAACAAACAGTCTTCCAAACAAGCTTACATTTTGTATTCAACAAAACTGAAACATCTAATCTCTTCCTACATCATTTCAACAATTGATTTGAATAAGGAAGACCAAAAAAATCTTAAAGAAATATCTATTTCATAAGAGAATCAAAATAGAAAAGTTCAACCAATGAACTTATCCCAACAATAGAAATAAAGAGATCTTACTTAGAAAAGTATCCAATCAATAATTCATTTTATTGTACTAACAAATGAATTCCCATCTTTTAATTCATACTTAGAAATTCATAAGCTAGTTCCCAGAAGAGAGAACAAAATCAACTCATAGTAAGAGGAAAGCACACTTTCATTTTCCTTACAATCCTTTACCTTCAATAAACATGAGTTTCAATTCTAATCTCATAATGAAATACGCATAAGAGTCCTGAAAACAACATTCTGTTCCAAAGGAATCACTTTCCTTTCTTTTACAAAGACACATGGTTTATTTACTATATCCAACAAGAGATAGAAAAAAAAATGATCAGTAAGCTAAACATGTTCAGAAGTATCAACGAACTCAAAGACTGAAATCCCATTGTCAGGTTTCAATATTGCATTACAAAAGAGTAATTAGTTCTCGATTCAATAAGTACTATAATACAAAAACAATTTGAACAGAGACAAAGTAATCCCTCCATAACAATTGAGAGCACTAAAGTAATACACTCTTATTTTAAACGAAACTCAAAACTTATTTTAAAAGATCTAAAGACGCAGGTTTCCACAAAATAGAGGGGAAAAGAATACCCCCGATAAAATGCCATTGTCATCTCAGAAAAGAAGAAACAGTTCTCATAAAAGAATTACCAAATCCATTCATCAAACAAATACGTTTTCAGTTAAGATCTCAAAGAGTTTACCCAACAAATCAGTCAACTATTCTCCCAGTTTTCTTTGAGCAATAGTTCAACAAAAGAGTTATAAGTTTTAAACTTTTAATACAAGTAAAACCCAACTCAAAATACCAGAACTAGAGTCGAAACACGAAGTCTCAACAAAAGTTTCAGAACTACACAAGTATTTAAATATGAGGGAGTATAAAATACAAACCTCCAATAACAGTTTAGAGCTACACAAGTCTCTAATCATAGGTTCAGGGAAACACAAAGTTCCCATTCTAGTTTATATTTTAAACAAGAAGCCCTAATACCAGCTCAAAATGAAACACGAGCTTCAAACAAGAGTTCAGAACTATACAAGTAACAAAATACGAGTGCGGTGTAAAACACGAACCTTCAATAACAGTTCAAAGAAGCACAAGCAATAAAATACGAGTACAGAGCCATATATGAACTTCGAACAATAGTCCAGAGCTACCCAGGATTCCAAATACTGGTTCAGAACAACAAGAAGCTCCATCACATAAGTTCATATCAAAACACAATTTCCCAAATACAAGCTCAAAAGAAAAAACAAACTCAAGGTTCTCATAAAGTTCAGAATTCACATATTGCAACGAAGGTCATTTAAAATACAACAACCCTGAATACAAATTCCAGAAATGGAAAGCAGAGCTACTAAAATACAAGTTTTGCATGCATGTTTCATTATTAAACTAACACAAAGAAAGTTTCCAAACCAACATTATTTTACCATGGATTCATATCCAAGATACAAAGATTTATAAAACCCAAGTAAGCAAGTAACCAGACATAAAACATGCAAGCCAAGAATCTCAAAAGAGCAGACTTGTTTTAATGAAACATTTAGAAGAAAGCAAGAGATCTTAAAGATTAGAGCCTATCATGCTTGATAGTGCTTCTGCCAAATCGAAGGGAACCTCTAGCCAAGTTCATAACTTCTCCTCTTCTCCACGAAAGATCAAACAACCATATTTCTTTTTCCACAATGCCTCTTATACATCCCACGAACTTAAAATAGGTCTAAGACTTCAAAAATAGCCATTAAGTGTAGTTCAATCTACTGGTTTAAAAAACTAGAGAGCATGCAGAGAAAAAATCATGAAACAACCTCAGACAAACCTTCTTGCATGCCTTTCAAGACGGTTTGTGCACGAATACCAAAAACAATAAGTTTCATTAATTCCAATTTTCCCACCTATCCTTCCTTGCCACCAACCTTCTAAGTCTGGTGAATGCCAAATCAAAATTAACATGAAATTCCATTTTAGTGACACTTCCACATAAGCCTCCACCAAGTCAACTAGCCCCTACCAAAACTGGCAGTACCCTATGCATTCAAAACCTTATCAATAACATAAATGCCATAGGAACCCTCACCCTTAATGCATGCGACTACCTAATTCCCCTTTCATACCCATTAGTTTAGGATAGATCAAATTGCTTAGGTTAGACCTTAGGTAGTTTATAATATATACCTTAGGATATAACCCTAACAACAAATTTCCACCATAGGTCTTAACACATAGCCTTAGGTAGTTTCCACATAGGTTAGATTAATTCACAACATAATAGTTTTAGGCATTAGGTTAGATCATCATAAAACCTTATAGTATTAGGTTAAGGTTAATTTTAATAGCCTAGTAACCTTTCCATATCCTTTAGCACAGAGCTTAGGTTAGGATGCCAATCAACCAACAAAGTAGAATAGGAAGCTTTAGGTTAGAATAAGAATTCTATTAAGTGACATAGCTTAGGTAGTAAATATTCTTACCTAGCTTAGGATTTCATAGGATAGTCCTTTTTTAGGATCCCAAATCCTTCTTATGCCATGAACAGGCTGTATTTTCATGTTCGTCAGCAATGTCCTGCCATGATCGATCTCTAAGGACCCAAGTACAACATACAACTGAATGGAAATACATTCACAAAAAATTTAAAGAACTTGTAAGAACAAAGTTCAGTCAATATTTCTCTTAATTCATGGAATGTCAATTTACCATTCATTCAATAAAGTAGATTTAAAACATCCCTTGGATCACTGAAATTGATACAAGGATGAGTCAGATTAATGGATAAGTTTACAACTCTTAAACTAGATTGCAACTCACCTACAAGAAGTGAAAAATGGATTCAAGGAAGCCATTCCAATTCAGTCAAAGGATATTAAGAATAGAAATGATTTTTCCATATCAAGCATGATCTCCAACAATCAAAAGAACATATCTTTATAAGGAAAATCACATGTCAAAACTTGAAATGCAAAGGATGAAAATAACAACTGTCAAAGGTGTTACATGCAGGCTAGCAATGTAATGTTCCTTGAATCAGTTATCAAATTCATGAGATCTGAAATGTATAACAAATGTTAGATGGTTTCCTGTAATGAGATACCATATAGGTTCCATATGAACTACCCTTTGTTAGGTGTTCATCATTCCTTTTTTATAGACTATTTGATTCTAGAGCACAGAAACAAATTCTTGAAGTTGGTTTTCCCCCACATATAGATTAATCATAAAACTTGTGTTATTTTCTAACATAAATTTAGAGAGATAAAATTCACAAAGAAGATTTTGCCACGAATTCTGCTTCACCCTTCAATTCATGTGGAAGGCCACATGAAATCCTTAATAACTGCCACAAGAAAAATTGTTCTTCTAGAAAGACATTGTATGCACGAGAAGGTCTTCTACATGTTAGTAGTTTTTCACTCATCATACAGACCATATGTATTTTTTCCAAACACTTAAACTTTTATCCTACACTTTTATACAATTTTTCTTCCCTTTCTTCCCTTGCCCTTTTATCTTTTTCCATTTGAATTTTTAGTTCCTAATTTGATAATTTTAATTCATTCAGCTCTCTGTAGGTCTCATCCCATATTTTTTTGATTGGAAAATAAGATAGCTCTATTTGTACAATTTGATCCATTGAATATAATTTTGTCATAGTAATTTGTTCATCAACCAATTGCAATTCCTTTTCTTTTCTATCCATTTGCTATTTTACTAATGCCAATTATCCATTCTTATCGGTTAGCCGAGTTTTCAATTATTCAATAAGCATTTATCTATGCTCAAATTTGTGTTTTAGGAAGTTCAATTCCTCATCTTTTTCCATAATTATAAGTTCTACCTTGGACAAGAACAAAGCCTACCTCAATCGTTGTTTTTCTTATTTTATTGGGATTTCCTCAAGAGATGAGAATTGTTGCTCCACTAAAGAGAATTTTGCTTTTAACCTCCAAGATGCCAATTTTTCCTCCTCATGTGACAGTATTGTTGAGTCATACATTTCGTGAAAAGAGTTTTCTTTCAATAGTTCATCTTCTCTCTCCAACTCCTCAATTTGAGTTTGTAGAGGAGGAGAAGTTTCCATGTTGCCTAGAATATCAATAGCTTCTTTCTCTCAATCCTTTTGTACTTCAATATTTCTTGACTAAGTTTCCTTAGACTTTTTATGAATTCTTTTTCTTTTACGAGCTTCAACATTACCTAAAGTGTACTTCCCTCTTCAACTTCTTATGATTTTTGCTCCAAAGTCCATCTTGGGTGAACTATCACTATCAGAAACATGTATTGGTTCTTCTAGTATTATTAAAGGGGAAGGAGTTTCTTTTAAATAAATGACAGATTTTACAACTTCGATCATCCTCTCTGATCTCCTCCTTTTTGGTATTTTAACCCCACTTATTTCCTTTTTATTCTCATGAGGGGGATTAATTTCCAAGTTACTTCTAGGAGAGAAAGGTGTTGGTATTCCCATTCTGATAATATCAGGATTTTGTCTTAATTTTGGAGGAAATTTTCCCATGTTTCCTCCCTATTTTTCTTAGAGAGAAAATGATGTTGACATACCAAATGAATTAATCCATGGTGATTAATTTTTCCTACTCCCCAATAATATCTCTAAGCCATGGTATGGATGGAATCGAAAAGGAAACCCAGAAGAGTTACTATATACTCCTACTTTGTTTTCCCATACTTAAGATATACTAGTATTTTAAGGACTTCCCTTCTAAGAGTTCCATATTGGCCATCACATGTCAGGTATTTTACTACTTAAAATGCTACTCTGTCGAAGCGAATGGGTAGGGTATCTATTTTGACCCATTTTATGACTTTCTTAGAGGTATAAATGTATTGGGGCTCAAGTTCACCTTCTTGTCTTAAGGTTTCTACCAATTC
This sequence comes from Taxus chinensis, assembly GCA_019776745.2. Classification (NCBI taxonomy): domain Eukaryota; kingdom Viridiplantae; phylum Streptophyta; class Pinopsida; order Cupressales; family Taxaceae; genus Taxus; species Taxus chinensis. The sequence goes on along the minus strand of CM034157.1, from coordinate 54,400,588 downwards.
CTTCAAAGGTCCCCTTACAGGGTTTAATACATTTACAATTGGTACACCATATACATTTCTCATTATATTAATAGTAAAGGAAATTATAATGACCTTAAATTTGGTCCTAGGCTATTCCAAATTAACAAAAAATTATCTTACTAGTTCATCATTGTATTTTGAGAATTTCTTCAAAAACTCCAACCAACCTGCCTGTTCAAAAATGGTTGTTACTTCTCCATTTGCAAGGAATTTTTAATCATCTTCTGGTTCTGATTTATTTTTGATACCCATGGCCAAGAAAACAATTTGAATTCTTTTCTTATTTCAAACCCTTTCTCTTTCAGGATATAGTTGTGGAACTTTTGGACTTAGCTGTGGAACTATTAGATTTAATTGCGGAACTCCAAATATGACTATATTGTTACCTCTTTGAATTTTATGCAACTATTCTCAAATTTTATTTTATTCCGCATAAATGACAGTTCATTATTAATATGCCGCCACTTCATTTATTTATTTGGAATCATGTCATGATTATTTACCTTTAACCTTGATGTGTAATAAATACTCATTATACCACCGACTTAAATCAAGTACAATCACACATGCAAACTTTTAATTTAACCCTTAATAAGATAAAGACATAATTACCATCCTTTCTGATGTAATCCATCCACCTTGATGACTCATTATCCCTAAACAAAGTGAAAAAAATAGTTAGAAAAGATAGCTGGAATTCCAAAGAAGTTCCTTTTATTTGAATTAGCCAATTATTGATGAGACCAACTGTCATTTCTGGTTTTCAATTATCCTTTCGAGAGAATTGTGTTTTTTGGGGAAGAGAACACCATTTATTAGTTTTCATTATCTTTCCTTTTTTATTTTTCTTTTTTATTTTTCTAAGGGGAAGAGAACGCCATTTGATGGTTTTAATTCCCTTCCCTTTATTTAGATCCTTGCATCTGATTACTTTGTCATTTTGGAAGAACTAGGTTCTTCCATATGATCAAATTCCTTGTCTGTTTCAATTTGCTTCAAGAATTCATTCCTGGCTAGCTTGTCTCTAGAAAAATTTTACTTGTCCTATGCTAGTTGAATTGCTAGTTTATTTAAGCTGATTTTTTATGAATGGAATAAAAGAACAAGTATTAACTTCATGTTCCCTAGATTCAAAAATAAGACATATTTCTATTTTATCCAAAGGAGAATCTCTTATTGCATGCTTCTTTCTGCATCTAGGATAGTACATAGCTAATGGTTCAATATTAGCATTTTCTTTGAATTGCAATCCATCCATGGTTGAAGTTAATTGAACTAATATATTTTTTTTTAAGTAGTTCATCCATAAGTTTGTTCATGTCTGGATTCATACCTTTCACAGTTTTTCATTTCCTGGGTCCACCCCTTGTTCTTGAATAAATTCTACAAAGATCTTTAAAATCATTCATTCTCAATTGATTGATGTCTCCAACTCACATTAAGTTAATGGATTCCCTAGCTTCATCATCCAACCCTTTAAGAAAAATATTTTTTCTTAGCTCTTCTTGAAGTAAAAATCCACACCTTTTACTTATGAAGAGGAATCTATCTAAATAATCTTCCAATTTTTCATCCTCTTCATGTTTGATCTTAAAAGCATTTTCCTTCTGGTTTCTCCTTATACAATAGTCATGATATTTGTCTAAGAAGGCAGTTTCCATTTTCCCACAAGTGGTAATGGAATTGGATGTTAATCCCATAAACCACGTCATTGTTGCATCTTTTAAGGTAGATGGGAACAACTTGAGTTTTTGATTATTTGTTTTATAGTCATAGGTTTGATACAATACTATAAATTCAAAAAAAAATTGGTTAGTATCCTCATATGACATTCCTCTAAATGTAGGCAAGTGTGCATGTGGAATATTCTTCATGGGTGTGTCATCATCCTCCAAATGAATTGGATAAGTAAAAGTCCTATCAGGTTATCTTTCAGCTTCTCGAGCCATATCTGCAATATATTCTGAATCTTTTTCCCAATCAACATGGTATGTGATCCTCTTTGGTGAAGGTGATAAGTCAAGATTAGAAGGTTGAATGCTTAATTGAGAATCTATACTTTATATAAACGAGTCTTGGGATATAATCCTTCTTCTAAACATTCCACCCCATTCAAGTGCTTGATCCAAAAATTCCAAAGGTGGGAGTTTTGCTTATAATTCTTGTTCAACTTCCTTATTTGAACTAAAGGATTCTGATAATTCTTATTGAGATATTTTTGGAAGAAATATACCCTTTGAGTCTCTTGGTATACTCATAAATTTTATGATAATGTAGGGAATACTTTTCAATTACTAAATGTGTGATTTTTTTTGTTGTTTACACCTAATTAGAAAATTATAACTAGTGGATCCCCAGAAATGACGCCAAAAATGATGGGTGTCATTATTCTCTTAATTTAATCAACTCATGGTTGATGTCATATTAAAACTAGGGGTGTGTCTGAAGCTATATGAAATAGGTGAAATCTCAGATGAGCTAGTAATTAAATGTTGTTACTTATTATTTTTATTTTTCTGGGGGGGCTTTAAAGTGTCTCAAGTTTTCTTGGTCAAATCCTTATTAAAGCTAAACTATAAGAACCTTGCTGAAATAAACACACATTGCTGAAATGAACAACTCTTACAGAATTGAACACACTGTTGGAAATAAACACACTTTACAGAATTGAGCACACTGTTGGAAATAAACAAACTTTGAAAATGGAGTTTTAAAATGCTTGTAACGAAATAAGAATATAATTATAACACCTGCACAGACAATAAATAACTTCACGAAATAGATTTTAAGTGTTGAATAAAAAGTACTTTCAGAATAACCAACTAACAGATTTATACAAATTACTTGAAAATATAAATACCAAAAAAAGAGAAGATCCTTCTTATTTGAGGAGTGGGCCCTTGCTTCACCTTGAATCAAGAATTAACACAATATGTTGCTCTCAAAATAAAATGGCTATTCTTATTATTGAATTGTTTAGTATTACAAAAACTTTTTTTCTCACATCTTTCTTCAATTCTCTATATGTATTTCCCATCTGAAGATGCATTTACATTCATGAGTGTTCAATAGTTGTCTTTCCACCTAAATATTTTAGTGAAAATGAAATAGCTCCCAAAGTAGATATGAAATTTAGAAAACTAGTCGGGTATACATCTATTGGTCTTACATATGTATTTTTTGAGTATGAAGAACCAGAAATTTATTGTTTTATTCCCGATTAGAAGGCCAATTATTTGCTCCATAAACATTTTTTTATAAAATAAGGAGATTTCCATTTATTCTGGAACTTTGGAGAAGTTCTGGAACTAAAGGGAAACCTTTCGAAACTAACTGCTAAATTTCTGGAGCTAAGTGATGGAGTTCCAGAGCTAAGCGATAAACTTCCAGAGTTAAGTGATAGATTTTTGGAGCTAAGTGACAGAGTTCCAAAGCTAAGCCACATTTTGGCCTTCTTCCTCAAAAAGGCGTTGGTTACTTCATAATTTGCTTATCCTTACCAAATATGACCTGTTTATTCCCAAAAACTGAATTTCCACGCAATTTGTTAGGAAATATAGTGTTTTTAGACATTTGAACTAAATCAAACAAAATATAGACAATTACATCCTAACTTTAGTTTAGATCAAACAAAAGTTATGAAATGCAGACAAAATTGATTAAAAGGGCAGTAAAAAGAGATTATTTATTGCACATTTATGAGGCATATTTTAGCCTCATCACTGAATTTTTGAAAAAACATTTCACAAAAAAAGGAGATTTAGGAGAGAGTAATTTTCTCGAGGTTTCCCATAGTTACACAAGTAGGTTAGTTGGGTAAGTTGTTCGGGTAAGGTGGTTGGGCAGGTTGGCCAGGTAATTTGGTTGGGAAAGGTGGTCAGGTAGGTTGGTCGGGTCATAGGTTTTTCTGGTAGGTTAGGTAAGTTGGTCAGGTAGGTTAGTAAGGTAGGTTTGATGAGGTACTTGGTCTAGTGTTTGGTTAGACAAGTTAGATGGGAAGGTGTGGGTGGGCAGGTTGGTCAGGTGGTTTGATGGGTGGGTTGGGTGAGTAGATTGGTCAGGTGGTCCAACCCCTTAGCCATCCAACCCTTGGTTGTCCAACCCAGTTGGTTGGTCATGATGGTAGCCTGGGTGGATCCGTCACACCCTCTGAGTCAGATGGGTAGTTGCATCATATAGGTTTGACGGGTGGGTTGGATGGGTGTTAGGTTGGGTGGGTTGGTCAGTTGACTAGGTGGGTATGTTGGATAGGTGGGTTTGGTGGATAGCTTACATGGTTGAATTGAGCGGTTGGGTGTGTAGGTTAGATTGAACACTTAGGTTCTTCTGGTGGGTTGGATGCGTGGGTTTGATGGGTTGTTTAATTATCTTGGTCAGTTTGATTGATCAAGTGGGTTAGTCATATGTCCAACGTGGGTTGGGAGGCCATCATGGATCTAGCCAATAGTCTTCCTCCACATGTCCCCTAAACCATTTAGACTCCTATAAATACCCATACAGGGTTCATTTCTTCACTTTTCCACATAAAATTTCCAGCACTCTGAGCTATCCATTCTTTGAAGTTCTCCCAAATTTAAACAATGGTAAGCACCACATCTGCTCCTACACCCAAATTCCAATACAAAAACCTCATGTGCCCACATATTGTAGCTCTAATGAAACTAAAAGACACATAAAAGGATTGGCTGGAAAAATCACAATTTACTAGGGTTGTCAACATGCCCCAATTCAATACTGATATGTCTATCATTGATTACCTTCTCACCTCTTACAACCAAAATGAGGGACAGTTTTCCATTCTCCTCGTGCATCTGAGTCATCGTTAAATTTCTTTCACAATTGAGCCCGTGGACATACATTAGTTAACTGGGTTACCATTCGAAAAGCAGCCACCCGTTACTACAAAGGTTTTCCTTATAGATGAAGAAAAAAAACTTTTGGAGTCTCATGGCAATGTGCAGGTCGATGGTAAGTTTATTATTTTCAAATTCTTTTTTTCTTAAAATTACTCGACCACCCAAGAATCTAACATTTCTTGTCTATTATTGCAGATCTTCTTAATCATTCAATAAGAGGCCTTTTTCTACAGGGTATTACAAACCAATTTTTTTCTTGGAGTTGCTTCACTTTTTCATGTCAGGATTGTATTACAGTTCATATGTGCAAACATTCCTTATTGGGTAGTTAAATTAATATTGCTGACACTAGCAAGTCAATAATTTGATTGGTGCACATATTTGTCCAACCAAATAAAACCATATGTCTCCCGCGCCCGCAATGTATTTGATAAATCCAATATTATATTATTTTGTTGTAATTATATTCTTTCTTTCTATCAAGAAGCTTTCTTCAAATTCCAACTGCAATTAATAATAAAATGATTGGTCTCACTCTTGAAGAACAACCGGTAATAGTTACTTTTACAGTTTTCTTGTTATAACTATTTCTAATTCAATATTTTTCAATAAAATAATAATTGTAAGATTTTCTTTTGTAGAGAAGAATTATAGTTACAACATCTCATAAGGAGGCAATTTCTCAAGGTAAAGCCCCTTCAGAGGTCTCTACGGATTCTGACATGGATTCAGCAAAATCAACACCAATACAAGTTCCTCATCAAAAACAACCTAGGGGTTCAGTATGTGCATCACATCTACCATCACATTTAACTATAGGTATGAAGTTTTCTTTTTATATAATTAAACTAATTCAAACAACAAGTATAGATTATGTAAGTAGTACTATTTTTTAATATTTCTATTCTTCTTTTCTACATTTATTGTATTCAGAAACTACTGAAACTGGTGATGAAGATCAAAGCCATTCTAATGGTCAAGATAGAAATGTCACATTTTCATCTCCGAACATGCAAGGTAAATTGTAATATATAATATTTAGCATGTTTTGTTTAGTTACAATTTTTTAGCATTTACAAGGCCCAACCGTATAATGATAATTTTCTAACAATTTGTTGTTTTCTTCTTGTAGGTAATATGGCTTATAAGCACATTCCACTTGCAAGGAGGCCACCAATACCACCAACATGTACAATCCAAACAAAAATAAGATGTTTATCAAATAATATAAGGTTTCCTGCAGACTCGGCTGGAACATTTCATCTTGTAATAATAGAATTTCTTGGACTCTCACTAGGTTGTGTTTTAAGTGTAAAGTCCACATATATTTTCAAAAAACATCACCCTTGATGAGAAGTATTTGGGATTCGATAGTGGTGATGCAAACAAGGATAACTATTTTGACACCCATGATATGATTCAATCAGCTCTACCTCCACCAAAACCACGAAAAAATGTGCATGAAGTACAAGAAAGGGAATCTCCTCCTCCTCCAAGAAAATATCCACAAAAACATGATGAAAATAAATACTTTTTATTAAAAAATATGATATCAAATAGTATTGGGGCAACAATTTTAGAAGTTGTAATGTTTGATGTGGATTTTGTGTGGTCTTGGGAGAGGAGAGATAAAATTTTGATAAAAGAAATAGATACCTGATACCATAATAATGCTCAAAGGTAGTCATTGTTCATTGCTGAAGAGAGCCAACTGGCAAGGCAGGATGTTTTGTTAAATAAAGATCAGTCAGGGAAAATTTCATATACTAATGATTACAATGATGATATTATAGACATAATGTTAAACATATTGGATAATCTAAATGGTGAAGCACATGCTTACTATAACAAATGGGAAATACAGAGGATTGTTTTAATAGCAATGCATGACACAATTTCGATTGAGTCGGACGTCCTAAACTTCTGAGTTGCATTTTGTAATCTATCAATGTGATTCTAATATGATAGATTTTCTCTAAAATGTGTGGACTTTATTGCAAAATTATGTGGAAAAATAGATCTTCAAAAGAAAAATTCGGCTTCCTATCAATAACCTCATTGCACGAAATAATATGAAAATTGACACTTCCTGCAGAACAAATCTTGCTAGCCTAATCTAATATTTGTGAGACAGCACATAGAGAAAATGTGAAAACTAAAACCTACTCTAAGGGAATTGATTTGTATAGAAGGATGTTGTAACAACCTATTAATAAACACAACACTACTAGAATCTTGTAATGAAAACAACAATCGATACATTTGTAGCCTTGAGTGCAATGAAAGATCATACTTCTTACAATATAACATAGAAGAGGGTTTGAAAGCATCCACTGCATATTCTCACATGCTCCATTCTTGAGTCTCAAAGTTGATACAATAAAACACTTCATAGGGCCAAAGTTTCAGATTTTTCATGTATAAGTGGAATTCTCATCATGGAAGTTTGAAATTCCAGACAAAATCTTCATTACAGACAAGACATTGACAGGGAGGACTTTTACAATTTGTTCGCTCAAATATTTCTGAAATGAGCAACACATGAGTTTTGCACCTATCGACTCAGGCTTGAGAAACCTGAGATTTCAGGATCCAGACATGAGGAACGCTGAAACACATTCTGATGTTCTTTTGCAACCACCCAAAATGCATTTTAAAAGTCATATACTGCAATCATCCATGTTGATGGGGTGGATACTTAAAACTCATGGTGGCCATAGTACATTCCCATTTAGGGACTCTACAGGTTTGGCTCCTCCACCATTAGGCCTTTGCATCCACTTTCTATACCTCAGGTGAAAAATCTTGGAAACATTTTTCTAAAGTAGGCCTGAAATAGTGGTATTTCTTGTTTGTTGACATATTTCACCGTAAACCTAAATTTTTGAAACTAGTTGACAGTAGTCTGTATAGAGGATCTATTCTGGAGCATTCCAAAAAGTTATGATTTTCAGTGTTCAAGTAGAGCTCCCAGACAAAAAGCTTCATGGCCATCTGCCAAGATGAGATGTGCCACTCCACCCATTCAGCAATACAGGGTGTGGTGCTAATCTTGCGTCTTTGGGTTTTGAAACTCCAAACCTTGCCATCGCTTTAGTTTTGAAATCGTGAAATTTTCAGAATTTTGGAATTTTGGAATTTGATGTTTTTTTGCACTTTTGACATCAGTTACAGTTTCTACTATTCATTCTAGTGAAACCTAGTTCAGAGTTTCAAAATGTCGAACCTCCAAAGTCCAAAATTTAGAATTTAGATTTCGGACTCCAAAATCATGTTGCATGACTCTATTCATTGTTCGAGCCAAAATTTCTAAAATGCCTTGGACCCCAGGTCTAAACTTTCAGATTTCGTTATTGTTTCGGACCTTTGTCTTTTTGGGTATTGTACATGAGTTTCATTGTGCTTTTCAGGATCATTGGGACATCAATTTTAGGCCCCTATTCGACACTTGAGGGGGGGTTTAGAGGGATTTAGGACTTCAAGTTTTGGGGATTTAGGACTTTGGTGTATTTGGATTCAAGACTTATGTGTTCAAGGATTCCTTTTATCTTCATTTAGATTTAGGAGATATTATCTACTTGTTAAGTGAAACCTCTGAAACTCGATCTATGGTATTGAAGTCTGAATTTTGGACTTCGCGTTTCAGAATTTTCTTTCTCCCCAAATCTATGGCACTGTTCATTTACGAGCTCACGATACCTCCTTGTTTTATGGCTTAATCTAACCTTGACTGTTTCTTAGAAATTGCTTTTTGGATTTAAGCAGGCCCATTTCAGACTTCCGAATCCCTTATTTTCCAGTTCTTTCTGTCGATTCCCCAAATTTTTCTTTGGCCTACCTCTACATTCCCCCACCTCCAAAGTTTGAATTTCAGACTTTGGATCTTCTTCATTTCCTGAAATCCTCTATAATGTGCTCAGCCTACCTAACATGTTCATCCAATCCCAAAGTGTGATCTCCCCTAGCTAAATTGATCCCTCATTTTTTCTCTGTGGGGTCATGTTTGTACAATTTTTCCCAAGGGGCCAAATTGGATAATAATAAGACAATTTTTTTAATAACAAATGCAGAAAAATAAAAAGTTTTGGTGAGTCATCTTTTACATGCAAAATCCTAATATTATAAGCGCTACAATATATTTTTTCAACTTATCTAATAGACTAAAAATTTTATATTTCTGTTTTGCATGAAAAATATGAAAATTTAAAGAAAGAAGCGACTGTATTTGAAGCATATTTGAAGAATTCCTGCAAAATCCTAAATTCATTTGTATAGTTGAAGGAAAAAATCATAGTGTTAAATAAACAAAATAATGCATTGAGAAGGATAATCAAGGAGCCTAATATGGATCGATAATTCTTACTAAAGGAAAAGGTAGATGTAGATGCATCACTTTTGTCAACAAGAGATGTAGCGAGGGAGGAGAATAATATTCTTGATAATATCAATACCGTAGCGTGAGATTTGCAGGCATCAGGAGTTATAGCAGATAGCTCTGTACAGAATAGAACATTCCTCTACCTCTTATGCAAGAAAAAGATCAAGCTTCACCTACAACATAAAAAATTCAATATGTTAGTTAATTTCACCATGTGACAGGTGTGTTGTCACAATTTTGACACTGGCATAGGAATTTTTGGTTTTTATTCTGTGTGGAAAACATAAGGAAAACTATGATTCAAAATCATAGGTAGAAAAGAGGATGCCCTCGTAATGTGTCCTTATATGACAGAACTTGTCTAGAAGCTTTGAAATGTTATTTACAACCCCCTTTTTGGAATTGTATTGGCCAACAATGCTTTATGAATTGATAATTTTCTTCATAAAGTAATCTGCCACATGAGAGAACGATTTCAAGAGTACTTTGGAATTGTAACTATATTTATTGTTAATGGATTTCTACATAATACAAATGATGTTTATGTTTCTTTGTTTACGTAAATGGTGCTTAAATTTTCATGATTTTGTTTGTTTAAAATATTTACGTTTTTGATTTCATGCAGATGTAAAAAAAATCAATTAACAGATATAAAAAATAAATATGTCCTTATTTCAGTCTGAAAACCAAATATAAAATACAAATGGGATACAAGAAAATGATAGTGACAATGTTCCAATGGCAATGGATCAAATAAAGACAAATGTTATATTGTGTTTATTGAAAATTGTAATCTTATATGAAATACATCAATACATATTACATCAAATTATTGTAAATAGTCTCAACAATGTATAGAAGAAATGAAATCTATGTGAATTTGAATAGTCCTAGAGAAAAACTTTCATGTGTTTAAAATATTTACGTTTCTAATTTCATGCAGATGTAAAAAAAAACTAACAGATATTAAAAATAAATATGTACTTATTTTAATCTGAAAACAAAATATAAAAATCAAATGAGATATAAGAAAATGATAGTGATAATGTTCCAATGGAAATGGATCAAATAAAGAAAAATATAATATTACATTTATTGAAATTTTTAATCTCTATATGAAATACATCAATACATATTACATCAAATTATTGTAAATAGTCTCAATAATGTATAGAAGAAATGAAATCTATGTGAATTCGAACAGTCCTGGAGCAACACTTTCATTCGTGTCTTGGAAATCAACTATAGCATGATCTTTGGATGTGTCTCGATCCCCTGGGTCAGGTAGAATATTACTAACTCCTCTTCTTTCTACTAGTGAATTCCATAATGCGAGTGCTCTATCATAAGGAAAAGACTCCACTGAGTAACGTGATACATACAACCTCAGACAAATTTCTAGATTCCTATCCAATTTGTTTTGAACTTTTTACTTTAAAAAGGAAAGTGCACTAAAAACCCTCTCATCTTCCACAGAACCCATAATCATTGTTTGACAGAGTTCATACAACTTAATATACTCACTCAAATCTTCACGCAGAATACTACTAGAACAAATATCCTTCCAAATCCTTTTGATGGCACCATATTCCTATGGGTTTTGTAGAAGTTGAACTTGTTGTATCATAGTATTAGAATAATCCATTGACTGAGAACTAAGTATTTTTCTTTGTAAAAAACCTTCTACAGAAACTTCATTTATCTCTTCAGTCTTAGAGAAATGGTCAGTTAGATCACTCATGTTTTTGACAAATAAAGGACTGATGGATGTATAAGGTTTTCCACAAAACAAATTCCAAAACTATAGATTTACAACTCCCATTACTTCAAGTATTTTATCATTTTTTAAACTTTCCCAAATCTCTTTAGATAAATATTTATATATATTTCTCAATTTATTCCTGGTTTCCAATAATACTGCATCATCTAAAAAAATCACTCTTAATTCTTCCATTTCTATGCCAACCATATCAACTCTTTTTTAGAATGTATGAAGTGGAATCTCTTTCCCATGTGTTGTTATATAAAGATGATCATGTCTATTACATTTTAAGAAGCACCTGGGATTTTTCAAGTCTTTCAAGGCATCCCAGTTTTCAATAGAAGCACCCTAAAAACTCCCATCTGAAATATATAAACTTTCAAGACTCCAGCACACACATCTTCTAAGTTTTATGAAGTTTTTTATGTAGAAAGAACAATCTTGTGCATGCTTCATTAAAATATTAAGCTCCCTCAACATGAAAATATACCAAAAAGTTTGAGTAAAGTTTCTATGTATGTTAGATGACACAATAGATCTTTAGCTTTATCTACATCCCTGCGGTATTTATACATAAATCCTGTCAATGAAGGATATTCATCAAATATTCTATGGGCAAGGTTCATACATAGATATCCATCTGGTATCTACATCTTTGAGAAGTATTTTTTCCCTCTGTCAATCCAATTGCAAAATTTCTGAAATTCTAAAAATCTCTTTGGACTACTAGAATAATAAGCATGCAAATCATAGTATCAAATCCTCCACTTTAGCTACATTTTCAAATGTGCTCACAATTTTTTAGGCCAGATTCATTCTGTGAGCCATGCAATGGATAATAATCATATAAGGAGCAATAGTTGTCTGAAGTCAAAGCAGAGACCATTTATTTCCCTGCATTACAACTGCACCATTGGTTCCAACACAAACTAATTTTGTTTAATGGAAAAGTCATCCATTTTGGTGATATCCTTCAAATTTGAGACCACCAATTTATAAATATTTTCAAAATTACAATTCTTAGTCATTTTATGAATTGATAAGAGGTGGGGAGTTCTTACTTCATTAGCAAATGTGTAAACATTAATACAAATCCATGAAGTATTATCCATTGTAGTAACCTCATCTATTGACAGGGAAATATAATTTATTTTGAATAGACTATTTCAGATCCTCCTTTTCTACTAGAGATAGACATTTTGCAATTTATCAAGCCACTGGTATCTGACCAATGAGGTTGAGGAACGTTCTGTAAACCAATAACCTGATACATAATTTTATTTTCTTTGAAATCTGACATGGGTTCTTCCCCTTTTCAATATATGGAATACGGTAGCAAACTGAATAATTTTTGCATGCATTTTTGTCTCCTGTAGCTTTTCTTAATCTTGTACTATGGTGCCACTTTTTTCATTTAGATTTTTCATACATTTTTGTTCCTTTTCATATTCTTCTGTGTATTTTACATGTAGAAACTCTTTTGCATCTTTCTATTTGTGTTTTCTGACTATGCTACCATCCTTTTTCTTTTGGGAAATATATATTTTCCCACAATTCTTTTCAATTGTGTCCAATTCGAGTTGCATCATGTGATCCTTCCCTTGTTTCCAACCACATATTTTGCATCAACATTGTGTTGGAACATCATTACCATCTTAACAGGGTTCACTGGTTCAATAAATGGATATTTTGTAGCCCATTCAAACTAGAAAGTCCTTCCAATTGTCCAGTTTGTCCTCTTTCTTTTGACAATTTTTTTTTCTCGAGATACAACTTGTGCATCTTGGGCTCTCAGCAGGAATATCTTGATCCTCATGTCTCCCTTTTCTGGATATAGACCTTGGAGTAGAAGCTTCCTCTGTTGGTGTATCATGAGAATTCGATGAAACTTCTTGTAATTCTATGTCATCAAGGGACAAAATTTTTCTTCCTCAACATATAATGGATCATCGATATCTTGAAATTGATTATTTTGTGAAGGAATTTGTGAAATGTCTGCATATAATTTATAAAATTGTTAATAGATATAGTATTAATTTTATATATAGTTAATTTTTTACAGAAGAGTACAAGAGATTTTGAAAAAGAGTATGAAAAACATAATTATAAAATTCTCTAAGACTAAATAACCTATAATAGCAAATAACAATATTTTTAGCTGATGCAGAAACCACCTTCATTTTTTGTAATTTTCGAAAATAGCCAAGCAAATTCTTTGCACCATTTTTTTAACTAGATGATTTTTAACCTTCTTACCCTGATTTCCAGAATCCATGATATATCTTTAGGGACTTGTAAACTTATGTTTAGGCTGAAATTGGAATGATTGAGGGAAGGCTCTGCAGTTGAATGACTGTGGGTACTGAAGGATATTGGGTTACATGGGTAGAGGTTGCACAACTCTAAGGTTGCACATGATAAGCTCATAGTATATGTATAAATTCTAGGAAAATTGTACCCTACAAGGGTGTGACGTCAGCTGAAATTTTCAGCTATAAGTTCTAGCATGTGTATGTTGTGTGATTTAATTATGCCCCTAGGCAGTTGGCACTCACTTGAAAAATTGGATGGTTAATTTGAATTTCCAAAAACCCGGATTTTCACGAGTTTACAGAAAGGGATTTTCCATGTTCTCATTCCTAAGGGGTTGACAATGAACCTATATGGTTTATTTTCCAAGAGAAAATTGAATTCAATTATACCAATAACATGTTTGAATACGAAGCACTTGTGTTAGGTCTCCAAATTTCCATTTCCCTAGATGTTAAGACCATTAATATCTTTGGTGATTCTCAACTAGTCATGGTATCTGTTGGTTTATATCGGTGTCATAACGAAATACTTCAAAATTATAAGCATCACGTCAACATGCTATTGACTATTTGTTAATTATGAAATTCCAACTATTCAAGTAATCCACTAACAATTTTTTTGATACCATGGCTTGTCTCACCTCACAAATACCTTCCTCACCTTAACATTTTTGAATCATTTTCATATTCCCTTTCAATTTAACACGTGGTTGCAATTAACCTCTTATCTTATCTGTGTTCTGACGTAAATTTTGGGGGGAGAATTGAAATTGACCCAAGGTTACATATGGTATAAGCAGTTTCATTGACTACCTTCCCCTTTCAATCCTACTTTCAGATTTCACTCAGAGTGATAAGAAGATCCTTCCTCCAAAAGTTACTGTCAAAGATACGTCATCATGGGGGGTCTTCTCTACAATTGTGGATCTTTATGGTATCCTCCTACAAGTTTCTCACATCTGGGATTCTAAAATTTGATGTTACACCATTAAAGAAAACCAATGATAGAACTTGGAGATTTGAAGGTTGACATTTCAGTGGTCACATTGGTGCTAAACGTATTCTTCACCTTGGCTATTACTAATCAACCCTTAAAAAATATTGTTCGACTATGTCAAACATTGTGTGAATTTTAGCAACACGCTAACCTAACAAAACTTTCGTACTAATCATAGCAAAACCGCCACACCCCAAGTCATGCCTTACAAGTCATTTAGAGACTTTAAGCCTTTCAAAGAAATCCCGATAGGGTTTAGATCTCCTTAGTAGAGATTAACCCTCAATTAGATTCTTAACATCATCAATGGATCGTTAGCAGTAACCGAATACTACACTAAATGGATGGAAGATTTCCCTCTAATTTCTACAAAATCTGAGAAAAGCCTATGTGAATTATGAAAGTAACAAACAGGGATAGAATCCTGACACTTTTATTAATCAAAATCAACCAAGTTACAATGGATGACTACAATACTTATAGGTATTGCACAGCCATGTGCAGACCAATGAGAGGTTGTACAGTGTATAACCAAAAATACACCATCTTCCATAATACATCTGGGAAGAAACAATATGAATGTAACTATTGTTAAAACAATATAACAATCCTTACGTATAGTTAAAACAAATATGGTTAATAAAACCATATAACAACATTATTTAAATAATAGCATTAATAAATAATTAATTATATAATGCATAATTAAAATATTAGGTAAATAATTTTAACCTAACATTCCCCCCTTAATTGTGCATTGTCTTAAGGGATGAGGAGAGGAATTCTCTAAATAACTCGAACTTGTCACGTGCAAGTGACTTTGTGAAGATATCTGCTCGTTGTTCAGTATGTTGGACAAAATTGAAGCTGTATGTTGTGCTTCAACACATGCTCACATATGAAATGAACTTGTACCTCAATGTGCTTTAATCTCTCATGAAAAACTAGATTGCAAACAAGTTTGAGAACACCTTCATTGTCAACATACATGGTGGTCGGTTTGTCCTGTGGTATTCCAAGTCCTTCTAGTATGCGACGTAGCCATATCGCTTCATAGACAACTTCTCCTACAGAACGATACTCAGCTTCTGTGGAAGAGTGAGAAACAAAGTGTTGTTTCTTTCTTCCCCATGATATTGGTCTAGATCCCATAAAGAATACAAATCCAGAAGTGGATTTTCTATCATCAATGTTTCCTGCATGATCTGAATCTGAATATCCAGTCAAGAAGAAGTTATTCATTCTTCTTGTATTCTAGACCAAGATCCACTAATCCCTTGAGATATCTCAAAATGCACCTTGCTGATTTCCAATCACAAACTTTGGGTTCTTGCATGAACCTGGATAGATAGCTCACTATAAAGCTAATATCTGTTCTAGTGTAGGTTAGGTAAATGATACTCCTAATCAACTTCCGATAGAGAGTGGCACTTACCTCAGGAGATGGATATGAACAAGATAATTGTAATATGTTCTCCATAGGTGTAGCAATTGGTGTGAAATAAATCATCCTAAACTTCTCAAGCATAGTCTTGGTATATTTCAACTGAGAAACAAAAATGTGATTCTCTTTCTACCATACTTCTAATCCAAGACAATAGTGCATCAGCCTGAGATCTAGTCATGTCGAATGATCGATTAAGATCTTTCTTCATTGCATCAATCATCCTCACTGAACTGCCAGTGATGACTAGATCATCGACATAAACAACAAACAATCACAATCTCCCCCCTTGCTTTTTGAGGTAAAGATTGGGATCATATGGATTTCTAACAAATCTATGTTGTATGAGATGCTCATCAATTTTGATGTACCATGCCTGGGGTGCCTATTTGAGGCCATACAGAGATTTCCTGAGTCTGCATACCTTTGCTTCTTGACCAAGTACTACATATCCCTTAGGTTGAGTCATGTAGACTTCTTCTTGTAAATATCCATTTAGGAAGGCACTTTTTACATCCATTTGGTGGACTTTCCATCCAAACTGTGCAGCTAGAGAAAAGATCATCCTGATCATTTTGATCTTAGCTGTGGGAGAAAATGTCTCCTCATAGTCAATTCCTTCTTTTTGTGCATACCCCTTTGCTACAAGTCTTTCTTTATACTTGTCCACTATCCCATCTACTTTGTACTTTGTTTTGAATATCCATCTGCATCCAATGGGTTTCTTCCCTAGTGGAAGATCGACAAGCTACCAAGTGTTATTCTTCATCACTGATTGATACTCAGCGTCCATGGCATCTTTCCAAGATTTTGACTATAGGGATTCCTGGACTGTAGAGGGCTCATCTGATTCAATAACTCTACTCATCAAAGCAAAGTTAACTTCTTCATTGCTTTACTATGAGTCTATGGTCCAATGGTGGATGTATCCAGTGGAGCATCCAATTCTTGCATCTCATAATGTACTTGTATACCATTTAGGCATATACTGAACTGTTCCCATGGGTTGTGGTTCTATCTAATCAACACCATCATCTCCATCATCAATTTCATCTTATGAGGGAACATCAGCTTCAATTTTTACAACAGGTGAAAAATCTACATCTTGTGAGTCTGGAGGAGGAGTCTCTGCTTCCTTCTTCTCGAAAAACTCAACATCTCTACTGGTGTAGACTTTTTTGGTCTTAGGATCCATCAATCTATACCCAAGAGTCTCTTCATTGTACCCAATGAAGATGAGTTTTTGTGACTTCATGTCCAATTTATTTCTGTTTTTTCTGGGTATGTGCATGCTTGCTTTGCACCCAAATACTCTGAGGTGTGCAATAGATGGTTTCCATTTTGACCATGCTTCTTGTGGTGTTATTCCATTAAGAGCAAGTTGTGGGAACTCTGTTCAACAAATACACTGTTGTTTTTTCTACTTCTACCCAGAATGTCTTTGCAAGTCTGGAATCATCGATCATGCATCGCACCATTTCCATGATAGTATGATTTCTTCTCTCAACAACACCATTTTTTTGTGGTGTGTGTGGAGGAGGCATTTGTCGATGAATCCCGTGAGTTTGTAGGTAGTCTCTGAACTCATCACTGGTGAATTCCCCCCCTCGATATGAGTGGAGAGTTCTGATGTGACAACCAGTTTCTTTCTCAACTGCTACTTTGAACTTTTTGAAGGTTTCAAATGCTTCACTTTTCTTACGAAGACAGAAAATCCACATTTTTCTCGAATAGTCATCAACACAAAGCATGAAGTATTGGAACCCAGAATGACTTGGTTGCATCGGACCACAAAGATCGGTATGAACCAGGTCAAGTTTACCATGAGCTCAAA
The DNA here is from genome assembly GCA_019776745.2 of Taxus chinensis. Taxonomy (NCBI): domain Eukaryota; kingdom Viridiplantae; phylum Streptophyta; class Pinopsida; order Cupressales; family Taxaceae; genus Taxus; species Taxus chinensis. The sequence continues at coordinate 54,382,984 of CM034157.1, read as the reverse complement.
ATGTACTCTTCTGGAATGAAGCTCTTGTGTTGTTTTCCTGCTAGGTAAGTGAGGACACTTGTCTGTATCCTTCTAGAGAGATGGTAATCCCATGTACCATATTATGCCGGTGAAGTGTTTCGAGATATTTGAAACTGACATGACCAAATCTTTGATGCCACAACTATGCTGAGGTAGATTCTTAGCCACAAGTTCTTGATCATCTCTGTGAACAAAATCAAGTTGGAACATGCATCCCACATTGGAGGATTTTGTAATTATTTTCGAGCCTCTTGATTTATCTCGAATCAAACACATTTTCTTGCCGGATTGACTATCAAAGTCAATTTTTAAGTTGTGATCTAGGAGTTGACTGACTGAAAGTAGATTCTTTGTCAACCCAAGGACATATAGGACATCTGATAGTCTACATTTGCATGAACCAAGGGGTATAGAAATGTTCTCAATCCCCTTAACTGTATATGAAGAATCATCTCCCAACAAAACATGAATTTTTGATGGCATGTCCCTCATTGAAATAAACCAGTCTCTATGGTTGGTCATGTGTTGAGTGGCTCCCGAATCAACATACCAAACATCACTAGATGACGTGGATGGTTCACTTGATCAAGTAGTGAACAAGAAGTCTTCATTGTCTGACTGTTCTTGTTGCTTAGCAATATTACCTTGTTGGTGGGGTCTTCTTTTCTAGTTCCCCTTTTTCTACCCTTGATTGTAGTTAGAATTTCCCTTGTAATATTGTTTTTGTTGAGGTCTAGAGTTGCTGGATGAACCTTTCTTGTAGGTATTATACCAACAATATTTTAGGTTATGTCCTCTTTTGCAGATTGGACATTTCTTCTTTTGTTGTCTATCCCATTGATACTGATTTTGATTTTGGTATTTTTGATAGGAATTAGGTTTTCCTTTTACCTTTTCCTTTCCATTTTGATGTGAAGAAAGTTCCTACTCCTCTTCATCATCTTTATTGTGCATTGCTTCCTCTCGTTGTAGTAGGTTTACCAGCTTGTCAAAACCAACTGTCGTATCTGACACGTTTAGTGTTGTTAAAAAAATGCAGTAAGAAGAGGGGAGTGCTCTCAGAACAATGGGAATGACAACATCATCTATGACCCATTCTCCTAGGGCTAGAAGTGAATCCCTCAATTCTGCAACTCTTCTTAAGAAAGATTCAATTTTTTCATTTTGCTTGAACTTTAGTGTGTGTAACTGACTCTACAAATTCAGTATAACATTCTTGTTCTTGGCCTCGTATACTGTGCTCAACTTATCCCACACTTCTTTGGCTGATTTGACATCTCGAATGTGGGCTTGCACATCATCAAACACTCCAAACAAGATGATGAATTTGGATTTCTGATATGCTCTATCAAATTATCTTTGTTGTGTTGTATCAGTAGTTGATCTGGTTAGAGTACCATTCACAGCAATCCAAATATCTTCAAACTCAAGTTGTGTCTTGATTTTAGTCTTCCATGTTGCATAGTTGTTTCCTCTGAGTAGTTGTGAATCTGGAAGAAAAAATTTGGGGGGTTGGTTCCCATTTTGCAGATATCACTGACAGGGTTTGGCTCTTATCACTCCAGGTATATAGGTCTCCCAATCTATATACCGTCAGTCTGATATACCAAACCTTTCTATATACACACCCTTCCGTATATACCCGTCGGTACATGGAAGAAGCTCACCCTTTCTATATACCTCGGTAGTACGTGAAAGAGGCATTAACGTACATGAAAGAATTCAATATGTGGTACCAAGATAGTACTGATGGGGTCTGTGTGATTATTGACACCGGCTCAAAGAAATATCCTCATACGTGCGTAACTTTGCTATATACTTGGATAATTTCTCGATTTGAGATTTATGTCGTGCAATCATTCACAGACGGATGGGATGGCTCATAGTGTGTGCATTGTGACCTTATTACTCCTCGTCGATTTAAAGGGTTGATGCCCAGATGACATTGTTGCAGCTATATTAGGTGTTAAGTGAAGTAGTAGTCATGATGGCTTTACCTGTAAGTGCTTCCTAGAGGCACCACATATACCGAACATTGTGAATGAGATCTAGGATCTTGTGAGTGTAACATAACCAATTTTACTGTTTTTATTACAATACTGCCAGTTTTCTGAGCAGTTACAAAGTTTACAGTTGACTATGGAAACCTGCAAATTAGTACAATATACAACAGTATGCAATTACATTCAAAAATCTAAAAAAAATTGAATGGCAGGAAAAAAAAATTGTTTTGCGGGCCCTAGTGGCCTCCGAAGCCCAAAATGACCCACAATGCCGGAAACCGTTAAAAAAATGCCCAAGATGAATTTTTTGGGTGGTCCTCCTTTGGAAAATGTTGTCCAAAATGAAAAAACAAGCTGAATGGGGAAAAAAACAATTTACCCTAAATTAGGGATTTCCCCGCTAAATTTAGTTAGTTATAACTAAATTTCAATTTTTCCACTAAAGTTAGCAGTTCTGCCAAAAATTCTACCAAAATAAAAAAATGCAAGTTGGGGGTGGGATTTGAACCATGCACCTCCCACTTCTAAGGCTTTCACTCTAACCGCCTTAGCTCTTATGAGCACTTGATGTATAAAAAGAAGTAAATGATATTTAATGAAGATGAAAAATGACCTAACCTATTAAAAAATGTGATTTGGAAGAATTCCTACGTGGCCTGCATGCATGGTGATGCGGATTAGGGTTCTATTTGCACCAAAAAATGGATTTGAAGTTCCTTTATGTCCTTCTTCACCTCTTTTTAGCTTTTTCTCCTCCTTTTGTGATTGAAGTATGTCATTTATTCTTTCTCACTGTTGTTTGTTTTGTAATGTTTTGGCAGGTTCTGCATTGGAGACTATGCAATCCACGTTCAATTTGCAGGCTGCTTGTCTTTGCATTTGGAGGATTGTTTAAGAGATATTTGATGTTGAAATAAATTGGTCTTCAAATGGTGGGCAGGTCGTTGCATGGGCTGGAGGAGTGACCGCGGTTTGACTATGGCCAACAGGAGTGCCCACTCTGCATTTTTGTTTCTTTACGCAGGTTCTTTGTATTGGGAGAGCCACATTGGTTTCGTTGATTTTGAAAAACTTGTGTAATGAGGCTTGGTGGGAGCTCAGCTCTATTTTTAATACAAAATATACAATGTTGGCTCGACAATATAGTCTCTTGATCCAAATGTTGGCTCGGTCTATTGATCACAACTTGATCCACAAGCACATGAAATTTAGTTCAGTCTGTGCAAGACAAGACTCGGCAGGGGCTTGATGAATAGCTCAATAGACCTCCAAAATAAGAAATTTAACCTCCAAATATAGCAGAGACTAAATGGTTCTTTAATTTAGTGAGAAAACCCCTATTGGGGAATAATTTTTTTAATTTATTTTCAATACCTACAGGAAATTTTGCTTGGTGTTAGGTGCACTAGTGTAAAAAACAATTTGTGTTTCAAACACCTAGAACTGAAGAGGGGGTTGTGGAGTTAGGGATGGGGTTCTAGGAAGTTGCTGGAGGCTGCACAGGCTCTCCTTATGAAAGCAAATTACTTCTCCAAGACTCTTCTATCTCATCTAGTGCAACCTCTCGTCAACCCTTTGGTGCTTCACAGGCCAGATTCTCACTCTGGTACCAAATGTAAATAGGAACGGAAGCCTATAGATTGTATTAAAAAAAATCAACCAAGTTACAATGGATGGACTACAATACTTATAGGTATTGTACAGTCATGTGCAGACAAAATAGAGGTTGGACAGGTATAACCAAAAATACACCAGTTTCCATAATACATCCGGGAAGCAACAAATGAATGATAACAATATTGTTAAAATAATATAACAACATCCTTAATGTTTACATAAAACAAATATGGTTAATAAAACCATATAACAACATTATTTAATTAATAACATTAATTAAATAATTAATTATATAATGCATAATTAAAATATTAGGTAAATAATAATTAACCTAACAAAAAGATAAGAATAATAGAGAAGAAAGAGGAATAAAGTGTTACTGAGAAGGAATATTTATTTACAGAAATTGAGATAGGGGAAAAATTAAAAAAAATTCTAAGTTCAAAAAAAAAGAAAAAGATGAGGAGAAACAAAATAAAAAGAGAAGAAGTGATGAAGGATTATAGGATAATTTTATATTAAGAAATAATAAAGGAAGGAATATATTCATAGAAAATAATATTTACGAAAAGTCACCACCTAAGGACGCATCCCCCAACCAACACACAATCCCAAATGAGATGGACCCCCCCCCCCCCACCCCCCCATAAAAAAATGGTAACCATTCTATGTGTTGCTTCAAACACCAATTCGAAACATAGAAAAGGAGAAAGCTTACTAGAAAGATATAAACTATTGCAAGAAGAAAGTAAGAAGAGAGAATAAGTTGTGAGAGGATTTAGAGATTTGTTAGGAGCATTATATTTTTATATTAAGTTGAGTAGAGATAAAGGATGGAAGAGTAACTTGACACAAGTTCATAACCAGTTTAAGAGAGTGAATCCAGTAAGACAACAACCAATTATCCAGTCTAGAACGAATCCTCAAACAGTCAGACAGATTTCATAGAAGATCAAGATACCAGTTTTTGACAATAATAGTGATGTTTTGGAACATTTATTCATATTGGACTCATATTGGAAAAGTAAAAAACATTATATATAAGATTTTTAAATTATATGATTTCATACAAACATTAAGACTTGATAAGGAGAGAATGAATCAGTGAATGAGTTCACTCATAGGTTCAAGAATGTGACCAAAAAGTTAGAGGATCCCCTTATAGATAAACAGTGTATTGAATGTTTTACCTCAAGACTCCTCCCTTATCTCAGAGTTTCCCTAGATGGAAAACCCTTTAAAGGACTTTCAGAAGTAATAAAGATGGCTATCAGATTTGAAGTAAAACCATGACATAGAGAGGGATAAACCTCACTAAAAATTTAATTAAAAAAAGTGCAATTGGAACTGGCTAAGTTGAATCTACAACAAGAAATCCAAAGAACTGAAGAGATAGGAATAGTTCGCCACCAAAGAATAATATCATACCTAATATTTGGCGTGCATTGTTCTAGGGTGAAGGTAATAGTAAAACTTATTGTCCTTACTTAGAGAAGGAAAAAATAGCAATAGCAGCTATACATCATTCCTCACAAGAAACATCTTTCAGTAATATACCACCATCAAAATGAACATAGTGCAACATTTGTAGGTTTTGGGATTCGCATACACAAGATACTTGTTCCTTATTAGAGCTGACTTCCCCCACTAATTAGTTGATGTATTGTACTAACATTGGATCATACAATCATTATCATCATACTTGTTCCTCTCTAGATGTATTGGAAGAGTTGAAAGAATACAATACTAGAAGACTGATGGCAACAAGATAGAACAAAAAATTTAACCTTCCTCCTACAACAAAAAATATGCCTACAGTGAACCCACCACCTTCGCAAATAGAAATTACTCCACCTCAATATCCAAATTATCAAGGTGGACAACCATAGTTTAAAGGTAGTTACCATAGGAATAACTACAACCCTAATTTCTAAGGATACGACGATGGAGGATACCACAAGGGCTATAGAGGAGGATATAGATGAGGTGAAAGAGGTGGAGATAGAGGAGGATTTAGGGGTGGTTATGATAGTTATCAAGGAGTAACATGATATTAAGGATAGAATGATGGAGGCTACTATGGAGGCTACAGAGACAATCAAGGATGGGGATATCAAGATAGAAGACCAATTAATTGTTATAAGTGTGGTCAAGATGGACATCTATCCAAGAATTACACAGAACCTGATCCTTGAAGATTTTTTCATGAAAGAGGGCATGAATCATTTAGTTGTCCTAAAGCCGTACAAATCTTTAGGAATGGAGGAACATGAACGGAAGCATTGGGAAGAGATTCTCATAAAAATATTCAAGATATTACAAATATTCCATGGGATGAGGATACAATATCAAAATACAAGGCAAGAAAATCTAGCTTAGGAATTAGACTAGAAGAAGAAGAAAAGGAAAGATACCTTAGGAGGAAAGTAGCCAAAGCTAGCAAGAGCATTGATGAACCTAAATACAAATCAATAGTTACTACTAGAAGTGCATCAAGAAATGAGGCTGCACCTATAAAGAAGAAAATAAAGTGGTTTCCTCAGGAAGAAAGTTCTTCTAGTGGTGATGAATGGAAATTTAAAGATATTAGACCTAATCTTCATGATAAATAATTTGAGAAAAGTAGGGTAGTAGGGTAGTAGTACAAAAAGCACAAGCTTGAGAAGAAAAAGAAAAAAATTGTTTTATGGAAGATGAAATCATTGCTTTAAAAGAAATTGATAGACTAACCATCAAACATGGTCTTGCAGACAAATTAAAACAATTTAGTAAATATTTAAATAAGGAGGAAAAGTGTTTTCATGTCTAGATAATTTAAGAAGGAAATAACAAGAAGAAAATGAATTTGTTCCACACACAACGCACATGGTGTAAGTCCACCATCTATTTGGATGTTGATATATTTGACACTACCATTACAAAAGTTATTCTATATCTTGGTGCAGATGTAAATATGATGTCAAATACTATTGGAGAGAGATTAGGTAGGCCCCCTTTTGAACTCGTCAGATACCTCATTGGGTTAGGATATGGATCATCTAAACAACAATTAAGAGCACTAAAGAATGTTGAAATGAATTTCGTGGGAATAAAGAAACTAGGTAATTTTGAGGTGGTAGAAAATGTATCTTTAAATCCCTTAGAGCTGTTATCTTAGCCCTAGAGTGGTTTGTATACTGTAATGGCACATTAAATTTAGAAGAATAAGAAGTAACAATGTAGGTGTATGGAATATGTTTACATGTACCACTACATGCAGGTATGAGTGCTACATGGGCTGAAGAGGTATGACATGATACTAAAGGAGATGATTTTGATGACATCCAAGGAGTAGATATGCTTTAAATCCCTGATTCTCGGAAGTATAATCATGAGGTCATTTAGTAATCCATATATTATCCAATCATCTAAGTATACTTCCAAGAAATCATGAATAAACTCATTAAAAGAATTTATCATTATTCTATTAAAGACTAATAGTACATTCTATTGTCCAAATGTCATCATAGTATACATAAGTGAACCCATTCCATGGAAAACGTAGCCTTTAGCTAATCTTCAAGGGAAATTCTAACCTGATGGTAACCATAGAAACCATCAGTGAAAGAATAGAATTCTCTCCTTGCCAAATTCTCTAATACTTCTTCTGTAAAGGGAATAAGAAATTGGTCATAAACACAAGCTTTGTTAAGATCTCTATAATCTACACATATTCATATCTCTGTCTTTTTATTTTGGATTACCATTGGACTTATCAACTCTAAATATTCTACTAGTTTGATAATCCCAACATTCATCATCTTTTCATTCTCTGTCTTCACCTTAACCTTCAGATTAGGATTGATTATGTAAGGTCTTTTCATCAGTGGATTGAATTCATCTTTGATTTGGATCTTCATTGTACCTAATTCTTATTTTATGCCTCTAAAATCTTTGAAATATTTAGGAACGATGTCCTAAAACTTATGTAAAAGATATACTACTTTGGCCACTTCCTCTTTTGACCAATAATCTCCTATCTTTGCAAACTTTTCATCCCAATTGACACTAATGTTTTCAGTTTTGATCTTTAAGGGTTGATAATAGTATTTATCTCCTTTGAACTTGGTTTCCACTTCTTCTCTTTCTCCTTTAATTTTTTTGTATCTCACGTTTTATGGTTTTTCTTCACTTTCTTGTTTCTCTACCACTAAACAACGTGCCTGCCATCTATGTAATTTTACTTAGAATATCTTGATGTTATGTTTATTTAGTCTCTGGTTTTAGTTTTGAGCATTTTTTTTTGCCCTCTTCTAGGGTCAAGAATAGAAAAGTTTTGATCTTTTGCAGTTCCCGAAGGATGTTCAAATCTGCATCCCAAAAATTGAATGTATAAAAAAGTCCTTAAAAATATGATCCCAACTCCTTGTTTCATGTCTATTTTTTTGTGCATGTACCAAGATCGTGGAATGTGTCATAGAGTCCATACAAATAATTGTTTCCACACTAATGGGGAATTTTCTCCACGTATATGCCAATGTCACTCATAGATCTGTATATGTTGTTGTGGATCACTTTTACTAGTATATTCCATTATAGCCACATTATAGCCTTAACTCTACAAATACATTATCTTAAGAAATGTGGTCAATGAATTCCAGTGAGATATGTTATGTTTGTGACTCACACACCATCGTGTGGTATTGATTGTTAGGGTCTCACCCAGAGCTTCCATTCTTATTTTTTCATTCAGAAATATCTACTCCAATTGCTTGAGATACCCTTCTAAATATCTAAACCCTGAATATTGTAGTAAAGTCTGGTGGGATGCTCCATTGCTTAATCTATATAACATTTTTATTGGAATTTATTTTATTTCTTATTTTTCAGAATAGTATATGTCTTCCTCTTAAAGCTTGTCTTGATTGGGCCAGAAAATGTCACCTGTGGTATCATTATCATCATCCTCTAGGGTAATTACCTGAGATGGTATTCTTATTTCATAATGTAACTTCTTAGTTCTTGATTCTGGAAAACCCTATATCTATGATTCCACCACATTGTCTGAACTTTCACTCATGTCTTCAATTTTAACATATATTTCTCCATTTTAGTTTGGTTCAAACTCCTCCTTAATATTGAAAAAATTATTTAAGGCATATACTCCTTGGATGTCATCAAAATCATGTCCTTTAGTATCATGCCATATCTCTTCAGGCTATACAATGCTCATCCCTGCATATAGTGCTACATGTATAGATATTCCATCCACTTGCAGTGTTACTTTGTCTTCTTCTGAATTTAATGTGTCATTAGAGTCCACAAACCACTATAGGGATAAGATAACATTGTAGGAGGGATTTAAAGCTACATTTTCTACCACCTCAAAATTAACTAGTTTCTTTATTCCCATGAAACTAACTTCAAAATTCTTCAGTGCTCTTAATGGTTTTTTACATGATGCATCTGCTAACCCAATGAAGTATTTGGTTGGTTCTAAAATATTCCTACCTTATCTCTCCCAAGTAGTCTTTGACATCATATTTACATCTGCGCTAAGATAGAGAAGATTTTGGTAATGGTAGTGTTAAATATATCAACATCTAGATAGATCGCAGACTTACTCCAGGTGAATTTTGTGCGGAACACATTTATTTTCTTCTTTTTATATCCTACTTTGATTCTTTGGACATGAAAACTCTTTTCCTCCTTATTCCAATATTTTCTAAATTGTTTTAATTTTTGTGCAACACCATGCTTGATGGTTAGTCCAACAATTTATTTTAACGCAATGATCTCATCTTGCATAAAAAATTGTATTCTATTTTTTTCTTGGGCTTGTGATTTTTACACTACTACCCTACTTTTCTCAACTTCCTTATCATGAAGATCAAGTCTAATCTATTTAAAGTTCCATTCATCACCACTAGAAGAAATTTCTTCCTGAGGAAACATTATTATTTTCTTCTTTGTAGTGCAATCTCATTTCTTACTACACTTCTAGTAGTAATTGTTGCTTTGTATTTGGGTTCTTCAATGCCCTTTCCAGCTTTCCTCCTAAGGTAAATTTATTTTTCTTATTATTTATTTTCCTCCTCTTTTGGTCTATTTCTTAAGCTAGATGCGCTTGCCTTGTCTTTTTCTATTGCCTCCTTATCCCATGCAATTTTTATAATATGTTGCAATTTTTTCTAAGCATATCTTCCCAATTCTTTTGTATTTGTTCCTCCATTCCCATAAAACTGTTTGGATTTTAGAAAGCTAAACAAGTCATGACCTATTTCATGACAAAAGACACTAGGATCGTGTTCTATGAAATGTCTAGTTAGATGTCATTCTTGACTACACTTATAGTAATTAATTGGTCTTCTACATCGATATCCACCTCCTTGATTATCTCTATAGCCTCCATGGTAACCTCCATCATTGTATCCTTAATATCATCTTCCTCCTCGATAAATATCATAACCACCCCTAAATCATCTTTTATAACCACCTTTGTAGCCTCATTTATATCCTCCTTTGTACCCCCCACAATATTGTCCATCATTATATCCTTGGTAATTAGGGTTCTAGTTGTTCCCTTGTTAGGAAATAAGAGATAAAATATGCAGAATAGTCCCTTACAGAATCACAATAGTAGAAACTAATATGCATAAAATATTACAGATCGTAAATAAAAGTGCAGAATAAATAACACAACATAGAGAGACAATATTTAACGTGGTTCACCCAATTTGGGCTACGTCCACCAAGAATCACTTGCTCAAATTTTATTGCAAGCTTCCACTCTCTCAATACAATACCCAGATCTGTTTGAAGCTATGCTCAACAAACTCTACACAATTCACACTTGAATTCAAAACACATCTATAATACATTTGCTTGTCTATCTACCATATGCATAAAACCATTTATATAGACAATTTCTTAAGCAGTTTGATACAAAACCGTGGGAATCAAAACTAAGGGCAAAAACTTTGGGTATCAAAACAATGGGCAAAAAACCGAAAAAACCATGGGCCCAAAAATAGCCCATAACGGTTACCCATTACCCATGGGTTAATAAACCACCCATGAAAATTTTCTTCGGGGGCTTCGCCCCCAAACCCCCTAACCCACTCATCGGTGAGCGGGACCGCCGTAAAAATACCCAAGTGTAACACATAGAAGGTGTACCACATTCTAACATGTAAATAGGCTCCACAAACATAACAATCTCCCACTTGGAGACTAATTTCCACTGAGCAAGCTTCTCAACCCTTCACTGTCATTTGCAAAGGCCAACCAAAGCTGAACATAGCTTTAGTTTATCCCTTGTGACCACCTTGGTCATCATGTCTGCAAGATTCTGACTGGTATGAATCTTCTCTAACTTCAACTTATCTTCCTCCAAAGTTGCTCTGATGAAGTGATATCTCAACTGTATATGCTTCAGCATGGAGTGGAAAGCAAAGTTATTAGCTAGGTGTCTAGCACTCTGACTATCACTATGCAACTTACATTCCTCCTGCTTATGCTCCAACTCCTCAAGAAATTGTTGTAACCAAATCATCTCTTTGCTTGCCTCTGTTGCAGCAACATACTCAGCCTCCGTGGTTGACAAAGCCACCAGCTTCTGTATTCCTGAAATCTAGCTCAGTGTTGTCCCACTTACAGTGTAAATATAACCTATCGTGCTCCTCCTGTTGTCTACATCTCCAGCCATGTCTGAATCTGCATAACCACGTAAAGTGGTGTTTGATCCAATGTAGCACAAAACTGTCCCCATGGTCCCTCTCAAATACCGAAGGATCCACTTTACTGCTTGCCAATGCTCTTTACCTGGATCACTCATAAATCTACTCACAGCTCCCACTGCATGGGCAATATCAGGCCTAGTGCACACCGTTGCAGAGTAAGGTAATTTGGACATCTGGTTGCTTTCCTACTCTGTCTTGGGACACTGCTCCTTTGATAACTTGAAGTGGCCTACCAAAGGAGTCCCAACCGGTTTAGCATGCTTCATATTAAACGTCTCCAAGACCTTCTTAATGTACTCTTCCTAAGATAAAGTCAGCTTCCATTCCTTCCTATCCCGAGATATCCTCGTACCAAGGATTTGTTTGGCTGCCCCCAAATCCTTCATATCAAAGGATTCACTTAGCTGCTTCTTAAGTACTTTTATTTCCTGCATGTTTTTACCTGTAACCAACATGTCATCAACATACAAACACAAGATAATATAACTTCCATCCTGAAATTTCTTTGTATACACGCAATGGTCAGAATGACATCTAATATAACCTTGCTCCATCATGAAGCTATCAAACTTCTTATACCATTGACGTGGAGCTTGTTTCAGGCCATACAAGCTCTTCTTCAGTTTGCACACCATCTCCTCTTTACCTTTGCCCTCATAGCCCTCTGGTTTCTAAATATATAGTTCCTCCTCCAAATCACCATGGATAAATGCAGTCTTTACATCAAGCATATAACTATTCTCATCAAAACTTTGCTTTCCACTCCATGCTGAAGCATATACTATTGGTTTGCACAGAAACTAGGTGTCTTCTACTACAACTATTCCTAGAACAGTTCTAATAGAAGTCATTTTTACTACAGGAGAAAAAATCTCATCAAAATCTATACCTTGTTTCTGTGCAAACCCCTTGACCACCAACCGGGACTTATATCTTTTCTTTCCTCCTTCTTCGTCTTTGACTCTGAACACCCACTTATTCTGTAATGCTCTTTTTCCTTTGGGTAGCTTCACCAAATCCCATGTCTGGTTCTCCATGAGAGCGTGATGCTCCTCATCCATGGCTTGCTCCCTCTTCTTCCTGGCATCTACCTTCATTGCTTCATCAAAGCTCTTTGGATCTCCACTATCAGTGAGTAATAAATAATAAAGAGAAGGAAAAAAAATGTTCAGGTTCTCTTCTTACCCTAGAAGACCTCCTCAATATAGGAGTTTGGGGTTCCTCTTGAGGGGGTTCCTGAATTGATTCATGTGTCACTTTCCCATCCGGAAGATCCTCTACCACTGTTTATTCTTTCTTGGATTCTTCCCTAGTTTCCTGCAACTGATGCTTATACATGAATTTCTCATTAAAGACCACATCCCTAGATCGAATGATTTTCTTGTCCTTAATACTCCAACATTTATATCCAAAGTCATCACCAACATAACCAATGAAAGTACATTTTTTTGATTTAGCCTCTAGCTTGGTCCTATCATCCTTATCTATATGAACAAACACCTCACATCCAAAGACTCTAAGAAATGAATAATCAACTTTCTTACCATACCAAGCCTCCTCAGGTATGCCTCCATCCAAGGCACTTGAGGGTCCTCTATTTATCAAGTACACTGTTGTGCTCACCGCTTCTACCCAAAAAGAAAGAGCTAGTCCTGCATGTAATCTCATGCTTCTAGCACGTTCCATTATTGTTTTGTTCATCCTTTCTGATACCCCATTTTGCTGCGGAGTTCCTGGAAGCATATTTTTCCTACGGATTCCATTCTTAGAATAGTAATCATTAAATTCATTGCTGCAATACTCCCCTCCATTATCTGACATGAGACATTTAAGCTTAAGACTTGTTTCATTCTCTACCAAGGCTTTCCATTTAACAAAAGTGTCAAATACATCAGGTTTGTTTCTAATACAATAAACCCAAACTTTCCTTGTTGCATCATCAATAAAAGTAACATAATAATTTGAACCCCCAAGAGATGATACCTGAGCTGGCCCCCACACATCAGAATGTACCAGCTCTAACTTACTCTCTTTCTTTGTAGGTCCAACCTTGAGAAACCTTACTCGCTTCTATTTCCCATATATGCAGTTCTAACAAAAATCCAAACCTATTCCTGTATATCCAGGAAAATTCTTCTTTATGATTTTCATGTCCTTATGGCTCATATGACCGAGCCTATAGTGCCATAATGTTGTATCTACATCTGAAGCCACAAGATTACAATCATTAGTACTATCATTGGTTAAATACAAGGTTCCAACCTTCTTACCCCTTGTCACCACAAGAGCACCCTTGGTAACCTTCCAAGAGTCCGCTGTAAATATCACAGTACAACCATCACTTCCCAACTACCCTGTCGATATCAAATTTTGTCTTAATGTAGGCACATGTCTAACATCCTTCAATAGCCAAGTATTCACATTCTGTATCTTAACCTAAACAGAACCTTTTCCAACTATGTTGCAAGGCTCATCATCACCAAGAAAAACATGCCCAAAATCCCCTTGAACATAATCAACAAAATAATTCCTATGTGGAGTAAGCATGGAAAGAAGCCTCTGAATCTAAAACCCAAGATTCAACAATATTATGCAAAGAAATAATCAAAGCATCCTGACATACATTACCCATTACCACATTTGCATCCTTGTTTTCTTCCTATTGTTTCTTCTTATCCTAAAGCTCCCAATAGTCCTTTTTTGCATGCCCAGGCTTTCCATAGTGTCCAGCATACAATCTTGCTTCTTAGATTTTGACCTTGCCTAATCTTTTTGATTTTTCGCATAGTTTCCTCTATTCTTCTGTCTCCCTCTAGTTTCCACTGTCAAAGCATTCCCTAAAGTAGAATATTCCCCAAAGATTTTTCTTTGCATTTCCTCACTTAGAATCACCCCTACAACATCCTCAAACTTCAACTTCAAGTTAGCTGGAACCGAGTTACTTACTGCCATTACCAGACTATTCCAACTCTCAGGTAAAGAGCGCAAAATTAATAAAGCCCTAACTTCTTCATCAAATTCTATTGTAACTGAAGCTAGCATATTAACAACCGTATTAAAATCATTTAAATGATCTGCTACTGAACTTTTCTCAGACATCTTCATATTAAACAACTTTTTCATTAAAAATATCTTGTTAGAGGCAGAGGGTTTTTCATACAACTTCCCTAATGCATCCATTAGTTCTTTTGTAGTCTTTTCCTTTGAAACATTAAATAATACCAAAGATGCAAGACATAGCTGGATCATTCCAAGTGCCTTCTGATCCAACAAATCCCATTCTACATCTGTTATGCTCGAGGGTTTTTTCACCTTCTCAGACAGCGGAATATAAATATCCTTCTGATAAAGGTAATCTTCCATCTGCATCTTCCAAAGACTGAAGTTCTGCCCATTGAATTTATCAACCCTAGATCTTCATTATCTACCATAGTTGCCACTCAAGATAAAAAACCTTCCCTGTGATTCAACACTTCAACAAACCAAACCAGGATTAATACCAATTATTAGGAAATAAGAGATAAAATATGTGGAATAGTCCCTTACAGAATCGCAACAGTAGAAACTAATATGCATAGAAAATATTACAGATCATAAATAAAAGTGCATAATAAATAACACAACACAAAGAGACAAGATTTAACATGGTTCACCCAATTTGGGCTACGTCCACCAAGAATCACTTGCTCAGATTTTATTACAAGCCACCTCTCTCTTAATACGATACCCAGATCCGTTTGGAGCTATGCTCAACAAACTCTACACAATTCACACCCGAATTCAAAACACATCTGGAATACATTTTCTTGTCTATCTACCATATGCATAATACCATATATATAGACAATTTCTTAAGCAATTTGATACAAAATCGTGGGTATCAAAACCAAGGGCAAAAACTGTGGGTATCAAAACCTATGGGCAAAAAACTAATATGAAAACGATGTTTTCCAAAATACAGCCCATAATGGTTACCCATTACCCATGGGTTGATAAACCACCCATGAAAATTTACTTCAGGGCTTCGCCCCTGAACCCCCTGACCCGCTCACCAGCGAGCGGGACCACCGTAAAAATACCCGAGTGTAACACATACAAGGTGTACCACATTCTAACATGCAAATAGGCTCCACAAATATAACATCCCTTAGTAGCCGCCTACAAATTGTGGTTGTCCACCTTACTAATTTGGATACTGAGGTGCAGTAATTGTTGGTTACGAAGGTGGTTGGTTCACTACAGTCATATGTTGTGTTGTTGGAGGAAGGTTAGATGATTGGTTTTATCTTGTTTCCATCACTCTTTTAGTAATATATTCTTGTAACTCTTCCATTGCATCTACAGAGGGGAATGTATGATGATAATGGCTGTATAATCCATAGGTAGTACAACACATCAACCCATTAGTGGGGGAGCTACCACTAATAAGGGATAAATATCATGTGTGTGCTAATCCAAAAACCTAAAAATGACACACCATGTTCTTTCTAATGGTGGTATATTACTAGATGATGTTTTGTATGAGGAATGTTGTGTAACTACTACTTCTCTTTTTACATTCTCTAAGGACAATCTATTTAACTATAACCTTCAGCACAACACAATATGCACCAAATATTAGGTTTGATATTATTCTTTGGTGGAAAACTATTCTTGAGATCTTCAGTTCTCTAGATTTATTTTTGTAGCTTCAACTTAGCCAATTCCAATTGTACTCTTTCTAATTCAATTTTTAATGAGGTCCCCCCCTCTCTACATCATGGTTATGCTTTCCGGTATGATAGCCATTTCTATTTCTTATGAAAGTAATTTAAATGGTTTTCCATCTAAGTCTTATCTGAGATAAGGGAGGAGTCTTGAGGTGAACCACTAAATATGATGTTTTTCTACCCTATGACATTCTGCAATATCTAGAGAAGTCTATCTGGGAGGTTCACTCTCACCAAAGAGGCCTTCCCCTACACCAAGTACTCATCTTACTCAATCAATAATGTCATGAGTTTGTGGATAATAATCCCTCCAATTCCATTGTTCCTTTTCAACCTCCTCCACACCCTAAAAAATTGAAACATTTCAAGCCTCCCTCACCCCTACCGGCCAAAAGGGTTCTCAGAAATTCTATTAAAGATAAAGACCTAGTTGTTACTGAAAGCTTGATGTCTATTATCTTGATTGGACTAAATGCTTTGACCTACTAGAATATGAGGAATCAAATACATGAACATGTAGAGAATCTTAAGGTCCTTATGAAGGATGTGGCTCTTCTTCTCAATGATAGAGAAAAAGATAAATAGGTCCCTACCATTGACATCAAGAGAATGCTTGAATAAATTAGTCAGAAGAAAAAGTCCATGGAGGAAAATTTGGAGAAGATAGTTAGTAAAAACATTAACCATATCACCATGTAAAAGCATTTCCTCAACTTTATTCAAGTGAAGGTTAATCAATTTGTGAAATCAATGTCATTCCCTCTAGTATTTAGAAAGGGGGAAAAGAAACATAACAGATAATTTCTTCCTGCAACAAGGATCCCACACACAAAACAACCCTGATTCTCTTCAAAGCATTAGAGGATATTTAAATAGTTTTTCACAAAAATCTTAAGTAAATGATCCTTGGTTCTTTTTGTCTTATCACTTTTTTATGTTTTTTGCAGTTCTATAGTTGTTGTATTGTTGTAGTGTAATTCTTTTTGGCTCCATGTTGGGAGTTTTTCCACCCATATTTTATTCTTGGTTTATTTTGTTTGTAGGTATTTCTTCTGGGGTGTGGCCCCCACATGTCAAAAAACCACTTTTTATCTCTTGTTTTATCTGGTCTTTTTTCTTTTTTTACTTCATCGTATGGTCCCTCCCAAAACAATTTACCACTAATAAATAACATAAGAGTACTAGACATGGATACCAGAGATATCCATATAGAAAATTTGAATTTTACATGCTAAAGATGGGGGCTTAGTGATATAATATGAATTTTTTAAACTTGTTTCACGACATATTGACATCGAAGGGAAGAAGTATCTTGGAATCTAAATAGAATCCATACAAAGTGAAATGATTTACCATGTTGAATCCATTTCCACTCGTAATCTATCGACCAAAGAAATCGTGACATGAAACACTTTCTGTATCATTGAGTTATCCTCAATTTTATACTTGAGTAAAAATAAAGGCAATGAGTGCCCAAACAATTCATATAATTTTTTATATTGCTTTCATTTTCTATAAGACTAAGAAAAGAATCATCAATGTCATTTATAATTTGTTTATTTATTATTTAGGGAAAGGATATTCCTTAAAGCAATCCTTGGATATTAACATTCACCAAATGATACCCAAAATCCTCAAAAGTAGAACATATAATATAGGAGTGAAATGGAAACATTTTTGAATTGAGAAAAATAAACAAAATTTCTCTAAGATGACTCCATTGATTAAAAGGTAAGTTGAAGAATATGTAAAAATAATTTGAACCAATTAAAAAAAGTGAGGACTAGATGTTGAATATTGTAACAAAGCCAAAATAAAGGGCCTTTCAATACAATTATAAGATTTTTTAAATTTAATATTGATGAACATAGAATTAAATATTGTTGGCAAGGATATACCTTATCTCAATAAATTTAGTTTTCATTGGACTAAAAATTAAATATACGATATGACAAATGCACATCACAAGGGTTTTGAATTTGATATTTTAGGATACATTAATCAAAGTGATTGGCTATGAATTATATATAATTTTAGTATCTCCCATCTTTAATATGAATTTTATGTGGCCTTTGTTGATGAATTACCCAAGTTATTTAGTTCTAAAGGCTTCAAGATAAACTTTATAGAGGAATTATTTCATTGTATACCATGTAACTTTATAAAAATAACATGGTCAACTATCACAAGTAAGGGGGTTTTAATTGTCCATGTGTGAGTGACCACTTCATGTACATCCATAATGGATAAATGCATATCATAGGAGATCATTTGAGTTTGAGAAATATTACATGAGACCACTAAAATACATTGCAAAAGAGCTTGTTTTTTTCTCACGGGAAGGATCTCAAGCTTTGAAAACCTGAAGATTATGGTAGATGAAATATTTCATGATATTGAAAGCTTCTATGAGTCATGTATTATCTTGTTTGATGTATTTGATCTATTGGGTGGAATTATTAAATTTAAATTTGAAATAAATCCTTAGAAACTTTATATGCACTATTCGTTAGTGAATTATTGATTTATTTTTCTCCCACTGGAACTATATGAGTCTATGATTTGGAAGTGTAACCTTATACCCACCACTTATTGCTGCAAAGTATTAAAGAAATGGGTTTTATATAAGGAATAAAACAATAATTTGGTTCTAAGGTGGTGGTGGAGTAAGACACTTGAAGACAATTAAGTGTGTTACAACCATCCACAAGTGCAAGAGAAAAGAAAGAACAAAATAACACCAAATATGAAGTGGGAAACCCTCAAGGGGAAGAAAACCCCTTGAACCTCTACTCATATTACCCAAAACAAAATACTTTAATGAATATTAAACATCACAAAACATTTCTTTAGTGAATCACGTTCTCACAAGGAGTACCCACCCCTGTTTAGTATAACACCCACTATACAAGGTGGATTCAACCCCCCAAGATGATTAAGCACCCATGAAACCATATGAAGATGAATATAACATAGTATTATTTATTCTACAACTTATTGTGATCACAATTTCAGCTTCATGCACATCAAACTCTCTCAAATATGTTATACTCCTACTTTTCTCAAATATGAGCCTTCATCTTCTAATTAGGTCTAATGACCTTGCACACTTGTTCCTCTATTCTTCTCAATTTTTCATGCCTCTTCATAGATATAACCTTGACCCCTATACACTCTTCTTCCACCTCTATCTAAATCACATCCTCATACACCCAACTCTGCAAAGTGAGAAATTACATTATCCTTTATATATTATACACACCCCATAAATGACCACAAATCAGGTAATAAAATTAAGGATGGTCATCTTAATCTAAAAATATACTCCACACTACTTTATCTATCATAAAAAGATATAATATAGGTCGACAAGGGTTACACAATCAGGAACTAGCTCAAGGCATCTCGAATAGGCCTAAGAACAAGACTTCTTCTCCAACGAATGGGAAAAGAAATCCAAAGGCACACTAAAAATTTATCATGACTCCATCAGCTTCACATAACTTATGTAAAACCTCTCAGTACCACTAAATAGCTAAGGAAAATTTGTAATAGCTATATGCACAATGAAACATGCCAACTTGCAAGCACCTTCAACTATGTCTAATATACCCAAAATTTAGTCCTAAAAAGTGAATGAGTTCACACATAAAAACTCATCATCAAAGATCATGTAGAATATGGTGGAAATATCTTGAAGTATACTAACTTAAAAAAAATCACTTAAACCTCCAAATCAACGCTTAAGGATTCTAATCAACTCAATCTCTTGAATTTCTCAAATAGGATTCTAGGACTCAAGAACTAGTCTTGAGGAAACAAGATTCAATTTCCTTAAATGAAACTTAAAATATATACCAATGTATGAAACACATCACTGGGGATCTACTAACACACTTAAACAAAAAAAACTCTATGTCACATTGAAAAATCCATCTTTGCAACCATTTTTCAATTAGCTTCTTGATATGCCTAACATGTCAATTTTTGACCATTAGTCCCCTTTATAAATTAAACTAGACACTAAAACACTTCATGAGGGACACCAAAATGTTATCAAAGATCATCGACCTTTCCTTCATCATGCAAAACATCAATACTTAGCTCAAATATTCATGAGATATTTTTAGCCTTCTAAGACAAAATTGTAGGGAAACTTGAAGGGCATGTATCTTATATTTTCTCCATTGTACTTGCCTAAAAGTTTTAATTTTCACTTATCAAACCTTCCAATGTATTTGGAGCAATTCACTTCTTTCCATGAAACCTCCAACTCAGTCTTGAATTTGTAAATCTCCATAAAAAGGGGTTTTTCTATCTTTTTGAAACATGTGGAATATTAAATCACCACCAATAGGAGCCATGAAGATCCTATACAAACCTGATCATCATACCAGCTTTCCCAATCCATTTGGAACTCAAACAATTCATCTTTCTTGTATAGCTTTAGAAATAGAGTTTAACTAGGGTTTTAGACCACCTCAGCTTCTTAATGATTGTTCATAAAGTTACGACATCCATAATGGTTTATTATTTTTGAAAAATGATCTTAGATCCATGCCAAACCATCCCTAAAATCCACATGGTATCATCTAAATATCACACGTGTTGGTGAGAAAATGAAGTTCACCATCGAAGCTAGTTTTTACCTTCTCAAGAGCTCGTTATGACCAAAAATCAATTTTATTACTTTTATTCAATTTATTGACCTAAAATTTAATCCTAGAGCACTATGATGAACCTCCGATTCAACTATCCCAAGTATCATTTTGACATACACACTTTTGTATCTCTCCAACCACTAAGACTTACCCATGCAAACATGCCTTGTTCTCAAGCAAGTTTCTTCAATGGACCTTGAACATGCATGAAACCTTTGATAATGACCTTGAGCTTCCTTCCAAACTTCATATGTAGTGTTATAACACACCTACCATGCTTAAACATGACTTCCATACTCCATATCTCATCCTCTTAACCTAGGTCTAGGACTAGCCTAGAATGACCTAACTCAACACATACTTCTCATGAACTAACCTTGTTGAACTCTTATAGACTCATTAACACCTCTTACACATCATAATAAACATGTCAGTACTCATAACATCCTTTAACAAGCACATGATCTCACATCCCATGGCACAATACTTTCTTGACCATGTCCCTAGAGCATGTCACCATATCATAACAACTTGACAAAACCAGGACACTACCAATCAAACTTCAACTTAAAATCATGGAATGACACCTCATAGGAGACACATAACACCACCTTGAAATAAATGTTCCACTTTAACATCAATGACAAATGACATAATGAAAAGGAAACAATGATAAATGGCTATATCCCCCTTTATCATTGATGGAAACCACAAGTTGCATGGAACACCTATAAAAGACCTCTTTTTAATCATGTCTTATGAGCCTACTCTCCCCCTTTGACATATATGGAAAAGAAAATATGAAAATCCAACATGAAAACAAAATCTTGACAAAACATGTACAATGTCAAAAATGTCACTAGAAAAAATTACTTGCATCACTAGCTCCCCCTCTGGTCTACACTGTTATTGTTTCTTAGATTTCAATTGTGCTATGAGAGATCCTATGGACATGATATGATCATGCTAAAAATTCCCCTTGAACTAACACATTACATTTTGGATTTATACCTATATACATCATCTCCCAAGACCTATGTATCTCATGAAAAATCCATAAGTATTTCTCCTCCAATCATCTAGCATAACAACTTTTATGAACAAGAGCCCTAAAGCTCTCCTTCAGACCAAACTTGTTAAACTTTATCATTGCAGCAAGAGTTGAAAAGCATATGAAATTCATGTTCTAAGTGCTCCCGCTGAAATCATACCATACAACCATCTAACTTTCAATGCAAAAATAAGATCACATACCTTGAGAAAAAATTTCCATACAAATAGATCATGTCAAATGCCACAATCCTAAAACAAATATTCAATGATCTCTGCCTTATGTTTTATCATGAAAACACATTTGTTGTAGATCTTATTGCATAAGCTCCCCCTTTTAGTATAATGATCACCTTCATGGAGAAAATTTAACATGCACACACCTCTACCATAAATTTCTCATCTTTAAGTGAAACACAATTCAATTTTGGGAAACACTCCATTACAGTTAAATACTTATCACCTACAAAAATCCTATGAATGTGTAGGACCATACAAACCTTATAAGAAATTTTGAACCTAACATCATGGTAGCATGTATCATCATTACTAATTCATCTAATGTTTATATCAACTCTATTTACTATAGATATTACAAACCTTGAACCAATCATGAACTATTAATTTTTATCATTTTATACTCACTACTTCAACACTTGACTCATAACTAAATCTCTGACAATACAAAAACAAACATTTATTAAGAAAACCACTTGCAATATTTCCTCTAAAAGATCAAGATTTCAAATATTCTTCTTATCATTACAACCCTTGAGCCTTGGAACACAGACCATAGTTATCACATTGGCTCTAAATCATAACAAATAAGACACTCTCACACTTCTTGTTTCTTCATAGGTTCAACATTATCCTCAAACAAACATGAGTCACTTTAAGCCATAATAGGAGCTCCTTTGCTAATTTAGACCAAGGAATTAATCATGTAGTGAAAACTGAAAGAATGGACATATCTTCAAGTATTTTATCTTCATATAATAGTTTAGATATATAAAAGGCACACTTACTTAATTCTTGGTTCTTCATCCCCCCCCTGAGGCTAATTCATGACACATTTTTCTCTTGATCATTGAGTCAAATAAAGTCAACTTTTGATTCATCTTTCATCACCTTCAGATTACTACAGACCTACTCACAACTTTCAACTTCTAAAAATTCTCTATTTATGGCTAACTCATTCTAGCTTTTCTTAATAAAACCTCATTTGAGAACATATGAATACATCCTCTTGAGACCCATGTACACTTTTTATCATCAACAAGTATCACTCAAAGAAACTTTAAACTCGTACCTAGATTTCATTATTAACCACCTTCTTGATGTACACACACATCTGGAATAGTCAACATGCTGATTCATAACAACTTGGACCTATTTGTTAGAGATATTTTCTTTAAGAATAATTCAAATAACAACACTTCTGAAATCATTATGGTGACCTGAACCCCCCTAAGACCATACATTTTATAACCTTGGACTAACTCTACGAAATTTGTATCATGAAATGAGATAATATCATGACATACCTCTGACTTTGAGACAATAGATGGAACCATGTAAAATACATCTATAATTCTCATGACCTCAAAGATGGGACTTTATTTTACTTGTACCATCTTGAAACACTTTTAAAGACTCTTGATGCAAACCCTTAACTGTGACATAGACTTCTAACCTTTCACCTCAAATGTCAATCAACTTTTATTCATGAAAAAGATGGATGAATCACAACATGAATAACAACATAACTTCATTAATGCTTTTAAGGACATCATAGAATTAGTGACACTTCTAAACATGACTTGATAAATATGACTAAGAACAAATCAAACATAACTTAACGCAACAGACTCCTAAAGATGAAACAATGAACACTAATAACATAAATTAACACTAATAAGATATGAATTCCTTAAATAATTATAATGAATACACCCAATATATCTTTGGGACACTAAAACATCATAAACTCAGGATATTCCCAAATCTCCATCTTCCTCTTATCCAAGTTGTCAATATTTAGAACCTTTTTTCTCTTCACTAGATCACTAGACTTGATATCCACTCTATTTATCTTATCCTCCTTTGACTTCATACCTTCTTGAATTGATGAATGATAATATTTGATCTTGATTGTATTAACTTCATCCTTATTTACTTTATTTTCTTGAATTATCCTTGAATTGTTTTAACTATCTCTTTTTCTTTAAAACATGATAAACACATATTATTTTATCCAAACATAGACTCGTTCTCAACTAGAGCCAACAAACATATATTTAGTATAACCATGTCAGGATTAAACTTGAAAGACTTGATTTCCTCCTTCTTGACCTTGTCAATAATCTCTAACATCTTGTTTGATTTTAACTCTCCTTTAACTGGATTAGTTGTCTTTGATTATATATCCTTTATACATTATGTTTTTGCTTATCATATCTTATGTTATACTTATCATAATTAAATTCCTTATTTTTAACCTCATGGTTAATATCCTTGTCTATCACGGTTGTACTTGGTTCTTCTTGAATTGCTTCTATAGGATCATATTTGACTTCTACCTTATTCTTGTAGTTGTTCACCTTCCTTCTATAATATCTTGCAATATGATCAACAATGTTACACTTGAAACAAATAGTAAGATTCTTACCTTTAGGATCTACATCCTTCCAAATTTTTCTAAGTGGTTGTTGATAGTAGGATATAGAAATATGTCCAACAATATTATAGTTGTAATACACCACCTCATGATCACCTTCATTTCTATAAGTATGTCTTGGTGATTCATGAAGACAATACCTAGTTATATGACCCTTCTTATGGAAGTTATAATAGGTAGTAATATCTCTTGAATGATATGAATGATCATCCCAACCATTGCTCCATGGAAATGCATTCTTGAATTTCCTTCTATAGTCCCTATCTTTATGATAAAACATATTGCATGAATAACACACACCATTGAACTTACTTGATAATTTCATTGCATTGGGATGTCTAATAACATTTTTGTAGATATTGGAATCTTCATTGGATTTGACAGGTCCATTACTTGATTCATCATGTTGTTCATCCTGCTTTGAACCCCAAACTAGTTCTATCACTAGAAGGTCTTTGTGTTATTCTTGAATTTTTGGTACATCTTCAATCTTCTTGAGGCTAGATATAGCTCTGACTGTAAGGAATCCTTAGCCATATAAAATTTGATACATTCATCCTCATTATACTTGATACTTGTAGTAAACATTCCAACCTGATTTTTCAATTGAGTACATTCCTTTTCCTTCACTTCATGCTCCTTAAGTGTTTCCTTCAGTCTTTGGTTCTCCTTCCTTGTGAGTTTTAGGTCTTCCAAGGCATAAACAAGTATAACTTCAAGATAGATAACTTATTTTTCCTTATTTGAAACATCTCCACTTACCTGATCCATACCTCTTGCATTGTTGAAAACATCATCTTCGTTAACACTATAATGAATATTATATTCTGTATACAAGTATTCCAACTTATCTCATAAGGCCTTAGTTAAATCACACTCTATTACCATGGCATATATAGATTCCTCTAATCCACTCACAATGGAATCTTTAACTATTTCTTCCATGGGGTAAGATGAATCAGTGTAATTAACATCAACATCATACCTAAGAGAACTTAGGTATACCTTCATCCTGAATTTACAAGAGGTATAATTAGTTTCGTTGAACACAAGACCCTAATATGACAAGATCTCTTCTTCCATTTGATCAAAAAACCTTATGCTTCAAGAGGATATCCTTTAAGTGATCAATTTTTCTTTAAAAGGACATTTCTTTGATACCCGATTTTTAGAAGAATAGTGACTAAGAGGAGGGGTGAATCAGTCACAAAAAAAATTTAAATTCATTTTCCATGTCATACATTCATCATACATAATAAAATGTGAGCATATTAAGTGTGTTACAACCATTTACAAGTGCAAGAGAGAAGAGATAACACAATACCACCAGATATAAAGTGGTAAATCATCAAGGGGAAGAAAAAACATTGAACCTCTACTTATATTATGCAAAACAAAGGACTTGCATGAATATTGCACATCACACAAGATTTATTTAGTGAAACACCCACTTCACAAGGAGCACCCACCCCTATTTAGTATAAAAACCAGTATACAAGGAGACTAAAACCCTCCAAGATGATAAATCACCCACTCATCCAATTAGTATTATTACTTTCAAAACTGATTGTGATCATAAGTTTAGCTCCATGCACAACTCTCTCAAATAAGCTCTTCTCTTACTTTGCTCAAATTTACTCCATTTGTTGATTAGGTAGAATGACATTACACACATGTTCCTTTAATATTCTCAACTTTTAATGCCTCTTATTATCTCTTCCCTTGATCCCTCTACACTCTTCTTCCACCTTCTCTAGCTTGCTCATATCCACACACACGCAACTCTACAAAATGAGCAATTACATTAACCTTTATATACTTGAAACAGCCCATAAATGACCACAAGGTAAGCTAAGACCATTAAGTTCAGTTATGTTAATACAAAAATACATTCCATGCTCCCTTAGAAATCATAACAAGAGACCATATAGGTCAGAAATGGGCATACCATCATGAACTAGCTCAACATATCTGAAATACACCTAAGAACAAGACTTCTTCTCTAATGAATGGACAAAGAAATCCATGTCACATTAAAACTTTTCATGAATTCATTAGCTTCACATATATTAAGTAAAACCTCTCATAACCATTAACTATATCAAGAAAATATGCAACCACTATCTCTACCATGAAACACACAAACTTGCTAGCTCCTTCAACTAGGTCTCATATACCAAAAATTAATTTATGAAAAGTGATTGAGTTCACACAACAAAAACTAATCATCAAGGTTCATGTAACATATGGATGGAAAGATATTCAAGTATACTAATTGAAAACTTAATCCTCCAAATTAAGTCTTAAGGATTCCAAACAAGTCAATCTATGGAACTTCTCAAACAAAATTCTAGGATTCAAGTACCAATCTTGAGGAAACAAGTTCCAATCACCTTAAATGAAACTTCCATGTTGTACTAATGCATGGGACACATCACCATGTACTTCACCAGAATGTTCTAGTACACAAAATCCTATGTCCCATGGATAAAACAATATTTTATACCATGTTTCCTTCACCTTCTTAATTGGGCTAATATGGTAGTTTTAGAACATTAGGTATTCATCATGAAAACACATTTCTAGATAAAAATATAAACTCAAACACATCATGAGGAACACCAAAATTCTATTCAAGATCATTAACCATTGCTTCATCATATAAAAAATCAATTCTCAACTCAAACCTTCATGACTAGGTTTTAGCCCTCTAAGGCCTAAAAAGTGGGTAGGGAAAACTTTAAGAGACATATATATTCAATTTTCTTCAATTTTACCTGTCCTAAAAAAATCCATGGAAATATATAGACACCTCCCAATAGTTATCTATGGAACAACTCGTTTATTTTCATGAAACTTCCATCTCAGACATGAAACAATGTAAATAATTCACAAAACCAGGGTTTTCTTGTCACTTTACGAGCTGAAACATATTGAAACATGAAAAATCCACCATCAAGATAAGCTATGAAGAGTCCTTTACAACCCTTTATTCATCATACCAAATTTCCCAATCCATTTGGAGCATAAAAATTTCATCTTTCCTCCATTGATTTAGAAATAGATTTTTATACCACCTCTTCTTCTTAATGATTGTTCATAAAGCTCTAACGTCCAACTAATTGATTATTTTTTAAAAATGATATTATATCCATGCCAAAACATCCTTTAAATCCAAAGGGTTAACTTCAAAGTCACCTGTGAACTTGGCCCCTTGTATAGTAATAGATGCATCCTTCAAAACTCCTATGGGAGTAGCTTTCATGTTGTTTGCCATGAACAATACATTAGATGATGGCTGCAATGGGGGTCTCCCCATTTGTTCCCCCGCATCTAATGTAAGTACATTTACTTCCACACTTATGTCAATCAAGATATTGTTCAACAGCCATCCATCCACAACAGCATTCAACATGATCTCCTTTTCATAGTCAATGCTATCAGGGGGAAGATCCGCATGAAGTATTTGTCTTTTAGTTTCAGTTCCCACACATGGAGTATTCCCTTTCAACCAATTTCCTAATAAAGGAATAATATTCTCCTGGCGTAACGTTCTACACACCTCTCTAATGTCATCAATATCCGATGGGACCTGTTATGTATCCTTGTGCTCCAATTTCTGAGACTACTCTTTTAAACCTTGTATCTCACCTTGAAGGCTCCTAAGGACCTCCATTGTTTCCTGATAGACTTCATTCTGATGAGCTGGATCTAGATATCTAGCATGCAAAACTTCCTCCCTAGTGATTTTTGGCTTCTGTTGCAACACCTCTCTTACGTGCGCCACCTCAGCTCATGTGGTTATCTTGACTGTTACTACCTCATGTTTTGGTGTTAACTTTGGCATCCATTGATTCTCTATCATGGGCTAGATTCTAACCATCCCCGTGCCCTTGTTTTCTTGCTTGTGCTACTTACTGAGATGCTCATACAAGTCTGGACACTCTTCATAACTATGCCCCTTTCTACAAAATGAACAGGAAATATTCTAAGGGCATTCGTGCTTATAATGGTCAGGTGAACCACATGTGTAGAAATTTCCTCGAGGGAATTCACTCCTTCCTCCACCTCGGCTTCATCCTCCATATCCACCTTAATATCCTCATCCCCTTTCACGAACCCCTTCAAACCTTCTGTCATTCTTGTCATAGCACATTTTATTATAATCCCTATCCTGATGCTCATTCTTCCCTTTAGAATTATTAGCCACACTTACCTGTCTTACCCTAATATCAATGGCATCATGGATCTGTCCAATCAATCTATAGTCCTCAGTATCATGGGTCATGGACCTACAAATTTTACGAAAGGAGGATACATTCTTCCTAATCGCGCGTTGTAGTAAGGGGCAGTGACTAGAATCATGATTCAAATGGCAAATCTCACAGTCTAATAACAGTGAACATATAGTTCTGTGAGGGTAACTATCCTTGGTGTTCCCTTCTACTTCATAATCTATACACCAGATTCCTGAGCGTGTTTCATGAGCTGAGTTTGCTGATAATTTCTCTAACTATTTTTCCATAGCCACTATCTAAGCTTCCAAAAATGGACTAACTCCAGTGTTAATACTCCCTACTGCTTTAGCACGTAAAGATGCTTCCAATGCTTTGTGCAAATTGGTATGAGTCTTATGTGATAGTGCTCTTCGAAATGGGGTAATCAATCCCCTAATAAACCATTGTGCATGCTGACTTGCATGAATGTCATAAGAGAGTTTTAATATAAGTGTTTTAAAACACACATCATACTCTCGTACAATTTTAGTAGTACCTTTCTTGATATCTTTAAGCACGCTAATACTCTTCTGCTCAAATTACGGGATATAGAACTCTTTTAAGAAAGCATCCTTCAATGCTGCATAATCCATGCAAGTTTGATTAGGGTCAAACTTCCTATACCAGTTGTGTGCTTGTCCCTGCAAGGTAGTAGAAAATTAACTTGCCTTACGCTAAGAAGCTATGTTCCCTTTCATGCACCACAATATTTCACACATGTGCACATGCTCAATAGCATCCTCTATGCCTCTATACTCCGAAAGACGAAGAGACATCTCCATATAAATATTCTATGGTTGCTGCGGGCCTTGACCACCTGGTCCAAAACCTCCAATGTTTCCTCTACCTCAAGAACCACCAGATCCACCGGAACTAGAACCACCTATACCTTCTAATCCTCCACCTATAGCTAGAACATGACCTATAGATGTACTCCCCTATGCTCCGAGATTAGTACTATACTGAACCCCTACAGTCTAAGAGGTAGTTCCACTTCTAGAGGTGAATCCAACATTATACACGCTCACGTTCTGTACAGATGATGCACTTAAAAATGTTCCTCTAAATAACATTGAAGCCATCTATCCTACTATTGATGTATTTACTCCCCAACTTACTCCTTCTCTCTTAATTCCTAAGTTATCTTGCTAGTTACTTATCGTACTAGATACGGGAAAACTAAGTGCAAGGGATAGGTCACAAGGTGGATTAAGATGCACGCCCATTTCCCAGGTAGTATTTTCTGGTGCACTTGTGTGTGGAGCTAAGGGGGGATATCTATCATGATTTCCAAGATGGGGTAGTTCTTGATGCTCTGGCTCCATGTCTTCTACGTGAGCTTCAAATCCTTCATGAGCCATCTCTCTCCTAAATGCCATACTTTATGCAACAGTACGATGTTTCTCTATCTCCCTCTAGCATGCCTCATTGTACTTAAGTTGCTTTTCCTCTCTCTACCTTTCTATCGCTAGGTCTGTCATCTTTCACCCAACCTGTTCCTTCCTTCACATGTGGTGAAGTTTAGTTAGCAATTGGTTTACTCTCTAGGTTCAAAGTTACCATCAAGATCTTCATCACCATGGGAATACCTTGTAGATATGCTCCTCTAAGATACCACAAAAACTAGAATTCAGCTACCTCTGGGAAAGAATACGTTGAAATTGAATATTCTAGAATATAACTGTTTAGAACACCACAAAACCACGTATCCAAAATGCAAGTCTAGATCAGATCAGCATCGTAAATTGTCTGAAATTCTTCCTATGTCTAGACAAGTGTGTGATACCTCCAATTCTAGTTAGATGCATAAGCAATTAGTCACTTGTATAATTCTACTGGAAATATGGTGAAAAAACTCTCATATAAGCTATCATACAGATTCTTCTCTACCCAAGTGCGTGTGTTAAAATCAGATCCACTACTGAA
Organism: Taxus chinensis; assembly: GCA_019776745.2. Taxonomy (NCBI): domain Eukaryota; kingdom Viridiplantae; phylum Streptophyta; class Pinopsida; order Cupressales; family Taxaceae; genus Taxus; species Taxus chinensis. Next base: position 54,352,322 of record CM034157.1, on the reverse strand, counting down.
CTATCATACATATTCTTCCTCCAAGTCGTGTATCCACTCCTAAATACTTGCTAGAGTTAACCGGTACATCCTCATCGCAAACCATGCTGAAAACAACTAAAAAATAGGTCCCAACAATAGAACCAATGATGCAGCCTAGAATTTACCAGATAACACCCTAGACGCGCTGGCACATCACTCAGGCTAGACTGAGCACTCACCTAAAGTGTGCAAAGGTACCATGTCCCTCTTTAGGGTTGTTGTAGCAGGATGTTAGTGAGATGAAGGAAGAAACATATAGATCCATATCTAATCCATCATTCTATAATGCATTCTTTATTTAGATCTATTGAGAAGAACAAGTTTTAAAAATAAATCATGATTAAAATCAAGAACATGCACTGACTCAATTACACACAAGAATGACACTATTTGATTCGAGCCAATTTTCTTCCATCCATTAATCATACCAGCAATACAGAATCTCCTTACAATAATGGCATTCTATACCAATGCACTCATGGATCTGATATAGTAATCCAGTCATATGCACATATCTCTTTATGCTTACCTCTTATACTCTACATATACCTATATATCTCTCATCTACCTATATAAACTACTATGTGATTCACATCACACACACACACACACACACACACAACAATCACACTTCACACATTTACACACTACACAGGACACACAGGTCGTATGCTACACAACTAGCACATGCACCTTTTTACACACTACAGTCACACATGCACAGTATGGTATCTGAATTTCCCTGATCACTGCTTCTCTATTCCAAAAATAGACCACATTCTTAGCTTAATGGCCATGCAAGAGTGCCAGTTTACAGGCTCCTCAAAGAATCACCACATATAGAGTGGTGTGCAAATATTGGTATAGATCTCTTATAGTTAACTCCGAAGTGACAATCTCTATTATTAGCCCTGATCTTCGAAATTGGCAAAATGCTTCAGATCCTGACTCTACACCTCCAAAGATGACGAAAATCCTATGACCTTCAGATGCTGTCTGTTCCTGTGTTGGTGTTCCGTGTCCACATTGCCATCTTCTAAGTTAAACTAAGTGTCTTCATGCTCAAAAACCAATTAAGTCCCGAATGCTGAACTTCTTCTCCATGTAGTAGCATTCTTCCTATCCATTTATGCCCAATAAACAATGGCCTATTTTCACCATGTGTGAGAATTGGGTTGTGTGAGTTCTAGTTAAGTGTTCTTCTGTAAGGCAACGGTAGGGAAAAAAAAATTCCCCCAACTGATTCTGAGGTTAGCTGATAGGTAAATAAGATCGATGAGGGGTGAGGTGTAAGCTCAGGGTCAACTTTGGGTTAAGCAAAAAAAATGGTTTTTGGAAGGTAAAGTTGGTGTTATATGATGAAATGAGGTAAAAAAGGCTAACCGACCATGGTCATGCCCAACCAATGTCAGTCAAGAAAAACCAAGCATGATACACTAGGGCACATGACTGATGTCATTTTAGGGAAACTGATGTCAGTCAGGTCATATTTAGGATAAAATGTAAAATCCATGAATTATGGATACATTTGTGCTTTTCATTTTGTGTAAATGACAAGAAAAAAGTCATTTTCATACTATTGGCAAGAATGACCATGATTGGGAAAGATTTTAGGCTAATTTGGAGAGAGGTGAGTGGTTGGAGAGGTAAAGAGGTGGTCCTGCGAGATCATTAGGATTGATTCAACTGGTGGAGAGCTAGTAGTTTGATTTAAACATGGAGGCAACATGAGTAGGTATGTGAGGACCACTGGCTAAGAGACTAGAGATCCTAGCAAGGTGATGTTAGTGTGTAGAGGTACTATTCAATCATTTAAGGTTGTTTTTTATTGAATTTGTAGGAAAAAAATGAAATAAAATGGAGGGGAATTAAAAATTTATAATGTAGTTAAAAATGAAATAATTTAGGTATGGGGCGGGTGTAATGTAGATTAACTAGGATGTAAAATGGAAATGGGTGGGGTTGGGTGGTTTTTGGGTAGGTTTTAGGCTTGTTTTTTAAATTTTTAGAAAATTGGTGGCATGGGAGTTTGAATTTGGAGCCGAACCAAAGACTGATGTCAGTGAGGTCTCGGCCAACATTGCTCTGGCATGCCGGCATCAATGGGAAAATAGTCGTCTGACGTCGGTTCATGGTAACTGGTATCGATCAATGTGTCTGATGTTAGGCACTATGAAAAGTGACTTAGTCTGAAAAAGTTAAGTTAAGAAGGCCAAAATGGGGTAAAAAATGACATGGGAGGGTAGATAGGTAGTGAATAAGGGAAATATAGAGGGATTAGGGAGAGAACCAGGTGAGTGAGGGTAAATATAGGTAAACATATGTGGGTAATAGAGGAAGATTAGGTCACAGTGATGGAATGGGTATGAGAACTTGGAAAGCTAAATTAGAAGAAATGATAGGCCAGGGAAGTAGTTAGGAAATAGATAGGTGGGGCGATTAGGTTATAAAGAAATGGGAAAAGTAGTTTATTATTTGACATTATTGAGTGGTATGGATTCATGCAAGTAATAAGTTTACAATGTGGGACCGTGTTCCACCATTATTAAGGCAGATGCATCCCAATGTTATTGAGGAAAAGTGGACACATATGTGAGATGTTAGATTGGTGGGAATTAGGTGTTATAGGTGTATTCTATGGGATCATAGTCTCATAGTCATGTTCATCGATAGATGGGATGCCACAACTAACACCTTTCATCTACCCACTAGTGACATGACCATTATGTTGGAGTACGTATATAGGATTCTGCGGCTGCCAATTATTGGTGAGCCAATATATTCAGTATCAGCAGATGGATCCTTCGAGGTGATTATTAAGGTATTTAGGGAGATGGTGAGTGACCTAACCGAGCATAGTGTCATTCTTGTTTATGGGTATTTGTATGTTGCACATCTGTAAGAGATGCGCTTAGCAGTGTTGATGATGTTGGTGATGGGGTGCTACGCACTTCTTGATTCAGAGGGTGGTCAGTTTCCCAGGGGGCTGATGGGAGTATTCTGAGATATGATTAAGGATCAGGTCTACTTTGCATGGGTGACTACATATTTATTACAGCTGTATAGGGAGTTTTTGTCTTGCCAAAGGATATGATGCTACGACATCTATTATACATTCCTACTACACTATTAAGCATATGAGCATATATTAGTAGTGTGTCTGCGAGGACTACCAGTACCAGATTGGTACCATGGGGGATAGAGGGAAGGTTACAAGAGGTGGGTGGTCCTAGGTAGCCATCCTCGAGTGGAGGAGGTAGCACATGACGTAGTGTACTATAAGTGGGAGCTGGAGGGCCTATATGCGATGGACATAGTCTGTCAGGCTTATGTCAGTTTTCTAGTTTTTAGAGGGATGGATGAAGAGCTATAGGAGTTACAGTTAGTGTGGTGGATATAGGTAAGACGTGTTGGTGAACACGATATGATCCCAATTGAAATAGTCTGACACCAGTTTGGACTACCACATGATGTGCTACCACCCTTCCCATAGTACCACAGGGATGATGTGGAGAGACCTTTGTCTCCTCCCCGACCCACATACCCCATAGGATAGGAGGGGGTACTAGTGGATACAAGACTAGATAATCTAGGGACTAGTATGGAATACAACAATGGTGGGCAACGAAGTTACATGAAGCACCACCATGTCCAGGTCAACAAGACTTAGCTATAGTGATGGTTCATAGGAATGCTCTACAGGGATAGGTAACCATGTTTGGAGTTCAGTTTATAGTTGCACATGCACATGTGGTTAATTTGACAAGGCAAGTGACCACATTACAAGGTCATTTAAGTTCTTCCCAAGAACAAGCATGGGCACAAGTACTACATCATGCAGAGGATGGTGCATAGGTAGCAGTGTTACAGGTGAATGTTACTAGTTTACAAGGATAGTTGGAAGTTACACAGGTGCAGGTTTTGGCCTTACAGGCCCAAGTAACTACATAGGTAGCTATACAGGAACTAGGACAGGGTCACTTGGTACAGGAACTTTAACAGCAGGATATGGTCCTCTATTCGCAGGGAAGAGTTCACATGTGGCATTTAGGTTGATGGAGCTACCCTAGACCGTGTCTATGGCATGGTTCAGGGATTTTCTAAATGAGGCCTGCCATTACCAAGACCATCTAGAAACTGTAGGTATTGATATTCCCTCATATCCCAAGTATAGAGCATAGTAGGTAGTTAGTGAGAGGACCAGGTCCAAGACTCACAACTTAGGTAGCATAGGGGGTCGTCAACCCCAGAGATAGGGTCGGGATGAGGCTACCATTTCTCATAGACCAGGCCAAGCTGAGGATCAGGAGGAGGATATGGGTGAGAGTGGAGAGGAGGATCTCAAGTAGGGTTGATTGATCATGACATTCTATGATGATTTTTGATTTATATCTAACAAATTGCATGCTGAATATTTTGCAAGATTGTATCTGATATTTTTTGAGACACTTTGATTATTTATCCTTGTGTATATATTTATCAATACTCAGACATTCCCTTTTATATAGTCTATGATTAGTATTGGATGGATGATGTACTCTTTTTAATTTTCATTGTTATTATGTACCATGGGAGCTAGGTGAGTTAGGCATGATTGATTCAAGGATTTTTAGGCATTATGGATTTAGGTATAGGCATGGTGGAGTTAGGTATATACATGGTGGAATCAAGTATAAGCATGGTTTGGTCAGGTATAGGCATGGTGGAGTTGAGTATAGGCAAGGTGGAGTCAAGTATAGGTATAATTTGATCAAGTATAGGAATGGTTTGGTTAGGTTTAAGCATGGTGGATTCTAGGTAATTTCCAAGTTACTTATTAGGAATTAGATAGCAAGTATGTGGAAACAATTCCTCAAACCACACCAGTAGGAAACTATTTAGTAGAATTGTACTTGTAGAAATATAACAACATATATAAACAATGCATAAAATAAGACAAGACAAGATTTAATGTGGTTCACCCAATATGGGCTACGTCCACTAAGAACTTTCTCAAATTTTATTATCAACAAGAGTAAAAAAACTCTCACATTCTTCTCTCAGTTACAATTGCAAAACAATCACTCATGAACTCACAACATAATTCCCAAAGATGTTAAACCACATCTAAGACACAATTGACATCCGATTACTCAACCTTGATCACTCTTGATCACCTCTTTATGTTCTAATACTCAAGATCTCTTGATCACTCAAGATTCATTAGGATTCCCTAACACCTCTATTAATAAGATTGCAATCCTTCTAGGAAGTTCTATAGCTGATCCTAGAAATGTGAAAGTTGTCACCTTTCAAATTCTCACGGATGGAAAATATGTCACTGTGAAAACTACTAATTAACAACAAATAACGTAGAAAATACACAACATGAAAATAAAACATGACTAAAAAATGTTCCTAAATTCTCCAAACTTAACCATTCGAACTCCAACACTTTAATATTGATTCCAAAAGACATAAAAACAAGATCCACACGCTAATAATCTCCCACTTAGAGAACTCAAGTTCTCAACCCTTCATTATTATTCATAAAGGCCAACCAAAGTTGAACACAACTATAAACTTATCCCTTGTGACCACCTTTTTCATCATATCCACATAGGATTCTGATTGGTATTAATCTTTTCCAACTTCAACTTATCTTCTTCTAAAGCTACCCTAATGAAATGATATCTCAACTGAATGTGCTTCATCCTAGAGTGGAAAGCAGATTTATTTTCCAAATGAATAGATGCTATGACTATCAGTGTATAGTATCCCAACTTCTTGTTTATACCCAAAATTATTAAGAAATTGTTATAGCCAAATCATCTCCTTGTTTGTCCTCTATGGCAAAAACTACTCAGCCTCTGTGGTTGACAAATTCATAACCTTTTGTAACCATGAAATACATCTCATTGATGTATCACCAACCATAAATAAATAACATGTCATGCTCCTCTTCTCCAAATATCCTGCCATGTCTAAATCTACATATCGATGCAATGTAGTGTTTGATCCACTGAAACACAATGTTTCTCCCCTGGTTCCTCTCAAATACCGAAGGATCTACTTCACTTCATGTCAGTTCTCTCTACCTGGATCACTCATAAACCTTCTCACTACTCCCACTGCATGTGAAATATTAGTCCTGGTGCATACAATAACATACATCAAGCTACCAACCACCAATGAGTACGGTACCATGGACATCTAGATTCTATCCTCCACAGTCTTGGGACTCTACTATGATAGTATAAAGTGACCTACCAAAGAAGTACCAACCAGTTTGGCATCCTGCATACTAAACCTCTCCAAGACCTTATTTATGTACTATTTTTTAGATGATACCAACTTCCTCTCCTTACTTGTTCTGATTTATTCTCATACCAAGGATTTGCTTTGCTGCCCCCAAATCCTTCATAGTAAAGGAGTCACCTAGCTACTTCTTGAGTACCTTTATTTCTTGCATGTTCTTCCTATGCAACAAGCATATCTTCCACATACAGGAACATAATAATATAACTACATCTATCAAGAAACTTCTTGATGTACACACAATGGGCTGAGTGACACTTGGAGTAACCCTGATCCTGCATAAAATTGTCAAACTTCTTGTACCACTATCGTGGAGCTTGTTTCAGGCCATACAAGCTCTTCTTCAATTTTCACACTAACCTCTCCTTCCCTTTGACCTCATAACCCTGTGGTTGCTGCATATACAATTCCTCCTCCAACTCACCATGAAGGAATGTAGTATTCACATCCAACTACTCTAAGTGAAAGTCTTCTACTGCTACTAAACCAAGAACAATCCTAATAGAAGTCATTTTAACAACAGGAGAAAAAATTTCATCAAAGTCTATACCTTTCTTCTGTGCAAATCCCTTGACCACCAACTGGGCCTTGTACCTTTTCCTTCCTCCATCTTCCTCTTTTATTCTATACACCCACTTGTTATACAATGCTCTCTTTCCCTCGGGTAGCTCCACCAGATCCCAAGTCTGGTTTTCCATAAGAGATCTATGCTCTTCATCCATGGCTTGTTCCCACTTCTTTCATGACATCCACCTGCATTGCTTCCTCAAATCACTCTGGCTCTCCACTATCAATGAGCAATAAATAATTCAAATATGTAGTAAATCATTTAGGTTCCCTTCTTACCCTAGAAGACCTTCTCACCTTAGGAGTTTGGGGTTCTTGATGAGTAGGTTCCTGAACTAGCTATTCCAAAACATTTTGAACATGAACTGTCCCCTTAGACACCTTGTTGTCCGCAATGTCCTCTAACAATGTGTATTCTTTCTTTGATTCCTCTTTTTGTTCCTGTAATTGATCTTTATACATAATTTTTTCATTAAAGACAATATCTCTAGACCGAAATATTTTCTTTTCTTTAAGACTCCAAACACAGAAACCAAAATCATCTTCACCATATCCAACAAAGGTGCATTTCTCAAACTTAGCCTCTAACTTGGTCCTATCATCTTTATCAATGTGAACAACTACTTCATATCCAAATACTCTAAGAAATGAGTAATCAATTTTTTTACCAGACCAAGCCTCCTCATGTATACCTCCATCCAAGGCCACAGAGGGTCCTCTGTCAATCAAATAAATAGTTATGCTTACCACTTCCACCAAAAACATGAGTGGCAGCCCTGCATGTAACCTCATGTACCTAGCACGCTCCATGATTATCATGTACATTCTCTCTGACACTTCATTTTCCTATGGAGTATTTGGAACCATTCTTTTCCTGCGGATCCCGTTTACCAAACATTAATCAAGTAATTCATTGCTGCAATATTCCCCTCCATTATCTGACCAGAGATATTTCAACTTGAGACATGTTTCATTCTCAACCAAGGCTTTCCATCTTTTGAAAGTTTCAAACACATCAGATTTCTTTCTAATGAAATATACCCAAACTTTTCTAGTTGCATCATCAATGAAAGTGATGTAATAACATGAACCACTAATAGATTTTACCTCAGCTGGCCCCTATACATTTGTATGCACTAACTCCAACTTACTCTCCTTCCTCCTAGGTCCAACCTTGAGGAATCTCACCCGCTTCTATTTCCCATAAACACAGTCCTCACAAAATTCCAAATCCAAATCCTTTAATCCAGGAAACCTATCCTTTATAATCTGCATACCGTTATGACTCATATGGCCGAGTCTCTAGTGCCACAAAGTTGCATCTCCATCTGTAACAACTAAATTACAATAATCAACACCACTGGTTAAATACAAAGTACCATTTTTCTTACCTCTTAAAACCACAAGAGCTCCCTTGGTAACCTTCTAAGCAATCCACTTAAAACTGATCGTACAGCCATCACTACCTAGCTGACCTATTGATATCAAGTTCCACCTCAACTTAGGCACATGCCTGACGTCCTTAAGTAGCCATGTGTTCTCATTCTACATTTTCACCCAAACACAACCTTTCCCTACTATGCTGCATGGTTCATCATCACCAAGATATACATGTCCAAAATCACCTTGAACAAAATCAATAAAGTAATGTCTATGTGGGGTGGCATGGAAAGAATCCCCTGAATCTAACACCCAAGATTCAACAATATTATCTAAAGAAAGAATTAAGGCATCCTGACAAACATAACCTGTTGTTACCAATTTAGCTCTTTAGTTTCCTCCTTATTCTTCTTATAATGAAGAGCCCAACAATATTTCTTAGTATGACCAACCTTCCCATAGTGCCAACATTCTAACTTACTCTTGGACTTTGACCTTCCAATCATTCGACTTCCCATGTTACCTTTCCCTCTATTCTTTTGTCTCCATCTCTTCTCTGCACCGTCAAAGCATTTCTAGAAGTATAAGAATCTATGGTACTCTTCCTTTACATTTCCTCACTTAGGATCACACCTATTACATCCTCAAACTTCATCTTTGAGTTATTAGAGACTAAATTACTTACAGCCACAACCAAGTTGTCTCAGCTATCTAGTAAGGAGCACAAAATCAACAAATCCCTGACCTCATCATCAAAGTCAATTTTTAACAAGTTTAACATACTCACAACCATATTAAATTCATTCAAATGATCAGAAACAAAATCATTCTAAGACATCTTCATATTAAATAAATTTTTCATCAAAAATATTTTATTAGAGGCAGAGGGTTTTTCATATAACTTCCCAAACACACTCATGAGACCTTTCATGGTCTTCTCTTGCGATATGCTAAAAGCAACCAAAGATGCAAGGCATAAATGAATTACCCTAAGCACCTTTCTATCCAGTAACTCCCAATCCTCATCCAACATGGTTATAGGTTTCTTTGCTTTTCCAGCCAAAGGAACATGGAGGTCCTTCTGATATAAGTAATCCTCTATTTGCATCTTCCACAAACCAAATTTCTTCCCATTGAACTTCTCAACCCTCGATCTTCCCTCATCTGCCATAGCTCCCACTCAAGCTAAACTTTCCCTGTGATTTACCACTTCAGCAAAGAACCACCAAAGCTCCGATACTAATTATTAGGAATTAGAGAACAAATATGTGGAAAAAATTCCTCAAACCATAGCAGTAGGAAACTATTTAGCAGAATTATACTTGCAGAAATATAACAACATAAATAAATAATGCACAAAAGAAGACAAGACAATATTTAACGTGGTTCACCCAATGTGGGCTACATCCACCAAGAACTTGCTCAGATTTTATTATCAACAAGAGTAAAACAACTCTCACAATCTTCTCTCAGTTATGAACTCACAATAGAATTCCAAAGATGTTAAACCACATCTAAACCACAATTGAAACCCAATTGCATAACCTTGATCACTCTTGATCACCTCTTGATCATTAAGACTCAAGACATCTTGAACACTCAAGATATCTTTAAGATACCCTAACACCTCTATTTATAGGATTACAATCCTCTTAAGAAGTCCTAAAGCTGACCCTAGAAGTTTGAAAGTCATGATATTTCAACTTCCCATGGCTGGAAAAATAGTCCCAACGTTAACATCCAATTAACAACATGTTAACAACAATCTCGCAGCAACAACATAATGACTAGATAGCAACGTCAGAGAAAACACCTACAGAATGCTCCTGAAGTCTCCAAACTTAACCGTTCGAGCTCCAACACTTTAACATTGATTCAAGAAGACCAAAAATAGGCTCCACACCCCAACATTACTAATCTTATGGAAATAATGTTTTGTATGTATGTTGTGTTTAAATTTATAAGTAATTAATATCATGGAAATATTAAATGATTTAATTATGATATGGTTGTGGTGATTAAATGGTAGGTATGTATATTTTTACGATATATTAATTTCTAATTTTTTGTGTAAATGAAAACTAACTAGGGAAAAATGTGAATGTAAAGGGGGGGAATTAGATAGGGTTAAAAGTGGTTGAGCTATCCTCCAAGGGCCCCATGCCCTCGTAGTGTTACCTACATAACCCTGGCCAAAAGGGGTCTCAGGCCGATGTAGTTCTCCCATAAGCTAGGGAAGAATATGATAAGGGAGATGAATGGGTCGATAAGTTTTAGGCATGATTGAGTCTAGGTCATTTAGGCATGGTTGAGTCTATTTCATTTAGGCATGATTGAGTATAGGTTGAATATGCATGGTTGTCATATAGGTTGAATAGGTGTGGGTGATTTTGGTGGAAGAGGAATTTTGAGAATGTAGGTGTTGAAATTTTGGTCTTGTGAAGAAGGATTAATAAGTAAGAAAAGAGGTGAATGGTAAAAGGATACAAAAACCCACCTAATTAGTAAGAACCATTATGAGTCTATCATATCAAAGATTGGTTTATGAACATAAGACCCTAAATACATTGCACAATTGACTGATCTAAGGGTGAAGAAAGTCACGCGACCACAAAATATCACATTTGGGGCAATACCTTGAGTAGGTGGAAGATGAGAAAGAAAATATGGTGAGGTGAAATGGTTTGTTTAAGCATAACCTTGTGTGAGGCAACATTTCTCTTCTACAAGATACCCAAGACTAGAATAGGTAAGTCCATGAAGAAAAATTACCTTGTTCTTTTTTCTTTTTTTATAGACTGATCGATGTGGGAAGTCTATGTGGGATGAATAGAACTTCTCCTTGAGTTCCTCATGAAGTTGATCGATGTGGGAGGATTCAAAATATTTTTATTTTATAGATTACTTACAATATGGCTAGCTTTGTATAGTTGTCCTTCGAAGGAGTAGTCTATTTATAATAGTAAGATAGAAATATAGATGTATTTTTTGAGGGATTCATCTATTTGTTAGAATTTTTACTCAAGGAGTTTGAATTTACAAATCCCGTATATTGCATTTGAATTGTTTTTTAGACTTTTAGCTCATGGAAAATACTATCAAGAAGTATAGGCTTATTTTATGAACATAAAACCATAGCACACAGGGGTTAGCTATGAAAGAGTTATTTTAATTGAATAATGACCATGGGATTCCATCTCGAAAATAATGAAAAGCATCCATGGGAATCATGCCATGATCAGAGTCGTGGTACTCATATTAAAGATAAGCCTAAAAGGTGATGGGTAATCGCATGATTCTAATTTAGTCGTTGATATTTAAAATAGGTAATTGGAAGGTGAATGTTGTGCAAGGAATGAGTGTTTAATAGAAAAAAGGTTTTATATGACTTGATTCAACAATAGAATGGCCGAAGATGCAAGGCATTAAGGGGCTTATGTTCCAATTTACCTTTGAATGAAGATAAACGATAAGCACCTGATCCATAGGCATGAGTAATGATATAGGGTCCAAGCCAATTAGGACCGAACTTACCCGATTTTATTTTCTCTGCTTTTGTTACATGTTGATTTTACTTTAAGACGAGATTGCTGACCTTGAAGGTTCATTATTGGACACATTTATTGTAGGCATGTTTGATACATTTTTGGTATATTTGGAGGTGATCGAGAGCATTTAGATGGAGTTCGTATAATAACTCAAGTTGTGCCAAATGCTCCTAGTATAAATCATCATCCTTGAGTATATCTATGATTGTGATATGAAGATATGGAATTTGGACTTCAAGACACAAGACAACCTTTGTACTGTAGACCAAAGAGAAGGGTGTGGTAGTTGAAAGGAATGATAGCTAGATCATACCAAGCCAAGAACATAGATGCTAATCAAACACCACGATCAATAAGATGAAAGCAATTCACCATAATAACTTTACACAAAACCTTTGCAAACAAATGAGCAACAATATCATATATTATTATGGAACTCAATGCAATACATTGAGAATGGGCCTTGCTTAAATAGGCAAGGAATAACAATCTAAGAACCATTCAAGGTCGTAGATCAAGCCATAAATCAAGGAAATAACTAGTCATCAATGAACTAGTCAAAACCATAGATTTAGGAGAGAACTAGATGTCAAGGATCTAGTCTTCCATATATCAAGGAAAGAACTATACCTAACAACTAGATAATATCTCCTAATATCTAAATAAGATAAAATAAATATCCACACACATAAGTGGGTGAGGATAAATACAATAAAGGTAAATAAAGTACCTAGGTGAACATGAGCTAAGGTAAATACCTATTCTAACAATAGTATTTGAGGTGTGAATACCAGTGTGATAATCCCATAAGGAAAAAGGAATGTGTATGTGTCAATCCTTACTAGTATCTTCAAACACTTTCATAATAATTTTATTTAGAATTTTTTATTCGATTCAACTTGGCCATTTTTTTGATGATAATAAGGTGAAGAAAAAATGAGTTTAATGTCAAAGGCATCATAGAGTTTCCGTATGGTTTTGTTTTTGTATTGTTTTCCATTATCAGTGATGAGGCGATGAGGAACACCAAAGTGACAAATGATGTGATGGTTGATGAATTCACATATTTTCTTAGATTTTTTAGAAATAAGAGGTATGTTCTCCACCCATTTAATGTAATATTTAGTAGCAGTAATAATCTATTGATAATGTTGGGAAGAATGAGTTTTGATCTCTCAAACAAGATCCAAACCCCATTGAGAGAAAGTCCAAAGGTCTCGTGTGACCTGTAAGGCATAAATAGGGGTGTGATGAATATTATAATGTTGTTGACACTTCATACAACACTTGACATAGTCACAAAAATATAAGTTTATGGTTGGCTAGTAATATCCTAGGTGAAGGATGCACTTAGTGACAACTAAGCCACTGAACTGACCCCCATAAATCCCATCGTGAAATTCCTTGATGGTGTATGGAATTTGATAACTCATAAGGAATCATAAGAGGATATTGTCAAAGCCATGTTTATAGAGAAGACCACCCATGATGACATAGAAAGAGACACTTTTGATGAATGCTCATTGTTCATTATGAGTAACATCTAGAAGCAGAATTGAAAGGGAAAGGTAGTCAGCAAACTACTTATACCAAAGGTCATGTGGGTCAATTTCAATGTTTCCTACAAGGTTGAAGTATCAGATTAGATAATAAGGTGATTTTGACCTTTGTATTGTGACAAATATTTTTGAGTCGTAGGGTAAAGTGGGGATTTGAGAAGTAAGATAGACCATGGTGTCCACAAATTTATTAGTGGAACGCAGGGTGCTTTGAAGTTCATAATGGTCAAAGGTAGTCAAAAGGATGTCAACATGATCTTTATACTTTTTAAGTATCTCGTTATGAAATTGGTATATACCATTAACTTGGTTACCAACCTGTTGAGATTCTCCAAAGATATTAATTGATTTAATGTATAAGGCTATGGAGGTTTAAAGACCTAACACGAATGATTCATATTCAGTGATATTTTAAGTACAATAAAAATCTAGTTTTAAAAATAATGGCATACACTCGCCATCAAGAGGAATGTGGATAACTATGACACTACTCCCACACTGACATTTGGAACCATCGAATAATAAGGTCATCTGGTAAATGGTATCGTTTAGGGAGAGGGTAGATATGAATTCATTAGCGAAGTCAAAATTACAATATTGTTTCCCAGAGAGAGGTGCATCTGCGCATTGGTCGAAAATGGTTTGTCCTTTGATAGATTTTTTATGGATGAATTTAAGATCTAGGTCTCAAAGAATCATGAGCCAATGTTCAGCACATTGATGTTGATAGGTCTTAGCGTACATGTAATATAAGGGGTCAGTATTGGTGTAAATAAGGTTTTGTGGTTGATTAGGTAATGGAGAATTTCAGTGGCGAAAAAAACTAAGGCTAAGCACAGTTTTTTGGCTTGATTATATCTAGTTTAGTAGTAGAAAATCATATGGATTTTATAATAAACCACTTGCTTCCTATGTTTCTCGTCATGATGAGTGAGCATAACACCCAAGGAATGATCAGTAGCAGAAATGTAAAGGTAAAATTAGTGGTCATCCTTAGGGGGAATGAGCATAGGTGGTTGGAGGAGGTATTTTTTGAAGGCATCAAAGTCTTTCTAGCATTCATAATCCAATTTGAAGGAGACATCCCTTTTTAGAAGATGATGAAATGAATGGCAGAGATCAGAAAGCTGAGAAATAAAGTGACGAATACATTGCAGCTTGCCTTGCAAACTACGAAGTTGAAAAAGGTAGTAGGTGGAGGCATCTCAAGAATTTCCTTTATTTTAGTGGGATCAAATCAAATTACACACAAAGAAATGATAAAACCAATAATATTTCTGGAGATAACAATGAAGACACACTTCTTAGGTTGAAGGTGAACACAGTATTTAATGAGACGGTCAAAGACAACTTTAAGGAAAACAAGGTGCTTATCCCGATGTTTATATTCAGAAAGAATATAATAAATGTAATATTCCAATATGATATTTATGATGTCATGAAAAATATAATTCATATCCTGTTGATATGTAGCACCATCATTTTTAAGGGAAAAGGGCATGACATGATAGTAGAAGGTCCCGCAAGGAGTGATGAAGGCAGTTTTTTGTTGATCTTCCGGGGTGAATAATATTTGGTTATAACCCAAGAAACCTTTCATGAATCATAGCATCTCATGGCCAACAGTGAGATCAACTAGTTAGTCAATACTAGGTAGAGGAAAGTTGTCTTTGGGGAAAGCTAAGTTAAGGTCATGGAAATCCATGTAAATATGGAGTCCCCCTTTCACTTTTTCAACAGGAATGATGTTAGAGATCCATATGGGATAATAAATGGGTAGAATGAAGGAAACCAAAAGAAGGTGTTTGAGTTCTTCTTTGACAAGAAGGGTAATGAAATGATGCATTTTTCACAGATTTTGTTTCACGGGTTTGGCATTAGGAATGGTTATGATATTGTGGACCAAAATTTTTGGGTCAATACTGAGCATATCAGTGTAGGACCAAGAAAAATTGTTTCTATGATCCCAGAGGAAATAATTGAAATCTTCTTATTCAATAGCATCTAAATATTGGCCTAATTTTAGAATGTGCGGGTCATCCTAACTTTGAATATTGAATTAGATGGTTGATTCATTCAACATGGTTTGTGTCTCAAAGGGAAATGACTGGTGAATATAAGAATCTTCCGCACCAAGGAAGGTGAGAATAGACTCATTGTCCTGACATTGAATTATGTTAATAGAAGGTGTATCCTCATCGATCATGTCAAGATACAAGAAGGGAAGAGAAGAGGGAGCCTTTCCATCACATTGATAAGTCAGAGGTCCCAGGGAAATGGTGTTTACAGAAAATTTATTTTAGGAGGAATAGATTATGGATCTATAGAATCTGTAGGTGAAGGTGGTAAATTTGGTGAATGGGGTGGGGAATGTTTATTTTCCTCAATGATTTTGACTCAATCCTTTTTAGAAGGTGGTTCAGAAAATATAATACCAGTGTGGTATTTATGCTTACGAGTGGTGCAATGAATGATAGTATGACATCCTTGTTCATAGAAACCAAATCCAAAACCCATCAAAGTACAAATATGGAGGAAAGTGTGCATGTATTAGCGGTTGGTGAGAGATTGAAGGTTGAAGGAAAATGGTTTATTTTGGGAAGGTGGCTCAGATGATTAGGTAGAAACATCAATTCCCCCATACGTTAAGTTGGTGTGAGTGTGGGGAGGACCATAGGGGAAAACCTTTCCTTTGCGGTGATCATAATGGGGATTTTTGTTAAGGTTACCATATTATTGACAAGTAAGGAATGTTTCAATGTTATAAAGGTAGTACTCCCTCAGAATGAGGCATTACAAAACATCTTCTATGGGATCAGTAGTTGATGTGGGTATCGAGAATGGATGAATCACTAGATAGCTAGGAAGAAGAATCATTGGATGTTTACAAAGTAGATGGATTGGTTGATGGGTTAGTTATAGAAGTTGTAACAACAATGGGAATAGAGGAGTTAGTTGTGGAAGATGTAGTGGAAGTAGTTGTGGATAACATAGTGGCTGAAGAACAAGTGGTCGATGTGGTAGATGCCTTAACTAGTATAAGGACATCATTGGATTGATACAACATGTTACATGTCTTGATTTGTGAAGGGTCAGTTGGAATGGTATAGTTGTGCCCTTCATATTCAAATTTTAAACA
Source organism: Taxus chinensis (assembly GCA_019776745.2). Classification (NCBI taxonomy): domain Eukaryota; kingdom Viridiplantae; phylum Streptophyta; class Pinopsida; order Cupressales; family Taxaceae; genus Taxus; species Taxus chinensis. The sequence goes on along the minus strand of CM034157.1, from coordinate 54,335,811 downwards.
ATGGTGTAAGGTTGAAGGAAAACAACCCATGGCATGAATCTAGGTTCATCCAAGTAGCATGTTGTACTAGAATTCCCCCTCTAAGACATAGAATAATTCAGGAATAGCACATGGACCTACATGAATGTGGAGAATGCTGGTGCCAAGGGTGGAATTCATGGCATCGTTAAATGAACACAACATAACTGGGTTATTATGCATGCAATTGGTAGGGATGTTCATTTGGTTGTACGCATGGGATTTGATGATGTTAATATTGGAACCACCATCGATCATAACACATCAAATGAGTATATTATCAACATAGAAAGAAATAAATACGGAGGGGCTAGGATCATCCAATTAGATAGGTATGATCTTATCGTCAGAGAAACTGAGAGTGGCTACTTGATGAGTGGTAGTGGGAGCAAAGGAAGGGGGCGAAGTGGTGAGAGAGGCCACATGGTGAGGAGTGATAATGGATGCAATAGGCATAGGGTCATTAGGTAGAACCTCAATAGATTGTATGACCTCAATGAGGTCCTAATAATGAGACTTAGAGGTTTGGACAAGGTCATAAAAAGACATTTTGAGAGGAGACTAGTGCAATTGTTTAAGCATTGTATGATGGAAAACCCCATCAGAAATAGGGTATGTGGGTCCACGGATGGTGATTTTTGGTGCAGGTGTAGATGGAATATTGGGTAAAAGAGTAGAATATGAGCTAGTTGTTTAACTTATTTCCTTTTTTCCTTCTGGGATTGAGTGGTAATTTGAACCATATTGATCTATTATAAAGGAGAAAGTGAGTACTAATAGGTGTAGTGACAAGATGGGAAAAAATATGGTGAGGGCATATACTGGTTTTGTGAAAACAATGTAGCACATTAGCATTTTGGCGAAGGTTTGGCTAGCTCTCTTATGAACACCATATTGATCTCAAATGTTGGAGGGGGATAAAAGGGTTGTGGAGGTGAAGATGAAGGTCACTGAGTAGGTAAGGGATGAAGATGTGTGGTGATAGGTGAAGATGGAATAGGGTCCTCATCTAAAATATCATCATCATCAAATTTTTCTTCAAGAGGACATAGTTGGAGAAGAATAGTCTTAAGGGCCTTATATTTTTCCACATCATGCCCTAGCACATGATGGTAAGCACAAATTTTGGTATCATCAAACCCTTCTAGTTTAGGTTTGAGTGGGTCATAAGGTCTAAGTGGTGGAAATGTGATGACAGAGGTTTCCAAAAGGTTAGCTAAGATGTTGGCGTAAGACCCTACCAATGGATCACAATGTGAAGTAAGTGTGGGTCTAGATGGAAGTGTGGGTGAATTTTGTGGTAGAGGCATCACTGGAGGTGGAATTGAAGGTTGAGTAAGTTTTTCCGCTTGTTTGGTAGATAGTCAGGTTTTAGGTTTAGATTGCACCTTATTGGGTAAGGATGTAGCATGTGAACTAGTTATTGAAGGTAGTATATGTTTAACTAACTCTTTCAAAGGTAATAGGCTCTTGGAATTTGGTTGCACCTTCTTGGGTAAAGGTGAAGAAGAAGTGTGTGATGTAGAAGGGAAGGCAGATTGTGGAAGGGGATGGGTTAGCCAAGGTGGTAATGGAGGTACGGTGAAGGTTGTGGTAAGAGGAAATGTGGAAGGTTATTGTTGAGGGGAAGAGAATAGCATGGGTAATGATGAGGATACATGAAATGGTGTAGGTATAGGAGGTAGAAAGGATAAAGGTGATGTTGAAGGTGTAAGATTTGTAGGTAATTTGGGTGTAATAGAGGATCATGATGAGGTGGGTTGTTGTGATTTTGGTTTACTTTGGGTAGGAGGTTGTTTGGCCAAGGTTGATGGGTGGGGACCTAGGATAGATGGAAGTGGTGAAGGTGACAGAGGGGTAGTGGGAGAAGCCAGTGTATGTGGCCTAAGAGGTTGGGTATTCCTCTTAGGTGGGGAATAGTCTTTGTGATGGCTTGTGAGGATGTGGCTAAATCTATTTTGATAGGAGGATGGACTAGACTTGATGTCGACATGAATCCTAATGTGGTAATGGGTCTGGATGTGGAGGAAGGTATAGGTGCATGTAAGGTTTTAGGCATAAGAAAAATTTTGGTTGTTGGTAAAGGTTTAGGTGTGGGAAAGGGTGATGAAGAAGGGTCTACTACAACTGGCATGGGAAAGGTTGGTTTGTTTTTCTGCAACACCTTTGGATAGATCATGGAAGTATCAGTAGACAACATCTGCATTTGAGTTGAGACAGGCAGTCAAAGATGTCCCCAAAGCATGGAATTGTCAACATAATCCAAGCGGTCAGCCAAATGTGAGAACAATACTGATGTAGGGGGGATGATGTTGATTTGGTAGTAATCCCTATAAATAATGTCTATGAGACAGGGAAATGGTTGGCTTCAGACTCTATGGGTAAAAGAGATGAGAGAAAATCAACAGGATCCTTGAAATCCAATGGAGAATTGTCACCAATAGGAAGGTACGTTACTAATGGATCCCCTGTGGGTAGGGGAGATGGAAATTTGAATGAGGTAAGTTCATCTTTTGGTGAAGAAGAAGGTAAGCATGACTCTCTCATGGACATAAGAGTAAGTACTGTGTGTTGTTCTTAAGGTTGAGAGGTAAGTGTGGAAATTGCATCGGTACATATGGTGGACTTCTCCATGGGTGGAGGAGATAAGGGAGACTCATCCATGGGTAAAGGAGAATATGAAACTAGTCCCTCCGTGGATGAAGGAGCTCATGCAAGAATCTCCTCGATAGATGGAGTAGGAGGAAATTGAGCAGGAAGAGCTGGTATGATGTCAAAAATAACATGAACCTCATGAACATTATTGTCATTGGTTGAGGTTTCACTGGTTTGGTTAGATGACAGGGTGTGATTTGGGAACTTCTTCTTGAAGATGTGAAGGTTCTAATTATCAGGTGTGTTAATATTATCCAAGATGAGATCTCCATTATCTAACATTTCTTGGATGATGTTTTTGAAATTTATACAATTACCATCACTATGACCTCTAACGTGATGATAGTTGCAGTAATCATTTTCTTTGTACCAGGTAGGAATAGGATGAGAGGAGTCAAAACCAGTATGTGGTTTGATGGGTGGAAGAGTGACTTCTCTATATTTTAGAAGTTTTTCTAAAACTGAAGAGTAGGGTTCTCCTATGGGAGTATATTTTCATTGCTCCCACTTGAACTGAAAATCCTGAATAAGAGAAAGATTGGAAGAAGGATTTGATTGGTTGGATGGATGAGATGGGTTGGCTTTCAAAACTACTACATTGGTAGATCCTTTTTCTTTAGAATAATTATTTTGTAGTTTGGAAGAAGAAGAGGTATCATTTGATTTAAATGCAACATTCTTGTTACACAATTGTATCTTCTTCTCTTCAATGGCACGAATTTCAAGTTTTCAGGCCATGGTGAATGCCTCGTAAAATGTGTAAAAGGTTTGAACTTGGAGAGTTGGTGAGATGTGTCTAGCACAAGCTTTGGTGAACAAATCTATTAACTTGGTTTGAGGAAGTTGGAATTTGAGTTGGTTGATCAGGCTCCACCAAAGAGTGAAAAAATATGTGAGAGATTCATCTTCATATTGGTGTGTCACATACAAGTCAGTCATGGTGACATTCTTGACAATGTTGATAGAAACAAGGTATAGAAAATTTTGAGCTACCTGATTAAATAAAAAGATGGAATGCCTAGATAGAGTAATGTATCAATCTAAATTCACCCCTGTCAAGGACATTGGGAATGTCTACAAGAGTAAATCATCATCGTGAGCGATCAGATAACAAACACATTTTAAAAATGCAAGTGTTGTTGTAGGTCTTCTTTGTTGTTCAACCAGTTGAATTTAGGAATTTCCCAATGGGGATGGTATGGATGAATCAAAATGGATGGGTGAATGGGCTCATTATAAATCTCATCATATGTCAGAGAGTTACGTGAGTCGGAGATAGATGCTTCTAATGTTATGTATCTTGTCCATCATCATTTTGATAAGATCATTGGTAGGTTGTGAAGACTGGGCACCCCCTGTAATATAAGGTAGTAAATGAGGTGGGTATGATGTGAGTGGCATCCCAGTATGTGGTGGTGCCAAGTACAAAAATTGTGAGGAAGGAATATAGGCCAAAATAAATGTAGATGGGAAGTATCCTGAATAAGAGATAGATGAAATAGAGGGTTGTTTGTGATAAGTGTAGGTAGGTGGAGTGGACGCAAAGACTCTCCTAGAAATTAGAGGAAGATACTGTGGGATGGAGAGGACTAGGTTATAGAAGGGAGTATGGGCTGCCGACACTAATGGTAGTTAATATGCAATAGGTATATGAGAGGTGGCAGGTGCAGATAGACCTACACTCAAGGAAGTTGATAAAGGCATGGTTGACATCGTAGGAGCGACAGACGTCAAAGGTGCAACATATGTCATAATCACAATAGATATTGATGATGTAGGGTTAAGCTAGGAAACCACAGGTGGTAAGGTGGAAGAGGGTAAGGCCAAGATAGTAGTAGTTGATGCAGAAGTGGGTGCGAGGGTAGGAGGAATGGACACAAACATGCCATATACAAGCTTTCTTTATGAATCATGGGTAGATGAATGAGCGAGATAGTACTGCAGCATGACAGGGTTGTGATTAAGGAGTCTCACAAACTCCTCATCAACAGTGGGTATGGAAAGAGCATGATTGGGGTCCATAGGTGATGATATTGAAGGGGGCAATGGGCTAGGTGGGAGTGGCTGATAGTTAGCGTGAAACATGAGAGTGTTAGCTTGTTTATGAGTCAAAACCATGTGACTGACGATAGAATAGGTATTGTGAGATTTGTTGATGATTTAGAAAAACATAAGTAATGGGGGAAAATAAGTCTAAAATGAGTGATTCTATCATTGTTCTGATTGGAAAATCAAAATACAAAGACTGACATCAAATGGGGAGATCAAAGCTAGTATGAGGGTAACCGTTGTCGGTTGGCTCAGACTGATGTTGGCTACTGTGAAAAATAATTTATTGAAAGATATGGAAATGAAAGGTGATAACAGTTCAACCTCGATTCTAAAGATGATATAAAAGACCCAAAAGTATGATAAAATGGAAGAACATGAAATGAAAAGAACATAAAGGTGGAGAATACTATTTTGGTAAATCTAACCAAAAAAACATAAAACCCATGTCACTCAGTTAACCAATGGTGGTGAGATGATATAACCGATGGCCATCATTGAACCAATATCAGTTACTGTGAAATGTAGGAAGATAAGGAAAAATTAAGTTTTGGTGATTTAAATCAAATAAAAGGGCCAACACAGAGACTGAGTGTGGTTATGAGGATTCCTAATAAACCCTTAATAAAACTAGATTACACCATTTGTAATGTGGGGTGTAAAAGGATGAGAAAGAATTAAGAAACACAACTCGCACCTCAAAACAAAAGTAGACAAAAACCTAATAAACATGAAATCCTAAGCTGTAGATTTTATGTTGTGGCTTATGCCATTTAGGACTACTAAGGAGGATATAATTTTTAGTTAACAAAGATGCCCTATAAAAGAAGACAACTATGGCTTGTTTTGAGTAAGTTTTGGCATGGGAGATCCTTCTCTGATATGATGAATAGACAAAGAAACCATTTTGAGCCCACTGTCAATCCTTTGATCATGTGATCGTTGAGAGATTCTTCCAGGAAACATTTTGTTCAAGAAATGTGTAGTTTTTTTGAGTGATTTTGTATAGAGAGTGTGAAAATGTGAGCTACAATTCAATTTGTCAACCATCAGCTGGGCATGACTTCCAGCATATAGATTTCCCATAATTTAGATGAGCTATGATGAAAAAAACTCAAAAACTCAAGTGCACAAGTTTTAAAACCCAAAACCACAATTTATATTCGATGAGAAAAAATTATGAAGAGGTTAAAGGTATGACTTTCACTAAGTGCAATGAAATAAAATAAAGAAGATTTATTTTTAATCCTAAAAAACAAGTGTCACTGAGATAATCAGAAGAAAAGAATATTTCCATAGAAGAAGCTTAATGTGTACTTGATTTGAATGAAAATAGACACACACAATTTTCCATAGGAATGAACAATGAAATGAGCCCTAGAAGGGTCCCACTTAGCATGCCAAAATGTTTCACTAATTTTACAGTTTCTAGGATGAAACAGTTAGAAGGTAAAATGGTTGAGGAATACCTATGAGGTGAAGGTGGAAGGTAGAATGCGTGCATTGTAGACTTTTGATCCAAGATGATTGTGTGAGCCTCCCTTTGGCTAGGAGTAATGACCTATATAAGAAACACAAAAAGACCACCAAATAGTATTAAATAGCAAAATCTTAGGACTACATAGCAAGGCTAGATCTAGGAAGCATGATGCTTCCTTGAATGGTTGTCAATCCTCTATTTAATAAAATTTAATGTAAGAAATAACAATTCCTATTGTAGTTGATAATATTTAGGTATCTCCTATTAACATATGATGTAGCCTAGAATATATTATAGAAAACCCCAGTGCATTGGCACATTACTCAGCCTAAGTTGAGTGCTCACCCGAAGTGTGCAAAATGTTTCAGGCCCCTTTTTAGAGTTGTTTTTACATGATGTTAGTGTGATGATGATAATACATAGTTAGATCCATAACCAAACATAAACATTTCACAGTGCATAAACCAGATCTTGACCTTAGAGAATCATGAACTAAACAATAACTATAATAAGGAAAACCATACAAGAATTAGATTCAATTATATCTAACACTGTTATCTAGCCAATAAACTCCATTGCATTAAACATTGTAAAACACAGAAGCTTCTTACACTATAAAGTATCTCCATGAGTCATGTGTGTATTAAGATCAGTAGCATAACTCTATAATAATGCAGTATCTATCTAGACTACATAGTTTAATACATATTTATAAAGGTGGGAACTTACCCTTCACTACCCATGCACTTCTTAAAATAGGTTTCATACTAATAATATCCATGTGCCTTTACAATAGCATACACAACATGAATTTTTTCTAATAATAAATGTCCTATAGTTAACTCTAAGGATAAATCCTATTATTAGCTTAAATCATGCATGGTGCTTAACAACTGCTTTTTCCCAAAATATTATTATGTATCTTGCGCAAGTCTTCATCTCTATGTGTGCTCTGCACACTATCTCCAAAATATCCCTTATCCATAAAAATGGCTAAGTCCTAAGCCAAAGTGTTCTAGCATGTGTTTCCTTCCCTATCTTCCCACAACTTCAAATGTTCCTTGTTCCAGTGCACACATCATTTGTGTTTCTTCTCCTTAGAGAAACATTTTGTATTCTCAACATTACCCCACACTAAAGTACATTTTCATCCCAGCGATGGGAATTCTTTCTGATGTTCCCAATAATAAAGAATAAGGAATGAAATAATTAATGAAACACTGTACAAAAGAATGAATTTTCACTCTACAACAACCTCTTATTCAAATGGGAAGATTAGCTCTAGATATTCATTTTTGATTTCAGCCTCTAATGTCTGTCAGTCACTTAGTGCGGTCCTTGTCTTCTCTGGAATATTTTTGGCTGTGGCATCTAGTTCATCTTGAGTAATCTTTTCTTTCTCATTTTTTAGTACCCAGAAAACATTGGCCATACCTGACATCATTCCTTCCAGGAGGTCCATCTTTACACTATGAGCTTCCCAATCTCATCAATCCTCTCTTTGTGTGGATCTTGGGCTGCTGCGAGGGCCTCGCACTTTTTTTTCACCAGTGCCAATCTTTCTGTGTGCCCAAGTGTCTCATCTTTCATCACTTCCATAACTTCATTATCTTCAACTCGAGTTTTTCCCCTTATTCTTGCATCTTGTGTCGCACATAAATTGAGATCTTGGATGGATTTATTTAGGTCATCCTTCAAATTTTGGAGTAATGCCTCATAAGTTGAAATTTTCCTAACCATAGAGGCCCTTGCTCTCTCTACCTCTTGTTCAAAATATTTTGGTGTGGGCATCTGAATTGGTCCATCATCTAACACCAAATCGACCAAAGTGCACACATAATGCATAGCAGAAGGAAACTTTTCTGGAACCTGAGATTCTAGATGAGGCCTTGTTTTAAGGATGTGATCACCAATTTCCTCTACCATGCTAACGAAGGCCTCATTATTTTCCCATTCTCATTCCTTCTCTTCCTTTAAATGTGTTATCTCTACAGTTTTAGCCTTGTTATCTTCAAGCAGTGCTCAAATGGTGGCGTCCTTATCAATGTTTCTCTGTGCCACCTCAGCAGATACCTTGACCATTGCATTGTTGACCTACTCATCAGACATTAGAGTAGGTTTTATTGTCATGTGCCTACTCTCGGGTGCCTTCTTCACTCTTCGTGAGACACAAGACTCCTCGCACATGTCAAAATATGGTTCATCCATATGATTCTGCATGGACCAGGATAATTTCTTCCTTATGCATGTAGTGGCCATATCTGGATCCATCAGCTCCCACCCATATAACTCCTTAAGGCCCATAGTTCTCTGAAATCAGGCTTGGAGATGATTTTTCTTGTGTCCTCAGTATAGCCCATACTAGGGACAAAATACTCTTCACTTTATTTCTCTCCTTTTGTCCTTGGCCCCTTAGGAACCTGGGTGCCAAGGTCTAGAGTTGGCCCTTCTCCTACCTGAGTCATAATGGGTGCTTGGGTTGTTCTTGCATAGTTTCTTCTACTTCTTTCACCCCTTCCTCTTCATCTCTCATTTCTTCATCCCGGGGTTCCTCCACATCTTCAGGCTAGACTGGGGTTCCTGGCATGCTCTCTTTAGACTCCTCCTCCTCCTCATTAAGCTTCATATTTCTTCTTCTCTTTCTCTCCGGTGCTTATTTTTTAGGGGAGAGTCAAGGTGACCTTCGTAAAGGTTGAGATGTTCTTGCACCTTGGGTTCTAGTTCTTCTAAACACCTTTTTAAACTGGTGTTCCTCATGGACTGTACCCACATCCAAGTCTTCCTCTCCTCCTTGCATCTGTGGGGGAGTATCTGTGTGCTCACTCTCCACTTTATCTATGGGATTCCTCTAGCCTCTATGGTCCAAGCCTCCACTATCCTCATTGAGCTCTTCTTCCTTGTCTCCTTCTATGGTCGAGGAAAGTTTTGGAGCTGCCACATTTCAACTGTGTTTTCCCTTAGGCATCCGTAGTAGCTTAAACTCATTCTCCACATACTTTCCCTTTTCCATCCTAGGCTTTAGCTAAAGGTAGATAAACACATCCCCACTATCCCCAATAGCCAAACTTATCAGCTTCATGCTTATAACATCATAAATAAGCCTCTCGATATAGGAATACTAACCTGGATAAACATATGTTTTCCTTAGAGTATGAGGGTCACAATCTACCTTGTCCGAGTTGTAGCTCAACCGGTACGCATGAGTAAATTTGTGTACTATTGCCTAGAAATAACGCATTATGAAGGTGTATGGTAGTTTTCACTAAGGAATACATGTCCCATCTTTCATTACAAACCGGGTGATGTAAAAATGTTAATACACCACAAACTGCACTAGTTTTCCCACTACTGAGGGTAACTCCTTTGAAATGTGCCATTCCTCCTCGAAGGCCATGTGAAGTCAATCATACCATAGTTATGCCCTTTGTTTGAATGGTCCACTCATTGTTCCTTCACAAAAATACTTCTCAAACCTCTCTGCAAGGGACTTCTTTTCCACAGGGTATTCCCAAATTTTCTTATTTAGCCCATTGGGAACTCCAATTTCTACAAACACAAGAGATAATAGGATAGCATCAAAACTTATCTTCTCACCTATGTGCACTTCCCAAATAATTTTTTTTATTATGTAGCCAGCTAAGTTGTACATTTCTCCTTGTGACATTTTCTTCACAATATGTAGCCACATGGTATTTACTTGTGACCATCTCTCTGATCATTCAACTTAGTGAGCAGATGCAGCGGCTGCCTGCACCACAGGGTACTTCCTTAATTTATAGATGTCCATTCCATGTGGACCCTTGGCATATCCCAACTCCTTGCTTGTGGCTATAATAACTACCTTATCAGTTAGATCACTACTAACCTCTATCCATGTGCCCTTCAGTCCTATCAACGTAGCAATCAAAGGCATGGTGATCCTTACCCGTCATCCAACAAAATAGAATAAGTCCTCATGGACTCTGCTCATAAGCCATTGGTATAAAATTTCTAGTTTTCCAAAATATGGGAGTTCATACAGTTGATACACCCCTACCTTCTTGAGAAACTTCTCCCCAACATCATCATATACTAGCATGTCATCCACCGTGCACTTGTTGGTCTTCTTATTCAACAATGCATCCAACTCTCCCTTGTTATCGGTGGTGTGGTGGTTGTAGTCACTTACTTTGCATCTGTGGATATGGGAATCCCAATCCCATCCAATGATCACTCCTTCTAGATACTACATTTCATAAAAATTTCTCTCAGGAGCATCTTCAACCTTGATTTCTACCTTTTTCTTCCCCTTCATTCCTACTCCAGGTGCTTTCCTTGGTGCCATGGTAAAAATCTCACCTTTTTCCTCTATCAAGTAAGCTCTCATGTCATAGCTCAAAACCATGTGCCCTAGCTCAAAGTCACATGCCCTAGCTCCTTCTTAATGCTTCTGCTTCACTCAAACCCTTCTCCAATGGGGATGCAAGCCACCACTGTGCACAAATATTCTCTCCACGCCTAGTTTTGCAACTCTCCGCACCTCAACACATTTCACTTGGTTTGGTCACAACTAGCTCGCTCGAATACTTGTGATCGCAAAGGTAAAAATAAACCCGCATCACGTCTTTATATAGAGTTGCTAAAAGTTATTGCATTTATTTCTCCTTTACCTATGACTGATCCCCTCATTAATTGACCATTTTCCCAATTTCCATGCGATACACCTACGTGCCACAGCTATAACCTTCCAGTGTGCCTTCCTACCTTCTAGCTACAGACCTCCTTCTGCATGCATCCATGCACCAAAGTACCTCACCATTGTGCCTTCCTCTAGTAGTTTCTATGGCTACCATTTTACCTCGTGTTATATTGTTCATTCATTTATTTCTAGCTATGGTCTTCCTTAGGAGAAATCTTCTTTCTAGCAGCTCCCTTCCATTTTTGAATAGCACCTGTAATAGTATGTTCTCATGTGTACCCATTTTTGAATAACAACCACCCCACACCAATGGTATGTGCAGTCCTCTTGCATAAAAATACTTCAGATTGTAATTAGCTTCTAGTGCGTAAATGCACTTATTACACAAAACACCAAACTAAATTGACAAAGCATAGTGACGAAGAAGGAAATACATTAAAATAAATACAGAAAGGGAAATCTATACTAAATGGAAATACTGCCTTATTACAAACACCAAGAAGACTTATTTATAGTAGGGCTTCAGCCTACTCCCGTTAAAGTAACTAGGTAACCATGTTCCATCAAGCACCTCTAACTGAAAAGCACCTGATTCAAGGATGTGAGTGATAACATATGGTCCCAACCAATGCACCTTAAGTTTTCCTGGATGGCACAAAAACTTGGAATCATAAAGAAGTACCATCTGTCCAACCTCAAGCTTCTTATCCCTGATGTGTCTATCATGCCATGCCTTCTACCTGGCCTTTTCCTACTTCTGACTCCAAGGTGCTATGGCACGCCTCTCATCCAGTTGTATTAACTTGTCAATTCTTTCTTCTAATGCTTTCTCATCAGCTAGACCTCCCACATGCATAATACACAAAGAAGGTAACATGAATTCCATGGGAAGAACTACTTCTACACCAAACACCAACTGAAAGGGTGTGGCCTTATTTAACCTTTTGTAGGTTGTTCTATATGCCCAAAGTACAACAGAAACTTTATCATCCCAATCTTTCCTTCCAACATCACAAATTTTTTAAAGGTATGGCTCAATATCTTGTTGAAGGCCTCAACAGTCCCATTTGCTTGAGGGTGATAAGGTGTAGTCTTGTGGTGTGCGACCATAAATTCATCCAACAATATCCTGATTGTCTCATTCAAGAAGTGTGTGCCCCTATCACTTGTCAAACTCAGTGGACATCCATACCTAGTAAGAATATTTTCCCATAAGAACCTTGTTGTTGTAGTTGTTGTACAATCCTTTGTAGGTGTTTCTTCTACCCATCATGTAAGATAATTTGTACAAGTGATGATGTAGTGTGATCTAGTTCTATGCGTGGCTGGGGAAATAGGACCCACAAAGTCTATTTCCCATTTTTCAAATGGCTCTGCACTAGTAATAGGCCTCAAAGGCATTTCATCTCTTTGTCTAGGTTTTCCAAGGCACTGACAATGATCACACGCCTTACAATACTCTTTACAATCCTTGTACAGGTTCTCCCACCATAATCCAACGAGTAGAATCTTGTGCGTGGTGGCATCACCTACATAATGCCCACCTGCAATACCACCATGAGCCTCTTCCATGATATCCATGTGCTCATGTTCTAATACACACCAGCACAATACTTCATCTCGGCCTAGTTTGTATAAGTCACCACTGATCAACATGAAGGGTGCAACATGAATTTAAGTTGTTTCTTCTCTAAGGATTTCATTCCTTCTGGCCATACCTGTGTGTAAAAAGACAACAATATCCTGCAATTTAGAAGGTGCATGATGTAACCTGTACAACTGTGCATCTGAACATTGTATCTTCAATTGTCTGTGCATCCTCTCCTGATTGAATTCTTGATAAGTGGTCTGGGCCAGAATTACTTTTACCTGGTTTTACCATGACTATAAAGTCAAATTCTTGGAATAAGAGAACCCATCGACATATGCTCCCCTATAAAATGGGCTTATTTACCAAGTATTTTAGTGCCATGTGATATGTATAAAATATAAAAGGTGTTTCTAACAAGTATTGTCTGAACTTATGCAGCAAGTAGATCATTAACAAGGCCTCACGCTTTATAGTTTTATAATTCTATTATGTAGGAGTCAACTTTCTACTAGAAAAGTAGATAGAATGATCTATAATACCTTCTCCTAGGTGAGCTAACAATGCGCCAATGGTCATGCCAGAGGCATCCACATGTACATGAAATGGTTGGTTCCATGAGGGAAAACATAGAATAGGTGTTGTAGTAAGTCTCTCCTTCAATGCCTCAAATGCACGTTGTTGCAGTTCTCCCCAATAGAATGTCCCTTTTCCCTTTAGTAACTCCTCCAGGGGTGAAAATCTTCGCATATCCTTTGATAAATTTTTTGTAATACCATGTATGGCCTAATAATCTATGCACCTCACTCTGACTATTAGGATCCTCTAGGCCTACAATAACTGCAACCTTAGCTGGATCTACTAACAAACCTTCCTTGCAGATGATATGCCCTAGCAGAGTTCCAAAAGGTGTAGCAAATACACACTTCTTGATGTTTAAAGAGATGCTTAATTTTCTACATCTTTCAAACATTAAGCACAAGTTGTCACAATGATCCTTAACAAGCCCATATACCATCCAATCATCCAAGTAAACCTGCAAGAATTTGTGAATAAAATCTTAGAATGCTTGAACAATTGTGTGCAAAAATACAATAGGTACACCCTTAAAACCAAAGGACATCACCTTATATACAAAGCTTCCCCATTTATTGGTGAAATGTTTCTTCTCTTGGTCCTCCTATGCAATTATTACTTGATGATACCCATAGAATCCATCTATAAAAGAGTAAACTTCCCATCTTGCAATGCCTTCTAATATTTCCTCAGTGAAAGGCATAGGAAAAGGATCAATCACACATACAACATCAAGATCCCTGTAATCCACACAAATCCTAATCCGACCATATTTCTTTATACTGATTACCATGGGGCTAACCCACTCTGATTCTTCTAGGGGCTTAATGATGCCAAATTTCAACATTTTTTCAATTTCTTCTTTAAATTTTATGCGCAGGTTAGGGTTCATCCTGTAAGGTCTCTTCCTGACCAGGTGCGCACCTTCCTTTAGCTTAATATTCATCTCACCTAATGACTCATGCACCCCCTTTAACTCATGGTATCCCCTAGGAAATAAGTCCTGGAAATCATGTAGTAACTCAATTATCTTTTCCACTTCAGAATCAAACCAATAATCTCCAATTATGGCCTCCTTAGGTTCAACATCCATGCCAATGTTCACTTTCTTGGTCTTCATAGGTTCATGATAGGTGCACGTATTTCTATCCACACTGTCTAAAACCTCGTGTGTACCTTTGGAATGATCTATCTTCAAATTTTCTACTTCTTCATCATCCACTATGTAGACCATATTTCCTTTCTCCTTCTCAAAGCAAGCACACTTAAATAGTTTAGCATCTATCTCATCTATTTCATCAAAATGCACTCCTGGTTCTTCCTCACCAAATAACTCCTAAATGAGTTCTTCATCCTTTATGCTATCTCCCATAGTCAAGTGTTCCATATCCTGTAATGCCTCTCTCACTTGCGGTTTAGTAGAGAAGTAGTAAAAAGTCTAGGCCATTCCTATAATCAATTCTTTCCAATTTCTATTTTCCCTATGCAGTTCCACATAAACATACCAAACATGTGCGTAGCCTTACAAAGTGGAATAAAGTGTGTGCACCCAAAGTGAAGGTGGTAAATCTTTCTACCCCTTTGTCTAGAATCCCTCACATTGCTGAACGTACTGCTGAAGAGGTTAATTACCGTGATATATGCAAATCTGAGTAGGTGCATTACTCCTGAGAATTTGGATTGTTAGAGAAATTCTTACTTCATTTCATTCTATGAGATTATCCCAATGAACCATCCACTAGTGCAATTCCATCCCACACAAGGTATATACTAACATATTTCTTCTCTCCACTTGATCTATCCACTGCTCCTCCATGTCACGCAGGAATACTATAGGATCTCCTTCTATAGTGTACTGGGGTACATAGTTGTTACCTATCTTCCTAATACAACAAGGTTTTCTCCTCTGTGCAAAGGTGCTTCTTACTTCGTGATCAACCATCTCATAGATGCCATGTACCCAATTATCAATTCCCTCCTCTTTAATGGGAGAGGTTCCCTTATTAAAGGAAAAAACTTATTTACAAATGTACAATGTGTAGTTTTAATGAGGAACTCTAATATCATGAAAGTGTTATAATATAACAGATCATCAATACAAAAGGATAGAAGAATTAAGGAATGGGAGGGGGCAGAAAAGCACTCTCAAGAAATATAGATAACAAAATAATTCTTTACGCATGCCAGAAGGGAATCATATAGAACATAATCATTTGCATTTAAGACCATAGATGTTATTTCATAGACACAAAGTTCTAGAGATGACATCCATAAGAATACAAAGCTTCTTGAATTAAAACAGACTTAATGATTCAATAATTTTAAATGGATAGCAATGAAAGAACAAGAGTTAGTGGAAACAGAAAGAGAGATCCTTTTGTATTGATAACTTTTTACTCCTTTACACTTTCAAAAATAAATAGAGTTCCAGCCCCTGAAAATGGCGCAGAGAGCCCATTATATAACTTACAAATTAGTTACACTTGGTAACTATTTCTTTTAACTAAAATGTTAATTAAGGAAGTGCTTGACACAAGATCCTTAATTAATTACAATGAGCCTGATTTGAGAAAAAAAAGGAGGAGAGGAGAAGCTAGAAGGGAAAACATCTGCTTATTGCTGAGGAGGGCCCACCGACTTGAGGATCCGTTGCCTGAATCTTTTCAATGCTTCAGCTATCTCTCTGCCTCATGGGACTGATGTGTTGGCAGTGGCTTGAGACCAAGTACCTAGACATTTCTCCATGTCCTTATCAAACTCAGTATGTGCATGATATTCTTTATTAGCCTCTTCAATAGCAGATTGAAGAGAGAAAATCTCCTTTATCTTCTCTTTGGTAACCAATTCCTCCTTGAACAAGTTTTCTTTAACAAATGCCCTGAACTGAGTTTTAATTTCTTGGAGAGAGAAAGGAACACCTGAAGTTTCATCATGAAGATGACAGTGAATATCTTTGAAGGTAGACACAACACAAGTTTTGAAGGCTTCTCCCTTCTGCCAACTGTTCCTCAACTCTCCCAAGGCTTCTTCCAGAACTTTTATTTTCCATTCCACACTGAAAACCCATGACCTTGACAAGTTGTCTTTGGCATCATCAAAAACCTTATTGGCCATCAATATATTTTCATCAGCCTATCCCATCAGGTGAAGATCCACGATACAACTACTCCAAAGCTTCAGCTCTTTGTCCATAGTTACAATTGAGGAGGAGAGTTTTTGTTGCAAGTTGGCCACCTTCTCATTGAGTTTGATGGCCTCTACAATGAAATTCAAGCCTGCAATGATCATGTCATCAACCATGGCTTCCATAGCCCTCCCATAAGTGGAATACCTGTGTATATCCTTGATGCTTTGAACTTCATCTTGACTAAGAATCATAGGGGGTGGAAGGGCAGCCAGTGGAGTAGGATCCAAAACCTTGTCCTTAGCCAATAACGACTTGATGAAGCTAGAAAGAACTTGATTTTGTTCTTCCAGCTGTTCTATAGTTTGTTTACCCCTTTCTACTCTCTCAATAACCTTGGTTACTATTTCCTGGAGGTTATGCACCTCACTCTCAGGGGTAGATTCTCCCATTGGAATCCTAGAAAGCTCCAGATCAGAGGCTAATAGATCTTGTTCTACCTTATCAACCTTAGGTTTTGCAACCTCTAGAAATTGTTGGCCTAAGCATCTGTCACTATCCTTGAAGTTTTTTTAGCTCTCTTTGCTGGAGCAGGAGGAGTAGTGCCCAACAAGGCTGCCACAACATCAAAATTTGGCCCTGTCAATCGAGAAGAAGGTTTTCTCTTCCTGCTATTAACCAAGGGTTGCACCCATGCAAAAGTGGAGGAAGAAGAAGGAGGAGCAAGAGATCCAAGAGCAAGTGAACTCATGGCACTCAAAGTATTTACCACTGTTTCTTCCAGTAGAGATGTGAGTGAGGTATCTGGAGCTTCTTGAGCAGAGGAACCAGTGGCACTTGGAGGTTCAGTGCTAGGCACTTCCTTCTCTTTTTCTATTGTAACTTCTGAAGTTCCTGCAGGATCTGGTACCTCACCATCATCACTTTCACTAAGAACAATAACATTCTCTGGCCCTGAAGGTAGTTCTGAATGCTCTTAGAAGGGGTTCTTCCTCAATTGGCTCTTGTTTAACCTCTTTTACCTTCTTTTGGTACACTTGAGTAGAAGAAGGAGTCGATGATTAAGGATCTTTATTTGAGGAAGGAGGAGGGGTTTGTGCAGGTACCTCCATGCTAGGTGTATGTGATTCCTTCCTAGGTGTTGAAGTATCTTTGGAGGAAGATCCACTTGGATTCTTCTTAAGCTCTCAAACTTTTCTATCAAACCAAACCTTGGTTCTTACAAGGACAGGGGCCAAAATCTCAACCAAGTCATCCTTCTCCTTCTTGTACCAGTCCAGATCTTCCAAGGGAGTATGCTTGATCAATGTCTCATATTCATAAGACAACAAGTCTTCATTATCATCTTGGAACCCTTCAGGAATTTGGTAGAGATTGAGCTCCTGTATCAGCTGCAGAGAGAACCTGCCATAGTGCCTCCACCTTGCTTCAAAGTCATCTACACAATCGGCCCAGTAGTCCTCAGTATCTGACCTGTGATGATAATTAATTCTGAGATTCAGCTCAATGAACTTCTTCAAATCAAAATAGGTCCTAGGCCTGAAAAAGTGAACAGTGATGGGAGCGAGGGCCCTTTCTATATTTTGAGCATCCAAGGTTGTTTTGCATGTATAGTTACCCAAGGAAATAGGGAAATGTAGACCAGAGATCTTCTTGTCCCTGCAGGTTCTATGCAATTTATCCAATTGCCTGCACACTTCAATCAAAGCCATCTTGTCATTACAAAACATGGGGAGCTTGAGAGGTGTGTTCTCATAACCAGCCAACCTGATATATGAAAACCTCCTGAACTGAATGAAGAAGGCTCCATACTTTGCTATCAGGTTCATGGCTTCATCAGAAAATCTCCTGGCAGTATCACTTTCTAAAAGCCTCACAATATACATGGTAAAGGCATCATTCACCCTCCTGAAGTTGTGGTTACTAGTTTCAAGGGTGAATTGAGGGCAGTATGCATAAATGGGTTCATCCTTCTGACCCTCTATGTAAGTGAATCCAAACCACTGCCGGGATGCTGCTAGGGTATACATGAGATAGGAAGTCATATAGAACTTCTTAATCTATTGCACATTGGACAATTGCTCTGTCAAATTCATGCAAATGATTTCTGCCCAATTTATACTCTGACTACCTTCGCAGACGATGTTGATGAGTGGGCACATCCAAAAGTGAAATTCATTGGTAGAGGGTAGTCCCATGACACGAGCTAGTAGGATAATGAAATCAGACAACTCTTCATTGAAATCAGCTCTAAATAATGCCTTGGAAAGTCAGGATGCTCCCTTCTTAGGGTTCTTCAACCATGATTTCACTATCCTCACCTTATATTTATCACTGTCCTACTCGAATAGAGTCTGAGCTTGAGCCTGAGTGATAACAATGGAGTCCTCAACTTCTGGAATCCGTAGCACAGCAGCAATGGTAGTAGCATCTAGTTTAGCAATCAGCTCCCCATGCACATTAGACAATTCCTTGGTGTCAGGGTTAAAGTGAGCCCCGCAGGTGAGCACGGTGTCGGCACATTGTACTAAGATTGGGAAACCTGCAGCATACACAAGGCCACTGTCATTGATCATTTGTGCCATGGGGGAAGGATTAGGGCTAGTCAATCTGTTCCAGAAATCACCAAAATCCAAGTGTCGAACCTCACTATCCCCGATATCGGGAACAAAGGACTCAAGCGGTGAAACGTGTTCTTGACCTTGGAATTTAATCTTCATATTTGCAACGTATAGGAAACAACCTTCACAGATCAAATTCACAATGAAAAATGCAAAGGGAATGGGAGCATGAGCAGACGGTCTTAATTGTAGGGATTCGAGTGAATGATAACAAGTGAGCAGTGTGCCAAATGCGTAGAGGGTAGTCCCATTAAATAGTCATTTAGGAGAGAGAAGGTCATAAATGTGCATTAAATTCATATGCACCGACTCAAAAAAGGTAAGAATCGGGAAGAGTGGAAAAAACTGGCCCAGATGGTCTTTGGTACATTTGGGACATGGGGGACGTGAAGACCCGACGCGGCCGATGCAGGAAAAGTGGGCCAAATGAGCACAGATAGTTCAGAAACTTGGAAATGCGAGGGATGCAAAGACATGATTCGGCCGACGCGCACGATGTGGGAAAAGTGGGGATAGAGGGCATGGATGCTTTTGGGATAGATGGGACAAAAGTACATGATAGACCCGATGCGGCCGATGCGGGCGATCGGGGAACAGAAAGCCCAAGCAAACTTGGAACAAACGGACCAAAAAGTTCTGACAGAACCAAAAGTTAAAATATTTTTAGGGAAAGTGGCCGATCGGGGAATAGAAGGCCCAACAGAACTTGGGACATACGGGACAAAAATGTCTGACAGACCCGCAAATCACCAAAATGACTCCAAAAAACATGAATTTTCACTAACTCCTCAACTTTTCACTTCACTAGAACATCATAAAAGGGTGTTAACTCAAAATTTTCAATTTTTTACTTTCAAAAGAGGGGAAATTTTGAGAGGAAAGCACTTATGGAAGTGCCAAAACCTCAAAGTCCCTAGTGAACTCGCCCCTTTATATAGTAATGAATGCATCCTTTAAAAGTCCGATTGGAGTGGCCTTAGTCCAATTAGCCATAAATAGTACATTAGAGGATGGTTGTAATGGAGGTATGCACATCTGCACCCATGCATCTAAAGTAAGAAAATTCACTTTCGTGCCTATGTAAATCAATATATTGCTCAAAAGCCACCCATCCACAATAGAGTTCAAAGTGATTTCCTTGTCATAATCCAAGCTATGAGGGGGAAGATTAACATCAAGGATCTGTCATCCATTCTCAATACCTACGCATAGAGTGTTTCCCTTTAACTAATTCCCTAGTAATGGAATAATATTCTCCTAGTGCAACATATTGCATACCTCTTTCAAACCATCAACATCTGACTAGACCATCTCTGCTGCCTTCTTTTGTTCCAACTTTCATGACTATTCCTTTAAACATTGTATTTCACCCTGAAGATTTCTCAGTACCTCCATGGTTTCTTGATAAACCTCCATCTGATGTGTAGGATCTAGGTACCTTGCATGTAAAACCTCCTCCTTAGTAATAGTAGGCTTCTGTTGTAATTTCTCTCTAACACGCGCATCTTTAGTGCATGTAGTAATCTTCATAGGTACTACCTCAGGTTTTGGTTCCAACTTTGGAATCCACTAATTTTCCATGGTAGGTTGTATTCTAATGATCTCAACACCCTTGTTATCCTATCTATGTTCCTTGTTAAGATGCTTATATAATTTTGGGCATTCCTCATAGTTATTATTCTTCCCACAAAAATAACAAGTAATATTCTGAGGGAATTCAAACCTATAGTGGTCAGGAGATATACATGTATAACACATTCCACAAGTAAAATCACCCCATCCACCACTATGGCCTCGGCCCCCAAATCCACCATCATATCCTTGACCTCTAACATGACTTCCTTCAAAGAATCCCTCATTCTGATCATAGCACCCTTGGGTGTGATCATGATCATGGTGATCACCTTTACCCTTAGAGTTTATCTGATACTCCTTTATGTCACACATGAATATCTAATAGCATCGTGGATCTGACCAATCAACCTGTAGTATTTTGTATCATGAGTCGTGGACTGAGAAAATATTATGATAACAAGATACATTCTTCTTTATTGTGCACGTTATAAGAATGGGAAGTGGATTGGTGTCATGGTCTCAAGTGACATATCTTGCATAGTATAGTAATAATGAATGTATTGTTCTGTAGGGACAACTATCTTTCCTGTGCCCCTCCACTTCATAGTTTATACACCAAATCCTAGTGCACGTCTCATGTGTCAAATTGGCCTAGTGCATTTCTCCAACTTACTTTGCCATAGCTGTAATATTTGTTTCTAAGAATGGGCTAACACTCATGTGTCTATACTCATGACTTCCTCGACATGCACAATCGTTACTTGAAGATACTTCACGTTGAATCTATATGTGTCTTATGTTATAGCGCCCTTCTAAATGGTGTGATTAAGACTACTAATGAGACCATTATGCATGCTGGCTTGCATGAATATCATAAGAAAGCTTGGATAAAAGTTTCTTTGAAATGGGTATCATACTCCCAAACACTCTCAGTAGTGCCTTGTCTTAATATCCTTGATGCACAGCTTATAATCTTCCATGCTCAAATTTAGGGATATAGAAACTCTTTAAGGATATAGCATCTTATGAATGCTGCATAATCTACAGTAAGTATTGATCAGGATCAAAATTCCCATACCAACTGTGTGCATAGTCACTTACAATGTAGTTACAATTTGACTTGCCTTGCACTCAAAAGTTGTGATCCCTTTTGTGTGCCACAGTATCTCAAATATGTGCACGTGTTTAGTAGACATATCCTATGCCCCTATACTCTTGGAAGATGAAGATGACATCTCCATGTAAATATTTTGGGGTTAGTGAGGACCATGCCCACCTGATCCAGAACCTCCTGTGTTACCTCTACCTCAAGACCCACTAGATCCACCAGAATTAGAACCACCTATGCCCCTTGATCCTCCACCTATAGCCAAAAGTGGACTAGTGGATGTATGGCCCTATATCCCAATAGTGGTACTAAACTTGAACTCAGACAGTCTACGAGGTGGTACTACTCCCATAAGTGAGTCCAATATTATGTGTGCTTGAGTTCTATGTTGAAAATGTTCTTGAAAAGGTACCTCCAAATAAAAAATAAGACATTTTCTCAGCCATAGATTAATTTTCTACTTGATTTACTCCTATTCTTCTACACCCCAAACTAGCTTGCTGACTACTACTTATCCTAGATACTGGAAAACCAATCATAAGGGCTAGGTTGCCATGTAGATTCAGATGTATGCACGTGGCCCATTTCGTCTTTGTTGGTGGAATTCCATATGAGGCTGAGGATGTTTCCCTGTCATTCTTTCCTAAAGTGGGGATCTCTAAATGCTCTAGCTCCACTCCTTCTATGCTTGCTCCAAATCCTTCACGAGCCATCTCTCTCCTTAACGCCATCTATTCTACAATATTACGTTACTTCTATATCTCCCTCTCACACACCTCATTGTACTTAACCTCCTTTATTATCTTTACCTCTCTACCACTAGGTCTATTATCCTTCACTAAACCTGCTCCTTCCCATGCGCATGGTAGGGTTTAGCTAGCCATCATATTTTCTTCTAATTTTAGTGTTACCATCAAGATTTTCATCCCAAGTGGAATTCCTTGCAAATAGGTTCCCTGGGATAACGTAAAAACTAGAACTTAGGTACCTCTAAGTAAGAGTAAGAAGAAATTGAGTGTTCCAAAATATAGCTATTCATAACACCATGGAACCAAGTGTTCATAGCGCGCGTCAAAATTAGATTACCATCATAGAGGGCTTGAAATTATTCCTGCATCTAAACAAGTGTGTGATAGCTTCAATTCCTTATAGATGCATAAGTAACTAATCACTCATACAACTCTATAAAAAATATAGCAAAGAAACTCTTATATTAATACTCGTACAAGTTTTTCTCTACCCATGTGCGTGCATCAAACTCAGAACTAGTTTTGAACCTCTGAGTGTATTCTTCTTCCAGATCTATTATCCACTCCTCAACACTTGCTAGGGTCAACCAGTATGTCTTCATTGTGAAACATCCTAAAAACAGATAAAAATGGTCTCAGAAATGGAACCAATGATTTAGCCTAGACTCTACTGTAGAAAACCCTGGTGCACTGGCACATCACTTAGCTTGAGATGAGTGCTCACCTGAAGAGAAAAAAGGTTTCAATCCCCTCTTTAGAGTTACTTATGTAGGATGTTAGTGCAATGATGCTAAAACATATTCAGATCCATAACCAAACATAAACATTTCACAGTGCATAAACCAAATCTATATCTTAGAGAATCATGAACTAAACAATAACTATAATAAGGAAAACCATACAAGAACCAAATTCAGTTATGTATAACACCATTTTCCAGCCAATATACTCCATTGCATTAAACATTGTAAAACACAGAAGCTTCTTACACTATAAAGTATCTCCATGAGTCATACGCATATTAATATCAGCAACATAACTATACAATAATTTAGTCTCTCTCTAAACTACATAGTTCATTAAATATTTATAGAGGTGGGCACTTGCCCTTCACTACCCATGAACTTCTCAAAATAGGTCACATACTAATAATAGCCATGCACCTTTACAATGGCATGGACAACATGTAATTGTTCTAATAATAGATGTCATATAGTTAACTCATGGAAGAAATCCTATTATTAGCTTAAATTATGCATGGTGCTTAACAACCCCTTGTTCCCAAAATACTATTGTGTATCTTGCAAGTATTCATTTCTATGTGTTTTCCATATGCTATCTCCAAAAATATCTCTTATCCATAAAAACAGCTAAGTCTTGAGCTAAAGTGTTCTACCGCATGTTTCCTTCCCTATCTTCCAGCACCTTCAAATGTGTCGTATTCCCACACACTCATCCTTTATGTGTCTTCTCCTTAGAGAAAAATTTTGTCTGCTCAACAATATACAATAAGTTAATTTAACTCAACAAGTAATTGTTAGAATTAAATTTGTGTGATTAATGGGCTGATTTGGGTCTGTAGGTGTAGCAGAGGTTGTAGGTGAGTTCTAGGTGAAATTAGGCAAGGTTTTCAGTTGTTTATGGGGAATTTGTTAACTCATTGTTATAGGAAAAATTTCCAGTCTCAAAGACTGTATCGGGTGGTTGACCAATGCCAGTATAGGAGATAGACTGATGCTAGTTGGCTAACACATGTTGGTAGGGGAAATTTGGTTCAAATGTTAAAACAAGAGTTTGAACCTCTCTGTGATTGCACAGAGAGTGAAGAGGTTGTTGATAATGTTTTAAAACTATTAAGAAGACTCAAGTATGTTGAAAAGGAGGTTGGAAAGGGTGTAAAGGCTTGGGATGGTTAAATAGTGGATTGGTTGGAAGAAGGTGATATATGGGTAATGGAAAGAATGAAATATAGAAAGAAACGGAAGATCTATACTTTAATAAGAACAAATGATAAAAACAAAATATGGGTATGTTGCATATCCTGTGAGTGGAAGTGGTTGGTGGTTGATATAACAAGAGATGCCTAGGTCTAGTGTCATGGTCAACATGTGTGCTCCCGTGATTATTCCAACACTTTTGAAGAAGAACCATTTGTTTTTCTTACACTGTGGTTATGTTTTTTCATCATCTGGATGCAAGAGGGCTTAAATATTCATGCTAGAATGTAATAAGGATCTAATAACTAAATGAACAACCTCAGTAAAGGGTTGTAAAATTCTATATAAAATAATTGATGGTGGTTTAGGTGATCAACGTTGGCCGCGGATAAACCAACATCAGTTAGGGTGAAATATTCTTATTTACCAAAAATAGGTAGATCTTCTGAGATTTGGTGTGTGTTCCTTGTTAGATCTGCTTAGGGAAGTAGAGTTCACATGATAGAAGGCATGAATATCTTAGAAGAAGTCTAGTTAGGTTTAGGAAGAATTCTTAGTTAGTTAGGTCAAGTGGTGACTTAGCACTAAGAGTGATGACTCAATGTTGAGAGTAATGACTTAGTCCCTATGAGTTAAATGACCCTGGAATGGGTCCAAGATGAGGTGTAATGATGATGTGGAGGTGTGAGGATGAAATTAACTTAATTAAATTAATTAATAATGTGAGGATGAATATTAATATGGGATGAAGGGGCCATGATTAGTTAATGTGTTACATTAATTAATTGAAGGTGACTAAGGGGAGTGTGACCCAAATTTGGTGTCTAAAGGCCTCTCCATTCCAAGTTGTTAGAAATATCTTATTGATGTTAATGGTTAGCTATTTCACTTCTATTTCAAACAATAAAGAAAATTTTCGTCTATCTCCTTACCTATGTTCTTCCACTCTCTCTACATTCCAACTTTGCAAGCATTTTAATAACATATAACAAAGAAGGAACTCTGCATATTTGATCAATTAATTCATTGAACTTTATGTATTTAATTTATTAGTCTTGATATTTATTATATGTTTTTTTTATTATATTGAATTTGGACTTATTCAGTGTTGTAATGAAAAATCGCTAGCATGAAAATTTAAAATCTTAAAGTATGACAACATAGCCCCTAATTGAAAATTAGGCTTACCAGCCAATGTGCATCCTTCCTCTGGCCATCTTTCCCTTAGTATCACCATCACCCTATCTCAAAGGAAATATATAACAAGGTTTTCAAGTTTTTTTCACTCTGTATGGATATTTATTTAAGATGGTTGATGAACTCAATAAGTTTTGATGAGAGACAACTTCCTTCGAAGGCTTAACAAGGCCATTTTTGGCCATTCTAAAGCCATTAAACACCTACTGGGAATATTCATGGAAAACATAAAGAATTTTAGGGTGGTTTTAGATATTATTGAAGATTTTAGAAGAAATTTAGGAATATTTGGAAATAAAATAAGATATAGGAACAATTTGTTCAAGAGCGGGTTTTCAGGGTGTGGGAAATGAAGGATCCTCAGTGAAACCTAACTTCTATGGATGATTCTAAGAGTTACCAAATGAATTAATAAGAAATAAAATTTTCATCAGAATTATATACGAATATTATAAAATGTGGAAACATCAGATTTTTTCCAAGGATTAAGAAATCCCTAAGGTATTTCAAAACTCTATAGCTTCCCCTGTAAGTTCAAAGTGAAATAGGATATACAGTTTGAAATTTTAGGAAGAAATGTATTTTTTAATTCTTCTATTGATATTAAAATGCTATTTGGAGTCAAAATAATATAAAATTTTACAAAAAATCATTTGTTAAATCCCCTATGGTGAAAAACTCAAGTTTGGTAACCATATTTGGACAACCAAGGAAAAGCTAACTTTAACATAATAACAAAGTCACACTTTGGACACTCATATGTCCCTTATGACCTACAAGAGATAAACGATTAAAGGTGGACACCATATTTTTACTTACTCCTCTTCCCCATGTCACACTTTAGACACCCATGTTTCCCAAGTGTCCCATGTGTGCCCACTAACCCCTATGTCCCCATGGTGTAAGGTGGAAAAAAGGGAATCAAAAGTGTGACCTCACTCCTAACCCAGGTTGTAATTTAGTGTTCTTAATTTCACCTATATCTCCTCTATCCACCAACATATAAGAGGGTCACAAACATGGTACCCAATCCTTTTTATAACTTCTAAACCCCCCATGTGACCACATTTAGCTCTGCAAGTGCCATTTCCCTTCCTCCTCATCTCATCTACCACACACCACAAAATGAAAATTTTCACCATTTAGTAAAATTCATAATTTAGTGTACATGGTATCTCCTCTATCACCATTTAACCATTTTCAAACTCTCATTCACTCCATTCTAACCTACATTAAGTGATGTAGTTACACGGTGAGTTAAAAAACACAAATAAATTATCCTAACTCCCCATTCATCAAAAAGTTAGTCATTATTCATGTCAAATTGCTAATACAACATCCTTCAAAAACCATTTTCATTTGGATATTCTTCAATTGATCCATCATGTTCTTTCATTCTTCATTGAAATCCAAGTGTGTCTTTCTCGGTAGTCGAATCTACTCATAATGAGAAAATTGCAATCCCTCGCCCCACTGCTGAAAATGTTCCTATGACTAACGTCATATCTACTCTAGAATATGCAATATTCCCATAGATTTAAGAGTTTCTCATTATTGAAACAATAATGATATAACAAGTTTCAGTTCCTAACTTTACAACCATCACAAAAATATGGAGATCCAAGTGAAGCAAGAACAAACATGTAACCTCTCATCTCTTCAGTGAAGCTTCTGGTGACCAGTATGTAAATATTTTAAAACCAAAGGTTGTAAAACCTATGGAAGAAATGAATTAAGGTGACAATGAGATGTAAAAGGTGTAGTTAGGTCATGTTACACATAAGGGTGATTCACACATGTTTGAATAATCTACTATATGTAATTGGAAGAGCATGTGAGAAATCTTAATGTTATATGTAAGAATTTTTGGTTCTTGGTGGAATACCACATCCTCTCACAAAATCTATCACTCTTATCTATAATTTGTACTCCAAAACAATTAAGAAAGATCAAGGTTACTCAATATAGGGAAGGTTCAATGACAGGTGGGTTGAAAATTTTCTTTAAAAAGGAAAAACATTATCGGAAAATGTTATCTCTCTATTCAAATATGTTCTTTCCACCATTTTGTAAGTGACCAAAATAAGGGAGGAGATTTAAAAATATAAGATCCATTATGGTAGTGTATGTTATCTTCTGTCTAAAATGAATTTCCTTGACTCCCACACTCTCATGATTAGGAATATGTTCGCATCTATTGTTGAGAACCTATCCCAAGTTTGTATCTACACTCTAAGTGTTAGATATGCCATGATAAATGAGGAAATATCTGAACTTAAATCTAGCGGGAAACATGGATTTGATATTCTAGATGATGTCAAAAATTTTGTTTAGGAAATTGGATCCCTTCCCCTCACTGAGAATTCATCATTGGAAGAACTCAATGGTTTTTTCCAAGATTTGGTCTAGAAGGACAGTGATCCTCTCTCCTTCAATGAGGATACTTTGGAGTCCCTTACCAACATCAGATATTATATCTCCAACATTGTCGTAAATTTCAAGTTATGGTTTGATCAATGCAAGGCTATCAACTATGTTCTCACGACATGGATCAAAGTGTTGAGCTATATTTGCATTCAAGAAGCACAAAAAGTAGCACCTGTAGTAGCCTGGTTCAATAGAAAATTCAAATGAAAGGAGAACATTCTGGGAGTTCTCCCTCAAGGATAATAAATGGTTATTTCTTCATCAACAAAATATTTATATTCGTCATATTGTCCAACCTCTCTCTTTCTCTCCTTCGTCTCTCTCCTTATTTTATTTTTCTATTAAGAATGCACTTTTCCCCTATTTTATCTTATTCACTCAAGCGACCTTCAACAATAACATTATAAGATTTTTTTTCACAAATAAGGGAGATACTCATTTTTTAATCCTAGGAATATGATTAAAAATAGCTAGCATGAAAATTTTAAATTTTCAATCTTGACAATATAGCCCCTAATTGAAAAACTAGGATTCCCAGTCGATGTGTATCCTTACTTCATACAACCTACCCTTAGTATCACCATCACCCTAGATAAGAGGAAATTGATAATAATTATTTAAAGTTTGTTTTACTTTGCAGGGATGGCTGCTCAATATGGTTTATTAACTTAGTAAGTTTTGATGGGAGACAACTTTCTCTATAGACCTAAAAAGGCCAATTTTACACATTTTGAATCTAGTAAACACCCTCTGGGAAAATTCAAGGAAAACATAAAGCATATGAGGGTGGATTTGGATATTATTTAATATGTAATAATAAAATTAAGAATGAAAACCATATTTAGCAATAATATTTTCAAGAACGAGTTTCCCGGGTGTGCTAAATGAAGGTTCCTTGATGAAACTTGACTTCTCGTATGATTCTAAAAGTTTCTGAATGAGTTAAGAAGTAAAAAATAGGCATTGGAAATTTATGTGAATCCTATACAAGGTGGAAATGTTATATTTTATCCAAGGCTCATGGAATTCTTGAGGTATTTCAAAACTTTGTAGCTATCCCTCTAAATTAAAAGTGAAATAGGACCTAAATTTTGATTTTTAGATAGAATTGGATTTTGGGAAGGATTCCATTGATTTTAAGATATGATTTTGAATTATAATAATATAATATTTGACCCTAAATATTTTTCCTAAGCTCCTATGGAAAAAATATCAAGTTTGGTGTCCAAATTAGGACATCTGAGGAAATGACTTTCTTATAATGAAAACATCTCACTTTAAACACTCATGTGTCCCCCTTATTCCCTAGGGAAGAAGGGAGAAATGTGGGACACAAAATTATGACATCCTTCTCTTCCTCGAGTCAAAATTTGGACACACAAGTGTCCCCACTGTCCCATATGTCCCCATAACACAAGGGGGACAATTGAGACACAAATGTGTGACCTCACTCCATCACCCATGTCACGCTTTGGTGTCCTATTTTTCCGCCATGGGACAAAGAGAAAAATAAGTGTCCCAATCCTTTTTCTATCTCCTGGACCCCCAACGTGACCATATTCAGCTCTATCGATGTCATTTCCTAGCCCCCTCATCTCATTCACCACAAAACACAAGCTTCCACTTGTCACTATATTGTGCAAGTTAAATTTTGGTGTTCTTGGTGTCCCCTATGTCCTTATTGTACCATTTATAAACTCTCATTCACTACATTCTAACCTCAATTAAGTGTTGTAGTCACAAGGTGAGTTAAAAATTAATTTAAATTATCCTAAATCCTCATTCATCAAACAATTATCCACTTTTCATGCCAAGTTTCTACCACAACATCCTAAAAACACCATTTTCATGCAGATATGGTGCAAATATTCTCCCATACCTCGATGGCCACCAAATTGGATATTCAATCATAACTTTTCATCTATAATTTTGATTGCCTTGAAAATTTGTGAGAATCTCCCTCTCCAAAACACCTTTAGGAATACTATTAAATAAAACTAAGTGATGCTCTATATTTTTATAGCATTAAACTAAAATAGCAAATCCTAAAACCTTCTTTATCATTTTCAGAGAGATCTATTTGCTGGAAAACTATGAAATTCATAACAGAAGGTCTTAGTGTAAAACACAAAATTTTGACAGTGGTTTCATTGCAACCCGACATCAGTAAGTTGACTTTCTAAAAATATTAAGTATTTAAAATAAAAGGTGGATGAAAATAGTAAGTTTCTAAAAATGATGAATCCTCAACATTTGGAATATTCTAAATAAACACGAAACATTAGAAAATGGGAATTCAGAAAAAATTACTAAAAATAGCAATATTTCAAGGAAATGGCAAATAAAAATAAACATGTTTTAAAAATAAAAAAACATTCAAGAGTCACAATAATACAATTGAGTTAGAGACATCAATAGGAAAAAAATAGTGAAAATTTTGGACCATCTCTCAAGTTGTGGGACTTGCAAACTTGAGATGGACCTCCAGAGAAGGTTGGTTCCTACTTCCTAATCTACCTGCCACAAGCTACTCTAGTGCAGGAAGACCTAATCTATCCTAATCTAACCATTCCAAGGGGACAGGGAGAGAGATAAAGAGTGAAAGAGAACCTACACTAAGTGGTGATACACCAGAAAAGGAAGTGGCTGATCACAAATCCAACTACCTGAAGTGGAGAGAGGTGAGCAGAGGAGGGGGTGGACAAGATGCACCACAGACCAAAGATAAATGTCACATGGACACCACTTCAAGACCCATTAAGCACAGCTCCCATAACCTGCAATAAACATCAGAGTATGCACGGTATACCCTAAACGATGAGGGGTGAGAAGAAACAATAAAATAAGAAAAGGATGGAAGGATGCATCATGAAACAAATTTTATTGCTCCAAAAGTTCACACAGTACATCATTAGTGGGAAAGAGGAAAGAAAATTCCATTACAGAGCCATGAGAGGAGGCTTAGACTCCACATTCTACCCTAAGGAAGAAAGAGAGAGGGGGGAAGAGAGAAACAATGACCAACCATTTGAATATGCCCCTCCTTTACAATATATAGAAGAATGAGAGAGAAAGAGAGGGAAAATTTGAACTCTGCTCCAACCACCCCTGGAAATGCATTGAATCCTACTTACTCAACCACCAACCATCAATGCCCCTTGCAAATCCACCTACAATCTTGTCACCCATGCCTCCCTCTATGTTGTCCCTTACTTGAAGAAGGAAGAACGACAGATCAAATCAAATCATCTGGTTGTTGAAGAATCAGATCCTATATTAATGGCATGAAGATGTTTTCCTTTTTTTTACCCACCTAACCCCTCAAAATTAGTGGGCCAAACATTAATGGAGGCATAGAGAAGGTCACTGAGATATTTCCAAAAAGTCCTCTCCCACCAAATATGTGTTTCCAGTCGAAAGATATGGTTGTCTAAAGATCAGGGTCGCATGCATGCAATATTTAAAGAGTCTGTCCATACCAGGTCCACGTGGCAGCCTCACACATCTTGAAGATTCAGCTCCTTCCTTTCACTCTTGAAATCACGCCAGACTGACACGTGGCAGCTTCCATGGGCTCCTCATTTTCCTTATTTTTCCTTGAGTCCCTCCTGTTGGCGGAGACACTGTGCCTGACCCGAGACATGTGGAGGCTTCACACTCATTTGGAAACTACCCCCCAATATTTTACCTTTGAAGTTGCATGGTCGAAGACATGTGGAGGCCTCCGCAGGCTTTTGAAATTTTCAATGGAAACCCTCACCTTTTTGGGCCTTGACCATGTGGTGGGGTGGCGCTCATTTGGGAACTACCTTTTGGGCCGCACCTTTGAAATTGTGCCAATGAAACACGTGGCTCCTTCCACGGCTCTTCCCTATTTCTTTGTTTTGGCTAAGTCCCTTTTGCTTGGCAGGGCCATATGTCTGACCCTGGACACATGGAGGCTCAGCGCACATTTGGGAACCCACTCTGAATTTTACTTTTGAGGTTGCGTCTGTGTGACACGTGGCTCCTTCCGCTGGCCTACCCTCTGCTTAGACTTTTCAATGACCACTTCTACCTTTTCAGGCTCTGGACACGTGGAGGGCCAGCACTTGTTTGAGTCTTTGCTTTGGGTCACGCCTTTGAATTTACACTGATGTGACACATGGTGCTGTCCTCTGGCTCTCTATACTTAGCTGATTTGGGCCTCGATCCATTTGACTTCTATTGGACCCAAGACACATGGAGAGTCTTGCACACATTTGGGAACCCTCTCTTTGGACCCAGCCTTGGTGTTGTACCGATGAGACACGTGGAGGCTTCCGCTGACACCCTTATACTTAGTCATTTTAAATGGTTGACTCTATCCCCTTTTGGACTTGGGACACATGGAAGCCTCGCGCTCATTTGGAAACTCACTCCAGATTTTACCTTTGAAGTTACGCTGAGTTGACACATGGCTCCTTCCACCGGTCTTCTTATACTTAGTCAATTTAGGCCCACTCTGTCCCCTTTGTTGACTCTGACCATATGGCAAGCCTGCGCTTGTTTGGGGAACCACCTTTGGAGTTGATCTTTGAGGTTGCGCTAAGTTGACACGTGGCACTTTCCACTGGCTCTACCCCATTTTGACTTTTCAACTATCAAATCTATCCCTTTTTGGACCTGGGACACATGGAAGCTTGGCACTTGTTTGCGGTCTCAATTTTGGATTTATCTTTGGAGTTGCGCTGATGAGACACATGGCACCCTCCACGGGTCTGTGACTTTTCAACGGTCGATGAGACCCCGCGGGCTCGTGGGCCTGCACATGAAAATTGTGCCATTTTGTGAAAAGTGATAAAGTTTCAAAGTCCCCCGCAGACCCACCAGCCCACATTCACACTTGGGAAAAATTTCCTCCGCGGCCCCGCAGACCTGCTTTTGGCAAAAAGTCATCCTCGGGCCCGCCGACCCGCATTTTCCACTTGGACAAAAATAAATCCTTCCCAGACCCATGGGCCCACAATTATACTTGTGCCCCTTTGCAAAAAGTGGAAAAAGGTCAAAATATCTCCCGCCACCCCGCCAGTCCACAATTTTCCATGGCAAAAAATCTTCCCTAGGCCCGCCGGCCCACTTTTGGCAAAAAATCCTTCCTAGGCCCACCGGCCCGTAACTTGAAAAATACGAAGAGTTAGAAGGACTTCTTTATATCTCTGGAAAGGGGAAGAAATTTCCTATCTGATGGAAATGATTTCAAGGGGCCTTAAGTGCTTAAAATATGTAAAAATTCAGATTGAAGCACAAAAGGGGGAAAATGATGTTAGTTGACCCAAAATAAGTGTGAGCTTATTTTGGTCAACAATTTGGTGACTCATGGGGATCACCTGCCTGCTAGGTGAAATGATCAGTTTCCTTGAAGCATCCATTGGGCATGGAGTCAAGAATGATAGTATAATAAACACAAGTCTGATCATAAGTTTGAAAATCCAATCCCTGAGCCACTTGGAAACTGTTGGAATTGGAGCAGACCTCACCAAATGCTACTTCCAATGTCCTGTGTACGAGAAACAAAACACCACAACACTATATACAAAACTGGAAATCATACATGCTCCAAGTGGAACATGCAGAGTGTGCACAAGCACTTCTTCTCTTGAAAACAAACCTAAACCTACTCCTACACTAACCAGAGAGAAAAGGGACTCAAACAAATCCTGCAACTGGCAGGGAGAAGTAGCTTCCCTTTCTCAAAAGGGGCAGCCATGCAAATGATTTGACACTGAATATGGCTGCTTGTATGAGTGAAAAACTGACTATAAGTCGGTCCTCCACCCAAATCATCAAGGTGTCAACTAGAAACAAGACAAATGCCTCTTTTAGTTGCTCTTCATTTGGATTGAAGAGGCATTGCAGCTGATCCTTGGTACTTTGGAGCTCATCCTCATGCCCTGAAGTGGGCATGACTGGTTTTGGCTTCTCCCTTGGCTCCAATGAAGCCAAGTACCTGATTGGGCATGGTCTGATCCTTTGGATGTGCCCATTACTCTGAATTTCAACTCCAAGAATGGAGTCTTCTTGTTGACCTTCCTGGGTGGATGGTGTGAGAGAGATGATGACATCCTCTTGCTCCTTCCCTTCCTTCTCCTGTGAAGAACATGGAAGATTCATATCTTCCAACCTTGGTTCCAGAGGGCTGTTATGAAGTGCAGGCTGTTGTACTTGAATGCTCTCCTTCATGGCAGTAGGCTCATGTGCTTGGAAGGTGGATGATGGAGGAGAAAATGATGTTATCTCCTCAGGCTCCTCTCCATCAAAGCAATCTTCCAAGTCTGATAGATAATCTTCCTCCTTGTTGTCCTGTTGCATGTGCTCGACCTCCTCCATGGTGTCCTCCTGATCTGCAACTTTCTCACCATGGTTCCCTTCATCCTCAAACATGAAGTTTGAAAGATCAAACTCTTCTTCAACATTAGAGCTTGAAGGGGATGAAGTGGGAGGAAGAACTGAAGGTTCTTCTGTGGCCTGCTCCACACTTGGAGCCTCTGAAACTGTATGGTCCTCCTCCATCATGGGTTCATCAATCAAATCAGGCCCTTCAAATGAAAGCAAAAAATCTTCAATAATGCTTTCTTCACTAAGTGGCCTCAACTCTGATTTGATCTCTCCCAGCTGCTCCTCTTCAATGGGACTTGGAGCTGGTTGTTCTTCCTCCTTAACTGGTTGTGCAGCTTGGATTAGATCAACATCCTCTTCAGATGAAGTGCCATTATGGACACTGCATTCAGAGAAAACAGATTGTTGATCTTCTCCTTCTTGTTCTTGTTCTTCTTCTGCTGCAAACTCAGCCTCAGCCACCACTGGCTCTTCAACCTTGACCTCCTCTGTTGGCTTAACCATCAAGGGGATCTTTGTAAACCCAAATCTTGCAGCCCAACTCTTCATATTTTCTATCATTTCTTCTCTGTTGGGTTCCTCTTCTTGTTGTTCTCCTTGACTGGATTCTTGAGTATCTTCCCAACATGGACTTGGGAAAGCAAGAGGAGTGGTAGGTTGGGGTTCAACTAGTTTTGCTATTGTTTGTGGTGGAGAGGGGAGTGGAACTTCTTGTTTGTTTGGAGGGGATGACTGCTTGGAAGGGAAAAGGGCAGAAGAATTGAGATGAGATGGAAGACTAGGAGATGGAGAAGGGAAATCAACACTTGGGGCAGCAAGTGAGGGGCTTGACTCTTGACACTGCTGAAATGATAAAGCTTGAGAAAGAGAAAATGAAGGACAAGGAGCTGGTGACTGACTTACCCATTGACAAGGTTGTCTCGTACTTTTCTCATATGCCTCAATATCCTCAATCCACTGTGCAAGTTGAGGCAACATTTCAGTCATGAAGTCAACCTTCTCCTGAGGGTTGTAATGTCTTGGCATAGGGCCGGCCCATGGACAAGGTGCCCTATAGCCAATTCTGAATGCCTTCATCTGTGTTGTAGCCCTTGATTGCACCATGTGTGCCTCCATCCCTTGAATCTTCTCCAGCAGATCAGCATTTTCCATGTAGTTGTTACCATTATATGCATACCCTTGTTCTTGATAAGCTCCATAGCCAAACTGGTTTTGACACTGCTCATATGGGTAAGCATAATGGTTCTGGATCTGATCATAATGCTGATCTGGAGGAGTTTGGAAATGCATTGAAGGTGGACTGCACTACTGTACATGTGAATTCCAAGATAGAAATGAAGTCATGATTGCACAACTTCATGGGATGGAAGAAGATGAAAGATGTGGGAAATAAAAATGGATGAAAATGGATGGGAGAAGGTCTGCAACTTCAGAGATGGGTTGTTGACCAGATGGAGTCACCAGATGTGCTTGCATGTGCCTCAAAAGGCTGAATCTTAACAGGAACACACCAACCTGCTAAGATGAAGTGGTAAGGTGCTTCAGACCTGTCCCACCAGGTGTGCCAAAACTATTGTCACACAGTGGCTTAAGATTTGTTGTTGATAATGAGACACCTTGGAAAGATGAGAAAAATCTAACCTCAGTGTCCCACCGGGCATGCCAAAACTGTTAGTGCAAAATCACAACACCCCCAATGTCCTTGATCTGAGTGGGGCATTCGGTGTGATTGCACAACATTGGACCATCTCTCAAGTTGTGGGACTTGCAAACTTGAGATGGACCTCCAGAGAAGGTTGGTTCCTACTTCCTAATCTACCTGCCACAAGCTACTCTAGTGCAGGAAAAACCTAATCTATCCTAATCTAACCATTCCAAGGAGACATGGAGAGAGAGAGAGAGAGAGAGAGAGAGAGAGTGAAAGAGAGCCTACACTAAGTGGTGATACACTAGAAAAGGAAGTGGCTGATCACAAATCCAACTGCCTGAAGTGGAGAGAGGTGAGCAGAGGAGGGGGTGGACAAGATGCACCACAGACCAAAGATAAATGTCACATGGACACCACTTCAAGACCCATTAAGCACAGCTCCCAGAACCTGCAATAAACATCAGAGTATGCACAGTATACCCTGCAATGATGAGAGGCAAGAAGAGACAATAAAATAAGCAAAGGATGGACAGATGCATCACGAAACAAATTTTATTGCTCCAAAAGTTCACACAGTACATCATTAGTGGGCAAGAGGCAAGAAAATGCCATTACAGAGCCATGAGAGGAGGCTTAGACTCCACATTCTACCCTAAGGAAGAAAGAGAGAGGGGGGCAGAGGAGAAACAATGACCAACCATTTGAATATGCCCCTCCTTTACAATATATAGAAGAATGAGAGAGAAAGAGAGAGGGAAAATTTGAACTCTGTTCCAACCACCCCTGCGATGCATTGAATCCTACTCTGAATCTCAACCACCAACCATCAATGCCCCTTGCAAATCCACCTACAATCTGTCAATGATGTCTGTTTGTGTTGAAGAAGGAAGAATGATGCATCAAATCGAATCTGATCCCTTACTGTTGAAGAAATCAGGCCCATTCTTTAATGGCATGAAGATGGGAGACTTGACACCCACCTAAATTAGTCTCAAAATTAATGGAGGCCTCCATGGTGAGAAGAGGTCGAGATCTTTCCAAAAATCTTCTCTTGCCCACCCAAATCTGAGTTTCCAGTCAAAAGATATGGCTGTCTGAAGATCAGGGTCACGGGCGCACAATATTTAAAAGAGTCTGTCCATATAGGGTCCACGTGGCAGCCTTGCGCATCTTGAAGATTCAGCTCCTTCCTTTCACTCTTGAAATCGTGCCAGATTGACACGTGGTGGCTTCTGTGGGCTCCTTGTTTCCTTTGTATTTTTCCTAAGTCCCCCTTATTGGCGGAGACACTGTGCCTGACCCGAGACACGTGGAGGCTTCGTGCTCATTTGGAAACTGCCCCCAGATTTTACCTTTGAAGTTGCATGGTTGAGACACATGGAGGCCTCTGTAGGATTTTGGACTTTTCAACGGCCGACCTTACCTTTTTGGACTCTGACCACATGGTGGGATGGAACTCATTTGGGAACTACCTTTCAGGCCATGCCTTTGAAATTGTGTCGTTGAGACACGTGGCTCCTCCGTAGCTCTTCCCTATTTCTTGTGTTTTGGCTAAGTCCCTTTTGCTTGGCGGGGCCATAAGTCTGACCTTGGACACATGGAGGCTCAGCGCACATTTGGGAACCCACTCCAAATTTTACTTTTGAAGTTGTGTCATGCTGACACTTGGCTCCTTCCACTGGCCTGCCTCTGCTTAGAATTTTCAATGACCACTTCTGTCCTTTTCAGGCTCTGGACACATGGAGGGCCAGCACTTGTTTGAGTCTCCACTTTGGGTCATGCCTTTGAATTTTGCACTGATGTGACATGTGGCACCATCCGCTGGCTCTCTATACTTAGCCGATTCAGGCCTCGATCCATTTGACTTCTATTGGACCCAAGACACATGGAGAGTCTGCGCACATTTGGGAACTTCTCTTTAGACCCAGCCTTGGTGTTGCACTGATGAGACATGTGGAGGCTTCCACTGACACCCTTATACTTAGTTGTTTTAAATGGCCGGCTCTATTCCCCTTTTGGACCTGGGACATGTGAAAGCCTCAGGCTCATTTGGAAAAATCACTCCAGATTTTACCTTTGAAGTTGCACCGAGTTGACGCATGGTTCCTTCCATCGGTCTTCTTATACTTAGTCAATTTGGGCTTGTTTTATCCCCTTTGTTGACTCCGACCACATGGAAAGCCTGCACTTGTTTTTGGAACCACCATTCGGATTTGATCTTTGAGGTTGCGCCGAGTCGACATGTGGCACTTTCCTGCTGGCTCTGCCTGAATTTTCAACTTCAAATTTGTCCCTTTTCGACCTAGGACACATGGAAGCTTGGCGCTTGTTTGGGGTCTCCATTTTGGATTCTATCTTTTTGCAAGACATGTGGCATGAGACCTCGCAGGCTCACAGGCCCACACTTGAAAATTGCACCATTTTGTGAAAGGTGAAAAAGTTTCAAAGTCCCCCATAGACCCACCGGCTTGCATTCACACTTGGGAAAAATTTCCTCCGTGGCCCCACAGACCCACTTTTGGCAAAAAGTCATCCTCGGGCCTGCCGGCCCGCATTTTCCACTTGGAAAAAAATACCTTCCCAGACCCACAGGCCCACAATTATACTTGTGCCCCTTTGTGAAAAGTGGAAAAAGGTCAAAATATCTCCCACCGGTCTGCAATTTTCCATGGCAAAAAATCTTCCCTAGGCCCGCTGGCCCGCTTTTGGCAAAAAATCCTTCCTGGGTCCATCGACCCGTAACTTGAAAAATACAAAGAGTTAGAAGGACTTATTTATATCTCTGGAAAGGGGAAGAAATTTCCTATCTGATGGAAATGCTT
Source organism: Taxus chinensis (assembly GCA_019776745.2). NCBI lineage: Eukaryota > Viridiplantae > Streptophyta > Pinopsida > Cupressales > Taxaceae > Taxus > Taxus chinensis. The sequence continues at coordinate 54,297,202 of CM034157.1, read as the reverse complement.
TTAGGGGCCTTAAGTGCTTAAAATATGTAAAAATTCAGATTGAAGCACAAAAGGGGGAAAATGGTGTTAGTTGACCCAAAATAAGTGTGAGCTTATTTTGGAAAAAAGAGAACACATAGGTTCCCTATTATAGGAAGCTTCATAAGAAGAAAAAAATCATCAAATATCCCATAAAACATCTTGATCCAAGTGATATTGATCCACGACACCTCTCATTCTTCATTAACATCCAAGTATGTCTTTCTCGATGGAAGAAATTTCCCATAATGAGAAAATTATGATCCCTCAGTAGGATCCTAAAAGTGTTCGTGTGACTAACATCATATCTATTCCAAAATATGCATTTATATGGATTAAATAGTTTCTCCTTAATGCACCAGGAATGATACAACAATTTTTATTTTATAACTTTAGAGCCATCACAAAAATATTGAAATCCAAGAAAAGCAAGAAGGAACATCTAACCTCTCATCTCTTCATTGGAACTCATGGTGACTAGCATGTAGAAACTTCCTGACCAAAGGTTGTAAACGTATGAAATAAATGACTTGGGTGACTGCGAGATGAATTTTTTTTCATTGGGTTACACTACACATGAGGGTGATGCACATATGTTCAAACAATATGTTACACAAATAGTTTCTCAAAATGAGGAGTACAAGTAAAAAAAGGAATAGTTAGAAGAGCATGTGAGAAATCTCATTACTTATATGTAAGCTTTTTTGGGTCCTACTATATTAACACCTCCTCTCAAGGAAGATATCACTCCTATTAGTAGCTTCGACCTTGTAAAAATCAAGAAAGATGAAGGTTACTCAATGGAGGGAAGGGCTAATGATAAGTTGGTTGAAAATATTCTTGAAAAAGGAATAACATTGTTTCCAAAGGTTCTCTCTCTGTTCAAATATGTTCTTGCCATAATTTTGAAAGTGAAGAAAACAAATTAGGATATTGAAAAAGAGAATATCTATTGGAATAGTGTGTTCTCACTTGTGTCTAAAATGAGTTTCCTTATCTCCCATGCTATCATGAGTAAGAATATATTCACATCTATTGTTGAGAACCTATACCTAGTTTATATCCACAATTTGAATGCTAGATATGAAATGATAAATGAGTCCACATCTGAACTTAAATCTAGTGGTAAACATTCCTTTGAGATTATAGATGATGTCAATAATTATGTTCAGGAACCTAGATCCCTTAAACTCACTGAGAATTCATAATCGGAAGGACTCATTGATTTTTCAAAGAGCTGGTCAAGGAGGTAATTGATCCTCTCTCCTTCAACAAGGATACTTTAGAGTTACTTTTCAACATCATATGTTCTATCTCTGATATTGCAGTAAATCATAAGTTATTGTTTTATCAGTGCAAGGCTATAAATGATGTTCCTAAGACATGTATCAAAGTGTTGAGCCACATAAGTGTTGAGCTACATCCCTATTCCAGAAGTAGAAAAAGTAACACTTGCGACAACCTGGTTCCATAGAGGATTCAAAGGAAATGAGCTCATTCTGGGAATTCTCCCTCAACTATTATAAATTGCTAGTTATTCATCAGGAAAATGTTCATCTTCATTAGATTGGTCAACCCTTATCTCTCTCTCCTTCTCTCTCCATATGCTAATTTTCCATTAAGAAAGCATTTTTTTGCTATTTTTTCTTATTCACTTAAGTGACCCTCAATATTAACATTGTAAGATTCTTTTTTCACTAATAAGGGAAATACTCACATTTTTATACTAGGAATATAAAAGGTCACAAGGGATGAAGATAGGTGAAAATTCATGTGGGGGTAAATGAAGAAACATTTGTATATGTTATAAATGGGAATGGAATATGTATTCCAAAGGGGTTGGAAATCGTTGATTGATTTTATGTTGTTGAGATTTACCACTACTACATCAAGAAATGAAAGATGCATTTCTTCTATATTTATACTTATGTTCCTATACTTTTTCTCTCTACTTTCCAACTTTGTAAGCATGGTAATCTTGCACAATGAAGAAGGAAATTTGTGTCCTTGATTGATAGATCTATAGAAATTTATGTCTCTAGGTTATTTTCATAACTGATTGCTTCCATTGTTGCATTCTTCTAATTGAATGTGTATCTACTCTGGTTGATGCATGTTTTGGGTTGATAAAATGTTTAAGTATGAGATATGCATGAAAATATAAGGATGTGTGCAAGGGTGCATGCAGAGCCAAGAACAGAGTATTTATAGGAGTGTAAACAAATGCACAAAGGGATGCACATAAGTATGAAGAATCACATGTGAAGGGTTATATGTGGGAAAAATTAAGTTAATAACTTGTAAAATTTTCAAGGTAGGCTAAAAAATAGGGAAAAAAACATGAGATGTCAAGATCATCAAGGAAAGCCAAAAATATAAAAATGTGTGGATAAATCACATATATGGATGATAATAGACATAAAGCATGTATGAAAGAGATGGATCCATTTATATCACATGCAATAGGATTAAATTATAAAATATTTATATTTGCACTTTGCATTATAAACTATATGATCCCAAATATCATGAAAACCAATTATGCGTGTTAGTCATACAGGTTGGAATCTATTTGACATGGAAAGATTTAGTTATTGCGAAAACATGAAATCTATGTATAGCTAGTTCAATTTTTAGTACTAAATGTCTCAATTGAAGTTGAGGGGAAAGTTTCCATATATATTATGTAATGATCAATGGTCATTGAGAGTTGTGTGCCCAAATATTCTTAGATTCCTTGTGCTAAGATATCCTAAGATGGAGGTTATCTAATATTAGCTTAAATGTTGTCATTCACTCTAATTATCCAGTAACTGTTCACCCATGTGCCTCCGTTCCTTTGAATTGTGTGTATGATTCTATGTGTGACGGATTGATGTAACCCATCACTGATTATGTCAATATAAAACTCATTCTTATGTACTGATGATCAATTACACACGTGTGCCTTGGGTACATACCTTGCATATCCTTCATATTACATCCTTGGCATGTAGGATGTTCAGCCATTACCATGCAAGAATTTTTTCTTAGAAGTCACACACAAGGAAGTCAATAGGTCAATTTGCATACATGTCAGGTGTAAGACTTATGTACTTGGACCTAGGATATGAAACAAATACTTGAAAATGTCTGTGTTGGGTCAAGAATTTCCCCATGACAGTAAAGTTCCATTTTCAAGACCTTTTTTAATTTTGATTCTCAAGATGTGGTGCATACATGGAATTTCAACTATCCGTGGAGAGTCATTCAAAAATTTGGCTACATAAATCATGAAGAAAATTTTATCATTGATACAATATTGTTAAGGACCAATCCATGCAAATACCTTAAACATAACCTATATGATGATATTTATTTGAGACATTCCTTCAGCTTCATTCCAATGAATTGTATGATATGTCTTCCCATAATTTGTACAAAATAGAGGAAATAAGACATGTAAGTAGATCTAGAGTCAGAGTCTTATCAAGTGTTGTCTGAAATCTTGAAATGCATCATGGATAACTCCCAGTAGATGTTATGTGGGAATTGTCTAAGGAATTTGATGTAGAAGCATGGTTCCTTAATCTTGTAGATAGGGTTTTAAAGATCTATTTTGGCTTCCAAATACATTCATGTTCAACCAGGCCTAGGAGGTCATTCTTACAGGGTCATGCAAAGTGTGTTTTTCTTAGTCTATCCTTCTCAAATTCTTGTGTCTTCATGAGATTTTCTTATACCTCCTTTATGCACAATTACTAAAATCCGTTTTGTCTATCTATCACTCTTGATCTAAATTGATAATAAAATTCACTTTTTTATCTTGATGGGGGTCATCCTATGTAAAAATTGGTATATAGCCCTAATCCCAACTTACTTGATTAGTGTCCATGTGTCTGTGTGTGTGTGTGTGTCACCGAACACTTGAGTGTATTTCTACTTTAGGGTCTATAACTCACTGACTTGACAACCTTTTTATTCCAGGAATTGAATGGTGGTAATTAAGTCCTTAAATGGATTCTTATTTGATCAACAAGTGATTATGTGTGCTATTATAGGAAAACAGATACGTAATCGATTTAAGCAATACCATTCGAATGGAAATCCTAGGCATTAAGAGGATTCAAGGAAGGTTCATTCAACATTGAGGATGGTGGTATCCTAGTTTTACATCCTAGTGTGACTGTGTGAGATACAATTTAGAAACAAATCAAATAATAATGATAGAAACTGTAAACATGTTTTATAAAAAGTATTTCTAAAAACTGATATCTGAACATTCTTTTATGACCAATACCTGTGTGAAATATCATTGTGTGTATGGCATTAGTACAAAGTTAGGTAGCTATCTCTTGCTTCTTGATCATGGATTTTAGACATGAAACCAGGGTGAGAAGACCTGATTGGTCCAGGCCTTGATCGAGGGACAAGTATTACTAATTCAATACTCCTGCATATTATTCATGGATCACTTTGAATGAAGTATATCATTAAATGCAATGACTTACTCAAGTTATTTTTCACACTAGATACAGCTTGTAAATCCAAACAATGCATTTTCATAATCATATCTCATCTATCTCTAAATGAATTGTTGGTTTGAATCTTCAAGAATAATCAAAAACCTTTTTGAAAAGGATACTCTCATGTATATTGTGTTCAATTGAAATTTCAACCAGAATACATAAAGGTATATGTTACAGATCCTATGAGTGTATATGCCTTCCAAAGTGTAACATCCTTGATCAAGATTTGAACTTAATATCATCCACATACGCCTCTGCATTTTGCTTTATGGGATTGGATCTTTCCTTGATACATCCTTCTAAGGTATCTATCCTCAAATTTATGGAAAACCAAGTATTCATAGGCTGGGAGAGAAATCTTACTTTACAACATGAGGAGATTAGGTCCTTCCTTTTCCACACCATCTTTCAAACATGTTAAGTCATAGTCATCTAGGTTGGGCAACATGGGCTCTATTCCCTATTATATGCAAGTATTTTTTTGATCACTTGTCAGATCGTAGAATATGTGTAAAAATTGCTTAAATTATCTCACTTATTAGAGACATGATTAGTCACAGGGTGAATAAATAGTCCCTCGATAGCCTTCCCACATTTTGTGACCTTGAATTGAACTTTCCCATGAGTTTTGTTTCCCCCCCTATAATCTTCAGGGGCTCCATTGTATATTATCTAGTGTTTGGACAATGAAATTGTAATATCAGTTGATTGCACCAATGAATATTCCTAAAAATTGGTAATAATCTCTATCTTGGATTTTTACACAAATGTAGATAAGGAATCAAACTTGGGATCATGAAACAATTTATCCTTACTTACCTATTTCCTTGTCTATTTTTTGGAAGAGACCACTCTACTGAGCTATAATGGGAACATCATGTTTAGAAGAGCCTCTTGGTCTTCCAGCTTAGTGGAATTACTAGATAATTTGATAATATGAAGGCCCTTGAAAATCTTCATCCACATCTAATACATCAGCTTAGGGAGTGGACACCTAAAAAACCCTTTCTTTATTATTGCATTCTAACTAGAAAAGACTCTATGAAAAAAATTCTAGGAGAGCTTTCTTAGTAGGGGTTTTGATGGATTCAAGATAGACAATACTTTGAAGGTTAGCTGACACTCAACCTAAGAGAGGTATTTTGAGATTTTGTCTACTTCTTTGGGAATGGCTTCTCCCAACCAACTTCTAACTTGAATACTACCTTCCCCTTGGTTCTTGTTTTTCGGGGAACTTTATGTGATCAACACTTCATGAGATGCAAGGAGTGTGAGGCTAGATTCATCGATATGCATCTTTGGCATATCCAAGAGGGATTTAGTAGAATGTCCTTGTCTTTCTTCTCCTTATGCCTCTTATGATTAATTCACTTCTTCCTCCATCATGTGTATGAAGTATGGTTGAAGTACTTGTATACAGAATTTGTAAGCTCAACTTTTTCTTCTCTAAAGTCGGGCTCATGAGAAAAAAGATAGTAAGTAAAAAACTGATCAATTTTGTGATTTTGAGCCTATGCTTTTGAAAGCTTCATTCACTTCACTCTAGTCCACTGTATCAAGGCCGTTTCTTAGCAATAAGACCCAGTGGTTTTTGGTTTCTCAACTTCAATGATGAATAGTGACCTCATTCAACATTTGGTTGCTGATTTCACCACTATATCAAGTTTCTTCTAGTGGATTTCTATTGGGATATTGGGCCTCCTTGATCTTCTCTCCAATTGGCATAGTATTTTGATGCAATATCTTAGAGTTTGTCAACTATAACATGATTGACCTAGGCCATATAATAAATCAGTGAACACTTAATCATGTGATGGGTCTGAGATTCAAGTTTCCCTATCATCTTCGGAGTGTGACCTCTTACATTTGAAATTATTTAATGGGCATGAACTTGATAGTGATTGCACTGAAGGTGGGAATAGTAAGAACTACATGTAGGTACTTGAGGAGTGAGACAGTTAGACATTTGGGAAAACTTGATAGAAAGAATGTCCCTGGAACTGTTTTGTTGGTTTTCTCTAGAAAGTATGGTATTGCCACCTTTGTCCTCTTAGTTCTTACAAAGGAGTCTTACTTAAAGAGCTCATCTGAATTCGAAGTAAAGGATGGTTTGCAGGAATACCTCATCACTGTGCAAGAGGTATGGACGACACAATTCATATGAGTGTTATGGGACTTCACCTATAGTTAGATGAGCCCCTTTAAGTATGACAAAGTTTCTGATCATATGGTACAAAAAGAGGTAAGTCATTTTTTGTAGAAGAGTTCTTTTGAAACCAAATAAAGTAGTAAATGATGTAAGTCAAAGGAGATTCTTATTTTTAACTATTTGTAAAGAAAAATGAAAATTTTGTAATGTAGTTATTGATTGTGGAAGCACTGAGAATCTTGTCTCATTTGAGATGGTAGAGAAGTTAGGATTGGAAACCACTATACATCCTAACCCCTATCAGGTATCACGGATGAGAAAATCATATCACATCTTGGTTAGGGAGAAATGTCAAGTTGAGTTTTAGATTGAGAGATATGAGGATAAGGTATTGTGTGACTTAGTTCCTATGGATATTTGTCATGTTTTTTTAGGTAGGCCCTAACATTATGATAGACAAGTAGTTCGTAATTGAAACAAGAACCCTTATACTATCTTAGAAAATGGAGTTATTCAAACACTTCTACCTATCAATGGTGAACTTGAAGCACAAACATGATTACTAATGATGATGGCAACCAAGAAGTTCTTGATAGAGACTATAGAAGCATGCAAAAGGACATTCTATATCACTACTAAGCCACAAAAATTAGATTTCGGTAATGGATTTGATAGTGATGGATGTCATGTGTTTAGAGATATTTATATGGATTTGGTATAAGAAGAGGTAAATGATGAAGATGAGAAATAAAGATAGGGAAGATATGATAGAGAGATAAATGAAGCACATGCTAAATTACTTGAGGACCATTAAAGAGCTTTAGTGAGAGAGAAATCAAATGATAAAGTTGAGATAGGTGAAGATAGGGTGAAAAGGTTGTGTGAAGAATATTTGAATGGAGAAGAAGAAAAATAGGTCATAAATAAAAATACAATACAATGTCATTTTTATTATTTATATATAATACAATTAACTTTAAAACATATAGTTTATTTTATTATGGATAAATAGTTCTGAAGGGACTATACCCTGAGTACAAAAATGCTTAAAAAGCTAGATACCAGAAGGAGAAAACCCATCCAAGAAAGGATAAACACCTTAAACATGGAGGCTTAAAAGCCAGATATGTCGATAAAGAGAGTATAAAAATATCAATCCAGACAGTGGTTTGAAGAAGAACAAAAGGTCGAAAAAACAACAAAGAGGGATCCAAACCAGGGCATTCCAGCAAGAAAACAAAATCAAAACCACCGAAAAATAGCAACTTCACAGCAAACAAATAGCATCTAGGCACCGAATCATTTGACTACCCTGCCAATCTTGACCTTAATTTTCTAGAGAGAGGTGAAGAGCGCAATGGCCATGGAATGAGAAGGATCATTCATGTCTGCTTGAGCAAGTGCAAGGTCATGGGTCTCATTGGAATCCTAGATGTTATCAGGAATGCCACTAAGGCTACACACACTTCTCACGTGTTGTTCCATAAAATTATAGACACCTTTCAGAACAGGGAGGATGTAATCCTGACACCCCTTGGCATTGCCCATCCTGACATCAAGTGAGAGGAGCTTCTTGAAAATCTCAGCAGTAGTATCAATGACCTCAGAATTTTACAGCTTCCTCTTACCTTTTATTTTTTCCATATTCCTCATAGCATTTTTGAGGTCTTTGATCTCCTCTTCAAGATTTCTAACCCTGTTAAGAAGGTCCACTTCTCTATAATTATCAACAGGTTTACTTATGTGTAATAAGTTCTCTGCAAGCTCCAAATCCCTATGACTACGCAAAATCCTCTGTAAAGAAGGTAGAGAAACCTTAGCCTTCTTGTCTTTCCTCTTCCTATCAGAGGTAGTAGTGTCCAGATCTTTGTCAGCTAGGAAAGGGATAATAATAAGGGGAGTAGGCAAAGGGAGAAATCAAAAGAAGTAATGGTGGTGGATGAGCAGGATCAGACCTTGGTGTAGGGGAACAACCCTGGTATGATTCTGAACTTCAAGAATAGACTTCTCCAAGGAATTAAGTAAATAATATGGGAAATTGATGGTAATATTCCTACAAAAATGATTGAGGAATATTAAATGTTTCAGGGGAATGGTGACATATCTTCCCTCCAAAGTGACGTACCTAACCATCATACGTGCTATCTTAACAAAGGGCTCAGGGATAGAGGTCACCTTTATTCTAGCCACAAAAAACTCAAGGTTCTCCCCTTCATCGAGATTTTTTTTTTCCTCCACCTCTCTATCAACTCATTTTTTGAAGAACTTGACACCATCCAGGTTTAGCCCTGTGACCTGGGCAATGAGTTCCTTAGAGATCTCGACCTTGACTTCCCCATACTCAACCACATGATTTCTCCAACCATTAGTGAATTTCACCGAGATGTCTTGGTCAAATCGCTACATCTTTTCAATGAAATTTGAAATACCCCCCATTTGTAGATAATTCTAAAGAATTGTGTCATTTTTCCAAGATGGATCATGAATGGTTTTAGTTTTGCATGGAGGTCCCCCCATTTTTCCTGTATTGTTTTTTCTCTGCACAACAGTAAAAAAATTGAATCCTATACGACTCAACACCGCCTCTGCTTTTGGAGACCTTTGAAGCGTGTGGAATTTTAAAAACATTATTAAACTTAACTTTACAATTAATAAACACCTCCTTAGCATTTTCTCTACATCTATTAATGATTGCATTCAAAATCATGTATATCTTTAGTGATGTCATCAAGTACATTTATAGGAAGGGGGTCGCCACTTAACCAAGTTTGCATAGCATTGTTGACCCCAATATTTACTAAACTATCAGCCACTCTATTTCCTTCACGATATGTGTGGATAATCTTATAATTATCAAAACAAATACATATTTCAATAGCTTAATTAATGAAGTCCTTGATGGACCAGCTTGGAGGTTTCTTTTGATTTAAAAAATTAATAATGTTCAACGAATCCCCCTCAATAATAATGTTGGAAATATTACAATCTCTATCCAACCTTATTCCCCAGAGCACTGCTAAAGCTTCCGAGTAGTGATTTGTTTTCTTACTCATCTTGCCAAAAAAAGTGGCAGCCTCTATGATCTCTAATCACCCCACCACCTCCCGAATCCCCGGATTACCTTTTGAAGCTCCATAAAAGTTCATTTTGTGCCATGCAGTGGGAGGTTGGATCCATCGTACAGAAGATCTATCAATGCTACGGTTGTCCTTATGCTTAATGCTATCAGTGCCAATGTTCCAAGCAGCAAGAATGTGCTCCTCTTCCTCATGATAAAGTTTATTTTTGGGAGGCTTAAATATTTCAATGTTGTCTTTCACTGCACTGATAATTTCATTAAAGACTTTTGTACATAAATTTCTAGTATTTCTAAAAATAACATCATTTCTAGCTTTCCAGACTCTCCACATGGTGTGAGGGAGAACCAGTTTCCATAGCCTCCTAACCATGCAATGCTTATAAGGGGAGTTCCATTGTTCCCATTCCTATGGATAAGTATGGGGGAAAACCCAATTCTGATTGAAATTTTGAAGAATAAGATGCCATATTTTTGAAGTATACTTACAGTGCAGAAAAAGGTGTTTAATGTCTTCAGCTTCTTCCTAGCACATGCAGCATTTGTTAGGCATGATAAAACCTTTCCTACTGAGATTTTCATTAGTGAGAATATTACCCTTCATGATAAGCCACCAGAAGAAATTTACTTTAGGGGTTAGCTCGGGCACCCATAGCTTGTGCCATTCAATTTCACTATCAATAGAAGTAAAAAAGGAATTGTAACATTGTAACCAGATTTAACAGAATATTCTCCATCAAAGGAATCTTTCCAAATAATCCCATCCTTATTATTATGTTGACTAATATGTATTAGGGAGAGATGAGTCTGCATAGAGGAAACAACAGGCTGCATATTTTCCTCATCAACTTTGAGTTACTTCCATTTCCTTCTGTTGCCAGACACTTCAATATAGTCGTTAAATTTCTTTCCATAGTATTTAATTAGGTTGTCTTTGATGTAGCTAAAAGTGGTATCCCAACTTATGTCAGACCAAATGTCATGACAAAAATCAATGTCTTGCCCATTTCCAACTTTCCAATTACAACTCTGGGAGAGGATATGTCTGATGTGGAGAAGATATAAAACATATAGTTATTTTATTTAAAAAAATATATTTCAAAATTAAATAATTTTATAAGTTTTAAATTGTTTTAAAATTAGAAAAGTTGTTTTAAAGTTATAAAGAGTGAAATTGAAAATAACCTAATTTCTATATTATAAGAGTTACATGTGTATAATTTTCTATTGAATTTACTCTTAGATTCAGATCTAGCATAATTTGTGTGTGCAGGTGAAAATTATTGAAGTAAAGGAATCATGGGAAATTAGAAGAATCAAAAATGAAAATATAGTGAGGAATAGAAAGTAGAGAAGAGTGTTAGAAGATCAGTTCATAGGAAGGCACAAATAGAGAGAGAAGAAACGAATAGAGAAATACAAGGCTACAAAAATTGGTACATGCATACTTGAAAACCTTGATAGATCGTAATTTTATTTTTCTTTCTAGGATAAATTTGATTTTATTTTTTTTAGATTGGGTAAAGGTAAGGGTTTTTATAGGATCCCATAACCTAAAACAATAGAAAAAATATGTGAAAATAAAAGACTAACAAAAAAAACCTAAGAACCAACCATACCAAAAAAGGCTCCACACAGAAACATCATTCAACAAAACACTAATTGTTGAAATATCAAAAAAATGTCACCTAATCTCCCTAAATATAAAACATGGTAAAAAATATTACAACCACTCAATAGTATTTGGATTTGGATCTAGCCATCTACTTTGTTTTTGTATTTCTTTTTACCCCAGCACATGGTTGAATTTGTCTCTTAGTTAAATATGGTTTCCATTTAACATCAACATCCATTCTTTAACATCCTCTCTCACCTCTTAGAGATGCTCTATTTCAGTACCCACCAACACATTTCTAACTTAATCCTCATAATTTGGTCGTTCCCAAAAAACAAGAACCTTTACATATTCCTCCCATATAGTTCACTATAGTTGTTCATATACTACGTTATTGGTGAGGTACTTCTTTTTGAAAACTTGAATGCCTAGACTAACCAACTACAATGTATTAGTGAAATACATACTCAAGTTGGGTGAATCACACAATCTTATTATTCGAAATGGTATAGAACCCTTTTGTAAATCTAGAAGCTTCATTTATTTTCCTCATCTTAGTAGAGAAAGTGTAGTAGCCTATGCAATATTTTGTAATTTTTTTCTTTGAGTAGATACAATATTGAGGTTTTGAGTTCTCTCCCATATCATACAGATTAAATTATGTTATCTTTTTTTACACCAATTGCCAAATCTAGTACAATTGTTTCCCATGGGATTTATAACCAACATGTTACTATTCATTTTGACCATGCATATGATGAGAGTCACACTAGTATTCTTAAAACTAACATTAAGTCTCAAATTTATGAGACATTATACCTAGTCGAGAGAGATAATAGGATATTCAAAGGAATTGTGAGAATTTTTCTCAATGCCTTTATATTATATACCTAGGGATATGTATTATAATGTATAATTTCAACATGTAGCACACATCTTCCTTAGTTATATGCCTGTAACATATTGGGTCAAACATATAACATGTGGAACTAGTTATATCATGTAATGAATTGGTCTATATTAGGATTAGGTGTTATTCACCCAATAGTGGGAATGTATGTGTATATAAAGGAGATGAATATCATTATGAGATATGTCATCTATGTGTTGATTCTTCTACTTGTTAGAAGGTTGTTGGAGGTGTCCCCCATAAAGTGGAATTTCCATAATGGGAAATCCTGTGGAGTTATTAATATGTTTTCTCTCTCCTCTCATGTTTTATCTTTCTTCTTCATTTTTTATGTTATGTGGTTTTTCCCATGACCATTTAGCTATATATCTAGGGAATTTTCTTCAAAAAAAAATTCTAGCTACACCATCTCATCTGTTACATTATTTTCCAAATTTCCTACTTACAATGTGTCAAAATATACAAATTGATAGAGTTACAATTTTAAATCCTTGGGATATATAAGTGATTGATAGAGAAACATCTGGGTTTGAGTTTCATTTTGTGTTGAGCTATAGAATGTCACTCCATCCAAGATCGTTATTTTCCTCTCCTTCGTATTTCTTATCTTGATCTTCCGTGTTTCTAATCTATAACTTAAAAAATAATTTATTCATTCACTTCATAGGTAATTTGTCAACTAATTGGAAATGTGATAGAAATATAAGAAACTAAATTGTCTTCATCGAGCTAAAAAAAAGTAATTTTTTCCTAAAATATAATAAGATATTATAGAATTAATAAAATCGCTTATAAAGTATGAAACACACTTAATCAAGAGAAAATTTTCCAATTTACAAGTGAAGCACATATCATGATAAATTAGAGAAAGCATAATAAGTATAAAGTTTTAAGTATCAAACTTCTTCTTACATTTATGTAGTTACATCCCAACTAAATTGCACCTCAAATAGGTCATGAAATATGTGATTTTGATGCCTCTTCAAAGAGATAATACATGGGTGGAACAAGGATTCCATAAACCAAACCACTAACCTTTTCAAATCAATATCAAATATCAATATAATTCTATTATTTGTGTTTACTAACCATGTACAAAATTTAGTATAAATTTCACTTTTATTAATGCTTGTATCATGTTTGGATACATTTTTAATGCATAATCATTAAAAATAGGTCCTCATACACCTCATCTTATAGATCACTCATTCATCATGTTATTGTTGTTGATTCTTAATTATGTATAATTTTACAAAAATAATTTAAATCAAACATTTAAGATATGTTTCTATAGATAAATTAACTCAAAGATGATATTTTATATATAAGGAATATAGTCCAGGTACAATTCTTGGTATTAAATTAAGCTCATGTTAAATACAGGATAAAATAAAGATCAAATTATACATAATAATACTTTCTCTACAACTCAATATTTATAATAGGGTCTTCTTCCTCCTCTATAGATTCACCTCCCTAGTGTTGTTTCTAATCTTGGTTTTCCATGTTACCAAACTCTCTAACCTCAAAAGGGTTGACCTAGAAGTGTAACCCAACTATGTATTTCCTTTATGATTGTGTGAATGTTGTTAAAACCATACACAGCCTTTAGATTTACATTTTCAATTGACCCATTTCCTATAAACAATCATTACTTCATCTGGTTCCAAGAAAACTAGATTGATCAGGGAAACTTGAGCTCTATTAAAAAAATCTTATTTAGAACTCTCAAGAATAATCATCCTCCTACTTCAGTTTTGGAAGCAAAGACATGTCCTCTCAAAAATAATACCTTCCCTCTCACCCTCTAAACAAGATTGTTCAAAGTCTTATGTCCTCTCAGTTGGTGAAGTATTATGATACAAGCTATATATGTAAATATATTATAATATAATTTTAATCCTAAGAGTTATCCTATCTTAGATTTTTAATTTCCTAAAATAGTCACAACTTGATAAATGAGAAGAGTAATTTATCTTCTAGAGGTAGTACTATTTATAAACTTAAAATATTTTATATTCATTTTCCTAAACAAGCTCTTATATATATATTTTAAATCATTCATGAATGGTGTAATCATGTGTGTATGTTAAATTTTTTTCAAATTATGTGTATGGACACAGATCATGATGCACAATAGTATGATGAAGTGATAACAAAAGTTATGGAATTACTTCCCAAGAAAAACGTGAAACACTTGGTGAAGATGGATTTCAAAAAATTAATATAATTTTTGCAAAAAAAACCATTATCGCGAAAGAAAACAACAAAAAGTGTAGAGATAATATATGGTGAATTTGTTAGTTTGACTACAATTGTTAGAGCACATGTTTTGGTTACATTCTTGAATAATGTTGATATTAAGGAAACATTAGAACTGTTGGGTGTGGATTTTGGGTGGGAAAAGTCAAAACATATGGAAGAATAATTTTTTGTGAATGTGTCTAAAGGAATAAGTTCTTTGTGTACAAAAACTAGGTCTGCTGATGAGAGTATTTCTCGTAGAGAAATATTAAATTCAGTTGTAAGTGAAGATCCAAAAAATAATCGTCATGTTACCACTACTGCTAAGGTATTAAGTGTATCTAGAAAGACATTCAGTAGGTATGAAAAGAGGAGGAAGACATTAGATAATTGTACTGTGGAAGAAAATTGGGCCCTAATGAGTATAAATCCACATTTAGATAAAATTGATGATAATATTGTGAAGATATTTTCTTATTTTTGGACTGAGGGGACTCTTCCTTCTCCAAATGTGAGGAATGTTTTAAAAGATAGGATAGCTCACAATAACTATGATGACAATATAAAACATTTTGAAGTAACTCAACATGAGACATGTACATCAAGTTTACAGAAGAACATCCAGATGTTAAAATTGGAAAACTAATGTTTTATAAGTTGAAGCCTTGGTATGTGCGAGCTGATAAAGTCCTTAAAACATGTTGTTTCCACTATCATGTTGATTTTTATTATCACTCTCAGGTACATGAAAAATTATATTTTATATACATTGAGGTGTGTTTTCATTTATAGGCTTATTAGAAATTTTGATTAAATTTTATTTTATGAGATGTGATTTGATTCAATTATTTCAGAATCTATGTTTTTTTAGGTGTATAGAAAGTTACGAGAAGCATAAAATGGTCCAAAAAATGACCCCCTACGCATGTGAGTGAATTCATAGCTTATATTCTTTGCACAATATCTGATGATCATGTCGACGATCACAAGGATTGCATAAAACATGTGTTTATGAAAAGTGTGGTGACTTTAAATTATTTCCAGAATCAAACGAAGACTTGGACACAATTCAAATTGTGACTTGCAAGAGGTGATTAATAAATAAAGAAAAAATATATTTATTTTTATGCATACTGCAAATGAATATAACAAGTTGTCCATTATGTATTCATTTTATAGGTTCAAATACATAAAATATTCAACATGACTTGGAAAGAATTAAACTAGGTTGGATTTGGTAGAAGAGAATATCCCCATTGCTACATTCATGCAAGGTTTCCAAATTTTTATTAGTCCATACATCATGCATTCCCACTATGCAAAGTGGTAGGCTAAACAATTCAAGACTAATAGAGACACATTCCCTATTGGTTCAATATTTTCCATGGTTGATTTTTGATGAGAATTACCCATTTTCTCATCAAAAAGAGACTTAAACACAATATTATCATACTAACCAGGTTAATATCATGGCTCAAGTATTTAATAGGCATGCACAATTGGATTTGGATGGGGTTAAAATTAAAAAAGTGAATTGAGTGATCAAGAAGGAGTATCACTTCTATATAAGTGATGATAAGGAACATGACACCCACTTTGTATAGCATTGTGTTGGCTTTCTCTTTTAATATCTTCATCAATGAGGAGTACAAATAGATCAAGATTTTGTTTGGTCGGATGGTTTTGCATCACAATTAAAAACCTCCCTCCATTTCTTTACATTTAGTTGTTATCATCGTCATCACAAAGTACTTCATTTATGAAGGTTAACATGCAGTTTGGGTGGGAAGGTTTGTCGGATGGGCTGGACGGTTGAAATTTGAGGGATTGGGAGATTAAAGGTTAGATGGCTAAGGGTTATACATGTGGGTTAGATGGCAATGGGTTGGATGGGAAGGTTAGATGGATAAGTTTTGTACGAATGGGTTGGAAAGCTATGGGGTTGGATGGGTTGGATGGGTTGGATGGATGGTTAAGGGGTTAGACATGTGGGTTGGACAGGTTCATTGGATGAAAAAGGATTAGACGGGTGGGTTGGATGGGGAAGGGATTGTATGAGTGGGTTAGATGGGTGGGTTGGATGGCTAAGGGTTAGACGGGTATGAGGTTGAACGGGTAAGCTTTGGACTAGTGGGTTAGATGGGTAAGGGTTGAACAGGTGGGTTGGGAAGGCATGGGGTTGGACAGGATGGTTGGTCAGTTAAGGGGTTGGATGACTAAGAGTTAGACAACCAAGGGTTAGATGGGTGGGTATGACAATTGGGAGGTTGACGGCTCAGGGTTGGATGGGTGGGATGGATGGGTTAAAAGCATTAGATGATAGAGGAGTTAGATGGCTAAGGCTTGGGTGGGTGGGTTGGACGGTTGATGGGTTGGATGGTTAAGGAGTTGGATGGGAAAGGATTTGATGGAGGTTGGTCAGCTAAGGGGTTGGATGGCTAATTGTTGGACGGATAATTTTTATACATGTTCATTAATTATGGGTTGGATGGCTACCTTTGCTATCCAATACTTTTCAGCCACGTGTCCGTTGACCCATTTAGAACCCTATAAATACCCCTACAAGGTTCATTTATTCACTTTTCTACGAAACTTTCTAGTTCTCTAAGCTCTCTAATTTTCAAATTTCTTCCAAATTTCAACAATGTCAAGCACCATATCTACTCCTACACCCAAATTCCAATACAAGAACCTCATTTTCCCACATATCATAGCCCTTCTATATGTAAAAGATGCACAAAAGGATTGGCTTGAAAAATCAGAATTTACTGGGCTTGTGGACATGCCCCAATTTGATACCAATACTTCAGTGCTTGATTACCTTCTCACCTCTTACAAAAAGAATGATGGAAATTTGTCTATTCTCTTGGTGCATTCGAGACATCATAAAATTTCATTCACAATTGTGCCCACAGACGTACATCGGTTAACTAGGTTACCATTCAAAGATAATTCATATGTTACAACAAAGGTTGTCCTCACAGACAAAGAGAAAAAAAATTCGGAGTCTCATTATAGTGTGTAGGTTGATGGTAATTTTATTATTTTCAAATTCTTTTTCTCTTAACATCTTTCCACCACCCAATCCTCTAACACTTTTTCTGTTACTGTAGCTCCTCTTAATCATTCATTACGAGGCCTACTTCTTCAAGGTATTACAAACCAATTCTTTCTTGTAGTTCTGTCACTTTTTTAGGCCAGGATTGTATTACAGGGAAGATCTATAGACATTTTGTATTGGGCAGTTCAATATTTATTGCAGACACTAGCAGTTCAACAATTTGATTGGTGCACATATTTTCCAATCGAATAAAAACATGTCTCTCGTGCCCGCAATGCCAATCAATCTGATAAATCCAAGACTGTATTCTCTTGTTGTAATTTTATTATTGCTTTCTATCATGAAGTGTTCTATGAATTTCAGAAAGCTAAAATTCCAACTGCAATCAATGATAAAATGATTGGTCTAACTCTTGAAGAACAATATGTAATTTTTACTTTTACAGTTTTCTTGTTATAACAATTTCAAATTCAATATTTTTCAATAAAATAATAATTCTAATATTTTCTATTACAAATAATAATTATTGTGGTAACAACTCATAAGGAGGCAATTTCTCAAGGAATCTGATATGGATTCAGCAAAATCAACACTAGTAAGACCTCATCATCAAAAGTGACCTAGGAGGTCACTATGTGCATCACTTCTACCATCACATTTAACTACAGGTGTGGATTTTTTTATTGATATAATTAACTAATTCAAACATATAATATAGATTATGTAGGTAGTATTATATTTTAATATTGCTACTTATCTTTTTTACATTTATTGTATTCAGAAACTATTGAAACGGGTGATGATGATCAAACTCATTTGGACGCACAAGATCGAAATGTTACACTTGCATCTCCAAACGTGCAAGGTAAATTGTAATATTTAATATTTAGCGTGTTTTATTACGTTACTAATTTTTAGAATTTACAAGGCCTAACCGTATAATGGATTCTAACAATTTTTTGTTTGCATCTTGTATGTAATATATCTTCTGAGCACATTCCACTTACAAGGAGACCACCAATACCACCAACACGTTTAGTACAAACAAAATGAAGATCCATAGGCAAGAATATAAGGTTTCTTGCAAAATCAGTTGGAACAGCTCATCTTGAAAAAATAGAATTTCTTGGACTCTCACTAGGAGGTGTTTTAAGTGTAACAGCCTCACATATTTTCAACAACATCACCCTTAATGAGGAGTATTTGGTCTTTGATACCCTGGTGATGATGAACCAAGGGAAACATATTTTGACACTCATGATATGATTCAATCTAATCCACCTCAACCACAACAATAACAAAATGTACATGATGTATAGGACAGTGACTCTCCTCCTCCTCCATCAAACGCTCCACAAACAGATTATGAAAACATACATTTTATATTATAAAATATGATATTAGATAGTATGGGGGAAACAATTCAAGACGTTGTAATGTCTGATGTGGATTTGGTGATACACTTGGGAGAGGAGAGAATTTTTTCTGATAAAATAAATAAATACAAGATACCATAATCACACCGAAAGGCATTCATTGTTCACTACCGTAGAGATCCAACCGATAAGGTAGGACGTTTTGCTAAATAAAGCTCAATCAAGGAAAATTTCCTATATTGATAATTACAACGATGAACTTATAGACATAATAGTTAAACATAGGTGGAGAATTTGAATGTAGCAAGATATAGGAGCTTACTACAACAAATAGGGATAATACAATTGACAAATGTGTTAATAGTGAATTTTGAAAAAGAAAAAGTTGTGGTGAGTGGGATTTATGTTTTACATGCAAAATCCTTATATTATAAGTGTTTTAATATATTTGTTTAACTTATCTAATAGACTAAAATTTATTATTTCTGTTTTGCAGGAAAAATATGAAAATTTTAAGAAAGAAGCAGATGTTTTTAAGCACATTTAAAGAATGTCTACAAAATCCTGAATTCATTTATACAGTTGAAGGACAAACTTATTATAGTGTAATAAATAAAAATAATAATACATTGAGAATGAATAAAGGAGCATAAGATGGATCCATAAGTCTTACTGAAGGAAAAGATAAATTGTAGATGCAACAAATTTTGACTCAGTAAGGAGATTTAGCGAGGGAGGAATTAATATTCTTGAAAATATCAATACTAAGTTTTATGAATTTTAGGTATACGAATCTAGTTATAGTGATACTCTTTATTATTATTGGTAACATAGTTTCCTCCACCTCTAACCCTAAGAAAAAGATCAAGCTTCTCATATAACTAAGAAATTCAATATGTTAGTGAAGTTCACCATGTGATAGGTGTGTTACCATAAGTAACACTAGCGGTAGTTAATTAAAAGATAGTGGCCAACTAAAGGACATTATACTGTGAGGTAGACATAAGGACAACTATGAAAGTCACAATCATAGGAAGAAAAGAGGATGACCTCTACAATGTGTCCTTATATGACAAGTGAACTTCTTGGAAGCTTTGACAATATGTTAGTGAATTTCACCATGTGACAATGGTGTGTTTTCAAATTATGACATTGGTCGTAGGAATTAAAAGATAGTGGCTAGCCAATTTTTTTTGTTTTCATTCCCCCAGGTAGACGTAAGGACAACTATGATTCAAAATCATAGGTAGAAAAGAGGATGACCTCGTAATGTGTCCTTATGGATTTGAAGATAGAAATTGTCTGATCTTTCTAATGTATTAGCAACTCCCCAGTTTGTAATTTCTATTGGCCGTTCAATGCTTCTATGAATTTCAGTAATTTTCTTCATAAAGTAATTATGCCACATGAGAGAATTCTTTTCCCTTTCTACTTTGGGAATATGCTGAAGGTAACTATTTAGGTGCTTAATCTGATTTCTACATAATAGAATGATGTTCTATGAGGCACTTTAATTTACTAAATGTTGGGCTTATCAATTTACTTGATTTTGTTTGTTTAAAAGTATTTACATTTTTCATTCTTGCAGATGTAAAATAAATCAATTAACAGTATAAAAGACATGCCTGCTCTCTTGGGGTTCTTGGTTTAAAAACCAAATATTTGGTGGCATTTATTGAAAGAGAATTGTAGTAGAGGAGGTGGTAGCGTGTAGATACATTAGGAGTAGTTGGGAAGCCAAGGAACTTGGAAACATTAAATTATTGTAATGCAACTATGTGAATTGATAATGCCCTGGATGCAAAGGAATGGCATGGGAGTTACTTTGAAATCATCTAGAATAGAGTGATCTGAAGGGAATGTGAGTCCAGGTCCCCTGGTGTCAGGAAGAATATTACTAACTCCTCTTCTTTCTGGTTTAAAATAATGACAAGTGTTCTATCATAAGGGAAAGTTTCCACTAGTAACGTGATACATACAAGAAGATATTTCTAGATTCATGTCATATTCGTTTCAACTTTGATTTTAAAAAGGATAATGCACTTAAAACCCTCTCATCTTCCACAACAACCTAGAATCATAGTTTACCCTCGTCAGAGTTTCATATGGCCTTGGTATACTCCTGTCAATCCTCTTCACTTAGAATACTAAACAATAGCCCTCCAGTTCAAGGTGATGTAATCCTGTTAGTTTTATGAACTTTGAAAATCTAGTGGGTAACACATTATTAGAAAATCATTGAGGGACTCTAAGGTATCAATATTATAACATTTTTGTAATTGAGAGATTCTAAAATTAATGCCTTGTATCTCAACACCATTAGAGAAATGGTATAGTTAAAAATACTAATTTTTGAAACCATAAGGGAATGATTCTGTACTTGAGATTAGTTAAATCCACCCTTGCACTGACACAATATTAACACTTCACTCCATTGCATCAATGAAATGAGTATAATTTTAAAGGAATCTTTCCCGAGTCTCTTCTAGCTCATTTCAGAAATTTATTCTCAACTTATCTTGGTTTCCATAATACTTCCATCACACACATTCCATGTCACACTTCTTCTATTTCACACACACATATCAATCTCATATGCTAGAAGGGAAGATAATCCCAAAATCTACCAATCCCATGCAAATAAAAAAGGAGAGTGATTGGTGAATTGTTTTCTATGATATTCATAATATTAGTTGTGGCCGCGGTAGAAACTACATCAATGATAGTAAACTTTTCACTAAATGTTTCCATGAAATTTACTCGATGTTCTTTGAGTTTCACCTTTTTCTTAGATTGTTTCTTTGAATCGTTGACGAAACAGATAGGGTAACGGGCGTAGGAGTAATACCTGTTCAAATGTTGAGTTGATGGGTTGTTGCGTGCATATGACTTCTGAATCCACAGCTGACCATGAGAGCTTCCTTTTGGCTAGGAGGAACTACCTGTAATGAAAGACAAGACCACCAGAAAGAATTAAACTATATGGGTAGTGAACTGCCTAGCGTGAGCTAGATCCAAGAAGTATGATACTTCCTAGATGGCTGTCAGTCCACTATTTTAAACAAATTAATGTTGTAAAAAAATTAAATCCTATTGTTATTTTAAAATGATTTAGGTATCTCACTTAAAACACAATAAGAAAATAGATCTAATCTAACAGGCTAAGCTAGAATAGAATCCACAGGTCAAATGGTTGGTTCTGGGTTCTGCAGGTCTGATAAAGGTCTCGGGTAGGTCACAGGTGAGTGAGGGTGAGGTAAAATTAGGTGGATAGGTCTCTGTTTAAGGCTGTGTGGGTAAACACAGAGACCGGCGTTGGTCAGGGGTGACCGACCGCGGTTAGGTATAACCGGCGCCGGTTACTGTGAGATCTGGAAATGTCACAGAACAAGGGTTTTTGTCCCCTTTGTGATTGCACAAAGGATTTAGTTGGTTGGGAGGAGGTATTGGGTGACTGGAGTAGGATTTTACAAGGTTTTGATGGGTTTATGGAAGTACAAAATTTTGGATATGGTCGGTAAGGAGCAAGATAAACAATAGGTGATAAAATAATGATGAAATGAAATAACTAGGAAAGTATGATATTGTACTTACTTGGATTTCATTTCTGAAAGGTCTTGTGTGTGAAGGATGGAGGTGTTGATGATGGGTTTGAAGGCTGCAAGTGATCACCAACTATGAAGAAAAGCTTTTGCATGAGCTGCATGCACACTCCTCTTTCGCTTGGATAGATCCGAATGTGGCTGGGATGGCTGTGGAGGAGAAGATGTTCAATCTCCTTCTTTGGATGCGAGTTCTTTCTGGAATTGGCTCTTTGAAAATGCATTATATTTTTGAGATCTTCTTGCTTCGTCAAATTTCTTGCTCATTCCAACTTTCCCAATGTTTTCCAACCTTGAGAATAAGGTAGTTTAGGAGTTAAAAAGGGGTAACCGATGGTGGTCCGGCTTAACCGGTGGTGGTTAGGGGTAACCGACGTCGGTCAAGGTGGGATTTCCTAGGTTTACCAAACTTAGGGAGATCCTCCTGATTTCCTTGGATCTTGTGTCGTTATCCCATGGATTAGACTAGGAGCTTCTATGAGCATGCGGGAATGTGGTTAGAGGGAGTGTAGGCATTGATTTTTAGGGTTTGGGTAAGTCTTAGTTAGTTATGGTAACTTGCTAAGAATAGGTCTTAAGGTGAGTTAGCTTGGTGAGGTGTCTAAGTGAACTATATGTGTAGATATTATTTAAATAAGATATTTAAATAATAAATATAGTGAGGATAATGATTAATTTAATTAAATTAATACTAGTGAGGTGAAGGGGGCCATGGCTAGGTAGATGTAATGAAGGGTGGGCTTATATGTCAAAGGACGAAGGGGGAGTGTGACCTAATTTTAGTGTCTACATTTTTCCCCTTTTTGTTGCGTAGCTTGTATTGGTAAGCGATGCTAACAAAAATAAGGTGTGGTTAGCCCATGTGAGGGTGAAGGTGATCCCCCTCAAACCAGGAACTGACGAAGCAGCCGGTTGAAGCGGTGAGTGGTTTGATAAAAGGTAAATGTGAAGAAAAGGTAAACAGGTGTAGGGGAAGAGGGTGAAAGGTCTACTCAGGAAATCTAGGTAATGGGTCAGGGTCAAAGGTAGCAACAGTCAAATGCATGCACACGTATAAACTACAGCACGCTACCAGGTTGAAGAGCAGGCAAACTCTACATCGTCTAAGGTTGATAGGTTTATCCAAACAAGGGTGAAGTGAATCTGGTATCCAAGGTATAGGATAAGGTCAGGAAACACAACGTAGGTTAGGTGCAGGAACATTTAGGTATGTTCTGGTACACCAAAGGTAGGGTCAGGATAAACGGTCATGGAAATAGGCTAGGTAAGGTCATTAGGTCAACAACACAGGTAATAGTGCCATAAGGTATAGCGAACACATGAGGTCAAAGGTCACTAGCGATGGTCCAAGTCCAAATATCGAGATCACAGGCATGGGTAAGGCCAAGGTAGGGGTAAAATAATAACGCGTCAATAGCGGACACGAGGAGGTTGAAGAAGGTGGAGGGCCAAAGGTTAAGGTAAAGTGGTCCAAGTAGGTGTATAGAGGACAAAAGAAAAGGGAGGTAAGGAAAATGAGGTAAAATGTGAGGGGGTAATGATTATGCAAGGTAACCGACATCGTTTAGTAATGAACCGATGATGAATGTAGGGGAACCGAAATGGTAGTTCATAGGGCAATTATTCTAAGAGTGGTAGTGGTTAAGGGTTAACCGAATGTCATAGGTTCAGGGTCAGGTAGGGTATAAAAAGTGGAAACCCACATTTGAAAATTCATTTGTGCATGTGGAAAAGGGAGAAAAGGACAAGAAGAGAGAAAAGAGGAAGTCACAGGACAAGAGAGTACATAGTAGAGAGCTTGGTTGGTGAGCCACATAGGTAAGAGTGGTGAGTGAGAGGTGGGGCTGCGAGATCTAGGTGGCATAATTCATGTGGCTAAGGATTAGTTGTGCTTAGCTCAATGGCAGAGGCCAGGAAGAGGGATCAAGAGGTCCAGCATACAGTGGAGGAGATGATTCCACCATCGATAGAAGGATGTTTGGTAAGCTCTTCATGTAATGATTTTAGATGGAATTAGTTAGGGTAAATTTGAGGGTTGTAAAATGGGGGGAAGTTAGGTTGATTTAGGATCAGATAAATTGAGGATGGAAGATGTAGGGGATGGTTGAAATATAGGTCAATAGGTTTTAAGGTCATGGAAGTGTAAGGTTGGTTGGGTAGCTGGATTGATTTTCAAAATGAGAAAAATATAGTCTGGGGTTTAGGTATGTTGTTGTGGTGGTTTTTTTTTGATAACAAAGGGAAATATAGTCATGAGATGAGACTATAAAAAGATGTGGAAAATGTTGGGTGAGGGATGAAAATGGGAAATAATATAAGAAGACAAAAAGTTATCCCATGGAATCATGTTTATGTGGAGGTTTTTGATATGAATCAGGAAATCAGGTAAAGGGTGACGGGAATCTCCAATGGTTGTACTTGAGATGAGGGAAAGAGGTGGGAAGAGCTAAATTGCTAAGGGCCTCTAATGCCCTGGAAACTAACTACATAGTCCTAGTTAAATAGGGAAGGGAGTCAACAGTGAGAATGGTCAGATGTAATGATAAGGAGGCTAGGTTTTGAAGTTTACCCTGAAGTGAGGACAGATTGGCACCTGATCCATAGGTTTGAGTTTACATATGTATGGTCCAAGCCATTAGTAGAAAATTTGCAAACATAGGTGACTAATGGATCCCTAGGATGACAAAAGTTACATGGGATTCTAAGTTGTAAAACAAGGTCAAAAGGTTGAAGAAGGAAAAGATAAGTTCAAGAACATCCACCCGATTTTTCAAAACGTTTGAAACACATTATAGATAGGCTTGAAGGTATCCAGAGCCTAAGATACATTCATGATAATAATTCTAGAGAGTGCAAAGCGAGTCCTGATGACCAAATGTCGTAGGTTCAGTAAGGTCCCTTGATGTCATGAAGTGAAAATACAACTATGTGAGGGGATCAGACCACTTGGAGGCATAAAAACCTGGGAAGTAGAATGCCTAGACCAGAGAAAAGGGTGTGGCCAAGATCACAATAGTGCAGTCACAGGAGGTGCGAATACTAGTATGGTATGCCCATAGGGCCCAAAAGGAATGTGCGTATGCCAATCCTTCCCAGTATCGTCAACCACTTTCATAAGAATTTTGTTGAGGGTTTTGTTAGTGGATTCAGCCTGGCCATTAGTTTGTGGGTAATAAGGTGAGGAGAAACTAAGCTGAATGCAGAAGGCATCACAAAGTTTTTGTAGTGTTTCATTTTTGAATTGTTTTCCATTTTCAGTGATGAGGCGATGAAGGACACCAAAGTGAAAAATGATGTGATGGTTAATGAACTCACATATTTTATTGGCTTTGGTGGAGATAAGTGGTATGGCTTCTACCCATTTTGTGTAGTATTCGGTAGCAGTTATGATCCATTGATGGCGTTGGGAAGAATGAGGATTGATTTCTCTGACAAGATCCAAACCCCATTGAGAGAAGGGCCAAAGGTCACGAGTGACCTGTAAGGCATGACTGGGTGTATGATGAAGGTTGGAATGTTGTTGACATTTCATGCAGCATTTGACATAGTCACAACAATCATGATTAAGGGTCAGCCAGTAATAGCCTAGGTGAAGAATACACTTAGCAATAGAAAGGCCACTGAAGTGACCTCCACATATGCCATCGTGAACTTCTTTAATGGTATAGGGGATTTCAGAGCTGGTGAGGCATCATAAGAGAATACTATCAAAGCCTCATTTATAGAGAAGGCCACCCATGACGACATAACGAGAGGCCTTTTTGAGAAAGGTGCGTTGTCCATTACGTGTGAGATCAGGAGGCAATATAGAAAGGGAAAGGTAGTCCGCAAGCTGTTTATACCAAAGGTCTGTGTGTTCAGTGAGGTAGTGTGGATGAGGTTAATACAAAAAGATTTATAAGAAGGTCTCAGTATGCATTTTATGGTAACAAAGATGTCTGAATCGTCAGGCGAAGCGGGTATTTGAGAAGCGAGGCAGGCCATGGTATCCATGAATTTATTGGTGGATCGCGGAATGGTTTGAATTTTATAGCGGTCAAAGGTAGTCAACATGATGCCAACGTAGCATTTGTATTCTTGAAGTATTTCATTATGACACTGATAAACACCATTGACTTGGTTTACTACCAGTTGAGAATCACCAAAGATATTAATGGACTTAACGTCTAAGGCATAGGTAGTCATGAGACCCAATACGAGCGCTTCGTATTCAGTGATATTGTTGGTGCATTCGAAGTCGAGTTTAAATGATAAGGGCATGGGTTCACCATCAAGAGGAATGAGGATAATGCCTACACCACCCCCACGCTGACATTTGGAACCATCAAAGAATAAGGTCATTTGGTAAGGGTCGTCATCCAAAGAGAGGTTAGCAATGGATTCGTCAGGGAAATCAAAGTTTGAGGGTTGGTCCCTGGCAATAGGTGCATCAGCCAGTTGGTCAGTGATAGCTTGGCCCTTAATGGAATTTTGGTGGATGAATTCGAGGTCAAGATCAGCTAAAAGCATAAGCCATCACGCGGTGCACTGATTTTGATAAGGTTTAGCGTACATGATGTGTAAAGGGTCGGTGTTGGTCACAACATAGGTTTTGTGGTTGAGTAGGTAATGGTGGAGTTTGGTGGCAATGAAAACTAAGGCTAAGCAAAGTTTTTCAGGGTGAGTGTATCAGGTTTCATAGTCTAGAAGGGTATGGCTTATATAATAAACCACCTGCTCCCTATGTTGTTCATCACGATGAGCGAGCATGGCTCCCAAGGAGTGATCGGTAGCTGATATGTATAGGTAAAAAGGTTGGTCGTCTTTAGGTGGGATAAGTACAGGTGGTTGGAGAAGGTATTGTTTTAAGGCCTCAAAAGCTTTGTGATAGTCATCATCCCATTTAAAGGAGACATCCTTCCTAAGCAGATGATGAAATGGTTGACACCGGTCAGAGAGTTGGGAAATAAATCAGTGAATGGACTGTAATTTACCTTGCAGGCTATGGAGTTGTTTAAGGTTAGTGGGTGGAGGCATTTCCAGAATGGCCTTGACTTTAGCTGGGTCAACTTCTATACCACATAAGGAAATGATAAATCCCATGAGCTTTCCTAAGAGAACCATGAAGACACACTTTTTAGGCTGAAGGCAGACGCAATATTTAATGAGGCAGTCAAAGATGGTTTTGAGGACAGTGAGGTGCTCAGTGTGGCATTTAGATTTAGCCAAGAGATCATCCACATAATCTTCCAATATGCGATGCATGATATCATGGAAGATGTAAGTCATAGCACGTTGATATGTAGCACCAGCATTTTTAAGGCCAAAAGGCATGACTCGATAGCAGAAGGTCCCCCAAGGGGTAATGAATGCGGTCTTGTGCTGATCTTCTAGGGCAAGAAAAATTTGGTTATAACCCGAAGAAACCATCCATGAGTGAGAGCATCTCGTGACCCATGGTAAGGTCTACCAGTTGATCAATACCGGGCAAGGGAAAGTCATCTTTCAGGTAGGTGAGGTTGAGGTCATGGAAGTCCATGCAAATGCAGAGTCCCCCTGTTGCTTTAGTGACAGGGACAATGTTAGAAATCCAATGAGGATAATCAATGGGTAAGATGAAGGAAACAGAAAGAAGATGCTGAAGTTCTTCTTTGACGAGAAGGGCAATGCGAGGGTGCATTTTCCTCAGCTTTTGTTTGATAGGTTTGGCATCGGGAATGGTTACAATATTGTGGACCACTATGGTGGGGTCAATACCAGGCATGTCTGCATAAGACCAAGTGAAAGTGTGGTTATGATCTCAGAGAAAAGAAGTGATGGCTTCCTGTTCAGCAGCATCTAAAGATTGTCTGATCTTTAGGATGTGTGGGTCATCCTGAGTATGAATGTTGATCTCGATAGTTGATTCATTCAACATGGTTTGCATCTCAGAGGGTAATGACCGATGAATATATGAGTCTTCTACACCAAGGTAGGTGAGTATGGATTCATCATCCTGACATTGAACGACATTAATGGTCAGTGTGTCATCGTCGATCATCTCAGGATACAGGAATGGAAGAGTGGAAGGGGCCTCGCCTTCGCGTTGATAAGTCAAAGGCCCCAAGGAAATGGTGTTTATGAAAAAAAAAAGTTAGGAGGGATAGATTCAGGATCCATCGACTCCGTCGGTGAGGGTGGTGATGAAGGTGGAGAAGGGCTAGGGTCCTCAATGAATTCAATGCGGGCCTGTTTGGTAGGAGGTTCGGGGAAGCCGATACCACTACGGTCATTATGTTTGTGGGTGGTACATGGAATAACAGTATGGTGACCTTGCTCATAGAATCCAAAACCAAAACCCTTCCATGCACAGCGGTGTAGGAAGGTGTGGGTGAAATGGTGATTGGTAAGTGATTGGAAGTCAGCAGAAAATGGGCGGGGTTGTGATGGTGGTTCAGGTGTGTAGGTGGTAGTATCAAGTCCCCCATAGGTGAGACTAGTACGAAGATGAGGAGGACCATAAAGGAGGTGTTCTCCTATACGGTGATCATAGCGAGGGTGTTGGTGAAGGCTTCCATACTCATGTGGAGTAAGGAATGTGTTGACACTATATAGGTGGTACTCCCCCAGAGTGAGGCATTGAAAAACACCTTCCAAGGGATCAGTGGTTGGTATGTGGGTAGCTGGTATGGACGATGTGTCAGAGGTCGATGCGGAGGTGGTGTTAACGGATTGGGAAGCTAATGGGTCAGCCGTGGAGGTTATAGCAGTGGCGATAGGCATGGAGGAGGTATGTGTGGTGAAAGTACAACTGTACTGGTAGGTGTGGGTGTAGGTGTAGGTGAAGTGGTATTGGTTGTGGAAGTAGATGGCTTAACCGGTATGAGTACATCATTGGGTCGGTAAAGCATGTTGCATGTTTTGAAAGGTGATGGGTCAGCTGGAATGGTATAAGTGTGTCCTTCATGTTCAAACTTTACACAATGATGCAAAGTGGAAGGAACACAACCCATGACATGGATCTAGGGTCTACCAAGCAACAAGTTATATTGGAATTCCCCCTCCAAAACATAAAACAATTCTGGAATAGTGCGGGGGCCCACACAAACATGAAGGATGACAGTGCCTAGTGTGGAGGTGATAGCATCATTGAATGAATGCAACATGACCGGATGTTTGTGCATGTAATTGTCAGGTATGCGCATTTGAGAAAATGCATGGGATGAAATGATGTTAATGCTAGCGCCTCCATCAATCATCACACGGCGTACCCATATGTCATCAATGTGTACAGAGATGAAGAGGGCTGGGTCTGGGTCATCATTTTGGTATGGTGTGATCTCCTCCTCTGAGAAGCTAAGGGAGGCCACTTGGTGAACAAGGTGAGGTGAAGATGAAGGTGGTAATTTGGTGAGGGAAGCTACATGATGGGGTGTGATAATGGAGGCTACGGGTGTAGGGTCATTGGGTAAAACCTCGATAGATTGAAGAACCTCCATGAGGGCTTGATGATGGGATTCTGAGGTTTGGATGAGGTCATATAAGGACATTTTGAGTGGAGATTGGTGTAATTGTTTGAGCATGGTGTGATGTGTGACACCATTAGAAATGGGGTATGTGGGGCCATGGATAGTTATCTTAGGTATGGGTGCAGATGGTATGTTGGGTATAGGATTGGTTGGTGGGTCAGCTACCTTTTCTTTACCCTTCTACACACATGTAGTAATGTGTACCATGTTGATTTGAGGGAATTTTTCAAATGGAGAGGGTGTAGGGTAAGTGGTATAATGACATGAAGGGAAAAAACCTACGGGAGGAGAAAATCCCTGTGAGGTCAGTTGGGTGCAACGACATTTGGGTG
Source organism: Taxus chinensis (assembly GCA_019776745.2). Taxonomy (NCBI): domain Eukaryota; kingdom Viridiplantae; phylum Streptophyta; class Pinopsida; order Cupressales; family Taxaceae; genus Taxus; species Taxus chinensis. Next base: position 54,266,824 of record CM034157.1, on the reverse strand, counting down.
GTGGTGTGGCAAGTTCTCTGATGCGAACCATGTTAATTTCAAATTTTGTGTGTGGTTCTAGGAGCTGTGAGGGTGGAGGTTGTGGTTGTTGAGTGGGTAGTGTGGGAATGGGTGTAGGTGAAGCAGGGTCCTCATCCAAGAAGGTCATCATCATCAAAGTTGGTTTCAGGTGGACAGAATTAGATAAGGACGGTTTTCAAGGCCTTGTAATTCTCCACATCGTGCCCTAGCACACGATGGTATGCACAAATTTTGGTATCATCAAACCCTTTTGGCTTGGGTTTGAAGGGGTCGTAAGGTCGGAGTGGCGGTAATGTGATAACAGACGTCTCAAGGAGGTTGGTTAAAATTTTGGCATAAGACCCTGCTAGTGGATCACAATGGGAAGTAAATGTGGGTTTGGGTGTAGGTGTGGTTGGTTTTCAGGGAATTATTTTTTGAAGAGTAGGAACAGGTCGAGCTATGGGTTTAGGCACTAGTGTGGTTAGAGGTATCTGTCAGGTTCGTTTGGGTAGGGGTATAGTAGATGGATGGGTAGGAGGGTGTGGTTTTGTTTTGACTACCTTGTTATGGGGTAAAGGGGTTTTGTTTTTGGGGTGCACCTTCTTGGGTAAAGGTTATTTGGGCATATGAGGTCTAGAAGGAAAAGTAGATGGAGGAAGAGGGTGAGTTACCCATGGGGATAATGGGGGTGCTATGAAGGTAGATGACGCAGGTCGTGCTTGGGGTGTGAGGGATAATGACTGAAGTGTAGTAGGTAGTGAAGCAATGGCTGAAGGTATCAGAGGTATTGGTGGTAAAGAGACTACAGGTGTGGGTATGAGTCATGTTTGTGTGCCTGGGTAGGTTAGAGATTTGTGAGGTAGGAATGGGTGGTTGTGTTATTGGGTTATGAATGGGTGAGGGGTGCTTGACCCTATTGGGTAGCTGAGGTCTTAAGGCAGATGGGACAAGTGCGGGTGTGATTGGTGTGGTATGGGTATGAGGTTGATGAGTTTTTTTCTTTAGTTTGGGTGTCAGAATAAGTGTGGTTTTAACGTTGGAGGATGTAGCTAAATCTAATTTAATAGGTGGATGAGTAAGGCTGGTGGTCGGGGTGACCCCTAAAGTGGTAATAGGTTTAGTGGAGGTAAATGTTGTGGGTATGGGTTTGGGTTTAGGCATAGGTCGGGTTATGGGTAAGGGTGTGGTGTGAGTGCTAATGGGTATCATAGAAGGGGTTGCAACAGTAGTGGTTGTATGTGGTTTGATGGGTGGAAATGTGCTTGGGTAGATAGTGGAGGTGTCATCGAGGGATCTCTGCATTTGTGTTGAGACAGGGAGTAAGAGGCACCCCCATAACAAATCTCTATCCACATACTCTAAGTGATCAGCCAAACATGAGAATGGCACATTTGTGGGTGGAGTTGGTGAGGACCTAATGGGAATTCCCGTAAAATGCATCTTAGAGATGGGGAATTGGCCAGCTTCAGCTTCTGTGGGTAAGAGAGCTGAAAGTAGGTCTGTTGGATGTTGGGTAGCGGATGGAGAATGTTCGCCAAGAGGCAAAGGTATCTCCACTGGGTCTATGATGGGTGGAAGAGATGATGGGAGTTCCTCTATGAGTGGAGGAATGGATAGGTGCTCCTCTATGATAGGTGCTCCTCTGTGGGTGGAGGAGGTAATGGTGTGCTCCTCTATGGGTGGAGGAGGTAATGGGTGCTCCTCTATGGGTGGAGGAGGTATGGTAGGTAAAGGTTCACTAAGTGGAGAAGCTAGGGGTGAGATGGTCTCAATGTTAGCAGAAGACTCCTCTAGGTGATGTAGGAGATGAAGGGTGTTCCTCTATTGGTGAAGGAACAGTGATGGTTGGTTCAGATGTGGAAGGAGGATTTCAGGCTAGGATTTCCTCTATGGAAGGGATGTGAGGTAATTGAGATGCAACAGGTACCTCGTTAAAGATCGCATGAACCTCACGAGTATGGGTATCATGAGTGGATGTCTCACCTGTTTGATTGGATGAAGGGGCATGATTGGGAAATGGTTTTTTAAAGATTTGTAGATTTTGGTTAGGGGCGGCATTGGGATTATCCACAGTCAACTCACCTTTCTCAAGCATTTCCTGGACAATATTCTTAAAAGTGATGCAGTTACCATCACTATGACCCTTCACTCGGTGATAGTTACAGAAATCTTGTTCCTTATACCATGCGGGCATGGGGTGAGCAGGGTCAAAACCAGTGTGTGGTTTTATGGGTGGAAGGGTGATGGCACCAGCTTTGATCAACTTTTCTAAAACAGAAGAGTAAGGTTCCCCAATTGGGGTATATTTTCACTACTCTTGTCTGAATCGAAAAGCCTGTACAGGTGATAGATTAGATGAGGGTGTGGCTTGATTGGATGGATGAGTTGGGCCGGCCTTGAGTACCACTGCGTTAGCGGTACCTTTAGCCTTTGAATAATTGGTTGGTGGTTTAGAAGAAGAAGAGGTTTCAGTCGACTTGAATGTCGAATTCTTATTTCGTAATTGGATTTTCTTCTCTTCAATAGCCCGAATTTCTAACTTTCGTGCCATAGTGAATGCCTCATCGAATGTTCTGAAAGTTTGGACCTGCAAGGTCGGGGAGATATGTCTGGTGCAAGCTCATGTGAAGAGCTTGATGAGTTCAGTTTGTGGCAGTTGAAAGGTAAGTTGATTGATCAGGCTGCGCCAGCGAGTGACAAAATCTGTGATAGATTCATCCTCGTACTGACGTGTGGAATATAGATCGGTCATGGTAACTTTCTTGGTGATGTTGATAGAAAAATGATCCAAGAAATCTTGGGCTACCTGATTGAATGAAAATATGGAGTGTTTTGGTAACCCACTATACCAATCTAATGCTGGTCCAGTGAGGGACATGGGAAAAGTTCTCAAAAGTAAGGCATTATCATGAGCAATCAAATAACATCCATGTTTAAATGAGCGCAATGTTGTTGTGGGTCTTCCTTACTATTGAAGTGGTTGAATTTAGGCATTTCCCAATGCATAGGGTATGAACGGATGGGAATGGATGGGTGAATAGGCTCGTTGCAAATCTCATCATAAGTGAGAGTGTTGTGGGGAGCCAAGAAACCGATGCCTCCAGTGTTTGCATCTTATCCATCATCAATCTAATTAGGTCATTGGTGGGTTGTGATGATTGGATGCCTCCTATAGTGTGAGGAGGTTGGTTTTGGGTGTATAATGGGTGTGACATTCCAGTGTATGGGGCTGCCATGTAAGGTGGTGGAGAAGAAGGTAATGAAATAGGGGGTACGTACCCGGAATGAACAATAGATGAAACAGGTGGTTGTTGGTAGTATGTATATGGGGGAGGAAGGGTTGTGGTAACCCTAGTGGCAATAGGGGCTAGTGATTGTGGAATGGAAAGAACTACGTTCTGAAATGGGGTAGGGGTCACCAAAACTGGAGGTGGGAATGTAGCTACGGGTATGTATGAGACATTAGGGGTGGATGAGGTCATGTTTGGGGTAGTCGCCGAGGGTATGGTGGATGTAATGGGTGCTACAGGGGTAACAGATGCGGCAGTCATAGCGGGTATAGGACCTAACTGTGAAAACAACTGGGGGTAAAGTGGAAGTGGGCAGCACGGAGCCATATGGGGTTGAGGTGGAAGTGGGTGTGATTTTTCAGGGGGATAGATACGGGCATGTCGTATATCAACTGACCTGAGGCATCTCGAGTGGATGAATGGGAGAGGTAAAACTGCAAGGCAGCAGGGTTCTGGTCAAGGAGTCATGTGAACTCCTCATCTCTGGTAGCGATATTGGTAGGATGGATGGGATCCATGGCTGGTGATAGAATAGAGGGTGGTGAAGGACTAGGGGGAGTAGTTGGTGACTGGCATGGAACATGAGGGCATTTTCTTGTCTTTGGGTCAGTACCATGTGAACCAGTACTGATCAGGTGAGGCTGCTTCTCTGTAAATGATAGAGAATAGCAGGAACAGGTGAATCTGGTGATAAAAAATGGATGAAGTAACAAATGGTGGGTGGAATGTGAAACAGGGTAACCGATGCCAGTTAGGGAAAACTGACATCAGTCAGGGGTAACCACTGTTGGTTACTGTGGAAAATAGGCAATGAGTAATCAGTGAGGCAGAAGGCAAAATCTGACAAGTATGCCAAATCTGGGGATGTGTAAAATGTCAATGGAAAAAGTGATAGTGACAGAGACTATGGAAAGTGGAAGAAAGTGAAGTGAAACTATCCTTTTGAATAGGTTAGCAAAAGGACCTAGAACTGATGTTGGTTGAGCGTAACCGATGGCAGTCCAAGGTAACCGATGACGGTCACTATGAAATTGAAATAGTGATGAGAAAAAAGTGGTTGTGAATTAGAATTTGATGTGGAATCAAACCCAGAAGTCTGAGAATGATGAAGATGTGGTCCAGACACACTCAGACGAAGTTAGAATACACCAACTATGAATGGGAGTGTGCGAGGAAAGACAAAAATAATGATCGAAAGCTCTCACCTCAAAATGTAAATCAAACAAAACACTAAGAAAGAACATTCCTAGAGTGCCTATTCTATTACATTTGTTCAGCTTATGCTATTTAGGGATTGACACATGAATTGTGAAGTAGAGTTTTTGGTGAGGATGGCTTCCTACAAAGAAGGAGATCTAAAGGGTGAGGTTTTAGGTTTGTTATGGTGGGGGTGGGCTATGCTCTGAAGTATGACTCGATAGAGAAGCGAGCTAGGTGCCCCACTGTGCCGTGATCATGTGATCACCTATAACTTCTTCCAGGTAAGATGTTGTTTAAGAATGTATGTATTTTGAATTTTTGTGTGGTTTGGTAAGACTCAGAGAAAGAGAAAAGGATAGAAGTGCTTTTCTATGATTCGTTTGTCAACCATCAGCTGGTAATGACTTCCAGCGTATAGGTTGCCCTCATTTAATGTGAGCTAATGTAAAAAATCAGAATGAGATGCAATGATTTTAAAACCCAAATCAAAAATGTGAAATTGGATGACACAATAAGATGAAAAGGAAGAGGGATGCTCTTTCACTAAAATGCAGAAAACATGAAGAAATGATTCTTTTTAAATACACCAAAAGAAAAGTTTCCTTTAGAGCAAATAGAAAGGAGGAGTGGATTACCAGGGAAGAAAATTAGTGTGTACGCTTTTAGAAGGGAAACAAACACACAATTTTTTTTCCTAGGAATGAATGAAATGCAAGGAACCCCGGATGGGTCCCACCGGGTGTGCCAAAATGTTTCACCTTTTTCTTAGATTGTTTCTTTGAATGGTTGACGAAACAGATAGGGTAATGGGCGTAGGAGGAATACCTGTTCAAATGTTGGTTGATGGGTTGTTACACGCGTATGACTTCTGAATCCATAGCTGATCGTGAGAGCTTCCTTTTGGCTAGGAGGAACTACCTGTAATGAAAGCAAGACCACCAGAAAGAATTAAAACAATATGGGCAGTGAACTGCCTAGCGTAAGCTAGATTCGAGAAGTATGATACTTCCTAGATGGCTGTCAGTCCACTATTTTAAACAAATTAATGCTAAAAACAAGGTAAATCCTATTGTTATTTTAAAATGATTTAGGTATCTCACTTAAAACACAATAAGAAATAGATCTAATCTAACAGGCTAAGCTAGAATAGAATCCATAGGTCAAATGGTTGGTTCTGGGTTCTGCAGGTCTGATAAAGGTCTCGGGTAGGTCACCGGTGAATGATGGTGAGATAAAATTAGGTGGATAGGTATCTGTTCTAAGGTTGTGTGGGCAAACACAGAGACTGAGTGTCGGTCAGGGGTGACCGACCGACAGTTAGGTATAACCTGTGCCTGGTTACTGTGAGATCTGGGGAATGTCACAGAACAAGGGGCTTTTGGTCTTCTTTGTGATTGCACAAAGGATTTGGTTGGTCGGGATGAGGTAATGGGTGACTGGAGTAGGTTTTAGTAAGGTTTTAATGGGTCTATGGAGGTGAAAAGTGTTGGAGATGGTCAATAAGGAGCAAGATAAACAATGGGTGATAAAATAATGATGAGATGAAATAACCAGGAAAGTATGACGTTATACTTACTTGGATTTCATTTCTGAAAGTCTGTGTGTGAAGGATGGAGGTGCTGATGATGGGTTTGGAGGCTGCAAGTGATCACCAACCTGAAGAAAATCTTCTTCATGGGCTGCATGCCCACTCCTCTTTGCTTGTATGAATCTGATCTTGGCTGGGATGGTTGTGCAGGAAAAGATGCTCAATCTCCTCCCTTGAATGTGAGTTCTTACTGGAATTGGCTCTCTGAAGATGTGTTATCTTTTTGAGATCTTATTCTTGCTCGTCAACTTTCTTTCTTTCAAACTTCCAGGTTCAAGTTCCAACCTTGAGAATAAAGTTGTTTTGGGGTTAAAAATGGGTAACCGACGGCGGTCCGGACTTAACCGGCGATGGTTAGGGGTAACCAATGTCAGTCAAGGCGAGATTTCCTAGGTTTACCAAACTTAGGGAGATCCTCCTGATTTCCTTGGATCTTGTGTCGTTATCGTCATGGATTTGACTGGGAGCTTCTTGTGAGCGTGTTGGAATGTGGTTAGAGGGAGTGTAGGCATTGATTTTCAAGGTTTGGGGTAAGTCTTAGTTAGTTATGGTAACTTGTTAAGAATAGGTCTTAGGGTGAGTTAGCTTGATGAGGTGTCTAGGTGAAGTGTTTGTGTGGATATTATATAAATTAAGATATTTAAATAATAAATATGGTGAGGATAATGAGTTAATTTAATTAAATTAATTAAATTAATACACGTGGGGTAAAGGGGGGGCTTATATGTCAAAGGACGAAGGGGGAATGAGACCTAATTTTAGTATCTACATCTTTCAGAAAAAAAAAATTTCCCTCTATCAATCTAATTGAAAAAAATTTAAATTCCAAAAATCTCTTTGGACTGCTAGAATAATAAGCATGTAACTCACGTATCAATTCCTCCACTCTAGCTACATTTTCAAATCTGCTCACAATTTTGTAAGCCAGATTCATCATGTGAGCCATAAAATGGACAACAACCATAAATGGAGAAACAATTTTTTGAAGTCTAATGCAGAGACCATTTCTAGCTCCTTACATCATAGTTACACCATCAATTCTGACACAAACTAATTTTGTTGCAATGGAAAATTCATCCATTCCAGTGACATCTTTCAGATTTGAGACCACCAATTTATAAATATTTTCAGAATTACAATTCTCAGTCATTTTATGAATTTTTAAGAGGTTTGGAGTTCTTATTTCATTAGCAAATGTATAAACATGAATATAAATCCATGAAGTATTATCAACTGTAGTAACCTCATCTATTAGAAGGGAAATATACTTAGCATTTTGAATACACGGTTTTAGATCCTCCTTTTCTACTAGAGACAGACATTTTGCAATTTCCTAGCCACTGGTATTTGACCACAGAGATTGAGGAACGTTCTATAGACCAATAACTTGATACAAAATTTTATTTTCTCTGAAAGCTGACATCAGTCTTCATCTTTTCAATATAAGGAATACTGTAGCAAATTGAATACTTTTTGCATGCATTTCTGCCTCCATATATTTGTTCATTCTCTCTACTATGGTCCCACCTTTTTCATTTACATATTTCATACGTTTTTGTTACTTTTCATATTATTCTACATATTTGACATGTAGACATATTTTTTATCTTTCCATTTATATGTACTGACTATGTTGCCATCCTTATGCTTTTAGGAAATGTATATTTTCCCATAATGCTTTTCAATTGTGTCCAGTTTGAGTTGGATCGTGTGATCCTTCCCATATTTCCAACCACATATTTTGCATTGACATTGTGTTGGAACATCATTACCATTTTCAGTGTACACAAGTTCGATAAATAGATATTTTGTAGCCCATTCGAACTAGAATTCCCTTATAATTGTCTAGATTTTCCTCTTTCTTTTAAATTTTTTTCTCTTTTTCTCTTGGGGTTCAACTTCTGCATCTAGGCTCTCAACAAGAATATCTTGATTCTCATGTCTCCTTTTTCTCAAAATAGACCTTGGAGTATAAGCTTCCCCTACTAGTGTATCATGAGAATTCGATGAATTTTCTTGTACTTCTATGTCATCAAGGGACATCATGGTTTCCTCAACATATACTGGATCATCAATATATTTAAATTGATTATTTTGTGAAGGAATTTCTTAAAGGTATGCATATAATTCTATTAAATTGTTACAAATATAGTATTAATTTTATCTATAGTTAAATTTTTACACAGTACAAAGAGTTCCAAGAGCATTCTCAAAAAAAAAAAAAAATACTGTAAGATTAAATACCCTGTAAATAGCACAAGCCATTTACCGATATTTTCAGCTGATACAAAAACCCCCTTCATTTTTTTGTGATTTTTCAAAATTACCAAGCAAGGTATTTCTAGTATCCTTGGTTGAATTAGTAACCTTCTTACCTTGATTTCTAATATCCATGACTACTTAGGGATGGTGCTTATGTTCGAAGTCTTTGAGATTTGATGGTTTAGGGTTAGACGGTAGTGGTTGGATGGTAAAGGGTTAGACAGAAAGGCTTGGATGGTTCTGTGGTTGGACAGAAAAGGTTTAGACAACTGAGGGGTTGGAATGCTCACTGCTGAGGGGTTAGATGGATGAGGGGTTTGACGGATGAGGGGTCTGACGGATGAGGGGTTGGACAGCTCAGGGTTGGACAACTAAGGGTTTGGACGGCTCAACGTTGGACAACTGAGGGTTTGGATGAGTTAGGCTCTAGGGGTTAAACAGTCAAGGGTTGGATGGCTCAGAGTTGGACGGCTTAGGTGTTGGATGGCTTAGGGTTGGAGCACTTTGAGTTGGACAGCTGAGAGGTCTAAATATGCACACAAAATGATTCAAAATGGTGGTGAATTACATTTATAAGATCTTATATATGTGTAAAATCTAGGCGAAATGAATAGTATAAGGGACATTTCAGTTGAATTTTTTGGTGAATAAGTTGGCTACGAATCATAGAATATGCACTAATTCAAATTTCCATAATCCTAAGTTTTTCGCGAGATTACAAAAATTCACCACTAAAAATTTCCCTGACAACAAGTGAATACCCTCCAAAGTAGGATTCACTTTTGTTGATTATAAAGCAGACAAAAAGGTGTACCACTACACCCATCACATAATTTCTACAGGGTTACAATTGCATTAGCTAAAGACTAAAAGTGGTCAACGTAAAAAATTGAGACTAGATGTAGAAGATCATGAAAAAAAATTATAGGTCATTGAACAACGAGCTGAGCCACTTGGTATTATATAGAAGGACCTATAATATTATATATTGATTTCTTCTTAATGGAATATTTTATCTATTTTATTTTTCACTTTGGCATACATACTTGACAAATCTCTTTCTATGAATTAAAATTTATAACCTCATATCCTATATATATATATATATATATATATATATATATATATATATATATTATGGATTAAAATTTCTTGCTATGAATTTAATCTTATACCAGATGGGGTTATGATTACGTACGTATGTGATCATTCTTATTACTACACTTACAAGTTCCTATTACACATTATTGATGATTTATTGCTATGAATTTAAGCTTATACATGATTGTACTATACAATTATTACTTGTCCCTCATTCTTTAAGTCCCTCATTCTTTAATAAAATAAAAATCAATTATTACAAGATTGAAGAGGTATTTTATTAAAGATTGAAGGAAGTGTTGAAGAAATCCCACATTTAATATTTTATGTCTTCATATTATACAAAGTAAAAGGGAAAGGAACTTTTATCACATGCATTAGTTTTATTCATAGATATTTACATAATACAGAGGTGGTGATTTCCTATGGTGGTGTTGATCATAGCTCACACTTCTATGTGTTTTATGGATTTGAGTATTCTTAAGGGACATACTAATTTCTCATGTTGATTGATTGAGAAAACTTTATCATGAAGGATTTGGATACTTGAACTATATATATACAACAAATGAGTTCCAAAAACTTGGTGCTAGGTATACATAACATATCTTATATTAATGGTATTTTTAGATATTGTGTACATGTAAAACAACATCATTACCATTTTTCAAAAATCAAGTTGATGATTTCTTCACTCATTTTCAAATTAACATTGGAATGGAGGTCACATTTTCTAAATTATTTAAAACTATGCAATCAAATTTGAGTTGATGATTTCTTCTCTCGTGGATGGTTGTAACTAATATGCATCATTTTAAGTTAAAAAAAATCAATGGATGTTCCTGTTCAAATGAGCCTTCCATTTTACATTGTGCAAACTTACTCAAGATGGAAAAAATGTGTCTTTCTAGATGTATATTAATTTCCCTCTCATTTTTCACTTATGTGTATTTTTTTCATCCCTTGCCATCCAATGTTGCATTTTCCCCTACCCCTTTTGTATGTCACCTCTTATGTTTTTTATTTTCCCCATTTTAGTTTCTCTTTTTCTGCATCTTATATAATAATTTGAAACAGTTTTTTAGTGTCCTTAATAGATGCATATTTTCCACACGTTTGTAAATGGTATTTTACACTAGCAAGTTTGTTTCTAAATACATTATTTTCATATCTGAATTAATTATATTTTACACTAGGTAAGCCTATAAATTTAACTTTCATTTAAGTTAGTAACAATTTGAATACTTGATATAAGGATTAAATAAATGTATTTTTTAGCACTTTCTTTCTTCCCTTTTTCATTCTTTAGATAAGGTGAATTGATTTCAAAATGTCAAATATTGCTTGGATTAAATCAAATAGTTGGGGCTTGAATTTAAATTATAAATAAGTCAATGCAAGTGTTGTGCTTGAAATTCACCTACTCAAATCAAATCTTAAATAAAATTTTGGAGATGAAATTAATACTATTAAACATAACAATAATATTGTATAAATTATATATGAACTAAAAAATTGTAATGAAACTCAAATAATATAACTCAATGTAGAATATTCCTTGAGATTGAACTAAACAACTATCAAATAGGAGTTGGATTTTATGTATCATTTAAAACATCTCTTTGTATCTCTTAACACATGAAACTCTTTGATATTCAAAATAAACATTCAAACCTTTCTCGGGTTGTATTTGATGAAATATAACAAAACTATGTACGTATAAAAATTTCAACTCAAAATAGTTAAGAACACCGACTCATAAAAAAATTAATTTATGCTACATTACATATCAAAATATAAAATTCATATCGAATGAATATATATAAAAATATAAAACCACACTTCTAAGAGTCACACACGAACACGCACACGCACACGCACGCGCACACGCACACACGCACGCACGCACACACGCACGCACAACACACACGCACACACACACGCACACACACACACGCACGCACACACACGCACGCACACACGCACGCACACACGCACGCACACACACGCACGCACACACACACACGCACACACACACACACACACACACACACACACCACACACACACACACACACACACACACACACACACACACACACACACAACGAAATGAGTCTCTGAATCTATGGGACTACCATCCACAACCTCGACACTAGCAAATAATTCGACAAGGTAGCCAAGTTGACTCAGATCCAGAAAATCAAGATCCATGATGAGCTCAGTCAAGAGTTGTGTGTATGTCATATGGGTAAATTGTGTGCACCGTGAAGCACCATACACTGGAGCAGAAGCGTAAACACACAACTAAACATTCAATATTAATATTAATAAAGTAATGATGAATTAAAATAAATTTTAATTAAATTAAGGTTTAATTTTCATGCACCAGAATAGAAAAGTGTTGAACATCGGATGTGATGATCCCATGAATAGGAGGTTTAACTATAATAGTGGCATTAGTACCCTGAATAGAAGATACACTACCGCTCTGATCTATAAAATCCAAAACCCCCGATAGTGGAATGTTGCAATGTCATGCAATCACCTCATATGCACGCAACAAGTTGAAAGTCATGTTACGTCCTAGCTAACGTTTCTGAGTGGGATATGTAATCGACTGGAAGTCATCTGGGAAATCAAATGTGCATGAGTGTATACCTTTCCGTGTGCATCACCACTGCTATTACGACCTCCACTTCTAATACCGTGTCTATCAAGATGTTAACCCATACGGTCAAAAGAGATCTATTGGGTCTCGCGATAAATGCTCGCAAGACCCTTGATATCACCCTCATGTGCACTCATAATGAAAGGTGTTGCGACATCCTGAAAGTCTACTAAGAATGTTCATGGACTCAGTACAAGTTATCACGTGTCAACAACTACAGGATCTCCCTCCTATTGATATGGCTACCTATGGCTAATACAACCACGCCCCTTCCCGTAATAACTAGGTATGTCTAAATATTTCACCTTTAGGTTTAGGTGAACCTTAGCATGTAACATAAGTATGAAATATAATGTTAATAGGTCATTATTTGGAAATTGACCTTGAGAGGCCACAAATATAAGATAAAGAAAGCATGCACAAAGGGGACATGAATATTTTCTTACATAATATGCCCTTATTTTTTGTTTTCCTGGATATAAACTCCAACAAGACCTCTTAACGAATTTCTTATCATAAATTCATAATTGAATCTTATTATATCCGACATCTCCTAAGACACTTAATTTTAATGATTCCATAAAAAAAAAATTGTCTTAGAATCAAATGGGTTGTATGTTTTCAAGTTTGTTTCTATTGTTCGAAGATCCACCAATATGTTTTTCACAATGGTCTGTATAGTTCCCAACTATAGTTGGATCCTCGAGAATAGATTACAATTTTGCAATCTCTAATTCAGTCCTCTCAAACAAATTAGGAGCAGAAGAAGACATGACTATAAAAAAAGGAAAGTAAAATTCAATTTATAATACTTTTAATGAAAATATAAATATGATTTTCAAGCTTGAATGCAAATAATCAAGAAAATAAGAAAATGCATATCTTATTGTCATTTGTAATAAAAACTCACTAACATAGAATTGCCATTCAAAAAATGGAATTTTTGATTATTTGAAAGGTATAAAAAATACATTCAATAATAAAAAAATAATGACATCACCAAATAAATTTAGAGACATAAGGTTCTATAAATATCATTTTATTTTATAAATGAAGTTGGATACAAAGCTTCAAGTTACTCTTCCTTTCTAACAAAAATTTAGATAGCATAAAAATTTCCCTTGATTGATTTACATATTTATAAGATGAAATTCATAACTGATTCTTGAGACTCTTCAACTACCCTATTTTAAAACTTACAACGAAAATAAATCGTACAAGTCAAGCTTAAATCAAAGTTAAATGAATAATGTAAAATTTAAGTTATTCCATTATAAGTATCACATAGTAAATCAAGCTCAAATGGGATAGTTCTAGTCATTTATCTTGGTTAATACTCATGCAATTGAATTGTAAGAGTTATATAAAGTTTGAGGCTATGCAAAATACAATATTTTTGTTAAAGGCTTATACCAAGTAACAAGAAACATCAATGGAATTTTAAATCAATATTAAAATTCCCAATTTCTACTTGATTACTTTAACATTGTATGAAGGGAGTCAAAAAATGCAAAAAAACCTTCATTTAGGTGAGCTATAAAATGTTATACAAAGCATTAACATGACTATACAACAATATGTTGATTATTATTCTTAATATTTGGTGTTATTTGGAATACATCACTCAAAGTATCATCTATAAAATAGAGTTTCTATTTCTTTCCTAGATGGGTCGTGGTATTTAAATCTTAAGGAAAGAAATATGAGATTTAGGCAATTGTGTTAAGGGTTAGTAATGATCTACAACACTATATAATAATTAGTTCCTATTTGTTTGTACTAAACAAGGCACTTTGAACCATGTCAACATGAAAATATGTCATGCACAAGTTAGGAGGGTGTGTTAGGATGAGATTCGTCCTATTTTCCATGCTTACAATATTGTTGAGCTTTCATTGAAGCTAGTTGAGTCTTCCAAGGAGTTAGTTTAGGAGTTTATTTTGGTCAATTGTAAATTTTTGAATGAATGATTGGAAGGAAAACCATTGTAAATTATTATTATTGAATGAATAATATATGGGTGTGGATTGAAGAAGAAAAAGAGTAATATTTTTACAATTTTTTGATTGTTTTCCTTTGTACTAGCAATAGACTGTGATAGGGCAACGAGTAAGAAAATAACACTAAGATAAGACAGATCTATTTCTCCCTACTGTGACTTTAAACACATCAAAAAGGTCAACACAAGACCTATAAAATTTATTCGGGGCCTTGACAGTGAATTTTGGGGTTTTTATAGCTAATTGTGTGTTCACGGGCTCTAACTATTGCATCGAATTATAAGATATTTATCTAGCCAAATAAATCAAAATTTGGAGATCCTATGTGCCCTAGAAGGAATTTTAAGTGTGTGAAATATCAAATTTGGATCATTTATTCAAGTACACAAACCATGAATTCCTCATCTACAGTCCTAAGAAAGAGGGTTTAAGATTGTCTTTGATCATTTTCTTAGAGGAATTGATACTTCAAGGCTTGAGCTTACTAGAAGAGATCATTATCACCAAAAATAAGGTGTGGGGAGTGGTGTTTAGGAATATCTCCCTTATTTTTCCCATGTTATTGAAAATTAGCATCAAACAAGGCCTAACAGGACTGTCTTAGTTCTATTTTCTCCAATTCCGTACAAAGAAACCCTGGGTGAAAATTACACATGTTATCTAAACCCTTAAAAGGGTATCTTAAATGGTTTTGGTAAGTTTATACTCTTACGTGAATTTAGAATACATTGGATATATATTGAATAAATATTGTTTTGTTCCTTGTAACAGTCATCAGTTGGTTGCTTAGTTGTATTTCTTTTATTTGCAATTCTTTCTATTTATTTCATTTTTTGACTACTATGTTAGGTTCCTAAAAATAGTAATTGCCTTGTTAATAAGCACATTGAAAGAATACCACAACATACTCGTGATGCCTATTGAAAAAAAAAATTTGTGATGCCTAGTCATGATACAATAGATTAAATGGGGTAAATTTTTTCTATTTTCAACATTTAAGGAAAAAAACAATTTCAGAACTAGCTATTCAACTAGGGTTTAGTTTTTTTTGCCCAATTTTTATAAAAAGGAAAAAATATCACATACCTGGAGGGCTGAGGATGCTCGTGGGCTCAATGTGGGATTTTCATGGGCTCCAATTCACTATGGTTGTGGGCTCTGACTCGCAGTGGGTGCAGGGATGATTCGTAAGTCAGGTGAGCTCTATGGGATCTTTGCACAAAGGAGGCAGGTGGAGGAAAAGTGAAATCCTCTGTGCCACCTTTAATATATAAACTAGGGGGTTTGTGCGAAGGTGATTCACCCAAGTTTGGGGTCACGTGAACACCCCCTTCATGTAAACCCATTTCCATGCCATAAGTGGAAATAACATATGCTACGTGGCACTTTGCAAGAAATAGGTTCGCACGAAGGGGGTGTTCATGTGAACCCCCATAATTTTTGACCCCACCACATTTCCCACTCATGTTTTTTGGACAATGAGTGTGACACAATACCATGCATTGACTCTATTATTCTTACGTAATTAAACAAGTACCATAATCATATTAACCATACAAGATCCATGCTCAGTTATGTCAATCACCATTATCCAACCACATAGATCCATTATATTAATTGTTTTAAAACATAGAAGCTTCATACATACTCATTATTAACACCATAAGTTATGTGTGCTCAAAAATCCATAGCATGACTCTATTAAAACATGAATGATGTCTAAACCGTGTAAATCAATACATATTTATACATAGTAGGGACTTTCCCTTCACTGCCTAATCACCCTCAAAATAGACTGGATGCTAAGAATAGTCATACGCCCTTACATGATAAATATAAAATCCTGTAAGCTCGCTAATAGTAGATCATCTAATAATAAATACCATTATAATCTTATTAATAGCTAAAGTCTATGCATAGCGCTTGATCTTCCTCTTGTCCAAAATAGCCTTTTTGTGCTCTTCATGTCTTCATAGTATTGTGTTCTCTACACTCCATGTCTATAATTAGCCTTACATTGAAAAAAACCAAGTCCTGAATCCCCAATTTTCCTGCGTGATCTTTGTTCCACCATCCTTATGCACACACCTATGCAACCTATGTCTGCACACCCAATCCTTATGATCCAGGCAGCAATTCTAGTGGCGCAACTTCTAGAGACCATAACTTTTGCACCGTACCTCTGATTGACTCCGTTCAAAAGGCAACGGAAAGCTTGGAATGTGTAGGATGTGATGAGAAGGTGTCAAACTTTGTTCGGCAATGTTTGACCCCCGAAATCCATGTTTAAGGGGCCCAAATTGTGATTTTTGTAGTGCTGTCTAAAAATAGTAAATTCTAAAAATAGTATGTTTCGCAAAATTAGTGCACATGTAAGTCTTGGAAGATGAAGCACCTCGTCTCCCTCGAGACTGGTGACCTTCCACATATTTCTAGGTGTCCTTTCGTATTTATAAAATTATTATAAATACATATGTAACCGGAAAAGGGATAGACATCTCTTGGCAGAGATAATTGATGTAATTTGAAGTCTTTGAGTAATTTACATCTCTTTTCAGAGATAGTTGTTTTGCAATTCATTTGGCACATTTGTTGATATGTTCCTTAAGTCTGAAACCCCTTGGTTTTGGATCACCTTATGTGCCTTCAATACTTATGCTACATTTCATCTTCCCAACATTATCCCACACTTCCTTCATTATCATCCCTGGAAATGGGAAATCATAACTTATCTCTCCATGAACATAGAATAAGGAATGAAATAGTAATTGTATAAAAGAATGAAATAATTCTTGGGTGCCATACACATGTGCAGACATAATCAAATCTAGTTTTTATTATTTGATCTTTGCTTATAGCTCATTCTAATCACTTAGCGCTTGATTAGTTTTTTCTAGGATGTCTACAAGTACTACATATAATTCATCTAAAGTCATGTTCTCAGCTTTATTCTACAGCACCATGAGAACATTGGCCATTCTTGAGACCATCGCTTCCATCATATTTGTCCATCGCGTGATGAGTTTTTCAATATCCTTTATTCTTTCCTTGAGATGGACCTAGGCTGTTGTAAGCGCATCACGTTTTTCTTCTACCAATGTTAGCCTCTCCTCACACCCAAGTGATTCATTATTTGCTACCTAAAGGACCTCATTATCCTCTTCTATATTCCTTGTCTTTATTATCACATCAGGCATTGCGCATATATTTAAGGCCAAATCCACCTTTTTCAGTTCATCCTTCAAGGTCTGCAATATATATTCATATCTTGTATTTTTTTGTGCAGCAGATGCCTTGGCCTTCTCTTCATGTGCTACAACATCCTTCAGTTATGAAATATGCACTGGACTTTCTTTCATTTCCATTCGAACAAGTGTGTGCACATAATGCATCACAAACAAAAATGTTTCCAGCACTTTCTTTTCTAATTGCAGCCTTTTCTCCAAAATTTCATCTACAACCTCCTCCTCCATACTTGCCAATGCTTCCACATTTTCTTCAGATTTATCCTTCTCTATTGTTAGATGCTTTATCTCAATATCTTTATCCTTCTTGTCATCCAACAATGTCTAAATATTTACCGTTTTATCTATGGTTCTATGTGCAACCTCGAAAGATACCTTTGTCAATATGTTTCTCAACTGCTCGTCTAACATCACAAGAAGCTTGATAGTCACATGGCATGAGTGTGGTTCTTTCTTCATTCTACGTGAAACATACGATTCTTCACATACGTCAAATTCAGGATCATTCATATGAGTCTTCATGCTTTAAGATAATTGGTTTTGTGTGTGCGTAGTGTCCATGTCTACATCCATCAGCTCCCATCCATAAAGTTCATTGGGATCCAAAGTGCTTTGGAACCTCACGCATATGATCTTGGTTGGGTGATAAACATACCCAACTATATTCATCTCATTGATTTATTCCTCCTTTCCTCTTCCCGAGTGCTTACCTTTATGGATTTACATGCCTGAATCCAACAATAGTTCTTCACTTGTCTATGTAGTATGAGGCGCACCTGAAGGATAACCCTTATCTATATCTACCTCTATATCCATAGTACCACTACCTATCTCCTATTCCTTTAACTCCTTTGCATCATTTTTTAATTCTTCTTCTTGAGGATTTTCTACATCCTCAGTGTGTAGTGGAGTGTTCGGCGTGTTGTCCCCAGATTTCTCATCCTCATCATCCTTGGTGGGGATGTATCTATGCCTTTTCCTCACAGGTTTTGTCTTCACAAGATAATTCCTAAGTGACCTTATGAACGGATGTGAAGGTCATATGCCTTTATTTCTTGTTCTTCTCAACACCTTTTTAAATTGTGGGTCCCCAGCGCTCTGTTCCACATTTACCTATATATCACTTGTTTCCACAACTTCCTCATCTTGTTTCTATAATGGGGGGTTTCCTCATGCGGTATATTCTCTCTAGCAGTAGGTTGCCTCCTATTATGCACCAATCCACCATTGTATTATTTCTCTTGTTCGCCCTCTTCTTCTTCCTCTTCATCAAGGGGAAAAGTATCGTCTTCATCTTGTAGCATGTCGACTATATGCTTCCCGTTGAGTGGTCCAAGAAGCTTGAATTAATTTTCGACATATTTCCCATTTTCTAACTTGTGCTTAAGGTAGATCTAAATAATTATTTCCCAATACTTTCCAATTTCCAAACTTGTAGCCTTCATGTTAATATCATATGACATCAATTTTTAAATGTATGTCGACTTACTTCGGTAGGCGTAGCTTTTTCTGATGGTATGATAGTCACAATCTACCTTGTCTAAATTGAACAAAAACCTTCACAAATTTGAGAACCAATGAATTGATTCCTGAAAGTAATACATGATGAAGGCATAGGGGAGTTTTCAGCACGGGCTCCATTTTCCATCCTTCAAACCAAAATGCGCTATGCAAAAGTGATGATAAACATAAAATTGTACCTATTTGTCAAATACTAAAGGAAGATCTTTGGGTATTCTCCATTCTTCCTCAAACGTAGTGTGCAGGCATGCATACCAAAATTATACTATCTTCTTGAAGGGTCTGCTCATGCATCCATCACAAGTATACACTGCAAATATCTCTACAAGTGATAGCTTCTCCTCAGGGTATTGTCATATGTTGTCTTTTGTCCCGTCGGGCACTCCAATCTCTAGGAACACAATAGACAAAAGGATTGCACAAAACTTATCTTATCTCCTTCATGCACCTCTGCAATAATGGTATTATCCATAAATTTGGATAAATTATAAACTACGCCTTTTTTCATCTTCTTGGCAATTTACAACCACATCATGTTTACTTGTGACCATTACTCCTGGTTATTCAACTTTGTTAAGGGGTGTGTTACTACTTGAACAATAAGGTACTTTTGCAACTTATCAATGTCCATTCTACACACCCCCTTTGTGTAACCCATGGCTTTCCTTTTGGTTTTTGTGCCTTCCTTATCTATGAGATTGCTACTAATTTATTTTCCTGAACTCCTTAATCTGGTCAAACTCTCCATCAAGAGCGCATTATCCTCATCCATCACCTAGTAAAGTAGAAAATTTCCTCATGGAATCTTCTCATCAACCACTGATACAAATTCTCTAGTCTTCCAAAATAGGGGAGTTCATAAGGTTGCAAAAATCCCACCTTTGTCAAAAATATTTCACCCACATCATCATAAATAGCCATATCATTCTCTATTCTCAGAGATTTATTTACTATCAATAACTTGTCCAATTCATCTTTTTAATCTATTTTTGTGGTTATAATCACTTACTTTGTAACAAAAAATGTGTGAATCCTAATCGTGGCCCATTAAAACCCCTTCTATATATTGCATATCTGAAAAACGGCTCTCGAGGGTGTCTTCAACTTCTACTTCAACTTCCTTCTACTTTATCACCCTTATAGCCACTCGAGGTTCTCTCTTTGGTGTCATATAAACTATAAAAGTTTGTTCTTGTAACTAATTTGAGCTCTGTAACTCAAACCCATGTGCCCTAGCTCAAACCGGAACCTTAACTTCTGATTCTTCTCCATGTACGCCTTTGTTTCACTCAAACACCTTCTCTAATGGAGTTCTAACCAATTCCATTCACAAATTTATCTGGTTTAGTTTGTAATATAACTCTCATACTTACATGCAATGATCTTAGCTTGCTCTTAAACTCTCTCGAATTCTTCTCAATCGCAAAGGCAAAAATGAATTCCCAACACCACCTTTTATAACTTTTGAAATATTTTCTACATTTATTTCTCTCCACCTACCATCGTAATCATCATTAATTTGGATTTTATTCCTTTTTCTGTGCTGATTTTTATGTTCCTCAGTCATAGCCTTCTAGTGCACCTACTACTTCTTGGCCACATACCTCCTTTCGTGCGCCTTCATGTGCCGAAGTATCTATCCACTGAACCTTTCAACAAGTAGTTTCCACTATTGTAGCCTACCTCACATTACATTATGCATCCATTCATCCATGTGTGGTCTTCATTCATGAGAAATATTCCTATGTCCACACCTTTACTTTAAGCACTTGCACAATATTTTTCTATGCATTTCCATCTCTCACAAGACGTTTAAACTTGATCCATTTATCCTGTATAAAATCCACCCCACACTAAAGGTATGTGTGGTCCTCTGTGCATAAACTCAATTATAAATTAATCATCTTCTAGAATGTAAGTGCACTTACTACATAAAACACTAGACTAAATTGACAAAGCATATCAATATTGAAAGGAAACACATATAAAGAAATACATTAAAGTAAATCTAATATAACTGGAAAAGTTGCCTTATTATAAACATCAAGAAGAATTATTTATAGTAGGCCTTCAACCTACTCCTGTTGAAATAACAGAACAACCATGTCCCATCTAACGCCTCTAAATGGAAAGTTCCTTAATTAAGTATGTAAGTCCTAACCAATGCACTTTGAGCATTTCAGGGTGGCGCAAGAACTTTGAGTCATAAAGAAAAATCATCTGTCCAACTTCAAACTTCTTATCCTTGATATGCCTATCATGTGATGCCTTATGCCTAGCCTTTTCTATCTTCTGAATCCATGTGGAAATGGTGTGGCATTCATCCAACTGCATCAGTTTATCAATGTGCTCTTCAAGCACTTGTTCATCAACCAATCCTCCTATGCATGCAATTCATAGAGAAGGTAACATAAATTCTACTAGCAAAACATCATATGTGCCAAACACCAACTAAAAGGGTGTGGCCTTATTTAACCTATTGTAGGTTGTCTTATATGCTCAAAGTACAGTAGAGACTTTATCATCCCAATCTTTCCTTCCAACATCACAAATCTTAGTCAATGTGTGGCTCAATATCTTTTTGAAATCTTCAGCAATTCCATTAGCCTAAGGGTGATAGGGTGTTGTTTTATGGTGTTCCACCATAAATTCTGCCAATACTATCCTAATAGTCTCATTAAGAAAATGGTTACCCTTATTACTTGTCAAACTCAATGGGCATCCATACCTGCTGATTATATTCTCCCACATAAACCTTATTACCATAGTTGTAATGGAATCCTTTGTATGCACCTCTTTTTCTACCTTATAAGATAATATGTACAAGTTATAATGTAGCAAGATCTGGTCCTACACATGGGTGGGGAAATAGGACCCACAAAGTCAATTTCTCACTTTTCAAAAGGTTCTACACTAGAAATCAGCCTTAAAGGCATTTCATCTTTATGCTCAAGATTTCCAAGGCACTGAAAATGATCACAAGCCTTGCAATATTTTTTATATTCCTTATACAGTGTTCCCACCATAAACAAGCAAGTAAAATCTTGTGTACGGTGGCATCTCCTACATAATCTCCACCAGCAATTCCCCCATGAGCTTCCTCCATAATGGCTTCACACTCATGTTCAAGCACACACCGACACAAAAATTCATCCCAGTCTAGTTTGTATAAATCTCCACTAATCAACATGTAAGGTGTAACACGGATGGCAAGTTTCTTCTTCTCTATACTCTTCATTCCCTTTGGCACCACACTAGTCTATAAAAAGACAAAAATGTATTCTAAGTCATAGGGCATGTGGTTCAATCAGAATAATTATGCATTTGACATTGTATCCTCAATGCTTTGAGTGTCTTCTCTTAAAATAATCCTTGATAAATGATCTGGTCCATAATTTCTCTTTCCTAATTTAACCACCATTGTAAAATTAAATTCTTGGAACAACAAAATCCAATGGCATATGTGCCCCTACAAAACGGGCTTGTTCACCAAGTACTTCAATGCCATGTGATCTGTATAGAAAATAAAATGTGTTTCCATAAAGTATTATTGGAAATTAAGCAACACGTAGATCATGGACAAGGCTTCACGCTCTGTCATTGTATAGTTCTATTAAGCTAGGGTCAACTTCATGCTTAACAAACAAATAGGATGATGAAGAATACCTTATCCAAGATAGTTAATACCACGCTAATGGCCATGTCAGAGGCATCCACATACACATGAAAAGGTTTGGCCCATGAAGGAAAGCATAGAATAGGCATTGTAGTAAGTATTTCCTTCAATGTCTCAAACACACATTGTTGCACTTCACCCCAATGGAACTTGCCTTTACTCTTCAATAATTCTTCTAAGGGTGTGATAATCTTAGCATAACCTTTGATAAAATTCCTATAATACCCTATGTTTCCTAATAATTTTCACACCTCACTCTCGTTAATGGGTTTCTCTAAGACCAAAATGACAAAAATCTTAGCAGGATCCATTAACAAGCCTTCTTTACAAATAATATGCCCTAGCAAGGTCCCAAAAGGTGTAGAAAAAATACACTTCTTAATGTTTAAGGAGATGCTCAACTACCAGCACCTCTCAAACATAAGTCTTAAATTATCACAGTGATCTTTCACTAGCCCATAAACTATCCAATCATCCAAGTAAACCTATAAAAATTTATGAATGAAGTCTTGGAATGCTTGCACCACTATCCGTGAAAAACCTATAGGTGAATTTTTCAATCTAAATGGCATAACTTTGTATGCAAAACTTCCTCATTCAGTGGTGAAAGATGTCTTCTCTTGGTCCTCTTTAGCAATCCTTACTTGATGATATCTATAAAATCCATTAGTGAAGGAGTAGATCTCGTCCCTTGTAAATCCTTCTAAAATCTCCTCAGTAAAAGGTGTGGGGAAGGGATCAATTACACATACCACATTCAACTCCCTATAGTCCAAAAAATTCTTATTCTTCCATCTTTCTTTATACTTATCACCATAAGGCTAACCCATTCTAACTCCTTGATGGGCTCAATGATTCTGGAATTCAACATCTTATCAATTTCTTCCTTTACCTTGACATGCAAATTAGAATTCATCCTGTAAGGCCTCTTCCTAACCAGGCGCACACCCTTGTTTATCTTTATCATCATCTCACCCAATAAGTGATGTACTCATTTCAATTCATGATAGCCTCTAGGAAACAAGTTCTAGAAGTTGTGCAGTATCTTAATTACTCTAGTAACCTCTGAGTCAGACTAGTAATCTTCATTGATGGCCTCCTTAATTTCAACATTTTTCCCAATGTTGACCTTCTTAGTTTTCATAGGATCATGATACACTCGTGTCTTCTCATCCACAGTATCTAAGACCTCACGCATACCCTCAGTATTCTTAACATCCAAATTCTCTACTTCTTCATCATTAATTATGTAGACCATCTTTCCTTTTTCTTTTTCTAGGCAATTGTACCCAAGTCATTCTACTTTTGTCTCTTCTTATTCAAAAATTTCCACCAAATCTAAATCACCTAGTAACTCCTGAATAAGTTCCTCAACCTTTGCACTATCTCCCATAGTCAACTACTTCATAACCTATAACGCTTCATTCATTAGAGGTTTAGTGGAAAAATAGTCAAAGGTTCTCATCATACCTACAGTTAATTATTTCTAATTTCTTGTTTCTTTATTCAACTCCACATGGACATACCATGTGTGTGCACAACCTTGCAAGGTGAAGTAGAGCTTGTATACCCATAGTGGAGGTGGCGAGGCCTCCTTCCCCTCTATTCAGATTCGCTCACATTGTTGAATATGATGCAGAACAGGATATTTACCATGAAATTCACAAATCTTAGTCAGTGCATTGCTCTAGAAAAATCGTATAGAAAAGGTGATTCTCACCTCTCACCATTCCAAAATATTATCCCTGTGGACCATCAACCAGTACATTGTTGTCCAACATAAGGTATACACAAGTATATTCCTTCTTTCCACTTGATTAGTCCACTGAACTTTCATAGCGCATAGGAACACTTCAGGATTTTCTTCACTAGTGTACCTTAGTACCTGATTAATTCCCAAATGCCTAACACAACGCAGCTTTCCTACATGTGTAACTACATTTCTCACCTCGCACCCGAAAATTTCATATGTTCAATGCACCCAATTATCACCTGCAACACTTGTAGTATCACTCAAGGCTTGTGCATCATCATATTGGAAAACTTATTCCTTTGTTGGGTCAAGCACTTCAGGATCTTTGATGGTGCACCCATAGATCATGTTCAAATCCTCTTCATTCAAAGTTTTTACATAAGGTGTAGCCTTTCCATCTATCAAAGGAGTGATCACGCACTCTTCCTTGTTCTCAAAACTTATATATCCTTTTTTAAATCACAAATCAACATTATTTGCATAACACCAAGGGTGCCCAAGTAATGTTGGAAAACTTTCTACCTCTACAAATTCCAAGACCTCAAAGTCCCTAGTAAACTTGGCCCTTTGTATAGTAATAGTAGCATCTCTCCAAACTCCAATGGGTGTGGCTTTAGTTCTATTTACCATAAATAACATATTTAAATGTAGGTGTAATGGTGGTCTCCCCAAATAAATCCATGCATCTAAAGTGAGTACATTTACTTATGCACCTATATCAATCAAAATTCTACTCAGCAACCATCCATCATCAACAAAATTCAGAGTGATCTCTTTATCATAATCAATATCATGATGAGGTAGGTTAGCGTGAAAATTTTTTCTTTCATGCTCAACTCTAGCATGCGGCATAATTCCCCTTAACCATTCTCAAAATAAAGGAATCATGTTGTCATGTCGCAGCATCTTGCAAACCTCCTTTAAATCATCCACATCCTTCTGAGGAAGCTCTTTTTTTTTCATCTCTAACTTTTGTGACTTATCTTTTAAGCATTGTATCTCTAACTTAACTTCCATGGTTTCTTGAAACTTATCTTTTAAGCATTGTATCTCACCCTGTAAGTTTCTGGTAACTTCCATGGTTTCTTGGTAAACCTCCTTTTGATGGGTAGGGTTTGGATAGTTTACATGTAATACTTCCTCCTTTGTAATAAGAGGCTTCTGGTTTGGAACTTCTTTGGTGTGCTCGACCTCAGCGTGTGTAGTGACCAACACAATCACCAACTCAGGATCAGGTCATAACTTTGGCATCCACTAATCTTCCACAGCACGTTGTACTCTAACCATTCCCGCACCCTTATCTTGTTTGTGCTTCTTACTCAAGTGTTCATACAAGTCTGGGAATTCTTCATAGTTGTGGTTCTTTCCACAGAAAGAACAAATAATATTGTGAGGGAATTCACACCTATAATGATTAGGGGATCCACATGTATAACATGTTCCTCGTGGAAATTCACTTCTTCCACCACTGCAACCTTATCCTCTGAATCCTCCACGGTAACCACAACCTCTACCTTAGCCTCCATCAGAGTGCCCTTCATTTTGATTATGCTCATGATGCTCACCTTATTCCTTAGAATTATTTGTAATACTGGTTTGATGTACACCAGTATCAACAGAATCATGAATATTATTAATCAACCTACAATTCTTAGTATCATGAGTGGTAGAACAACAAATCTTATATTAATAAGACATGTTATTTCTTATTACGTGTTGAAAAAATGGGCACTAACTTGAACTATGATCCAAGTGATAGATCTTGTAGTTTAACAACATGGCACACACTGATTTACAAGGACAACTATCCTTAGTATGTCCTTCTACTTCACAATCTGTGCACCAATTTCCATTTTGCATCTCATATGCTTAATTAGCTGAAAACTTTTCTAATTTTTTTTGCCACAACTGCAATCTAAGCATCCAAAAATGGGATAACACCAATGTCTACACTCCTTACTGCCTCAGTGTGCAGAGATTCCTCAAGTGATGCATGCGGATCTATATAAGCATTGTGTGAGAGAGCTCTTCTAAAAAACGTGATCAAACCTCCAACAAACCATTGAGCATGTTTATTTATAAGAATTTCATAAGATAACTTCAAAAAAATGGTTTAGAATTGTGCGTCATACTCCCGAAAACTCTCATCCATGCCCTACTCGATGGCCTTCAACGCGTTGATGATCTTCATCTCAAACATAGGTATATGAAACTCTTCCAAGAAAGCATCACGCAATGTAGTATAGTCTACACACATCCGGTTCAGATCATATTTCATGTACCAACTATGTGTGCACACTTACAAGGTAGTTGCAAACAAGGTTTCCTTACGCTCAGGAACTATAATCCCTTTCATGTGTTATAGTATTTCACAAATATGCACTTTCTCAGCTGCATCTTTTATTTCTCTATAGTATGGGATACAAAGAGACATCTCCATATATATTTCCCGGGGTTGGTGCATACCGTTCCCACCAAATCCAGAACTTGTATTACCTCTTGTGTTTCCTCTACCTCCAAAACCACCTGATCTATTGGATATATAAACTTTATTACCTCCTTTGTTTCCTCCACCTCCAGAACAACTAGATCCACTAGATCCCAAACCACCTAATCCTCTTAATCCCCCTCTTATAGTGATCAATGGACCAGAGGATGCACTACCTTGTATTCCAACACTTTTGTTAAAGCTAACTCTCATGGTCTACATAGTTTTTCTACTTCTATATGTAATACTAACATTCTACGTGCCCATGTTTTGTGTTGATGACAAATTTCCAGAAAATATACCTCTAACCGGACCTCCAAATAACATAGACAATGATTATGCCGCCATATATGAATAAGCTACCTGATTAACTATTAAACTTGACTACAAATTAACTATATCTATTACTAATCTATTGTCCACACTAGCTTGCTTAGTAATAACTCTGGTTAAAATTAGAAAAGCAAGTGCAAGGGCTAGGTCGCTAAGTAGAATCAAATGTGTGCCCACGGTTGTCAATATTTCTTCAAACACTCTCTCATTTGAAACCGTAGAGGGTTCTATACCATGCTTTCCCACATGGGGAAGTTCCAAATGCTCTGGTTCCACATCTTCTACGTGAGCTCCAAATCCTTCATGAGCCATCTCTCTCCATAACACCATTTTTTCCACAATTTCACCTTGCTTTGGTAAATCCATCTCAAACGCTTCATTAAACTTGAGCCTTCTTTCTTCTCTCTACCTTTCTTTCGTTAGGTCTGCCATCCTTCACCACACGTGCTCTTTCTCTCGCGTGTGGTGGGGTTTAGCTAGCCATAGGACGTTGTTCTAAATCCAGGGTCATGATCAAGATCTTAATCACTAAGGGGATACCACGTAAATATGATCATCTAGGTTTGCATAGGAACTAGAACTAAGCAACCTATGGACAAGAATAAGTAGAAACTGTGTACTCCAAAATATATCTATTCAGAACAAAACCACTCCATCAATGATCTACAACACATGTCAAAGTCAAATCATCATCTTTAAAATCAGGGAATTCATTCTGCGTCGAAACAAGTGTTTGAAACCTCCAATTTCTCTTCTATGTATAAGCAACCAACCACTTGTATAGCTCTATAGGGAAAATGTAGAAGAATGTCTCATATAGCTTGTGATAAAAAAAAATTTCAACACATGTGTGTGCATTAAATTCAATTCCAGTGATAAATATGTGAGCATACTCTTCCTCTAAATTATCTATCCACTCTTCAATATTGGCCAAGGTCAACCGGTACATATTCATCAAGCAACATCTTGGGAAAGAACTGAAAAAAGAGGTCACGATGACTAAACCAAAATGTAGTCTTATATTTTACCTAGACAACCCAAGGTGCATTGGCACATCACTCAACTATAAATGAGTTCTCACCCAAAGCACACAAGGGTACCAGGTTTCTCTTTTATGTCATCTTGTGTCAAGAAGTTAGCATGATCATACAAACATATTCCAGATCCATAATATCCAATTCAAGAATAATGCATAACATAAACTAGATCTAGATCTCAACCATTATGCATAATTAACTCATACAAGTAATCAAGATTAAGTTTACCATGCATGAACTCAGTTTCAGTATATGTCAACAACCAATATCCATCCACAAATATCCATTATATTAATTATTGTAAAACACAGAAGCTTCGTACATACTCAGTAGTGTCACCATAAGTTATGTGCACTCACAAATCTGCAACATGACTCTAATAAAACATGGATGATGTCTAAACCATGCAAATAAATACATATTTATAGGTAGTGGGGACTTTCCCTTCACCACCTAAGCACCCTCAAAATATACTACATGCTAATAATAGTCATTTGCTCTTACAGGGTAGATACAAAAACAATGCAAGTTCGTTAATAATAGATCATCTAATAATAACAAATGTTCTAGTCTTATTAATAGTTCAAGTCTATGTTTGATGCTTGATCTTCATCTTGTCCAAAACTTTTCATTCTCTTCAATTCTTCATATTTTTTTGTTCTCAACACTCCATGTCTATAATTATCCTTACATTGAAAAATGACTAAGTCCTAAATCCTAGCTTTTCCCATGCACACTCTATTCCACCATCCTTCTGCAGGAACCTACATGCCCTATTTCCACTCGCCCAATCCTTATGTGCCTTTAGTACTTAGGCAACATTTCATCTGCCCAACATGGTATACTATATGTATATGACCTAAAGGTCTAGTATGTGTATATGATAGTCGAATGTATCACAAGTAACATGTGTAATATGTGATGAAAATGTAATACGTGTATAGAACTAGTGTGTGATAGGAAAGGGTAGGTTAAAATGTAGTATTTACACTAGTATTCAAAGGATGTAATGTGTGGTACCTATGTGTAGTGTGTTAGGTTCATGTGTCAAAATCCCTCAACAATTAAGTGTGAACCAAATACAAGAGTACGACATCGGGTAATGACCGATAGAAGTACGTATAGTAATGTTAACATGAGATATGCACCTATGCTTATGTGGCTATAGTATTATTACCCCCAAGTGTATGAAATTGAATGATCTATGTTGTAAAGGTGAAGGGATAAATCCTTGCACTTGACACAACCAACAATGAATGGGGAAGTTGATGCCCTAAGGAGGATGGGACAAAAGATGTATGTTGTGAATGTAGTCTATATGCATTTGATAAATGGATGTATGATGATCATTGTGGTATAAAAATGGGTCAGTGATGGAGAGAGACACGATGTCAAACTTGGAGATGATGGAAAGTGGTGTGGAATAAACAAATGTTATGATCGATGTCGAGATTCAAAAATCATGCATGAAAGACATCAGTGTCGAGAAGGAGGAATAACCAAGTGATACGGTCTTGTAGACTATGTATGAGTAGGTGAACTAGGAATAGAGAGTGCCTTAAGAAACATCTCATGTGGTGAATGAGATGTAATAGAAGAGGTGGTAATGTCTCTGTGAGGAGATAATATAATGAAGGTGTTGGAGGAACACCATCAATAGAGATAACCTGGTTGTTATGGATGAACTTAAGTTGTAAGTGTGGCATGGAAATGATGGCACAAGACCGACGAATCCAGTTAAGAACTAGTAGTATGTCACATTCATCAAATGTGATTACAGTGAGGAAAGGATCAAGCATCGTAAGGGTACTAACATTAACATTAAGCTTGATAACACCGTATGGTCTATCCATAGGGTATTATGTTTGTGATGATGGGAAGCCAATATCTTGTAGAAGTGTAATGGAACAATAATCGGTGGGATAAGATAGATCTAATTTAGTATTGTTAATGATAATTGAAGCAATAAATTCCTTGATATACAAGTGATTTGATGTGAAATGTGTATGTTTGTCATGATCTGTAAAAGAAATACCTAGTGGGGAACCATTAGTGTGTGTAACTAAGAAATCTAGAGCCCTCGATGATGTGGGAGGAGGCACGACATGGTATGCATGATTGGTTGAATGCTCAGTGGTGATCTTATCACTTTGTTGGTTGTTAGATAATTTAAGTTTTCCTTTATCAGCAGTAAATGACGAATCATTGGATTTTGAAAAATTGAGCTTATCATTATCAATAAGATCCTAAATAGTTGTTCAAATTTTGAGACATCCATTTGTAGAATGTCTTATGCATCTATGATATCCGGAGTGAAAATTATCATTATAATTTTGTCCTTTAGGTTGTGAAAGATATAATTCAAGTGGTGGAGGTAGTGTGATAAGATTACTATAATCCAAAATAACTGCCCTAGTTATTTAGATAACTTATCTCCATTATGGCTCTATGGTTTCAAATTGCAGGTTGCACACACTTCAGTTTCTTCACTTAGCACATCTCCATGGTTACAAATTCCCCACACACCTTGCGCACTCCTTTCATGCCTTCATTCTTTCCTTTTCCTTTTCTTATTTTTTCTATCTTCCCCTCTTGCACACACTCCCTACGCACTCCTCTTCTTCTCAACATTGCATTCATCATTCATGCACACCTTACTTCAAAATCAGCTAAGTCCTTAGCATCCTCGAGTGCCCTTTCCTTTTGTACCGCATATTAATTTGTAATAATTACACCTCTCCCATGTGTTTCTCTCTCACTTTTTTCTCTTATTTCCTTCACATGCATCATATTTTTGCATACCTTCCCTCTATTTTCCTTCACACCTCATTCTTCCGCACACATACCTTTGTGCCTTCTTCTACATCATTCAATGCAATGTCATTCTAACAAGATTGACTGTGCTACATGAAACCAATAAAGGTGCACCAACTAGGTGTTGAATCCTTGCAACCAACTAGTATATGACACATTTTAGAAATGAAAAAACATTTGTACATTTGGATAGCCTTTTAGCAAATCACTGTGTGCCACATGTCTTACATGTTCAGATGGCTCTGACATCTTCTGACATCTGTATCTTTTACTACAGAGCTCCGATAGCTACATGTCTAGTCTCATTCGATAGTTGCTGACGTGGGCTAAAGTGTAACATATTTAAATTCAAATTTCAGTTGGATATGGTAGGTGACAAATGGTAAAATTATTTTATGCCCATTAATGAACAGATTTGATTTCTCCATCCACCCAATTTGACGTGGATTTTATCTGTTTCCTTCTCCTACATGCCAAACAGACTTGGGGAAGCACATTCGATAGGCATTGAATGCTTGTTGGTGGTGGTTACATTTCAAATTTGAGTTTTCCCTCCTTCTCCTCTCCTTGTTACATTGATATATCTATAAATTTAAGAGCTTGGCTCATTGTTAATGTTAGACATTTTACACCCTTTACCATTTTATAAGGACTTTCTATATTTGTATTTTGAGTTGCAGACCTCTAGATCTAGCTTGTGCATGTGGATATCAAACTCATTTGCCATTGTAATAGATGGTGCATCCTTGGAAGTAACAGAAACATAATTTTTTGGATTTTCTCTACCTTGACATGTTTATATACTTCTTTCTTACCTCCCTTTTGCATTGTGTGTTTGATGTGTCATTTTACGTCCCTTATATCTTCATTTTCTGGTTGTGTTTCATGGAACTAATCATGTAAATGTGTACTAGTTTTTTCTATGAGTTCCTAGCCTTCCTTAATGCATTTCCTTTCATTTTAACTTAGAATAGATAGTGTTCATCCCTCTTTTTTGGTGATATTGCCTTCCTTAGTGTAGTTTTCCATTTCATGTTATCCTTATATCCCTGGTTCCTTGGCATTGTTAGCTTAGTTTTCCCTTCCAACATTAGGAGTAGTAGTAGCATTAGAAATAGACAGAGGAACCATCCTTCTCTAAAGGTTTGTCTTAAGCGTGTAAGGTACCATACTTGGATACATTCTCATTTTTGACTCATTGACTCGGATTTTCTAGAGCTGAGACACGGGTGCACAATTGAGGAACCAACAGTTTCTAGCATGCCCAATGGGACTAGCATTCCAAGCTTAAATTTCATTTTGTTAAGTTATTTTGTGTGACATAGTGATTTACAACCTTTGGAGGCTCATTTCAACACATCTTGTGACTCCCAACACTTCCAGATCTTTTATTTTAAGCAGTCATGAGCACCTTTCATGAGAGAAGTGCATACAAGGCAAAACACAGTAGCTCAATATTTTTTCGAGTACCTCCAATTATCTACAAGGAGAATACATTCCAAAAGATTCACGCGTGCATCTCCATATTCAGCGTGTCACACTCATTCAACTCCTCTTCACAACAAACAACTTGGATGCCCTTCCATAGCACTCCAACCAACTCCTTCTCTGAGGAACTTTTCCAACTTCACCAGTGGAAGTCCTTTGGTTTTGAATACGTAACATGATATGTCAGCATCCATAATGAAAATTATTCCATAATTTACTGGTGAGAATCAAGTCACCCCTGATAATCATATCCAGGATATAGAAAACATGTGTTCAGTTTACTTGATCACACATGATGATGTAGTAGTCTGACTGTTTGTAGCCTCTTTCAAGGGGAAAGCACTCCAGTGGTATCAAGGTTTGATACCTTCATCTATTTCTACCTGGGATGAATTGGGAATATATATTTGTAACTATTTTGAAGACAAGTCAGATCACATGTCTTTGGTAGACCAACTTACTATAATAAGTAGGGCAACCAACGAGCAGATGAATTATTTTAATATTAGATTCCAAAAGACTTGGGATAGAATCCCTCTAGTGGTAAGACCTACATCCCAACATGTTTTATTATATTATTTAAAGGAATTTAATAGTGACATCTCAGTCATGATTCAATCTATGGGAGGTAGGAATTTATCATCTGCTTATAATATTACAATAAGGGCATAGAATAGCCTTATTCAGGTGGGAAAGTTAGCTCCTGGACCACCCACACCCTTGTTCCCATAAATGTCTCAAGCACCTCAGCCTTCTATTGCTCCTATTCCTATTCTTAAGCAAAGCACACAACCTACTCCTACTGCATCTACTTCATACTCTCCCATGCAACAGAAAGAAGATGAAGAAATGAAGGCCCTGATATGGAACTTTTCAAATAAAGTCATATATATGGAAAAACTTCATGCGTAAACCTTCAAACATAATTCTAGTCAGAAGCATAACCAAAATAATCAACCATGGAGGATTCAGTATGCAAACCATACTCGTAGAACCAAAAAAATGGTAGATGACATGTTGGTGTGCATGTACCCTTGCAAGTAGTGCCTCCTGCACAAACTCTTCCATCTCCCGACATAAGTCAAGCACTAGTTCTAGTTCAGAAAAACATGGCTCAAGAATGTGAATTTTGTTTCCCTTGCAATATGACTCAGCGAATATCATTGCACCAATGCCATGTACACGTAGGCCTATATGATCCATAATGCTTCTAACTGTGAACCTTCCACAAGTGCAGCTGAAGTAGAAAAATAAGAAAAGACAGAAGATCCTCTTAAAGCCAATTCAATGATCTTTGGCGCTGAAGACTTATGTGAAATCAATCAGGCTACAGTAGCTCAAGAAAACCACAGGCCTAGGTTACTGAAAACATAAGGTACAAGAAAATAATTTTGAACTCAAGAATGCAACCTTCAGCTCCATTCATGTAGGTCGATCCTCAGAAGCAGAAAGATGAAGGAACAAGGCATCCAAACAATAGTAAATGTGTGTGAGTTCCTGTACATGAAACTCCACTCAATGTTCCATTTGAAGAAGTGTGTTCCCTTCCTTTGGTAGGTCAAGCCTCTATTCTAGCTAATACCCCTACCTCTATGCCTGAGAAATCAAGAAAAGATGTTATTGTGCCCTAGATGCATAAATCAATAGGTCTTCCATTCAACATCATGGACCAGATGAAGAAAATAAATATAAATGTCACAATGTGGGATGCCCTGGCCATTCCATCTCAACTTGACCTGTTACATGAAGCTCTGGCCTAACTCCCACGCTCTAATCTAGCTATCTAAAAACCATGTGTTGCTCTCAATATCTAACAAGAAAAAGAGAAACAAGTAAGTAATGTTTCTAAAACCCCACCCTTCTATATGTCCTTGATCATAGTCAAACACCTTGTGCATAATTATATGATTGACTCAAGTGTTAGTACTTATGTTCTGGCAAAGAAAATAGTTGATGTCCTAGGTCTTAAGTATAGCCTCTTGTCCAAAGGATTCCTACAACTTGATGGCTTAATTTTTACTACTTTAGGAGTCATCAAGGATCTTGAGTTAACCATCCATGCATGTCTAAGCCTAACTATAACTCAAGATGTTTTAATCATTGACCTACCGCCTTTGTTTTCCCTTTTTTTACCAAGAGAGTTCACTTCCAAGGTGGGCAGTTACTTGTCTTCTAATCAGTCCCATATGTTACTCAAGATAAGAAATGGTACCTGTTTTACCATATAAGTTGATCCGATATTCTCTTATCATGTAGAGTCATATGATAATTCCCCTCTCCAATCCAACTACCTAATCTAAGAAATTCAATAGTAAGTTTCTGAAGAGTAGCTTATACCTCCTCCTCTACCTGACCTTGTGCTAGATGAATGGGTGGAAAGGCACCAAAAATTTGATCCATATGCTGAAGAGCTATAAAATTTTGAAACTAGACTTGGAACTTATTGTGTTCTTGAAGAATAATTTGTACTGCCACGTGCGCTCAAATAAAACATAGATAATTTTGGGTTATGGAAGTTGTTCTTTGATGGATCTAGAAGTAGAAATGGCACAAGCATGGGATTTTTTCTCATTTCTCCCAAGGAGGAGAATTTATTCTTCACACACAGGTTCCAGTTTGCATGCTCAAATAATATATCAGAATATGAAGCATTGGTGCATGGTTTTATCATTCCTATGAAGAAATGGATTAAGGTGCTACAGATTTTCAGGGACACAAAATTATTTATCCACTAGGTCACCAAAAAATGTGTGAAAAAGAATAAGATTCTCAAATATTACAAACACAAAGTTTGGGACCTTCTTGAGAGCTTTGATGTTCTAAATTTGTAGTTGGTTCCAAAGAAAATGAACAAGGAAGCTAATCAAATGGTTGTTGTATGTAATGGAAAACTTGTAAAGCTATGTAATGAGGCTAAAGAATCTCAAATCTTAACTAACTCAGCCATGCACCATGACATAAGAGATAAACAATAGTTAATCCTATACATGCATCATAACTTTGATAAGAACATAAAAATCTATCATATATACTACTCTCTACTCTTTAGATTACTAATTAAACATTAAACCTAAGAATATCAACTTTAGCAATCAATGGTATGATTAGTTGTTTTTGGTTCTCAAGATTTCAAGAATTAAGTCTTACCATTAATGGCTTCAAGGCCAATGGTTCTCTCCATATTACTTAAACTTGGATTATGGAGGAAGGAAAGCTTTAGATCAAATGTCTAATTAGCTTAAAGCTAATACAAATGAGATCCAAGATTTCTTAGGCTTGTTTTGGGTTTTTGTTATGTAAAGTTGTGTCTTTGAATGGGTGGGCTTATCCTTGTATTTATAGTTTTTGGTTTAGGAGGATTTGGAATTCTAAGGCATGTGGGACAAAAGTCCAAAAATCACTTTTATATTAGATTCGGATAAATATGATTTAGGCCTACTTAATCTAGGTTTAGGATAGTTAAACTTGATTAGCAAGTGATTAGAGACTCATTGAGAGTTGGGAGGAGTCTGGTTAATCATTTCTGACCAATAAATAGCCTAGGAAGTCAATAGAAGTGATCCAGAGGGGAATAGAAAGATTCTGAATGGTCAAAAGGAGGAATGTTTAGCTAATAAGAAATATATTAGACCAATTAGATGATTATAAGAGGAATACGACCAATAAGGTGTCATAAATGGGCATCCGATAATGGAGTGAAGAATGAGGAATTAATGAAGTGTCATTAATCAGTTGAATTGGAGGAAATGCTAGGTGTAAGCATATTTTAGATCTCTACATTTTCCCCTCTTTGGGGTGACATAAGTGATGTCACTTCAAAGAAAGTAGACAATCATAAACAAGTAGAAATTTTGAAGGGATAGAAGAAAAATGAATAGAATGAAGGATGCCCCCTCACTTGTTGATGGGGTGATAGAAGAACTCAATTGGCGATAAAAAAGATGATAGAAATAGAACAGAAGAAAGAATAGTGTGAAGAAGAAGAAAAGGGATATAGAAGAAAAGGAGAATGAGGAAGGGGGATTGAGCCAACATCCATCCAATTCCTTTTAAACAACTTTATGTTTCATCATATTGCTAGTGACCTTCATCATCGGTCCTTATTAAAAAGAATGAGAAAAAGTGTAGTATGAAATGAAAAGCCATATACAAACAAATGTCCATTGCTAAAAAACACCAACTCCATGCAACATACAAAATGCAATGCAATAAGAGAAAGTAAAATATTCCTAACTCCATGCAGCATACAAAATTCAATGCAATACAATAAAGTAAAAGATGCCTAACTCCATACAACGTACAAAATGCAATGCAATACAAGAAAGTAAACAAGTTAACCTAACAGAGAAACATAATGCAATGTTTTTGTTAACAAGTTTTAGTTCCAACCTGTTATAATTAATGATAAGGGTTAACGATGGTGCCCCAAGCAAGAATATATGCAAGGGGAATAATGGAGGAAACTTGGGTCTGATGAAAATTCAATGTGCACTATGAAACAGTACCAGGAAACTTGTTGTGCCCCAAAGTACAGACATAGTAAGCAACCTAGCTTTTATTGATGGAGGTAGATCAAGATGATCTGTGAGTCACACACATGAACAAGTGAGAACCAAATAGTGATGTTTTATAGGATGATTTATATTGTTTTTGATGTTTCTTGAAACGTGTTTGAATGTTTTTTATTTTTCTACCATATTTGAATGATTTTCATTTTTCTAACATATTTGAATGGTTTTTATTATTTTGAAAGTTTTCTGAAACTATGTACATGAAGAAAAATAATCATGGATGTCCCCAATGATAGATGGGATGCACAAGGGCAGAATGTCATGCGAATGTGCAAGAAAGTGAAGATGAGAAAACTCCCCAGCAGTAGGTGGGAGTATTCAAAGGAAAACTCTTCACGCATAGAAGATGAACAGGGGATCAATCCCAAAATAAATAAGTTCAACATGATGATGAACATAAACCAGTGAAGTGTTAGGAAGGAGCAAGGATGCCCCTAGCATAATCTATCCAAGAAACACGTGATAGAAAGGAAGTGGAAGATTATTTTTGTGAAAGATGAAAAAGGTGTCTATAAACATGAAAAAAAAGTAATCTTATACACATGGATGTTTTGAACGAATTAGAAGAATGATGTGAATGATATGAATGTATCTTAGAAGCCTCGGGATGAATAATTGATTAGCCAAAGGCATAAATCGTGAGACAAGATAAGGACTAAGGCAAGAGTCTAAAAAATGTCCAAAAAAAGACACTTGGTAACATACTAATCATGTTCACTCATATAGATACAGTGTGTGCACGTGGAATTTAATTACCTCTTAAAGGGTATATTTAATAGACAACAAGTGAAAACACCCTAGCCAATCTATAGGAATGATTTATTTTGATAGGTGATAGGTTATTTATGAATGAAGGGTGGAAGGATAGCCGTACATTGCTCCGCTACTAGCCATGCATCCATAGCCCTGATGGAGATGCATTTTATTCTAATAGCAACATTGCTCTACTACTAGTTATGCGTTCATATCCCCGATAGATATTTTTGGAAATACCCCAATAGAGAGTTATATATAAATATTATTTTTCTTTTAGCTTTTAGATTTTGATTGATTTTGATTCCTTTGCTTTCTGAAAACTTATTTCATCTCTCTTGTTTTACAAGGGGTTAATAACCAAAAATGGCTTGATGGAAGGAGGTGAAAGTGATTGTGATGAAAACATTGGCTAGTGTCAACAAGTATGTCCAAAAGTTATTTGCAATAAGTTTATTAGATGTTGAATGTGATAGGATCTCTAAGAGGTCAGTCGTTCTTTAATTTACCAAGGTGATGAAATACCAAGGTCAAACAGATACCATAGAGATAAATGTCATAAAATACGTGTGAATAGGCTAACCAAAATATCACCAAAAGGATGAAAATTTTATAAATACTTGCAAAGAAATGAACATAAGGGAAAGAAAAAACATTCATGTGTATGCAATACCTGATTGCAATGTTTAATCTTTCTACCTTTGATCTTGTTTTAATGTGTTTTCTCAATTTTTTGTATTTTTGAATTGATTTGATATTTAGATTTTTGATAGTTTTTGGAAATTTGGGACTAACAAAGTCACTCAATGTGATAAGATCCAACAATAATGTTTGTGACTTCCTTGATAAGTGAGATTAAACATGTTTTTTTATCAAGAGTCATGTTATCTCAAATGTCAATGATCGTGGTGAGCTCATACTCAACAAATGACTATAATTTATCTTAAAACATGGATTTCATATGTGGGAGATTGAATTCCCCATCCAGAGGTTTATGCACTTTGCACCATACTTGATGGTTACATTGATGTGTGTTCTTAAATTGTGTTTCATTTTTAACCTTAAGATCATTGGAAATGTTGGGAAATTTGGAGCTCTTAGAAGTTTTGAGTTGAGCTTGATTAAGAAATTGTTTGGGTTTTTTATAAGCTGACGTGTGACTTGTCTGATCCCGAGAAGTGGGATAAGAACATGGACATTTAGAATGATATGGTGGATGAATAGAATATAGTCCAAGGATTGAAGAGGATGGACTACCTAGAGGTGATCCATGGCTAGAAGATGAGGAAGGGATACTAGGATGTGGCCCTAAGATGGAATAAATTGGGCTACAAGGACATGGCCCATGAATAGAAGATGATGAGCTACCCATAGGTTTCCCATAGATAGAAGAGGATGAAGGGATACTAAGACATGGCCCAAGAGTAGAAGGTAATGAGATACCCCACGGTGACCCATAAATGAAAGATAATGGAGGGCTACTAGGACGTGGCCCTAGAATGGAAGAAGATAATGAGGAAATACTAGGGGTGACCCAAGTACAGAGAAGGGGGTACTATCGAGAGGTGTCCCATAGATAGAAGAGGATGAACGGCTACTAGGATGTGGCCTAAGAATAGAAGGTAATCGACTACTGGGAGGTGACCAATAAGTAGAAAATGGAGGGCTACCCAAGGGTGGCTCCAGGATATAAGAAGATGACGAATTACTCAATGGTGACCCAAGGAGAGATTTTTATTGAGGAATGATGATAGATAAGGAATGATTGGGTAATGATAAGATAGGCCATGGATCAATGCTAGACCATTACATTTCATCATGCTTAGAAGAAGGTGAATATAGAATACAAGAAGAATCAAGTTTTATGACCTTAGGTTCCTCTACGTTCTGACGAAAGGGATCAATTTCTTCACTCTGATACATGAGTGTATCAAGTTCAAGAAAGAACCATTATATGTAATCCTCTTTAGGGATTTCTTCGGGTAGTCTGATTGTTCCATCATCCTGAGAGAAACAAATCAGTAGAGGTTGTTTTTCTTTGGCCATAGAAGGTTGAATAGAATAAACAAGTTTGATAAGTGAGGAAGATTGATTGACAGAAGAAGATGACTCAAGAGAGGAAGTAGGATTGGAGGCAAGCATCTTGTGAATGGATGATTTGAATCTAGTCTTAGATCATTTTTTCTAGAAGATGACATAGTGTAGGTTAGAAAGAGGATTGCATAACCATCCGTTAAGTTATGACATAGGAGTCGAATTAGATGATTGACTAGAGGGAATCTGAGTCATGGAACTCTTTGAAGGAGGAAGAGTTTGTTGAGGTGATTGAGGAAGGAGGTCCTACAAAGGAAGGGAGGACCGTGACTCAAGAACCAAATCAGATTTTTGATTGAAGGAACTTGGAGCCACACGAGTATTCAAAGGAGGAATACGTCATTGAGGCAATTTTGAATAAAGGTCCTACGAAGGAAGGGAGGACCATGATTTAAGATTTGATCTAGGGGTGTCCGAATTATAGTTAGGATCTGAATATTCAAAAGAAGAGTGGGATTCCAAATAGTAGTTTAGATCTGAATAATAAGAAGAGTGTGGGGAACCCAAATAATAATTTTGATCAGAAGCATCCAAACCATACCAACGACTATGAGCTGAAGGTTAAGAATAGGGTACCTGAGTGGGCCCTTTAGCAAAAAGAACCAAATTAGGTTTATTCATAATGGGAATATTTTGATTTGAATTCCTAAACCTAGGTTCTATATTTTTGTAAGTGTGAGAAACCACATGATATTTAGTCATTATTTGCATCATTTAAGTAGAAATTTCTAGACCTAGATAGTGTAATGGAACTCCTTCGAAGGGAAGAAGGCTCCATATCAATTTGAGTAGCATAACAGAAACCAACTAGATTTTTCATAAGTATGGACATGCGTGCGTGATTTTCCAAAGAAGGTATAAGGAAAATAGACATTTTGATGACATAATTTTGATAATCCAATAAGATTTTCCTAGAATATTTCTATGAGTTTGTTAACACCCAAGGAATAATCATGCAAGTATAGATAACCAAATAAATTGATTAAAGTGTTTACCTTTCTCTTTCAATAATAGTGTTGACGTTAGATAGCCAGCTCTATGTCAATAATTATGTCAAGTTCAAAAAATTGAACAAGGTGTATGTATTAACAAAGCATAAGCGTGACTCCCAATCAAAGGATATAATGATGAGTTCAAAAACCAACAATGCCTAAATGTTAAAGGGCGAGGATTACAAATGTAAGCCTCATAACCACACCAATTGGACATGTCTATCAAGATTTGCAGACAAGGGATATATTATTGTTAAAGTGGTATCGAAACGATGCAAAAAAAGAAAGTGACACTTTTCAAGATTTGGGACAATTTATGAAATTAAACTAAGTCAAAATATACTAAGGATGTGCTAAAATGTGGGTAGCGTAACACCACAATGCAGACACTTAGATCACATTTACAAAAAATGTGACATAAGTATCTTAATTGTGTTGAGGTAATGCAAACAAGGTAACATGTCAAAGGGAGATCAATCGATGAATAAATCATAACTATGATGATATTCTTGAAATCAAGATCAAGGACTATCAAAGATATGAAAATGTACTCACGTAATTTAGATGTTTAACAACCCAGCCACAAACATGGATGGGCATAAATGGACAAAAAAGTGGTGAACAATGTCTTTGATACATCTCGCGAGGTATTCTCCCTTCTTACCCCAAAAATAGGCAACGAGAATGTAAGGGTATAAATTAAAAGATGAAATAAATTAAACACCACTTAGGCAGAGTTTCACCTCATCTGAAGGTGAGAATGAAACCGAGATAAGTGAGACGTCGTTTAATTTTGTGATCAAAGGCACTTAGTTCTAACTTACGTGGGCTCTTTTCCTTGTATGAAAACAAGGTTCAGACTCCAAGTAAGTCATCACTTCGTTATGGCTTGATGCGATAACAGACTAGTAAAGTGGGCTGCAAGATAGAATGGCTTCCCTAATAAGATCTCTCAACTAGGTGTCACAAGTTCTCTAAGAGCAAGATTGATAAACACAAAGAGTCACACTAACTGATTTGGGAGTATCTCAGCTTTACTTTAACCTCTTATGATACAATGAGCAACTAAGTGTGTTTAGTTGTACCATCACTAGGGTCACGATACAAATAGCCTTGACTCTAACTGACAATATAAATCTAGTCAAGTGGGTAAGCGGAGAACTTCCTTTTCAATCCATGAGGCTACTTAATGGTGGATTACTTTAGGGTTCCTGGAACCACCCCCCATTTTTGTAGCTTAAGGCATTATGCCTAACGGGTTATGTTCCAGTTGAGTGGATAAAGACATACCCTTTTTCAAAACCTATAATACAATGTGAAGTGAAATGGTGTGTTTTTTATCTTGCTTAACTTAATGTGGTTTTAGGGTAGCACACCATTTGGCAACTTGTATGAAAACACGTGTTAGTGGTCTTGTGTTTTGAGCCTTTGTTCTTTGACAAATCATTAGGTGTTATATGTAAAGAGTTAGTAGTTTTCCATCTAATCCCAATATCAAGAAAGAGAATTTACATGTTGCTTTTAATCCCTAAGATCACCCAAAAGGTGCAAAGCAAGAGCATATGCAATGTGAAAATTCCACTAAAACAAGTTATATGAAAAGTAATTTACTTTTAGAAGCATAAAACAAGTGTTTTTAAATGTGACAAAAGGTTGTACAAATGTTTTTGATATCCAAGATCACCTTGAAGGTGCAAGGAGAGAGCATACACACTTTACAAACCTTGTTTTAGCTAAGCAATGAAAACTCTTAAGTTATGCTAGATTAAACAATTAATCAACACCATCCATTTGCTTTGTTAGTCTTTCAAAACCTCTGAAAGTTTAAAAAATGATCTTACAACTCGAGGAAATAAATTTCAAATTTTAACACAGACACTTGTGCATCTACAATGACACCTGCACACCCTAGCCAACAGATACGCACCCCAACCAACGTGGATGTGTGGAAGGGTTTTATGAAAAAGGGCCCCAACACCTACTCGGGCCCGCTAGAAAAGTGCACTAGGGTTTCAACACGGAAAATCTCAACCCAAAAGATATGCCTACGAGAAAAATAAATTAGAAAATACAATGATATGGAAAACACCAGTGTGTCCAGAGACATGATGATGTCCAATAGTGGATGGAGACGCCTACAGTTTGACGGCTATGCTCAATGGTCAACAGAGACACAACCCATTGTAAAATGTGTTATCAACCAGTTCTGAGTAGAATATTTTGTATTGTGACGTTGCGACTCTAGATCTAGCTTGTGCATGTGGATATCAAATCATGCTTGTAATGA
This sequence comes from Taxus chinensis, assembly GCA_019776745.2. Lineage (NCBI taxonomy): Eukaryota > Viridiplantae > Streptophyta > Pinopsida > Cupressales > Taxaceae > Taxus > Taxus chinensis. Next base: position 54,223,658 of record CM034157.1, on the reverse strand, counting down.
TGGTGCATCCTGAAGTAACAGAAACATAATTTTTGGATTTTATTACCTTGAATGTTTATATACTCTTTCTTACCTCCTTTGAATTGGTGTGTTTGATCTTGGGTCATTTTTACGTTCCCTTATATCTTCAATTTTTGGTTGGGTGTTTCATGGAATAATCATGTAACATTTGTGATACTAGTTTTTCTGAGTTCCTAGCCCTTCCTTAATGCATTTCCTGTCCATTTTAAACTTAGAATAGATAGTGTTTTTCATCCCTCTTTTTGGTGGTGATATTGCCTTCCTTAGTGTAGTTTTCCATTTCAGTTATCATTATATCCTGGTTCCGTAGATTGTTAGCTTAGTTTTCCCTTCCAAATTAGGAGTAGAGTAGTAGGTCGATAGAATAGGACAGCGGAACATCCTTCTCTAAGCGTTTGTTAAGCTTTGTGTAATTTCCCGGGGTACCATACTTGGTCATTACTCATTTTTGGACTCATTGACTCGGATTTCTAGGAGATGAGACACGGGTGCAATGGATGGAACCAACAGTTTCTAGCTGCCAATGGGGACTAGCATTCAGCTTAAATTTCATTTTGTTAAGTTATTTTGTGTGACATAGTGATTTACAACTTGGAGGATCAATTTCAAACACACTTGGACTCCCAACACTTACAGATCTTTTTTATTTTACGCAGGCATGAGCACTTTTATGAGAGAAGTGCATACAACGGCAAAACACAGTAGCTCACTATTTTTTTCGGAGTACCTCCAAATATCTACAAGGGAGGAATACATTCCAAAAGATTCACGCGAGAATCTCCTATTAACGCTGTACACTCATCAACTCCTCTTCAAACAAACAACTTGGCTGCCCTACATAAGCACTCCCAACCACCTTTCTCTGGGAACTTTTCAAAACTTTCCCCCCCACCAGTGGAAAAGTCCTTTGGTGTTTTTGAATAGTAACATTGATATGTCAGCATCCATAATGACAAATTCTTCCAAATTTACTGGTGAGAACAAGTCACCCGATAATCAGATTCAAGGATATAGGCAAACATGTGGTCAGTTTACTTGATCACACATTGATGATGTAGTAGTATGACTGTTTTGTAGCATCTTTCAAGGGGAAAGCAACTCCAGTGGTATCAAGGTTTGATACCCTTCAGCTAGTTTACCCTGGGATGATTGGAAAATATATTGTAATTATTTTTGAAGAAAGTCAGATCACTGTCTTTGGTAGACAAACTTACTATAATAAGTAGGGCACCCAACGAGCAGCATGAATTCTTTAATATTAGATTCCAAAAGGGATTGGATTGAATCCCTCTAGTGGTAAGAAAATAAGACCTACATCCAACATGTGTTTAGGGTACTAATTTTAAAGAATTTAATAGTGACTCTCAGTAATGATTCAACTATGGGGTCTGGTAGCAATTTATCATCTACTTATAATATTACAATAAGGGCAAAAAAAAATTTTATTCAGGGGGGGAAGTTACTCCTAAACCTCCATGCCTTGTTCCCAGATGTCCTCAATCACCCTAGCCCTTCGATTGATCCTATCCTTTCGTAAGCAAAGCACACAACCAATCCTACTGCTCTACTTCATACTCTCCCATGCAAACAAAAAAAGATGACAGAAATGAAGGCTCTCGGGATATGGCACTTTTCAAATAAAAGTCATTATATATGAAAAACTTCATGCGTAAACCTTCAAACATAATTTAGTCAGATAGCATAACCAAAATAATCAACCATGGAGGATTCATGTATATCAAACCATATCCGTTAGATTAGAACCAAAAAAAGGAATGACATGTGGGTGCATGTACCCTTGCAAATTAGTGCCTCCTGCACAAAACTCTTCCATCGCCCGCATAAGTCAAGCACTAGTTTTCTAGTTCAGAAAAACATGGCTAAGAATGTGGAATTGTGTTTCACGTGCAATATGACTCAGCGGAATATCATTGCACCAATGCCATGTACAAGTAGGCCTATATGATCCATAATGCTTTAACTGTGAACGTTCACAAGTGCAAGTGAAGTGATGAAGTAGAAAAAGAGAAAACGACAGAAGATCCTCTTAAAGCCATTCACGATATTGGCGCTGAAGATTTGTGAAAATTACTCAGGCTACAGAGCTCAGAAAAACCCAGGCCTAGGTCTAATGAAAACATAAGGTACAAGAAAATAATTTTAAATCAAGAATGAACCTTTCAGCTCCCATTCATTCGGTCGATCGCAGAAGCCTACGGAAGGAAACACCTCCAAACAATCGTTAAATGGGGTGTGAGTTCATGTTCATTTGCAACTCCATCAATGTTCCATTTGAAGGGAGAAGTGTGTTCCTCTGACTTTGGTTAGGTCAGCCTTATTCTAGCTAATTACCCCTCCTCATTGCCGAGACACAAGGAAAGATGTTATTGTGCCCTAGAATGCAAAAATCAATAGTCTTTCCATTCAACATCATTGGGACCAGAATGAAGAAAATACAAGTAATGTCACAATGGGATGCATGGCATTCCATCTCAACTTGGACCTGGTACATGGAGCTATGGCCCTAACTCCCACGTCTAATCTAGCTATCTAAAAAAATGTGTTGCTCTCAATATCAACAAGAAAAAGAGAAGAAAAAGAAAAGTAAATGTTTCTAAAACCCCACCCTTCTATATGTCCTTGAGCATAGCAAACACATTGTTGCATAAGTATATGATTGACTCAAAGTGTTAGTACTTATGGTCTGGCCAAGAAAAATAGGATGTCCTAGGTTTAAGTATAGCCCTTGTTCCAAAGGCTTCCTCAACTTGATGGCTGAATTTTACTACTTTAGGAGTCATCAAGGATATTGAGTAACCATCCATGCATTGTTACCTAAATAGAACTCAAGAGGTTTTTAATCAATTGACCTACTCTTGTTTTCCCTTTTACCAAGAGAGTTCACTTCCAATGGTGGGAGTGACTTGTCTTCTTAATAGTCCCATTATGTTACTCAAGATACAGAAATGGTACCTGTGCTACCATATAAGTTGTCCGATAACTTCTCTTATCTGTGTAGAGTCATTATGATAATTCCCCTCTCAAATCCAACTACCTAATCTAAGAAATTCAATACGTAAGTGTGAAGAGGTGCTTATACCTCCTCTTACCTGACCGTTGTGGCTAGATGAATGGGTGGACAAGGCACAAAAAATTTGATCCATATGCTGAAGAGCTATAAATTTGAACATAGATGGAACTTATTGTGCTCTTGAAGAATAATGTATGCCACGTTCGCGCTCAAATAAACATAGTAATTTTGGGTTAGGAAGTTGTTCTTTGATGGATATAGAAGTAGAAGAAGAAATGGCAAAGCATGGGGATTTTTTCTCATTTCTCCCAAGGATGGAGACATTTATCTTCCCACACAGGTTCCAGTTTGCATGCCAATAAATCCTCAGAATATGAACCATTGGGCATGGGTGCTTTTATCCTGCCTATGAAGAAATGGATTAAGGTGCTACAGATTCCGGGACACAAAATATTTATCCACCTAGGTCACCAAACAATTGTGAAAAAGAAATAAGATTCCAAATATTACAAACACAAAGTTCGGGACCTTCTTGAGCGCTTTGATGTTCTAAATTTGTCCGTTTGGTTCCAAAGAAAATGAACAAGGAAAGCTAATCAATGGTTGTTGTAGTTAATGGAAAATTGTAAACGATATGTAATGAGGCTAAAGAATCTCAATCTTAAAACAACTAAGCAATGCACCTGGACGCCATAAGAGATAAACAATAGTACTCCTATACATGCATCATAAATTTGATAAGACATAAAAAATCTATTCATATAACTATCTTTCTCTTAGATTACTAATTAAACATTTTAAACCTAGGAATAAGAATATCAACTTAGCAATTCAATGGAATGATTAGTTGTTTTTGGTTTATAAGGATTTCAAGAAATTAAGTCTTACATTAAGGATCTCAAGTCCATGTTCTATCCATATTACTTAAACTTGGAATTATGGAGGAAGGAAAGCGTTAGATCAAAATGTTCTATTAGCTTAACTTAAAGCTAATACAAAGCGACCAAAGTATTTCTAGGCTTGTTTTGGGTGTTTTGTTAGTAAAGTTGGTTTTTTGAAGGGGTGGTATCCTTGTGTATTTATGTTTTTGGTTTAGGAGGAGGATTTGGAATTCTAGGCATGTGGGACAAAAGTCCAAAAAGCACTTTTTATATTAGTTCGGATAAATAGATTGAGCATCTTAATCTAGGTAGGATAGTTACAACTTCGATTAGCAAGTGACTTAGGATCATGAGGAGTTGGGGAGGAGTCTGGTTCTCATTTCTGACCAATAAATAGCCTAGGAAGTCAATTAGAAGTGATCCCGAGGGGAAAATAGAAAGATTTAGGAAGGTCAAAAAGGAGGAATGTTGAGCTATAAGAAATATTAGACCAATTAGATGATTATAAGGGGAATCGCCAATAAGGTGTCTAAATGGGCACCGATAATGGAGTGAGAATGCGGAATTAATGAAGTGTCATTAATCAGTTGAATTGGAGGAATTGCAGCGTCGGGTGGTAAGCATTGTTTTGATCTTACATTGCCCCTATTTGGGGTGGACATAAGTGATGTAAATTCAAAGAAAAGAAAGTAGGGACACTCATAAACAAGTAGAAGAAAGTTTTGAAGGGATAGGGATAGAAGAAAAATGGCATAGATGAAGGGGATGCCCCGCACTGTTGATGGGGTGTGATAGGAAGAACTCAATTGGCGATTAAACAAAGATGATAGTAGAAAAGAACAGAAGAAGAACGATAGGTGTGAAGAAGAAGAAGAAAAGGATAAGAAGAAAAGAGAATGAGGAAGGGGGATTGAGCCAACAATTCCATCCACTTCCTTGTACACACTTTTGTTCATCCTATGCTCGTGACCTTCACTCCTCGGTCCCTTCTTACAAACGAATGAGAAAAAGTGTGTTTCAGTCTGCCATTGCACCTGCCACGCCTATCCCACCACATGTTCCTGCTCTTCAACAACCCCCCCCACCCTCCATGCCAACAGACCCATGCCCTGCCTCCGAGCAAGTCCCATATTCCTCCCTCATGCCGATCCCCATTAAATGAACTACCCTACAGTCCCAGATGCCCTCTCACTCATACACGTACACATGCACGGCGATACACAGAAGTCAACCAGTTAACCTAACAGAGCAAACCTAATGCAATGTTTTTGTTAACAAGTTTAGTTCCAACTGTTATCCTTCATGAAGGGTTAACGCGGGTTGCCCCACGCACGAATATTTGCACGGGGCTCATGGGGACATTGGGTCTGATGAAAACTTCAATGTGCACTATGAACGTACCAGGGGGAAAATTGGTGTGCCCCCAAAGTACAGACATAGTAAGCAACATAGCTTTTATGATGGAGGGGGTCGCTCAAGCTGATCTGTGCAGTCCACACGACGGCCCAAGTGCGCCACAATAGTGCTGTTTATTAGGTGATTTCTCATTGTTGTTTGATGTTTCCTTGACTGATGCAAGTGTTTGATTGTTTTTTATTTTTCTACCCATCTTTGAATGATTTTCATTTTCTTCCCATCTTTGCATGGTTTTCTTATTTTTGACCGTTTCTTGCCCCTCTGTCCCTGCCGCCAACTCATCCTGGCTGCCCCAGCTAGCTGGGTCTGCACCCCGGGGTCCGCCTGTCCTGCGCCCCGTGCCCGACCGTGCCGCTGCGCCCCCACACCTCCCCCGCCGTAGGTGGGCGTCTCCCCCAGGAACCCCACTCTTTCACGCATCCGCGGGCACGGGGCTCCCCTCCCCCCTCATACGTTCAACATGCTGCTGCACTCCCCCCGGGCAGTGTCGGCCCGGCGCCCGCTCCCCTCCATACTCCTCCCCAGCCACCCGTGCTCGCCGGGGCGTGGCCGATTATTTGTGTGACCGCTGCCCACGGTTTCACTCTCCACCGCCCCCCCGTCCTTTCTCCCCCTGGCTGTTGTGCCCGCCTTCGCCCGCTGCTGTTGCTGCCTCTATGCCTGTCTTTCGTTGACGCTTCTCGGCTCTTGCCTCATGGCTTAGCCCCCGGCCTCCTCGTGCGTGCGACCCGCTCCGGCCTACGGGCCCCGCGTTCCCCCCATGTCCCCCCCCCCCCCTTGGTCCCAACCCTCCGTTCCCCTCCTCTAGCTCCCGTGTGTGCCCGTGCCTTCCTTTCCCTCTTGCGGGTCTCTTTCCTCGCCCCCACGTGCACCCCCCCCTCGGCCCCCTCTCTCGGACTGCTTTATTTTGATCGGTGATACGGTAGTCGGAATGCAGGGGGGAAGGCTAGCCGTACCTTGCCCGCTTCCTCGCCTGGCCTTCCATACCCTGCTGGCGATGCATTTTATTCTCCTGCCCCCTTGGCTCTATCTAGTTATGCGTTCATATTCCCCGCTCGCCTCGTTTTGGCCTCCCCCCCTCGCGCGTTATCTCTCCCTATTATTTTCTTTTCGGTGTAGCTTTGCTTGCTTTTGCTGTCCTTTGCTTTCTGCACCTATTTCCCTCTTTGTTTTCCCCGGGGTCCGTCCCCCCCCCTGGCTTGACTTGCTGGCCGGCGGTGCATGCCCGTGATTGTGCTGCCCCCTTGGCTAGTGTCCCCACGCTGCCCCCCCCCCCGTTATTTGCCCCTACGTTTCTTCGCTGTTGCCTGTGCTAGGGCTCTCCGCGGGCCGTCGTTCTTCATTCCCCCGGGCTACCCTATCCCACGGTCCCCCCGATCCCCCTGCGCCAAGTCCTCCCTCGTGTGCCTCGGCTCCCCCACCCCTCCCCCACCAGGCTGCTGGCCATTTTCCCCTCCTGCCCCCCGCCCCTGACCTCCGGGCCCGCCCCCCCCTCGTGTCTGCCCTTACCTGGTGATTGGCCCTTGTTTTTCATCTTTCTCCCTTTGCTTTGTTTTGGTTTTCCTGTGTTTTCTCCTGTTTTGTCCTTTTTTGCTTGCTGTGCTCTTTAGCTTTTTGCTGTGTTTTGGCCTTTGGGACTCACCCCGTACTCACGGTGCTCACGATCCCCCCCCGCCTGTTTGTGCCTTCCTTGCCAGGAGATTCACCCTGTTTTGTTCTCCACTGCTCATGTTATCTCCAATGTCCCTGCTCTGGGTGAGCTCATACCTCCCCCCCTGATTCAATTCTCTTAAAACAGGCTTTCATTTGGGAGATTGAATTTCCCCTCCAGAGGTTTATGCACGTGCACCCCTACTTGCTGGTTACCTTGCGTGGGTTCTTCCCTGGTGTTTCCTTTTTCCCCAGCTCATTGGAAATGTGGGACCATTGGGCCCCGACTCCTCCGACGCTTGATGTTGAGCTTGCTTACGCCCACCTGTTTTTGGCCCGTTTTTTTTTTACTAAGCTGCCGTCTGTGATTGTCCCTCCGCTCCCCCCGCGCTCGTCGGCCGATAAGACCCTCTGGACCCGTTCGCCTGATCCTCTGGTGCCCCCTGCCCGACCCCTATTGTCCCAGGACTGCCGCGGCTGGCCTTCCTGGGGCTCCCTGGCTAGACGATGCGGGCCGTGGCTCCTCGGCGGCCTTTTCCGCGGGACAATGGGCTCCCCGCCACTGGCCCTACTGACTCGCCGTGTGGCTGAGCCCCCATAGTTTCCATAGCTCGCCGAGGCTGCCGGGATGATACTTCCAGCCCCCCTGGCCCCGCGTTCGAAGGGTAGCGCCTGCGCTTCCCCCCCGGGGCACCCTCTACATGAACGATACTGGCGGGCTACTCGGCCGTGGCCTAGAATGGACGAAGATTAATGCGGAACTACTAGGGGTTTTGACCCAAGTACAGCGGGGGGGGGGATAGGGGGTGGGGGGTGTACTCTCGAGAGGTGTCCCCTAGATGCAAGGATGAACGGCTACGATGATTGTGGCCTAGATAGAAGGTAATGACTTATGGGAGGTGACAATAAGTAAGAAATGGAGGGCTACCCACGGGTGGCTCCAGGCTCTAAGGAAGATGACGCCTATACTCACTGTGACCAAGGAGCGATTTTTATTGAGGAATGATGAAGATAAGGATGATGGGTTAAGTTAAGATTTAGGCCATTGATCAATGCTAGCCCTTAAGTTTCATCATGTTAGAACGAAGGTGCATCTAGAATCCAGAAGAATCACGTTTTGCCCTTAGGTTCTCTAGTTCTGACGAAAGGGATCAATTTCTTCCATTGATACATGAGTGTATCAGTCGAAAGAACCTTACTGTCCTCCTCTTTAGGGACCTTTCTTGGGTAGTCTGAGTGTTCCCTCATCTGAGAGAACAACCACATCAGTAGAGGTGTTTCTTTGGCATAGAAGGTTGATAGTATTACACAAGTTTGATCAGTGGCGGCCGCTTGCTGGCCCCGCCGCAGCGCCTCAAGAGCGCGTGGATGAGGCCGCATTCTTGTGCACTGGCCGCTTTTGCCTTCGTCTTAGATCTTTTCTCGCAGCTGACCTCGTGGGGGTCGAAATGCGGATTGCCATACACCCTCCGTTCAAGTATGACATAGGTAGTCGACTTAGACTGATGGATGCGGGAATCTGAGTCATGGCATTCTTTGAAGGAGGAAGGTTTGTTGAGGTGATTGAGGAGGAGGTCTACATAAGAAGGGAGGGGAAGACCGTGACTCAAGACCCAAATCAGATTTTTGATTGAAGGACTTGGAAGCCACACGGAGTATGCAAAGGAGGAAGACGTATTGGGCAATTTTGAATAATAAAGGTCCTACGAAGGAAGGGGTGGGACCATGTGATTTTTAAGATTGGTTGATTAGGGCTGTCCCCGAATATTATAGTTAGGATCTGCAGATTCCCAAGAAGCGTGGGCTTCCACAAATCGAGGGTCGCTTGAATATAAGCAGCGGGGGGGAACCCAAATACTCCTTTGCTCAGAAGCATCCCAAACCATACCAACGACTATGAGCTGAGGTTAAGAATAGGGGTACCTGTAGTGGGCCCCTTTAGCAAAAAGAACCAAATTAGGTTTATCATAATGGAATATTTTGATTTTGAATTCCTAAAACCTAGGTTCTATATTTTTGTAAGTGTGAGACAACCCACATGATATTAGTCATTATTTGCATATTACAGTAGAAATTTCTAGACCCTAGATAGGTAATGGAACTCCTTCGAAGGGAAGAAGGTCCATATCAATTTGAGTAGCATAACAGAAACCAACTAGATTTTCATAAGTATGGACATGCCGTGCGTGATTTTCCAAGAAGGTATCAGGAAAATAGACATTTTGATGACATAATTTTGATAATCCAATAAGATTTTCCTAGAATATTTCTATGAGTTGTTAACACCCACGGAATAATCATGCAAGTATAGATACCCAAATAAATTGATTAAAGTGTTTACCTTTCTCTTTCACTACTAGTGTTGATGGTAGTACGCCCGCGATCGATGTCAACTCCTCTGTCCCACCGTTCCCCCCCTTGCCCACGGTTGTATGTTTCCCCCCGCATCACGGTGACTCCCCCTCCAAGGATCTAATGATGCGTTCCCCCACCCCACTTGCCCTCTCCCTGTTCAAGGGCCGCTGGATTCCACCTGTCCGCCTCATTCCCCCCCCCCCCTGGCCAATGTCTTTCACGCTTTGCAGGCCCCGGGATATATCTGTTCCCGTGGTCTCGCCACCGCGGTTTGCCACCCCCGAAAGTGCCCCTTTCACGCTTTGGCCCATTTCTGCCCTTACCCATCCTCCCCATCTCTCAGGCGTGCCTCACTGTGGGTTGCGTCCCCCACCATTGCCGACACTTAGCTACAGGTCCCACCAACTGTGCCATCGTATCTTCCTTGGGTTGAGGTAATGCACCCACGGTAACCTGTCAAACGGGAGATCAATCTGAATACCATTCCTAACTCTGCTGCTCCTATTGAAATTCTAAGATCACGGACTCTCAAGATATGAAATGTACCTTCACGTCAATTTAGATGTTTAACAACCCCAGCCACAAACATGGATGGGCCTTAAATGGACAAAAACTTGGTGTGAACAATGTCTTTGATACATCTCGCGATGGGTATTCTCCCTTCTACCCCAACAATAGGCACGAGTAATGTAAGGGATAAATTAACAGATGAAATAAATTAAAACACACTTTTAGGCAGAGTTTCCCCTCATCTGAAGGTTGCGGAATGAACACCGAGATACGTGAGACGTCGTTTTACTTTTGTGATTCAAAGCACTTAGTTCTCACTTTTACGTGGGCTCTGTTCCTTGTATGAAACCGGTTCAGACTCCAAGTAAGTCATCACTTCGTTATGGCTTGATGCGATAACAGACTAGTAAAGTGGGCTGCAAGATAGAATGGCTTCCCTAATAAGATCTCTCAACTAGGTGTCACAAGTTCTCTAAGAGCAAGATTGATTTACACAAAGAGTCACACTAACTGATTTGGGAGTATCTCGGCTTTACTTTAACCTCTTATGATACAATGAGCAACTAGTGTGTTTAGTTGTACCATCACTAGGGTCACGATACAAATAGCCTTGACTCTAACTGACAATATAAATCTAGTCAAGTGGGTAAGCAGAGAACTTCCTTTTTAATCCATGAGGCTACTTAATGGTGGATTACTTTAGGGTTCCTGGAACCACCCCCATTTTTGTAGCTTAAGGCATTATGCCTAACGGGTTATGTTCCAGTTGAGTGGATAAAGACATACCCTTTTTCAAAACCTATAATACAATGTGAAGTGAAATGGTGTGTTTTTTATCTTGCTTAACTTAATGTGGTTTTAGGGTAGCACACCATTTGGCAACTTGTATGAAAACACGTGTTAGTGGTCTGTGTTTCGAGCCTTTGTTCTTTGACAAATCATTAGGTGTTATATGTAAAGAGTTAGTAGTTTTCCATCTAATCCCAATATCAAGAAAGAGAATTTACATGTTGCTTTAATCCCTAAGATCACCCAAAAGGTGCCAAGCAAGAGCATATGCAATGTGAAAATTCCACTAAAACAAGTTATATGAAAGTAATTTACTTTTAGAAGCATAAAACAAGTGTTTTTAAATGTGACAAAAGGTTGTACAAATGTTTTTGATATCCAAGATCACCTTGAAGGTGCAAGGAGAGAGCATACACACTTTACAAACCTTGTTTTAGCTAAGCAATGAAAACTCTTAAGTTATGCTAGATTAAACAATTAATCAACAGCATCCATTTGCTTTGTTAGTCTTTCAAAACCTCTGAAAGTTTAAAAAATGATCTTACAACTCGAGGAAATAAATTTCAAATTTTAACACAGACACTTGTGCATCTACAATGACACCTGCACACCCTAGCCAACAGATACGCACCCCAACCAACGTGGATGTGTGGAAGGGTTTTATGAAAAAGGGCCCCAACACCTACGCGGGCCCGCTAGAAAAGTGCACTAGGGTTTCAACACGGAAAATCTCAACCCAAAAGATATGCCTACAAGAAAAATAAATTAGAAAATACAATGATATGGAAAACACCAGTGTGTCCAGAGACATGATGATGTCCAATAGTGGATGGAGACGCCTACAGTTTGACGGCTATGCTCAATGGTCAACAGAGACACAACCCATTGTAAAATGTGTTATCAACCAGTTCTGAGTAGAAAAAATCTGTAAAAAAAATTTGTGAAGCCAATGTGTTGCAGGCCCTTATAGTGGGCTCCTTGCATGGTGATCCAGGCCCTTATTCTATAATAGATTAGATTGTGCATATCAATGAAGCAATAGATACAAGTTTGTCAATACTTCTTCCCCTACTATGTTTGTTGGCATTCTTCTTGATCTTTCAAACTTATTACAAATATATTGTGTCTACCTTATACTCTGCAGGGATTCATTCTCATTGTGCATGTATGGACTATTATTGTGAATGAATTTTTTGGAAAGTGGGGAACTGTTATCATCTCTTCTAGTATGCACCTTTTTTATGTTTCTCACACATTAGATACTATTCTCACACCCTCTTTTTCTGGTGTATAACCTCTTTAGTATAGGATTTTTTTTTCATGCATTCTATCTCTATGTCCCTTGGAAAGTTAGATTAGGACAGATAGTTTTTCCCTGCATTAGATTATATTATGGTAGGTAGTTGAGGAGCAAGAACCATCTTTCTCTGGAGGTCTATCCCACAACTTCGAGATAGTACCCATGTTATCCAATCACATTGTGAGCTCAAGCACACACACTTTTGCAAACCATAAAGTGTTGTGATTCGAAGATAACACTAGCCTTAGGCTATCATTCCTTAGGTACCTTGTTATCCACTTCTTTCTTTTCACTTCTCCTAATTAATCATGATGATAAGAAACTTTTTTCTTGATATATTTGTTAACAAATTACATAAACAAATATTCATCTATTTCATGCCTATTATCACTCTTTCTCAAGTCGAAGTAACACAACAATCCACTCAATCTAATAAAGTTCCTTCCTCTAATGATATCTCCCAGCAAGATTCTACACTTGAGACCATGTCATCAAAAATCATCCCCATCCTATCACCAATCCTCATATCTCTCATCAATCCAAGCTTTCTATACCAACTACACCCCCATCTCTAGCTCCTTAAAAAATTATTGTGCTTCCCTCTAGCCCTATCTATGACTTCCTACATCATACACCCCCTAAATCTCTCAATCATATCTATCTAATAAATTGTTGTATCCTATTCCACCTACGTCACTTTATGTCAACTTTATCTCTATTCCATCCACTACCATCACTAGTATGCCTATCCAACAATCTCAATCTCATAACACTCATTTTCCCACTCATCATATATCTCAACAATATACCCAATACCAAAAATCATACCATATCCTTGTATATCAACATTAACCATTGTAAAAACTTATCCAATCTCAACCCATGACATATATTAATCCTTATCAAAGGATTCCCCAAACACCTAGACATCCACAAACTTATCAACCACCTTATCAAGATACTTTCCATGCCACACAACCAATCCAATCCCAACCTATCATCACATCGAATGAACCTATCCATGACCTAATGAATAGGTTGGCTAGTCTAGAGGTTGATACCTTGGTACTCAAGATTACATTATCTTATGAACAAATTTGTAATGAACCCATTCATCAGTCGGTTCCAATCAAACCTTACCCTCCTGATTGGGAGTTTCCCAAGTTTACCAAGTTTAACAGCAACTAAGATCCCCAACACAATATTCATGCATTTAAGAACACGTGTTACTTTATCACATTTGATCATGAAATTATACTTCACACCTTCCCTATGTCCTTGGCCAGTCTAGCAAAATATTGGTAAAAATGGGATTCCACAATATTCCTTATTCTCCTTTACCCAACTAACACAATTATTCCTTAAACATTTTTCGATTAATATTGTACATAAAATAACTATCAATCACTTATAAAACATTAGAAATCTTGATAATAATTCGTTTAAAAACTTTCTCACATGATGGCATGGTATTTTCAATCAAATATCATTTACTTTTCCAAAAACCGAACTCAACAAACTCTTCTCACATTCTTGTGCGAAGCATATTTCTTCTATATTACAAATCCAATCTTTCTGAACATTAAAAAAATCCTTCACCATGGCTCATAAACTTAAAACTAACGCCCTTTAGCAAGGCCAACTCAATATTTTATCAAATAATCTCAATACCAAGTTGATCAAACCCACTACACATACCGACAAGTCTAAAACTATTGTAAATACCATCTCAGTTCAATCTTCATCCACACCTCCCTCTTGCATGGAGTCTTTGCAAAGATATTTTAGACCATCTCCAAACTACACCCCTGGGGGAGAATCCTATAGCTTTGTATTCAATAAGTTAATGGCAGTACACTCCATCCAAATTCCTCCCATATAATCTATGGATGAATCGCAACCCAAGTTCATTGCTATCATGAAGGCCACTATTGTAAATGTCATCAACTCAAAGGTCATGACATTGAGAAGTATTGTTCCTTCAAGGATCACATCCAAAAACTTATCAATCAAGGGGATATCTAGATAGATAGCTCCACCACTTCACCTAGTAAACCCCTTGATAGAATTAAGCAACCTTTTCTTAATCAACCACAAATAAATCAAGCCACCCCTTCTGTATCTCAACTAACAAATTCTTACAACATTATCGCCATCAATCAATATCTTATCTCATCAACAACTCCTCATGTTCCTACCTTAGACATTATTTGTACCCCTTATTCAGTACCTATCATATCAAGGACTATCAAACCTATATAAAATTTTACTACTTTTCCTATACATACACCTGCTCCTACCCTTACCACATCCACTTCCTACTTTGACTACATATAAAATTTGACTACACTCCCTACTTCATCCACTTCGATCATGGCCCAATCTAAAATATCATATTCATTGTTAACACCTATTTTAGTCCCATTGATATCCACACCTATGTCTACAACCATCTCAACCATACTTGTTATCATTACATCCCAATCTCTCACGTCTAGTCCTTCATCAAACACGCCTATTACTACTTCTACCTCACTCATTTTCACATCAATCCCATCTACACTCATTTATACCCCATACACCTCTACAATCCCACTTATAACTATCAAAACATCTATCTTGATGCATGTACCTACACCTTTACATTTGACTATAGTGTCCATTCCATCCTAATTTGTTACACCCACTCCTCCAACATCCATTCCTATATATACATATTTATTTTTTACCTCTCCAATCACACCCTTTGAAAATTTTATGAATTAAGAACCTCCATCCAATACAAACACAAGGGGTATTCATTCTCCCTCTATAAAATCAATAGTTTCTTCATCAACCAATCCCAAACCTAAACCTTCATCTTTAGATCCACTAGTTGAAATTATAGTCATACTTGCCAAGGGTAAATCTTCTTGATCAAAATATAAGACTCTTCATAAGAATCCCCAAAAGTTTTCCATGCACCCTCATAAGAAATTACACCTTACCTCTCCTCAATGATCCAATATTACAAAATCCATCCCAGGAACACCCTCATCTATTTTAGGGCCATCCCCTTCATCTAAGACATCTCGTAATAATAAATCCCAATCGAAACAATATAACTCTCCTCTAAAAGTTTATGTTTATTTAAAGATGCCTAATTTACCCATATAATCTACATCTGCATCAAAGGCCACGAATCCTATTAAAACCCAAAATTTTTATCTTCCTCTTGACAATTCAGTTGTATCTTACAGAGACATCTTCTAATACTTAATTTGAATATCTACCATGATGCTTCCTCCCATTAGATATTTTAATCCTAATAGTAAGAAGTCATCATGGTTTGATCACACTTGCATTTTTTCTTATCAGCATACCTCAGGTCATGACATTGAGCATTGTAAGGCCTTTCACACCATTGTCTATGGCTTATTGAGAAATATGATTTCCTCATCTAGAGGGAACATCCTTCTCCATCCACAGATAATCCAACTCATGTCCCATCCATTGGGTTTCCTAAGACTCCCCTATCCACATCATCCCTTAACATCTCTCCTACATGTGAAGGTCCCCCTTTGTTCATTGGTACTATTTGTCTTATCAATCACCCTTTGGTCCCTAACCATATATCCAATCCAAATCCAAGAGGATCCCATCTAAACTCCTTTAGTATTCGTTGTATCATCTACATCTAAGTGGCCCAATGTTGGGGGAGCATAATCCCTTTGTTTTTTATCCCCTTGCATTTTTTGCATACATACATGTTGGGGGACTTCATTCTAAGATCGGTCTTCTTACAGATTAAATCGTTTCCATCCTTGGCATCATTTTAAGCCCACTTTTATGGCCATTATTTGAAATGTGTATTTCTCGATTCCTCACCACTAAGGAATAACACATATTTTAAAATCTTTTCCCACCTTATTGTTTATTAGTTAAAGTATGGCACTTAGCATGGGAGGCTTAGGAAAGGATCCCTCGTGAATAATAAAGATAGATTCGGGACTTAGCTATTTTCATGATAAGGATCTATTTTTAGAGATATCATGCGAAGCACATAAACTGGTCAAAGCCTTGTGTGACACACATTGGCTATTTTTCACAGGATTGGCTATGAAATGCTTTACATGGATATAGGCCGAGAATAGATCTACTACTGACAGTTAAATAAAAGTAGTCTATTGTTAGCACACTTGCATGTGTGGCTATTTTGTAACGACATGTGGCTAATAGTGGCATGTAACCTATTTTTGGATTAGATAAGTCGTGAGGGCAAGTACCCACTCTTATAAATATGTAATGAACTGTGTAGCATGAGAGGGAAGTGAGAGCTAAGCTATTGTGAGGTTATGTTGCCTAATCTAATGCACGCATGAGCATATATTACTGTTATTGTAAGGAAGCTTCTGTGTATTACTATATTTAATATAATGGGGGTTATTGGCTCAATCAAGGTATTAATAATGGTTATATTTTATTACTACATAAAGGGTTTCACTATGATTAATGTTTGATTAATGACACTTTAAGATATAGATCTAGGAAATGTTCTGTATAATGTTAGATTAATTATGGATCTGAATCCTTTAAGTCTTAATCTTGCTAACATATTGCAACAACAACACTAAAGAGGGGCCGCGTACCTTTGCACGCTTTGGGTGAGTGCTTGGTCTAGGCTAAGTGATGTGCCAGTGTGCCTTGGATTTTACTGGTGAATTCTAGGTTACATCATTGGTTATATTTCCAAGACCTCTTTTTCAGTTGTTTTCAGGATGGTTCATGATGATGACATATCGGTTGACCCTAGCAAGTTTTGAGGAGTGGATACATGATCTGGAAGAAGAATATGCACAGAGGTTCAAAATTGGATATAATTTTAACGCACGTGAATGTGTGGAACAGAATTTGTATGACAGTTTGTATGAGAGCTTTTTTGCTATTTTTCTAGTAGAATTGTATGAGTTGCTAGTTACTTATGTGTCTAAATGGAATTGGAGGTATCGCACACTTGTCTGAATGCAAGAAGAATTTCAGGCCATTTATGATGTTGATCTGATTTGGAATCGCACTATGGATACGTGGTTCCATGGTGTTTTGAAAAATTATATCTTGGAGTACTCAATTTTAACTTATTTTTACCCAGAGGTAGCTAAATTCTAGTTTTTACGGTATCCCAGTGGAACTTACCTATAAGGCATTACATTAGCAATCAAGATCTTGATGGTAACTTTGAATTTGGAAAGCAAACCGATGGCTAACTAAATCCCACCATGCGCAAGGGCAGGAGAAGGTTTGGAGAAAGATGACAGACCTAGCAGCAGAGAGGTAGAGAGATGAGAGGCAGCTTAAGTATAATGAGGTGCATAAGAGGGAGGCAGAGAAGCAATGGGAGATTGCAAAGAAAATGGCATTGTGGAGAAAGATAGCTCGAGAAGGATTTGAAGTTCATGCAAAAGATGTGGAACACGAGTATCAGGAACTCCCCCATTTGGGAAAGCATGATAGAGAACCCTCCTTAGCCTCAAGTAGAAGCACGCCAGCAAAGAGAACCTGGGCCGTGGGCGCACATATGAATCCACCTAGCAACCTTGCCCTTGCATTTGGTTTTCCAACATCCAGTACAAAAAACAGTCAACAAGCTAATTCAAGAAGTGGGAGAGAAGGATTGAGTCTTATAAGAGGTAAAATGATGGAAGTACAAATGGCTTGGCTGTTATATGGGAGTACCTTTTCGGGTGTATCATCTACGTAGAATTTAGGTGTACATATTTTTGGACTCTCTTCTGAGAGTAGTAAAACTTCGTAGATTGTTAGGGTACAGTTTAGTACTTCTATTGGAACATAGGGAAGTACATCTTTTGGTCTAACCCTAGCTACAGGTTCAGGATCAAGAGGTATAGGTGGCTCTAGATATGGTGGTTCTGGAGGCCGAGGATACATAGGGGGTTCTTGATCAGGTGGGCAAGGTCCACACCAACCACAAAATATTTACATGGAGATGTCTCTTCGTCTTATAAAATATAGGGGCATAGAATATGTTGCTTAGCATTTACACATGTGTGAAATATTTTGGCGTGTAAAAGAATCACAGATTTTGAGCTTAAGGAAAGCCATTTTTTTACTATGTTATAAGGGCGCGCACACAGCTGGTACAGAAAGTTTGACCCTGATTAGACTTGTGTAGACTACACAACTTTAAAAGATGAGTTCCTTAAAGAGTTTCATATCCTTGAGTTCGAGAATAAAATTATAAGTGCACTCAAGGATATTAAGAAAGGAACTATTGAAAGTGTTAGAGAATATGATGCTCACTTCAAATGTTGTTATCTAAGCTTTATTATGATATCCTTGCAAGCCATCATGCGCAATGGTTTATGGGAGGCCTGATTACACCTTTCAGGAGGGCCCTATCACATAAAACATACACTAATCTACATGAAGCACTTGAAGCATCCTTACGTGCTAAGGAAATTAGAAGCATAGACACTAGGGTAAGCCCATTTTTAGAAGCACAGATCACAGCTATGGAAAAATAATTTGAGAAATTATCAGAAAATTAAGCACATGAGACGTGCATAGGGATTTGGTGCACGTGGAAGGTTACACAAGGGATAGATTACACAAAGGAAATCCAATTTGCTACTATGTTACAAGGGCGTGCACACAACTGGTACATAAAGTTTGACCCTAATCAGACTTGCGTAGACTATACAGCTTTAAAATATGTGTTCCTTAAAGAGTTTCATATTGCTCTGTTCGAGAAGAAATATTATAAGTGCACTCAATGATATTAAACAAGGCACTACTGAAAGTCTCAGAGAATATGATGCTCACTTCAAATGTTGTTATCTAAGATTTCTTATGATATTCATGTAAGACATCATGCGCAATGGTTTATGGGAGTCCTGATTACACCTTGAATCACTTGAAGAAACCTTACGTGCTGAGGAATTTGGAAGCATAGACACTAGGGTAAGCCCATTTTTAGAAGCATAGATTGCAGCTATGGAAAAATAGTTTGAGAATCTATCAGTAAATTCAGCACACAAGATGCACATAAGGATTTGGTGCATAGATTGTGAAGTGGAAGGTTACACAAAGGATAGTTTTCCCCACAGATATGTGCACTCATTATTGTTAAACTATGAAATATGCCATCTAAACCATAATTCTATCCACTGATTATTACTATAATGCACTATAAGGAAGAATGCTTCATGCTACTACAAAATTTGTAGGTCCATAACTCATGACGTGGGAGACTGCCAACTAATTAGTTAGAACCAGAATGCTATAGATATTGGTTTATGACAAACAAGAGTTTTAGATAACTCTAAAGGCAAGAAAGAGCATCAGGATTGGGATCACAATTAGGTGTGCTATGATCAGAATGAGGGGCGTTTTGAAGGTGATCATTGCAGAGGTCAAGGATACCATGGTGGATTCAGAGGACAAGGTTGTGGTGGTGGAAGAAGTGAGTTCCCTAATGGAACATGTTATACATGTAGATATCCTAACCACTACGGGCGTGAATGTCCTCATAATGTTACATGTTCTTACTGTGGAAAGAATCATAATTATTAGGAATGCCCAGACTTGTATGAGAATCTTAGCAAGTAGCATAAATAAGAAAACAAAGGCATAGGGATGGTTAGGATAGAGCGTGTTGTGGAGAATCAGTGGATTCCTAAGTTGGAAGCAAAATCTGAGGTAATGTAAGTAAAGATCATGACCCGCGCTAAGGCATCATGTACCGGAGACACATTGTAGTAGAAGCCTACCATCCATAAAGAGGAGGTACTACATGCACAATACCCAGATCCTGTTCATCAGAAGAAGGTTTATCAGGAAACCATGGAGGTACTCAGGAATATTTAGGGTGCAATATAATATTTAATGGATAAATCAAGGAAGATAGAAAAATAAAGCATTAGAGATTGTCCAAATTGATATGGATGACTTAAGGGAAGTGTGTCAGTTATTGCATCAAGAGAATATCATTCCATTGTTGGGGAATTAGTTAAAGGGAAAGACTCTGTGCACAAGTATTGAGACCAGATAGAAGATCCTGCATGTGAATCTTCCCCCTCATAGCCTACATTATGACAAGGAAATAACTCTAAATGTTGTTGTATAACAAATGGACACGTGCTTATCTCGACGTCAGTGCTAGGTTATCAACAGAGATATGCCCCTTCAGGACACCTACACACACCTCCTAAAAACCTACAAAAGTCACGAAGTTGAAATTGTTTTACAAGCAAACAAATTAAAGGTTAGCCAAATAATCCTATTTCTAGCTCAAACCCACAAAAAATACATGATCAAGGATGATTAAGCTCACTTAAAATATGAAATCATGTAAATAACAAGATATTTTTCCTAGAAAACATGAAAATGGTTAGAAACTGAAAATAAATAGTTTTAACAAGACTTCATTAATGGAGGATGGACTTCATGTCCCACCGAGCATGCCAAATGTATGCAATAGAAAAGTTACAAAGCTATGGAATGAGGCTAAATAACCTCAAAGATTAACTAAATCAGCCATGCACCATGAGATAAGAGCTAAAAAAGAGTTAATCTTATACATGCATCATAACTTTGACAAGAACATCAAAACCTAGTGTTTATACTACTCCCTACTCTTTACATTACTAATTAAACATTAAACATAAGAAGATCAACTTTAACAATCAAAGGTGTGATTAATTGTTTATGGTTCTCAAGATTTCAAGAATAGAGTCTCACCATTAATGGCTTCAAGGCCAATGGTTCTCTACATATTACGTAAACTTGGATTATGGAGGAAGGAAGGCTTTAGATCAAATGTCTAATTAGCTTAAAGCTAATACAAATGAGATCCAAGCTTTCTTAGGCTTGTTTTGGTTTTGTGTTATGTAAAGTTGTGTCTTTGAATGGGTAGGCTTAGCCTTGTATTTATAGTTTTTGGTTTGGGAGAATTTCGAATTCTAAGGCATGTGGGACAAAAATCAATTTTAGATTAGATTAGGATAAATATGATTTAGGCCTAGTTAAGCTAGGTTTATGATAGTTAAACTTAATTATGAAGTGATTAGAGACTCATTGAGAGTTGGGAGGAGTCTAGTTAATCATTTCTGACTGATAGAGAGCCTAGGAAGCCAATAAAAGTGATCCAGAGGGGAATAGAAAGATTCTGAATGGTCAAAAGGAGGAATGCTTAGCTAATAAGAAATATATTAGCCCAAGTAGATTATTATAGGAGGAATACAACCAAGAATATGGCGTAAATGGTCATCTGAGAAAGGAGAGAAGAATGGGGAATTATCGAAGTGTCGTTAATCAGTTGAATTGGAGTAAATTCTAGGTGTAAGCATATTTTAGATGTCTATAGTCGCATTTGGCTCGCAGTTCTCTCTTTTTGAGGAATTTTTCAAAGGAAACGCGCAACATTAAAGATGGTTATCATACCATCCATTCCAGAAAACAACACCAATTGGCAAGTGTTTAATAGTGATGAACAAATCTTCGAGTTCATTTGGAATGATGTTGAGTTCTCTTTAAGCATGTAAGTTAACTTACATGATAGTTATGGTGACCAAGTGATCCAACTCAAGAAAAATAAGTTGCTTAAGGGATGGTCACCTTAGAGAAAAAATTTAGCCCTGATGATGAGTTTAAGGGTGAAGACAATTATATGCGTGTGGCACAAGAAGATTGTATCCCAATTAATATTGTGCATGGAAAATATTTGTTGCTCAGTAAAGATTGTGTACATGATGAAAAGCAGGCCTTCATATCTATCTATCAAAAATACAGTGACATATTTTCATGGGAGTATGAAGACCTCAAAGGTTTTTATTCAAGTGTTGCTCAACACTCCATTGACCTTGATCCTAGGATCAACCCCATCAGACAAAATAAAAGGTCAGTCAATCCAAGGATAGAGCCCCTCATGAGGAAAGAGTTGTCTAAACTCATCGAGGAAAATATCATTTTCCCTATCAAGTACTCTACCTTGGTCGCGAATCTAGTTCCTGTGCACAAGTAGAATGGTGAAATCAAACTGTGCATTGATTTTAGATATTTGAACAAGGAATCTTTGAAGGATCATTATCCTTTTCCTTTGATAGAGTATATTTTGCATATAGTGACTGGCATGTAAATATTTTCCATGTTGGATGGGTAATCGGGCTTCAATTAGATCCTGGTCAAGGAAGAGGATAAATTCAAGATAGCATTTACAACCAAGTGGGTAACGTACGCATATCAGAAGATGTCTTTTGGTCTATCAAATGTAGGTGAAACATTCCAGTATGCCATGGAAATTTCCTTCAAAGGTTACATTGATGAGTTCATATTGGTTTACCTAGATGACATCACAATCTTCTCATAGCAAAGTATGGATCACATGGTGCATCTAGATAAAGTCTTTGAGAGGTGTAAAAATTTTGGGGTATCTCTTAACCCCAAGAAGTGTAATTTTGTAGTGGTGCAGGGAAAGATTTTGGGCCATGTGGTTTCAAAGGATGGCATTGCAATCGATCCTGAGTGTGTTTTAGCCATCCTATCTCTTTCCCTTCCAACGTACAAGAAATCCTTATAGTCCTTCCTAGGAAAGATCAATTTTGTTAGGCGCGTCATTCCTAACTTTACAAGGTTTGTTTGGCCCATCACCCTGATGCTAAAAAAGGACATAGCCTTCAAGTGGATAGCAGAAGGAAGAGAGAGATTCAACAAAATCAAGTAAGAAATTTCTCATGCGCTAATAATCATTAACCTAGACTACTCAAAGGACTTCATCCTTTATGCTTATGGCATTGATGTCCTGACAGAAAAAAAAAAGGACTAGAACAACCAGTGGATTTCTTTAGTCAAACACTGAAGGATTATGAGTTAAGATATAGTCACATGGAAAAATAAGTCTTCACTATCATCCATGCACTCAATAAGTTAGAAGTATACTCCCCACAAATCACATCAAGGTGTTAGTTTCTCACTCCAGCATTAAAGAATTCATCAAGGGAGAAGAAATTAGTTAAAAAGAACAATATGGTTGACAAAAATCATCGAATATGATGTGATTATCAAAACCAAAAATATGGTAAGATGTCGCGCACTCTGTAAGAAAATTATTGAGGATGCGCAGAATGAACCTGAGACTTCATTATTTTTGGATGAAGATCCCCCACACACAGAACTTGAAAAGAATGCAAATCTTGGAGCACGTAACTCGATGAGATCACACTCCTTTCCGAGTGTGCATACCCTCCCGGTTTGAACAAGGCAAAGAGAAGGCATCTGAGACTTCAATTCATTACATATTTTTTGATTGATGGCCTTCTCTTCAAAAAGAATATTGATGACATGTTGTTAACGTGTATTGACAATACACAGACTAAAAAAGTGCTAGTATAATTTCACAATGGATTCTCTGGTGGACACATCCCGTCAAGACTACAACAATGAATCTCATAATGGCTAGTATATTTTTCCTTCCCTATTTTTGTACATGCACAAGTGGGTCAAAAAATGTAAAGAGTTTGATTTATTTAAAGGAAAGAATAAATTAACAGCACTTCCCTTCTGACCAATCCAACTGGATCAGTCTTTTGTGAAATGGGGTCTTGACTTCATAGGCATGATCAACCTGCCTTCAAGAACTGGGCACAAGTGGGTGCTGATAACGATAGATTACTTCCCCAGATGGATAGAATTTTTCACACTCAAGGAATCAACCGAGTCAGTCATACTCAACTTTCACGTGAAGGTATAGTAATAAGGTTTGGCGTCCCTCAGAAAATTATTTTAGATAATGCAAAAACCTTCCTTGGTGCTAAAATTGCGTATTGGGTTCTCAGTCTTAGTATATACTTGAATACCTCTTCCAATTACTAACCTCAAGTTAATGGCTTGGCAGAGTCAACAAATATAAACTTGATCAGGATCATGAATTAGATGATGAATATCATCCAAAGACAGGTATACAAAGCTCTCGCACGTGCTATGGGAAAATAGGATCACAATAAATAAAGCATTAAGAACTTTGCCTTATAAGATTTTCTATGCCAAGGAGGCTACTCTTCCTTTGGCGCTTGAGTTGAATTCATTATCACTTACCCAGCAGCTAAAATTTGGAGGCACGGACAAGAGAGAAATTAGAATGGCAGAGTTGGTTGGTCTTTAAAAAACAAGGAACTCTGTCATGATGAAAATAGAATAGCATCAGTAATCAAAAAATAAGTGGTTTGACAAAAAGGATAAGACTCAATATTTCAAAGTTGGGAACTTGGTCTATAAATGGGATGCTTACAAAGCTAAACCATGGCATCATTCAAAGTTTGATGCACTTTAGAGTGGCCCATATGCAATCAGTTCATGCAAAGAGGCTAACTCTTTCAAGTTATCTTATCTTGATGGAGGTGCGCTACCAATCCCAATAAATGGAATCTATCTTAAACCCCTTCATTAAGCTTATGGCATCGTGTTGTAAATACTAGAGTAGTTTCCATTCATCCAAGTGCGTTATGCGCACATTATTCTGTTTATACATAGTTCTTTCTTCTCGCATGCTTCTTACATGTGCTCATATGTTTCTTCTAGAATGTCAAACTTTTTCTAGTAGTTTAAGTAGTTTTGTAGGATTCAGAATATGTTTCAAAGTAACTTCAAGTGTAGTTATTAAAGGTTACAGATCAAGGTTTCATGATTACATAGCATGCTCTATGCCCAATAGATGCTCTAGGCTACTGATCTCCTTCATCTAGTAGGTAACTGGCCCTGAAAGTCACCAAAATGTTATCCAGAATAACTCCCCTAGTTATTTGGATAACATATCTTCATTTTAGCTCTATGGTTTCACATTGCAAGTTGCACGAAAGGATTCATTTTAAAATACCTCTTGAAAATCAGAGGTGGAAAATACATGGCGAATATCCTCAGAACTGGTTTTACAGGAAGGCAAATTTTTGGGGTTTCTAAGCAAAATTTTCACCTGATTTTCAAGTGGTGTGACAAAAAGGCTGTAGACGTGCAACGGGAGATTTTTTGTCGTGTGACAACAAGTTTATTGTAGCACGATAGCAAATATCTTGTCACACATCTGCAACCTTCGCCCTCATATCACGCATCAACAAACTCTCCATGTATCGCATCAACAAACTCTCTTTTGTGTGTCTGTAACCTCCGCACTCCTATCACGCATCAAAAAACTCTCCATGTTGCACGTCAACAAAATCTTTGTCATGCATCTACAGCCTCTGCACTCCTATCTCACGTCAACAAAACATCTATGTCGCGTGTCAACAAACTCTTTTTTGTGCATCTACATCCTCCGTCCTCCTGTCACGCATTAACAAACTCTCTTTTTCACACATTAACAAATTCTCTATCACGCGTCTGTAGCCTCCACCCTCCTTTCGTGCATTTACTGTACTTGATAATACATATGCCCCTAGGTGGTATGAGTGAGCTAGTAGTGTTCTACCTAGAGAATAATCTAGGATTATATAGGGGATATTTTGAATGGAAGGAAAATCTGACCCCTAAAAAAATCAAACACTAATTTTTAGGTGAACAAGTCACTAACCAGTGCTAGAAAATTCACCTTTTCAAATTTTTCAAAAATGGAATATTCACCACTAAAAAAACCCTATCGCATGCACTTTAGCTACTTCACTTAGCACATCTTCATGGAAAAAGATTCCCCGTTGAAACCATAAGAATATTTTCCTTCCTTCGATTCCTTGGGTCTTTGAACCTATAGGTTAACTTGAAATTCTTGTAAAAAAGGGCTTCCATCTACCCATATTTGGCCAGAGCAAGAAAAAAAGTGAAAACTCATCTAGTCTTCTTAGCATTGCACTCCATCATGCAGCCACCTCTGGCTCTTGGTTGTAGGAAAATTCATAAAAATATCCTTTATTTAATGCCAAAGTTAGCAAATTAGGGGGTGAAGGGAGGGGCATCAATCTAGAAAATGAGGATCTCCTCGACCTAAGTCTGCTCGAGCTACTCCACGTGAGATGGTCACATTCGTATGAAGTGAGTGTCCATCTGTTTTCCTTGTGTCTCATTCTTCAATGTGCATACCTTGGTAAGCCTACTCGGCGAGACGAGTTTTTCCATGTCATTCGACAAGATACTCGAGTGAGCTACACCAGTTAATCAAATCACGTTATGGTAGGTGTCAAACACCGAGCTCCCCGAGCTAGAAGAATGAGAGATCTTGCGTAGATGTGAGCTAAGAATGAATGCAGGGTTTGAGTGGTGATCCTTTCAGCTTACAACCAGTGACAATGGAGCTCATGTTTGCATGATTCCAGTGGGGAGTTAGCTGTGTTCATCGTTTAGCATGGAGCCATATATTTACTACAGAGCTCTAACAGCCAGCCATCCTTGTCGGAGCTTCGATAGAGTGCTAGCATGGAGCTATAGGCCGAGGCCTTAAGGTTCAAATGTTGATGGGATATGGTAGGGGGTATAGAATGAAAGTTGAAATAGGCTCGATGAGGCATCTATCCAAGACAAAGAACCTTGGCATCGAGTCGAGTCCACTGAGATGACAAGGATTGTCAGTGAGTAGTCCTACATGCCAAAAGAGTTGGGCGAAGTGCGACTTGACATGATTTGCAAATGGGGAGATTGTGGTAGAATATTACAACGGATGAACTAGAGTGAGGTGAAAGCATCTTCAGATTCTAGGTTGTGTCCTTCTCCTCTCCTTCTGAGAAAAATTCAGTCTAGGAATCTAAGATTTTGGCTCAGTTGGGACGAAGTTGGACATAGAGAGAAGGAAGGAGCCAAGCTCCTAGAGTTTGAAAAACCATCATATTGAAGTCTTTTGAGTGACATTCCTCTAGGTCCAGAAAGGTAGCACGAGATATTGGCCTAGAGGTGGCACCATGGCAATAAGATGGTCCATCAATGGAAGTTAACTAGAAGCATCGAGAAGTAGTGAGTAAAAATTGACTGATGAATTTATTTTCTGGTCAAGTTCGACTCACCTTTTGCATTGTGTGATTGCAATGTTCCAATAACATTAGAGATCCCTTCAGCTTCATTGAGTAGTGGGGGTGGATTAAAAACATGAAACAAGAAGAATGTATATTGTTTTTTGATACGCATGCCTAGCCTTCCTTAATGCATTTTTCAGTCAGAACAGATAGTGTTCATCCCTCTTTTCTGATGTTAAATTCCTTCACATGGCAAAGGGATGCAAAGGAAGAAAAACATGTCATTCACTGTGAAGAATGGTTATGATCGAGAAAAGGGGTCCCTTAAACAAAGTAATGCTTAGTTTCATCGTAAAGGCATTAGGAGTAGTAGTATAAGTGGAAAAACAAGGGGGTAAAGAGGAGACAACAATAATTCCTCCTAGAGGTTTCCCTCTAGTCTGCAACTTTAAAATGCCAAAAATTTCATCCCGGACAGCTCCATTTTTTGTATTCTTGAACTTTCTCTAAAATTTCTCAGAAAGGTGCACAATCTGATGCACCAGAACCTTTAGATTTCATATTGAGTTGATTGCAAGGGGGTATAAGATAATGTGCCATTTCAATAGTCCTTACACTCTATGGAGGTGGTATACAACCACCTGACCACCATTAAAGGGGTATGAGATCCAATTGCATTCTCCCATAAGCTACAGTATCAATAGTGATGAGCTTTGCAGGTGTCCCATGATGTTTTAAATTGAATATTGCACTTGGTAGGTGGAGAAGGCATGCATGTAGAGAGTTTATATGTTTCTCTCTCCTCACTTTAACTTATTCTATGGAAATTAGTTAAGCTCTTCTTGGAGCATTTGAATAGGGGGGATTTCATCAGCTTACCAGGAGAACTCTCAAAGAGAACACTCTTGTCTGAAGGAAGAGAAACATGGTTTGCATGGATATCATTCTGGACATCTTAGCATTCATGATCGTATTGGCCATTTCTGCTATAATTGATTGAATGCCTGTAAGACATATCGAATGAAAGTAGTAGATTTACTAGATATTGTGGATTTTAAGTTCTTCCAAGTTAAGCTTAAGAAATGTTTGTTGAACTCTACTTACCTATTCACTTTAGATGCAAGTTGCTATTGTGCCAAATCATCTGATAAGGATCGTGCAGGAGATCACTAAATGTCATGCTTTTGTGAAGATGTTGTTTTGATGTTGCTGTATAACTATGATGACTGTTTCATCCTACGTGGGACACTTCATTTTGGCTAAAATATGTTGAGCGTCTACTAATTCAAGGTAGGATTCCCTGACATACCCCTTTTGAATGCATCCTATGGGTCCTGTAGTTTATATTTAATTGGGGTCATTTTATGGGTGATTTCTCTCTCCCTGCTTCCTTCGAAGTGAATATATTAGAAGTAGTTGTTAGATGCGTATTTCCATTAGATGTTTTCTATTACATTAATATGGTAATGCATAGATGAATTTAACCTTCTCTGGAGTTTAAATTTCTGTTAACTACAATTTCCCTCACCTATGAACGAAATTCCAGTGTTGAGCACGAGTGGGTGACTACTTGCAGTGTATGAGACACTCACAGTGAGCGTGAATGATTAATCATGAGTAGGCATGATAGATGGATTGGTAGAAATGGATAACAGATTAGAAACTAGTTTTTTAGTCCCAACAAATGACTTGGAGGATTTTTAGAAGAATTTCGTTACTGTTAGCATTGTAGTGACATCATTTTGAGTAACATGTAAAAGAGGTATATGTCCTTGTGGATGCTCTACAATATGGTCTTGAATAGCCTTAAGATATTCAACATTTTTTTCCTCATATGTTGCTCGTACTTGTGGCTTCTATTTTTCCAGAATGTGAAACCTATTTTTGAGTCCAATGGAACTTGTTTTAGTATCACCTTATTGGGAGATCGATGTCAGCACCTAAATTATTATTTAATAGGGGTCTTCTAGTTATTCTAAACTTGAAACTTGCAATTAGTGATATTGTGTTGTCATTATTTTTACGCCATAACTATCTTTGAAAATGTAAGGTAGTAACTATTATAGCTGGTTGGATCATAGTCATGTATTTGAACTATTTTTGTCCTAGGTATTTCTTGTTATACCCTGGTGCCCCATTTGAGGCATCATTATTTATGGCTTCAGTTGTCCTTGGTTAATATTGAGCTTGTTGGACTATGTTACCATTTCTTTGTTTGAGAATTCTTTATGACAATCTAATATCATCTATGCATGTTTGGTTTTTCACATAAGGTCATCGTAGTCCTTGATACAGACAATTTAGACCTTAGCGAGAGTTGTTATCCAAAATAAGCCCCCTACTTATTTTTTCTAACTTTCCTTCATTCCTTCCTTATTTTGTTCCTTAGTTGAATTTTTTTCACTTTTCAGGCACTCAAAATTATCATGGAAATGGCTTCATCAGAGAGAGAATTTTCTCACCTTTCCAGAAAGGTAAAATTTTTGTTCTAACTCCTTGTATTTTGAAAGTTATGGCTCAGACGGAGGTTTTTGAGGGAAATATTCCCTGGAAAGGTTCGTCCACCAATAGAGAATGTGCCACGTGGTGGCAGAAATGGCGAGTCAGTGGAGGTAAGTTGGATAAAATTTTCCAAAGGAAATGGATGCGGGGCGCAAAGGAAAATTTTTTCTCGACAGGGCCCGCCGAGGAGAAGGAAAAGAAATGGTTTGAACCCGTAGTCCATGAAGGTCGAGCAATGTGCCATGTGGCGGCAGAGATCAGACTGGTGGAGGTAAGTTCGCCAAAAGTGGTCAAAAAAGGACGCAAAGGAAAATTTTTTCCCATGAAGGCATGCAGAGGAAAGAAACTTGATTAAGGCATGTGCCAAATCAAAGTGTGTGTCCATGAAACTGGTGGGAGTCGATGAGGGGTGGAGTTTAAATTTTGGGTTTTTTCCAAAGTAGTAAAAGGCGCAAAGGAAATTTTTTGGCCCACAAGCCCGCGCCAAGGAGGAAATGTGCCACGTTTTTGTCCTAAATCCTCGACAGAGCGAATAGGGTGGTGCAGATGGAGTCTTGAAAATCCTTGGCAGAGGTCGAGGGCACATGTGAGAATTTGGAATTTTTTGGCCCACAAGACTGTTCAGTGGCATCAAAGGAAAAATTTTAAGTGCATGCCCGCCAACGTAAATAAGAGTGGTGACACATGTGGCATAGAAGTGGTGGGGTGTGGAGAAGTTTTATAATTTTTTCCAAAATTCAAAAAAGTGTATAGAATTACCATTTGAACCCGTGCGCACCAATGGGAATGTGCCACATTGTGGCATTGGAGATGGTAGGGAATGGAGATCTTTTTGGGGAATTTTTCCCAAATTGAAAAAAGGGGAAAAATTTTAGGTTTCGGCCCACCGACCTGGATTTTTGCCCCTAGCTTTTGCCCTAAATCTTCAGAGGGGCATATCTTTCGATCCAGAGCTCAGTTTTTTCTTGATTTTGGTGTCCATTAGAAATCTATTGAAGTCCTCTAGATTATGGAATTTTCAATTTCATGTTTTTGGGTGGATTTTAGTGGGAGAAAAATGAGAAAAATGTCTTTAGCATGGGGAAAAGAGCGTAACCAGACATTTAACCTACCATTTTTAATGCAGTATGGCTTCCATTATTCTCTAGCATGGTCAAAAATCTTGGGGAATGAACTTTTAAGGGTACCCATGCTATTTTGATGGATCTGGTTAGTGGTTGAATTATTCATTTCATTTTTCCCGTGTTTCTCATTCCTGAACTCGGGATTTTCATTGTTATAAAGCTAGATTTGGCTCATTTGTAAATGGTTGGACATTTTTTTATGTTCTACAGGCTCCCTCCTTCACCTTGGCAAGTGAATTTGTGGAATATCATGGACCTTTTTCTAGGACTGCAACACATGTTTTTACCTCCTTACTGTTGTAATGCACTATATTTAAAAATGGAAATGACAATGCAAGCTCTGTGAATGAATTTTCAATCATTTCTTGTCTTGTTTACTCTATCATTTTGATCCTTCATTGTACATTTTAGCAATTTTGTGCATGATTTTTGTTGCATTTTTCATAATCTGTGTCAATCTGCATAGAAATAGATGTTCACCACTCCTTTGGTGTATCACCTTGTTAGTTTTAGTTCTATCTTATTTTCTTTCTATCCTTGTCTCCTTGGCAGAATTAGAGTACGATTTTGAGTTAAACCTCTGCAAATTTCATGCATACATCTGATTAGAGGAGTAGACGAACCAGCCTTTAATCTAGAGAGTTTTTTCCCATTTCTGCAAGTGCCACACTTGGGGAAAGGATTCAATGTTGTGTAATCACACTGGATGCCCATTTTCAAACTAGAAATATGAGAAAACATCTATGGGTATTGTGAATTTGCACTAACAGGTGTCAAGGAGAGGACTGGGGCACCCACAAGAACTCTGATCTACAAAACAGGCACCCTAGTCTAGGAAAAAATTTTGAAACTGATATTTGTAGGTTCGGAAGATGACTAGTAACCTTTGTTTTCTATCACACTAAATTCCCTGGACTACATTGAATGCTCTGAATATTCCAAGAGAGAGAATAACCTACAAGAACACTAAAGCAAGTATCAAAACCTAGGAATAAAAATAGAAGAATTCAAATGAATAGGTCAGACTTACCTCAGCTACCATAATGGTGGACTTACTCACCGAGCATTGTACTACATTTCAGACCCAAATGTAGTTCTTCTAGTGTGTGTCATTATAGACACCAAATTTGGGTCTTACGATGCCCTTTACCCCGTATATCATCCCGCAACCTAACCCTACCTCACCACCTAAAACCTTACACACCTAATGATTTATTAATTACCTTATAATTAATAAATCCACATCTCCAAACCCGCCACCTCATCTCGCCACCTCACCATGACCTAGACCTAACCCTAAACCAACCTAATTAAGACCTATGACTTGGTCCAGACCCACATCCATGACTCATCACCCCTCAGCCGCACCAAAACGAGTCAAATAATGACTTGACCAAGCCCACAACTGATCCCTTGGGAGAAAAGGAGGGAAAGATGGTTGTTTTACTAAAAATAGCCACTTTGACCTAACTGACATCGGTTCCTACTCGACCGTCGTCGGTTATGTAACCGCCATCGGTTCCCTATTAATGACCTCCCCCAACCAAAAAGAAAGGATCCAGAATTCATTTGGGTAGGAAAAAGAGATGGGTTGTGATTCTGGTCCACTGTGGGTGTGATACAGGGGGTAAATGAGGCGCCGTATCAATGGGTACTAAGAGGTCATCCGGTCGTTGGAAAGATTTAGGTGATGAAGAACTAATAGGTAGAAGGGGATGTTCGAGGGGATCCGTTATGATTGAGGAGTTTGGTAATGTAGGCTCAAGGGGTTTCTCCTCTAAGGGTGACAGAAAAAGTGGCAAGCCTTCTTTTGTTGCAGCAAGAGTGGTGGAAGGAGATGTTTGGGAAATAGATAAGTTAGATAACATCCGCTCACAATCTTGCAGGGATGTGGTGTAAGAAGGTTCAGTTGTGAGAAGAGAACTCTGGGCGGTTAATTCCTTTATAGGCAAAGGAATAGCGGGACTGTCTTCTTGTCTTGATGAAGGAAAAGGGGGTGAAAATCCCTGAGTTGGTGAAGAAGCTTGATTCAAAATTTCCTCAATTGAAGCCCTAGGTTGGGAGTTGAAAATCACATGGATCTCATGCACACTCTTCTCCTCGGCTGTGGTGTCTTGATTTATGTTACTGTTAGATGCATGGTTTGGAAATGGTTTGTTGAAGATTTTTAAATTTCGATTAGCGGGGGCATTAGGATTATCGAGATTTATATCCCCTGCATCAACCATTTCCTACACTATGTTTTTCAACATTTTGTAGTTTTCGTGACTGTGTCCCTTCACGCGATGGAAGTTATAGAAGTCATTTTCTTTATACCAAGAAGGAATAGCGCGGGTGGAATCAAACCTGGAGTGAGGTTTAATAGGAGGCAAGGTGATAGCTCCTGCTTTAAGCAATTTGTCTAAGATCACACCATTAGTTTCTCCCAAGTGATTATAATTGATGGGCTCGGCTTTATACTTATAGGTGGATTTCGGTTGGGTATTAGACAATACTTGAGATTTGATTGTCACAGCGTGTACGGCACGCTTTGATTTCGAAGCATCCGATGTGTGAGAATTGATGGTGTTGGGTTTGGTGGTAGAGTCTTGGGTCCGAAAATTTGAGCTTTTGTTGCGTAACCTCAATTTCTCTTCCTTTAAGGCTCGAATCTCTAGTTTCCAAGCCATAGTAAAGGCCTCATCAAATGTGCGGAAAGTTTGAATTTGGAGGGTGGGAGAAATGTGTTTAGTACAGGACCACGTAAATAGGTCGATGAGCTCAGCCTGAGGTAAGGCATAAGTAAGTTGGTTGATGAGGCCTCGCCATCGTCTAACGAAATCTGCAATAGGCTCATCTTCAAATTGTCGGATGGCGTAGAGGTCGGTAATGGATACTTTCTTGGCAATATTGATGGAGAAGTGATCCAAGAAAGATTGGGCTAACTGGTTAAAGGAGAAGATTGAATGTTGGGTTAAAGCACTGTACCACTCTAAGGCAGGTCTTGATAAGGACATGGGAAATGTACAGAGTAGTAAGGTATCGTCATGAGCAATCAGATAGCAAGCATGTCTGAACGATCACAAGTGTTGTTGAGGGTCCTCCTTACTATTAAAGCGAGTAAATTTCGGTAATTCCCATTGAGGAGGATATGTATGAAGGGGGACAGAAGGATGAATAGGCTCCCGAACAACTTGCTCGTATGTCAGGGTGTTACGTATTCCTGAAACAGAAGCCTAAAGATTTTGCATCTTGTCCATCATCTATTTGATTAAATCATTGGTTGGGTTAGATGGTGGTGTTGTCGTTGTAAACAGAGGAGGATTGGTCCAAGAGCCGCTACTAGACAATGGTGGGATTGAATATTGATAAGATAATGGTGATGAATGTGTTAGGGCAGCTGAATAAGGGTGTCTTATATAAGAGGTTGAGGCCACCGGATGAATTTGTGGAAATTAAAAGGTGGGTGGAACTTTTGAGGGAAAGCTCATGTGTATAGGTGGCAGAGAGCAAGTCACGAAAGAGGCAACCTGTGAGAGAGATGAGGTAGGGGCAGTGGACGGTAGTGATATGTGGGGTCCCAGATTAACCAGAGGAAAACCAATTGGTGCAGTATGAACCACCGAAGCTACTGAGCTGGGAGACGGGGCTAAGGATGAAGATAGTGAGGCGGAGTTATTAGGTGGGGAAGGGGCTAAGTGAGTGGCGATACTAATAAGCATACCAACAAGGAGCTGACCATCGGGTGCATGGTCAGGGGTATGAGACAAATAATATTGTACGGTGCTAGGATTAGCATCCAAAAATTTGGCAAATTCTTTATCTCCTACAAGGATCTTGGGAAATTGCTGGTATCCGTAGGATTCCCCATAGGATGCGAAGGGGGTGACTCAGGCAAAGGCACAGAACAGGCATGTGAAACCATGGCTGCTGCTTGTTTCTGGGTGATAACAACCATGGAAAAGAGGACATAGTAGGGATTTAATCAATCCATAATGAAAACAGTGA
Organism: Taxus chinensis; assembly: GCA_019776745.2. Lineage (NCBI taxonomy): Eukaryota > Viridiplantae > Streptophyta > Pinopsida > Cupressales > Taxaceae > Taxus > Taxus chinensis. The sequence continues at coordinate 54,189,171 of CM034157.1, read as the reverse complement.
CAAAATTTTGGAATTGATAGGTTGCTGGTGTGTCAAGAACTGTTAAACACAGTAACCGATATCGGTCAGATAACCGATGTCGGTCAGAATGTAACCAGCATCGGTCAGTTAACCAATGTCACTAGTATGGGACCAGTGTCGGTCACTGTGAAGCAAAGAGAGGATGTAAGAAGCTATTGGTTTGGGGATAACAATAGTTAATATACCTACCAAATTGTCTTGAAGTGATCACTGAAACAGTGTATGACAGAGAAACAAAACTAAAAACAAGCAAGATACACAAGCAAATCAATAGACTAACCCTAGAATTAGTTTTAATCACTTTGGGCTTATGCCTTAGACCCCAGATGATGTCAATCCTAAACAAGAGACCTAAGGGAGATGTCAAGTTTGTTTTGGCTCATAAGGCTACCTCAATCGGGCGGAGGAATACCGCGGGAAGGGGGGATGTTTGAGTAGTTGTGTTGATTATGATGTGATTTTGTATGTGTTGTGCAGTGAGAGTAAGATTAATTTCTCATCAATACCGTGGATATCACCCCCACGTGTACAACCTGTTACTTAATCTACATTCACTAGAATTAAAAACAGCAAGCAAGAATGTGATGTACATGTTTTAAACCCAAATCGAAAAGGATATTCGATGAAGAAAAGAAGATGACTTTCACTAATGCAAAGATTCTAAAGAAAGACAAATTCTTTTACCAAAATGACAAAATATTTTGTGAATATTTAGAAGAATGAAATAGAAAGTATGCTCCCTATATGAAAGCAAGAAAGCAAGAAAGAAACCCGAAATGGGTCCCAACGGGTGTGCCAAAATGTTTCACATAGAATTTCTTTCCAGAATAGAGTTGCTTCTATCCTTTCATTCTCTTGAGAAATAGATAAGGGTTAGGGCTAGGAGGAATACCTGTTGAATGTTGGGAAGGTGTGCATGTACCGCAGAGAGATCAGATCGATTGTGAAGAACTCCTTTTTGTCTGGGAAGGACTACCTATAAGTAAGAATACAAGACCACCATATCTTAGTTAGACAATAGGTGAGGGAACTGCCTTTGGCCCAAGAAATATTAGACTTCTTTTCAAAGGTAGTCAGTTCCCCATTTGATATGAATTAAAGCAAAATGATAACAAAGAACTACAAGATAATACTTACTAGTTTCTGATGAAGATACAGGTTCAAGATAATCCTGGTGACAATAGTGAGGTTTAGATACAGGTCCAAGATACCAATTCTCACACATCGACTATTTTGAAATCAAAGGGTGATCATACACGTTGTGACAGTCAAATCTCAAGTCATTGTCTAATACCCAGCTTGAAAGCCACCTATAATTACAAAGCCGAGCCCATCAATTATACTCCCTTGGGAGAAACTTATGGTGTGATCTTAGACAAATTTCTTAAAGCAGAAGCTATCACCTTGCCTCCTGTTAAACCTCACTCTGGGTTTGATTCCACTTCGCTATTCCTTCTTGATATAAAGAAAATGACTTCTGTAACCTTCCATTTTGCATGAAGGGACACAGTCATGAAAACTGCAAGATGTTGAAAAACATAGTTCAGGAAATGGTTGATGCAAGGGATATAACTCTCGATAATCCTAATGCCCCCACTAATCAAAATTTAAAAATCTTCAACAAACCATTTCCAAACCATGCATCTAATAGTAACACAAATCAAGACACTGCAACTAAGGAGAAGAGTGTGCATGAGATCCATGTGATTTTCAACTCCCAACCCAGGGCTTCCATTGAGGAAATTCTAAATCAAGCTTCTTCACCAACGCAGGGATTTTCACCCCCTTTTTCTTCATTAGGAAAAGAGGATAGTCCCACTATTCCTTTACCTATAAAGGAATTAACCACCCATAGAACCTTCTTACACCACATCCCTGCAAGATTGTGAGTGGATGTTATCTAACTTATCTATTTCCACCACTCTTGCTGCAACAGAAGAAGGCTTGCCACTTTTTCTGTCACCCTTAGAGGAGAAACCCCTCGAGCCTACATCACCAAACTCCTCAATCATAACGAATCCCCTTGAGCATGCCCTCCTACCTATTAGTTCTTCATCACCTAAATCTTTCCAGCGACCGGTTGACCTCTTAGTACCCATTGATACAGTGCCTCATTTACCCCCTGTATCACACCCACAGTGGACCAGAATCACAACCCATCTCTCTTCCATACCAAAGTTCCTTGTTCACACGTGAAGAGTGTCATCCCTCAGAAGATAGATGAGCCTTATGGGAGCACTTGAGTACACCCTGCTCTACTCAAATGCAGATGACTAATCCAGACACCTCTACCATATACCCGAGGTGTTTACAAAAGCTCAAAATGCCTATGTCCTCACCTTCACCCCCCTCATCTCTATCAAATCCCTCAGCCACCTCTATCAACCTAACCAAAACTTCCCTTACGCTTGGAACTTCACCAATTCCTAGCCTGACACACCCACCTAAATGTTTAGATTTATCCAAAAATACTGCCATCAATCCACCTAGGAGACAGACCCAATCTCCTCGAGTCCAATCTATACCTCTTCCACAACTAAAACCCTCGCCCCCGATCACACCGATACAACAGGCTCGGCTTCAGCCTTCACCATCACACCTACCTTCTATATTAGGGCCTCACCCCTCCACCTTTCCACAATACACCTTGCCTCCCACATCTTCTTTAACATGACCTATACCTTTTGCACCCCTACAGACACTCACAGGCGTATCAACACCGTCGCCCCAAGTATCTGGCACCTACCTACCAACCCTAAGCAAACTCGATCATCGAAGGACTTGTTTGCTGTCACTCCTCTTTCCCCATGGTTGTTTCCTGCCACCACGTTAGCTGGGGCCTCATCATCTAACCAGCTAAACATAACTTCTGTGTAGAAGAAACCATGCCTAGTTAAAACCACTCATCAAAATCCCTTGCCTAAATCACCACCTGTACGAACCACTCACACCCAACCCTTACCAAAACAATCAAAAATCTCACCCACTCAATCAACAGCCTCATCTTCATCTGAATTTGACCCACTCAAAGGATCTTACTCCAAGATCCTTGATATGTTGGTAGGGGATGCGACCATTTCCCTACCCCCGCTCAGACTCTATGATCCATCTAAACCTCGACCTATAGGTTATGATGAATCTAAAATTTGTGCTTACCATCACACACCAGGACACAATGTAGAAGGATGCAAAGCTTTGAAAGCCATCCTTCGCCAGTCACCTATCTCAGATAGACAGCCTAAGAAAGACAATTTACGGAGAGAGAAGCCCTTAGCTTCGATTCCTTCTCCTATACCACCTGTCCCCGCCTCGCCAAAATCTATCATCATTGCAACCCCGCCTCTTGAGAACAATGACTTATCCCCACCATCCTCCTCCTCTCGTATTCATGAGATCAACATGATTAACATTGCTACTCGAGGTCAGAAAAACAATGGAAAAGCTAAAGAAAGCACACCTGCGGCCTCTCTTTCTCCTTCTGCCATCCCGATCGCACCACCACCAAAAGTGGTCATTCGTGGACCTACCTATCCCATCTCTGATGGAGTTTCCCACCGCACCATGATCAAACAACTTCACCAATCTCCTGTCAAAATGACACTCTATGATCTCATTCAAACATCTGAATCGCATCGACAAGCTTTAATTGAGATCCTTCAAGGGATAGAGGTCCTACCTAACGAAACCTTTCCCGTCGCTTCCATTTTAACACCCAACCACATCGCTTCTCTCACCAAACAACCTACCTCCACAACCACTTATGTCCCTGTACAGCAAGCCGCTGCTGTCAGTTTTTCTGAAGAAGAAATTGTCATCTTTGGTGCAGAAGATCCTGATCCCGCTCTTTTCATCTTGGCTTACGTCCGGGACATCCAGGTACATCGTGTTATGATCAACAGGGGCGCTAGCCTAAACATCATCTCTTCCAAAGCCTTCCAACAGATGAATATCCCTCCTAGCTGCATGTGTGCCAACCCCACCATGTTGCGTTCATTCAACGATGCTATTACTTCTACCTTAGGCACCGTGATCCTTAACATTCATGTAGGGCCACGTACCTTACCCGAACTCTTCTATGTCCTTGAGGGAGAATTCCAATACAACATATTGTTAGGCTGCCCTTGGATCCGGGCTATGGGATGCGTTCCCTCCACCTTACATAGATGCATCAAATTCGAGTATGAGGGGAAGTCATACACCGTCAAAGCTGACGCTTCCCCCTTCAAAACCTGTAATATGTTATATCACCCTAATGATGTGCTTGTACCAGTCAAGGCACCCATTGATCCAACCCAACCATCTACTTCAACCACGTCTCCACCATCCACCTTAACCACACTCACACCTTCAACCAATGAACCCACTGCCGCGAATACCACTTCCTTCCCCGCGGACAACATCCCAACTTCAGACCCCTTGGTAGATGTTTTTCAACGCCTTACGCTAGGGGAATACCACCTATACAATGTTAGCACCTTTCATACCCCACAGGAGTACAGACAGTTACATGCACATCCTACCTACGACCGTCGTGTGGGGGAGGTGATCTCCTACGGACCACCTAATTGCCACACCAACCTAACATATGGGGGTGTTGACACATCCTCTGTCACCCCTGAACCTCCCCTTGGTGTGGTTCCCTTCCAATCTGATTTTCGATATCTAACCAACCGTCGTTTTTCCCTCACCTTCCTGACGCGCTGTGCTTGGAAGGGTTTTGGTTTTGGTCTTTATGAACAAGGCCGACACACGATCATTCCCGTAACTACCCTCAAACACAAAGATCGTCGTGGTCTTGGATTTTTTGAACCACCTACACCGAAGAAACCTCATGTCAATTGTATCCAGGAAAACAACGAAGTCACCCCTTCCGAACCATCATCGCCCATTTTTCCATCTTCACCCACAGAGTCGATAGACCCGGAATCTATCCCTCCTAACTTTTTTTTTCGTGAATGCTATCTTCCTGGGTCCTCTCACTTATCAACGCGATAGTGAGGACCCATCTTCTCTCCCCCTTTTGTATCCAGATATGATTGAAGAAGATTCACCTTCAATTAATGTTGTGGAGTGCCAGGATGATGACTCCATCCTCACCTACCTTGGTGCGGATGACTCTTATATTCAACGTGCCTTACCATCTGACACCCAAACTATGTTAAATGAATCGACTATAGAAATCAACATCCACACGGAGGACGATCCTCACATTGTAAAGATCAGACAATCTCTTGACGCATTAGAACAAGCCGCCTTCACTACCTTCCTCCATGCCCGCAATCAAGCTTTTTCTTGGTCCTACGCCGACATGCCAGGAATCGATCCTGACATTGCTGTCCATAACATCACTCTGAAACCAGACTCTAAACCAGTTAAACAGAAACTGAGAAAAATGCATCCACGCATTGCCCTCTTGGTGAAAGAAGAGCTTCAACACCTTCTTTCTGTTTCTTTCATCTTACCTATTGACTATCCGCAATGGATTTCTAATGTCGTACCTGTCACTAAAGTGACGGGGGGACTTCGGATATGCACGGATTTTCGGGACCTTAACCTCGCTTGCCCAAAGGATGACTTCCCCTTACCTAGCATTGATCAACTTGTTGATCTCACTGCAAGCCATGAGATGCTTTCTCTCATGGATGGCTTCTCGGGATACAATCAAATTTTGGTAGCCCCGGCCGATCAACATAAAACCACCTTCATTACCCCCTGGGGGACCTTCTGCTATCGTGTCATGCCATTCAGCCTTAAGAATGCTGGTGTGACCTATCAGCGAGCTATGACTTATATTTTCCATGACATTATGCACACTATCCTCGAGGATTATGTCGATGATCTTCTTGGAAAATCCAAACATCGCAGTGAACATCTCGATGTTTTAACCATTATTTTCGATCGCCTGTTACAATACTGTGTTCATCTTCAACCAAAGAAATGTGTCTTTGGCATCCTTTCGAGAAAACTCCTTGGCTTTATCGTCTCTTTGCGTGGCATTGAGGTCGACCCAGCTAAAGTCAAAGCAATCCTAGAAATGCCCCCACCCACTAACCTCAAACAATTGCGTAGTTTGCAAGGAAAACTCCAATCTATCCGGCGTTTCATTTCACAACTCTCGGACCGATGTCAACCTTTCCATCATCTCCTTAAAAAAGACATTGTCTTTCAATGGAGCGAGGAATGCCACCAAGCCTTTGAGGCTCTTAAAGCTTATCTCTTGCAGCCACCCATGCTTATCCCACCTCAGGACGATCGCCCTTTCTACCTTTACCTTTCTACCACCGACCATGCTGTAGGAGCCATGCTCGCACATCATGACTCTGAGCATCGAGAACAAGTAGTTTATTACATAAGCCGTACTCTTGTGGATTACGAGACTAGGTATACACACGTAGAAAAGTTGTGCCTAGCCCTATCATTTGTGGCCACCAAACTCTGACATTACCTCTGAATCACAAAACTTTTGTCATCACCAACGCTGACCCCATACATTATATGTACGCCAAACCTCATCTAAACCAACGCATCACCCGATGGCTTATGCTACTCGCCGACCTCGACCTTGAGTTTGTACACCAAAAATCAGTCAAAGGACAAACTATCGCAGACCAACTCGTACGGAAGCCCCTTTACCTGGGGAACAATTTACCAATTTTACTTTCCCTGATGAGCTCATCGCAACTCTTTCACTCAGTGATGTGTCGTATCCAATGACCCTCTTCTTCGATGGATCTAAATGCCAGCGCGGTGGAGGGGCAGGCGTTGTTCTCATTCCTCTTGAAGGTGAACCTATGCCTCTTTCATTCAGGCTCGATTTCCCCTACACTAACAACACAATTGAATACGAGGCCCTTGTTTTACGTCTCCATGTTGCGTTACACTTAGGTGTGAAGTCTATTAATATTTTTGGTGACTCTTAATTGGTAGTAAATCAAGTTACTGGCATCTACCAATGTAAAAATAAGGAACTTCAAAAGTACAAACATTACGTGGATTCACTTTTGACCTTATTTTCTCATTATTCTATCCAAACCATTCCCCGCTCAACTAATAAATTTTCTGATACTATGGCTTGCTTGGCCTCGCAAATTCCGGCCTCACCAACTGACTCAGAAATATTTGTCTTGGTCCAATAACTCTTTGCCCCATCTTACTTAGTTCTGATGTTTGTATGGTAAATAATGTATCTACTGATTCACATGATACCTGGTATCACCAATTTCACGACTACCTTACAACCTCTGTTCTACCACCTGACCTTACTAGTAATGGAAAACATGCTTTTCTTAAAAGTGTTTCTCATTATGTCATCATGGGGGGACTCCTCTATAAACGTGGCTTCGATGGTATCCTCCTTCGCTGTCTAACCGGCGCTGAAGTCACTCATACCACCCAACAAATCCACGACGGACTTTGTGGCGGGCACTTTAGTGGCCTCACCATGGCCAAGCGGATCCTTCGCCTAGGATATTATTGGCCTACTCTCAATAAAGACTGCTATGAATATGTTAAGCATTGTGTTATGTGTCAACAACATGCCAACCTTCAACATACTCCTAGCCACCCGTTACAGGTCGCACGAGATCTTTGGCCTTTCTCACAATGGGGTTTAGACCTTATTGGCGAGATTCACCCGCCTTCTTCGCAGCATCACCGTTGGATCATCACAGCAACCGAATATTACACTAAATGGGTGGAGGCCGTTCCACTCATTTCAACCAAAAAAGAAAAAATCGTTGAGTTCATCAATCATCACATTATCTGTCGTTTTGGTGTTCCTCATCGCCTGATAACAGATAATGGAAAATCTTTCAAAAATAAGTTGTTACAAGACCTTTGTGACAACTTTGGTATCAAACTTAGCTTCTCATCACCCTACTATCCACAAGAAAATGGACAAGCCGAATCTTCTAACAAAACCTTAATCAAAATTCTCATGAAAGTCGTTAACAATTCTGGAAAAAACTGGCATGATCACATCCCCTTTTCCCTTTGGGCTTATCGTACCAGCATTCGTACTTCTACTAATGCCACACCATTCTCTCTAGTGATATGGTACCGAGGCTGTCTTGCCTCTCGAAATACAAATCCCTTCTCTCATAATATCTCTTCAGGATATTCTCGCCAATGATGACTTCCGCCAAGAGCGGTTAGCCCAATTAGAGCTTCTTGACGAGCATCATCTTACAGCTCTTGACCACCTACAAATTTATCAAAAGCGCATTAAGCGTGCTTATGATAAGTGAATTCATGAGCGTACCTTTAATATTGGTGATCTTGTCCTCAAAGAGAATCAACATGTAACCAAACTAGAAAAGAGCAAACGTGGAAAATTTGCTCCTAATTGGATTGGGCCTTACATTATCACTCACACCTACAGATCAGGTACTTATCATTTAGCTTCGCTTAATGGTAAACCTGAGCCTGAACCCCTTAATGCCTTGCATCTCCAACCATTCTACTATTGAATTTAGTGTTACATCACTTCTTATCTACCTTGCGCTCGTCCCTTGAGCTCATTTACCACCTCATACACCTTGTTTCGTGCCTCTCAAAATGGAATCAAGCTCACATGGTCTGATCATCACCTCTTCTTAAAGATGCCTTCCCCTTTTTAGTCTGGTCCATGACTTAAAAGTATCAAAATAACAAGTTCTCAATTATACAATTCTAGGATATTCTTGAGTCAAACTTCCTGCAAAACTAGATGCTTCATGTCAAACAGACATCTAGACCTCTAAGCTATAAACTAGACTGTTCCCTCGAAGGACAGCTATGTGCAAAGCTGCATCTATTATTATACACTAGACTGCTCCCTCGAAGGACAGCTATGTGCAAAGCCGCATCATGCTACTATAAGTAGACTACTCCCTTGAAGGATAGCTATACAAAGTCAGCCTCTATCAGAAGCTTCTCGCATTGATCAGCTTCGTGAAGACCTCAAGAAACAACTAAAAATGCATATCCCATATAGACTTCCCGCATCGATCATTCTATATCCTGAAAAATAAAAGCAGTATTCAAAAGTACTTTTGAGTCATGGACTTGTCTATTTTGGTTTGGTTCTCTTCCATCAGAATAATCACCTTATAACAAGTCCTCTATGCCCCAGTTATACCATCCACCTCACCTCACCATTCTTCATAATAACAAAACTCAAGGGACGTGACGTATATCCGATATATTGTGATTATACAACTCTTTTCACCTATCGACTTCTCGCCTATGCAAGGTACCTAGAGATTCAAGCTCATCCTATGATAATACGTGATTTGTTTAGCTCTTTCCAACTATGGGACATTTTTGCCTCTTTTACCCAAATCTGGGATTATATGTTGACCTTAATCAGGACACAGTTCCCTAATGCTTGGGTAAGCTAACCCTCGCTTCACCTATACCTTACCAACTCCAACAACATTACCCTACCAACATCAAACTTTTACCAACCAACAAATTGCCTAAACACAACCAAATTGCCTAAATTCATCTCTCCCTGGTCCTAAGGGAGAACTACATCGGTCTAAGGCCCCTTCTTGCTTTATGTAATGGGCTATGTAGACAGCACTTCAGGAGGCATGAGGTCTCCCAAGGTTAGCTCGACCATCCCCTACCATATCATTAATACCACTGCACAACCTTGTTGCCTCAGGGTGTGCCACAAACATTATACCAAATGAATTCAAACCTCATTGTCAAATATTCAATGCGGCTGGACCAAATACTGTCTTATCGCTGCCCGCGCCGGTTTCCTCAATTCCGCAACCAATCACTTGGCCTTCCAAGGCCGCAACATCCAACCGGTAGTGATGGTGACCCAAGGCCACATCCTCACTTGGCCCGACCCAAGGCCACAACAAACCAATCGGCCCGACCCAAGGCCGCAACAAACCAATATGGCCCGACCCAAGGCCGCAACCAATCACTTGGCCCGACCCAAGGCCGCAACAAACCAATCGGCCTGACCCAAGGCCGCAACAAACCAACTGGCCCGACCCAAGGCCGCAACCAATCACTTGGCCCGACCCAAGGCCGCAACAAACCAATCGGCCCGACCCAAGGCCGCAACCAATCACTTGGCCCGACCCAAGGCCGCAACAAACCAATCGGCCCGACCCAAGGCCGCAACAAACCAACCAACTAGCCCGACCCAAGGCCGCAACCAATCACTTGGCCTGACCCAAGGCCGCAACAAACCAATCGGCCCAACCCAAGGCTGCAACAAACCAACTGGCCCGACCCAAGGCCGCATCCAATCACTTGGCCGGACCCAAGGCCGCAACAAACCAATCAGCCCAACCCAAGGCCGCACCCCATCACTTGGCCCGACCCAAGGCCACAACCAACCAATCGGCCTGACCCACGACCGCACCAATTAAGTACCTCAACCGAAGCCCACAAATTACGATTCTATCCACCCATAATGTAGCTGTTTGTTCAATCGAGCTCACCTGTTCGTGTTTTAGCATGACTAGGATACTTGAATTGATCAGCCAACCAGCTTTGCTTAGACCGAGACCGTGACATTTATCTCAACCAAACCAACCATTTGGTACTGCCGAACATGCCTAAACATTCCGGTACCTTACCCGTTATATCCCCTGGAGCTACTTCCTATGCCTTGGATACCAGGATTATATCAACCTTGTTTGGATAAACTATCGACCTTTGCCTATGAATTACTTTTTTGCTCTTCAATTCGTGTACCCTGGTCGCACTACTACATTTCAACGTGCGTCTACCTCCTTGAACTTACCCCACCATCTTACCATCATCTCATCATAATTCACCCTTTATCAACCCTATCCCTGATTTCACGTCACCTCAATCTGTGATAGATTTGAGGGGGATTACCTATACCCTTAACTGGGGCAACCACTTTTTATTTTTGTCAGTGCAGCTTTAAAATACAAGCTACACGACAACAAGGGGAAAATGTAGACACCAAATTTGGGTCTTACGATGCCCTTTACCCCGTATCTCGTCCCGCAACCTAACCCTACCTCACCACCTAAAACCTTACACACCTAATGATTTATTAATTACCTTATAATTAATAAATCCACATCTCCAAACCCGCCACCTCATCTCGCCACCTCACCATGACCTAGCCCTAACCCTAAACCAACCTAATTAAGACCTATGACTTGGTCCAGACCCACACCCATGACTCATCACCCCTCACCCGCACCAAAATGAGCCTAATAATGACTTGACCAAGCCCACAACTGATCCCTCAGGAGAAAAGGAGGGAAAGATGGCTGTTTTACTAAAAATAGCCACTTTGACCTAACCGACATCGGTTCCTACTCGACCGCCGTCGGTTACGTAACCGCCATCGGTTCCCTATTAATGATCTCCCCCAACCAAAAATAAAGGATACAGAATTCATTTGTGTAGGAAAAAGAGAAGTGAAACAAGCAGAAGAGGTTACAGAGAAGAGCATCGAGCCGAAGACTGCAACTGAGCAACTGGATCGCTGTCACCCTCATTCAAGCATTGGAAAAGACTGAGGATAGCTTCATCAGCTCACTTTCCAATACCGGATCATCCCAACTAAGCCTTACTGTTGCCACCACATTCCTTGGACCTGTATCTTCATCAGGAACCAGTAAGTATTATCTTGTAGTTCTTTGTTATCATTTTTCTTTAATTCATATTAAATGGGGAACTGACCACCTTCGAAAGGAAGTCTAATATTTCCTAGGCCTAAGGCAGTTCCCTCACCTATTGTCTAACTAAGATCTGTGGTCTTGTATTCTTACTTACAGGTAGTCCTTCCCAGACAAAAAGGAGTTCTTCACAATCGATCTGATCTCTCTACGGTACGCGCACACCTTCCCAACATTCAACAGGTATTCCTCCTAGCCCTAACCCTTATCTGTTTCTCAAGAAAATGAAAGGATAGAAGTAACTCTATTCCAACCCTAGGTGGGTAGTAATATTGACTGTTAAAAACGTAATGGATTGAGAGGGAGCATTAATCAGTCTTCATAAACTTTTAAATTAAACTTCAGATCTGAAACTCAAAATACCACAAGCATTCAAACACTAACCAATTATTCAACTTTAAGAATGTGCACACCATAAACCATTGTCAAAGCATATAACCATGAAAGCAAGGAGACACCATACGAACACAAGATATATGTGGGAAAATCTCAAGGGGAAGAAAACCCACTGAAACACTATCTTATATTGATATGTTTCTGAAATTTAGTGAGGCATCAATCCCATAAGAAACACCAACCCCTAGTTTAGTAGAGCACCAACCCTACAAGGAGCATCAACTCCTAGTTTAGTGAAGCACCAACTCCACAAGGAGGCTATAACCCCTCAAGATGATCAATAACCCACTCAACCACCTTATTATGTATAGATATATAATTTGTTTCTACCACAAATGATGGATATCCAATATTCAGCTTGCTTTCCTTTACATAAACCCTAGGTGATGAATCTTCACAAAATAAGCTCTTCAAACCCTCCAAAAATTGTCAAACTCTTGCTTTCATATTATCTAATTTTTCTCCACCTACATCACACTTGGATCAACCTCAAATCATGCTCAAAAACATGTAATCACACTTCACTAAGGTCACTCCACCTTACACTCACTTCACTTGTTCACAAAAGCACCAAAAACATGCTTTTTATATGTTTCTCCACCTTTCTAACCTCAATAGGTTAGTCCCTCTTGATTAATTAGACCCAAACACCTATATAACATTCATAATTTTGAATTACAACAGTTACATTTTACCCATATTGGCTGGCCTAGCTAAAACCCCCATTACATATGAGAAAAATGGCTCAAAACCCCATGTGCACATTCTTCAAAATGGTCTTACATCAAAAGTACACTTTTAATGACCCAAAACCCTTTACATATGATTAATACATCAAAATTCATTCAAATATGGTTGCAAATTTAATCAACCAATCATATTATTTCATTTATTGGGCCCAGTTCCCTTTAAAAATCTCAAAATGGTTGTTTCCTTCACCCTTTGGCGCCCTGGAAACTTCATTAGGTCACCAAATGATCTCAAAATGACCAGAAAATGCCATGTAACCACTTTATAGAAATTCTAGATCATTTAAAAACTTCTAAGAAAGTTAGAAGCCTTAAAACATCTATCGCTTCAAATCACAGCAACATTTTCCTTTACCAGATCAACCTACCAAAAAACATTGTTTTTAAAGGTTAGCACATAATATAACTTATGTATACATTCAAGACCTCAAAATGGATTCATTGGATGGCCTGGGGAGAAACTGTCAATGTTGAAACCACTGAAAAGTGAGGTTTGACATTCACATCTTTCTGTAGAGTTCCCTCACTTGTCAATCTATGTATTTCCCCTCCATTTTCATTCAAAAGACACTCAAAATGGTGTACGTATGAACACTTGGAGCAAGAAGAAAGGAGGATTCAAGACTACTATCTCGCAACCCTTCGTAAATACTACCCTCTACTTTGATACCACCTCTATTGTTGATTTACTCAACATTTCTTATATCCAAAACGACATTGTTGCTCAATGGGTATCCAATGTATTCAAGTTTAGTGCAAATAAAATTGGCCACAAAAAGCTACCACTCATGATATAAAATATGTAAATATGCGGAGGTCTTCATGTATTCATTTTTAGTTCATATCTCATGATATAAGATTTGCAAATGTATACGTACGAATATGTAACAAATTTGAAATGTAAACATAGAACCTTACAATGTAATGTCTAGTATATATTCCTACACTTCCACTATCAATAAAACCCCTTATCAACATGTTATCAATGGTATAAAAAAATATTTTTCAAAAAAAAACCAACCAAACAACTGATGTTACACTAAGAAAATTTCCCCAAAATAATTACAATGTACATTAACTAAAAAAGAAATTAACTATCAAAAGCGGTATCAAATGTATTCATGTTTAGTGCAAAAAAAATTGGCCACAAAACACTACCACTCATGATATAAAATCTGCACATGTATGGAAGTCTTCATGTATTCATGTTTAGTTCAAATAAACTACTATACAAAATGCTACCACTCATGATATAAGATTTGTAAATGTATATGTACAAATTTATAACAAGTTTTAACTGTAGAAATAGAACCTTTAAATAAAGTGGTCTATCACGAGTAAATTATTGATTATCATGAGAGCACTATATAATGAATTCCTAACATTTTTTGGAGCACTCTTCACAATCTGATATAGATAGACAGTGAATAAAGGATAGTATAATTTACATGATCAGAGGTAGGGAATTCATCACTGAGTTGCTTGCATTATTAGAGATAAATAATCAGTGCATGATTATTCATTTACAGTGCATAATCTCACATTATTATCCTGAGTATTCATTTAGATTCACAAAGGTGGACGTTTAGAGTTAACACTCGTGGTGCAAAGTGAAGAGTTAAGATGGATAGATATACATATTTGTGCATGATTATTGATTTATTATATTGACATGAAACATCCTTGATTGAGCAGATCGATGCACATGCGGTTACATAGTGAGGCCATTGTTTGCAGATCTCATTATTTTATCATGTGGATAGCATTTTCTAGCATCAGCTTAATGTTTCAAATTTGATCAGGTTGTGGATCACATTAGAAAAATCATTGATCAGCATTGTGAACACATGGAAAATCTTTCATCATCTACCACCAATTTTGGAAGCTTTGCCATTAACTACCCGCAGTTGTAGACACAAAATATTGGTGGAAATTTGTATAGGTGGGTTATTCTCGTACCAGTAAAAAATTTCTTAACGCTGAAGGCATTCTCCCTGTGTGAAAGGCCTTTGCGGACATTCATACCTCTACGTTAAATTTGACATGAAAAATGATGGTTATGATAGCCTTTTTGACATTTTGTTCTTTTTAGTTGTTTTGTTATTTTTCCCCAAATCAAGAACTCCAGTTTCATGAAGATCTCTAGTTGCATGATTTATAGGGCTACGAAATGGGCATCGAATCAGTTTTCAACTAGAGCATCATTGTAATTTAGTTTAGATCCTTCAAGGCCTGCATGTTGGTTACTCTACGAAGGATTTGAAAGATCATGTCAAAATTTTGACTATATTTAACCCATGAAACCATTTTATCCATTTTGAGCGTGTAAAAAAACGTTCTTTTTGGATCTTTTTCTGGCAATTTTTGGTAAGAATTCTACATTTTTTCTTAATTGGTTCATATATGTTTTGGAGTAAAATTTGAGTTTTGTTATTGTTTCTTTGTGGTATTTTCATTTAATAACTGACGGATCTAAAAACTAGAGTTTATTTTTGGTTCTCTATGAAAATTCCATTTCCATTGATTTTGTTTTACAGGATTTAGGTGTTATATCATTTATTTTCGTGAAAAATATGAAATATCAGGTGTATTTTCATTCCAGGAAAAACAAAGCTTGTTTCTTTTTTTTTCATAAAGTTTAGTTTCTATTTCATTTTTCGTCGCATGATTTATTTGTTATTATTATTTTTTTGGAGCTAGAGTAGGTAAAATCACGTTTTTTCTCATTATCTTTGTTGAAAGGAGGATAAGCGATTTTATTCCCTTTATATTTGTCAAGGGTACGAAAAAACAAGTTTTTACGAGATATTTGTGAAAAATTAGCTCCTCTGGCTATCGCTTTGTGTTCTTTTTTATTGCTCTTGGATTTTCCACTAAATAAGCTTAATTGTTTCTTGATGTTTGACAAAAAAATTTGCTTCATTTGATTATTTGTAGGGTAGATTTGAGTCTCCTCTGTATTTTGGCGTCCTATCTTGAAATACATTAGTGCTTTCATTTTTATTTTTGTTGAAAGATTTGGGGTTTTCTCCTTTTTTTTTAATGTTGTAGCTCTCGAATATTCAATTTTGGCAAAGTTTAAAAGTAATTTTCCCGACATTATATGGTTTTCTTGTTATACATTACCTTACCCGCAAATATCTATTTAAATGTACCTAATTTCATTTTATAGCGATTCATTTAAAAGAAAATGTGATGGTAGGAGTTTCCATTTTTAAAACCAATAATGGTGTATTTCTTTGGCCTTATGTTTTTCTACCCAGACTTTATGAATAATTTCCCCAAGCTTTACTCTTCCTATTTGTTTGGGATGTTTCAAGCTTTTCTAGTAGAATATTTTGTTGTTATTACTTTTGTAGAGCTATGTGTTGCCACTATAACTTTGATGTCCATATAATTTAACATTTTGACATTTATGTTCTTATATAGTATGCGTTGAACCTCATTAGTGTGAATTCGGCCTCTACCGTTGTTTTCAAGTTTCTTAACCCTTGTATAAGTAATTACACATATTTGATTCTAAATTTCTTCTGGACTTAGTTGTTTGTTGTATCTATGTGCTATTTTTGGTTAATAACATCCATGAAAAACCTTCTTTGCAAAACATAACAACTCGTGATATAAGAAATTTTAAATGAAGTGATACATCTATATTTCTACACTTACAAAATCAATCACACCCCTGATCAACATGAACTACGAAAGAAATTACTATCCATCTAAAGCAAATAACATATATTGTTTGGCATTCACATTACATTGTACACAATGTGATTGCTATTTTTTAACATTTGTGCCATACTTTAAATACAAAGTGGAGTTTAAAGTTTGTTTTATTTTATCAAAACAATGTCTACAATGTCAATGTTAAGAGTTTTGTCAAAAAAAATTATTCCCTTAGGTAAATGAGTCTTAAAAAGTCTTTATATTTGGTGTATTGGGTTAGGTTTTAAAAGTGTTAATATTTGGCCCATTCTAGGTTGTTTTAATTCGTGGCTTTCTCTATTAAAAAATGGTAGTAAGTTTTGTTTAATATATAGCTTTTAAAGTTCAGTTTTAATTTTATACTTTTAATTAAGTCTTTATTTTTATTTTTATTTTGTTTTTTTATGTTTAAGAGTATATATTTATAGTCATAATAAAACAATGTATTGCAGTCAAGATTTATACTCAAAACATTTTTTTGTAGTCAAAAGATTTTTTCATTTTATTTAATTTATAAAATTTAAAATTTTAATTAGTTGTGTATCAAAGGCTTGTAAAATTTGAATTATGTCATTGTATTATGTCGTTATTGTGAAAGTTAGTAAAAATATGTTAGTCAAAAAATTTAACAAAATTGTCTTGGGAACGTATTTCCAATGGAATCCAACATCTAGTAAGATTTTTTAGGTTGTGGAGGTAATATTGATAAACGAGCTTCAAAATTACATCTTGTTGAGTTATAAAACTATATGATAGAGGACGGAGACAACACATGAAGGAGGTCAATCAACGACCTCTTGCCAACTGCAAGCAACGGGCCCACACAATGAAGTTGTATTTTTCAGTTGGGTATCTGATTTTTGTTGTGTGAAAATAAGAACAGATGAATCATTCATGCTCAAGTATTGTAATAAGTGAGCTTATTTATTTTTATTTCCCCTCTACGTAAGAAGGTGATAAGAGTTAAAAGAGTACTGTTATTTCTAGGTTGTTCGTTGACCATACAAAATCATCGTTTATTATTGTTGGTTAACCACATGTAAAACCATCATTTATTTGTAAGCTTTGGGTAATCCGAGTGTAAAACCATCCTGGTTGTTTGTAGGTTGTTAGTAAACCGATTATAAAACCATCATGGGTATTTGTAAGTTGGTGGTTAGCCGAGTGTAAAACCATATGTGCCTGAATGTTGGTTAGCAGTGAGAAGCTGAGAATTTTTGGAGTTTGGAGCACATTAATTGTTGTAAGGTATGTTGTATGATCCACTCATGTGTTTTTGAGTCCTTGTTGTCTATAGGTGTTTGAGTTTGTAAGTCCATGTGTCATATGGTCATGAAGTTTTGTAATAGTTATGTTCACATCATATTGTGAGGTGTTTGTCTTGAGTTAGTTGCAATAACAACTGTCATAGCTATTTAGGAGTGTGAGATATTATGGGATATGTGCATTGTCATCCTCCTAAGAATCCTTAGAGAGAATATAGTGTATGATAAGACATTCAATGGCGATTTCAGAGGATCGTCATAAGTATGTAAATGAACTGTTAAATCATTTTGAATATCTATGATATGCTTGACTCTCATTTTAATGGTCTAATGTCACCTTGTCACTAGATGAGTCATGTGTCCTAATCTTGTCTTAAATATTAAAGTTCTTCAAAAGTGGTGTTGGTCCCTAGTGATCATAATAAGTTCATACCTATAAAACAATTGTAAAAGATGTCTGTAATATGGGAAATAACCTGAGATGAGATTTATGAGGAATATTAAGCTGGGTTAGGATATGTATCATGTTGAAGAATTTATCAAAACCCTGAAGCATTCATTATCGGTGCTCTGGGGTCAAATGTAGATGCTTGTCAGTTGTCAAGAGGCCTTGTCATGGTCCTTGTTCTCATCTTAGTCAAGATGTTTGTGCTTAGTCTATGTCATAAGTCATGATGTCAAGATTTTTAAGTCTTTTGTGAAGTCATGGTGCATCATTAAAGATGTATTGGTATGTCAAAGTTTTTGAATCACTTGTTGTTGTCATATATGTTGTGAAGTTATGTAAAATGGTCCATAAATGTTGAAAAGTCTTTATGATCTCTAAGAAACTGAGAAATATGGGTTTGTACATAAATTCTGAGTGTCATCCTCACTTGTGTCATGTAAAGAAGGTCATGTTGATCATGTCAAGTATGTGTTATGTGTTGTGAGCCATTCAAGGTCTGAGTGTGAGTAGGATGTCAAAAGTTGCCTATATGAGTTTGAAGAGTCTATATCAGGTGTCATAATATTGTAAATGGGTTGATGATTCCTTTTAAGTCTATGAAATGTGTGTCAAGTATCTTGTATTAGTCTGCGTTGACTCTTTTGGTTCAAAAGGATGATATCAAATTCCAAATGAGCAAGTCAATTCATCAAATGTGTAGAGATAAAGGGTTTCAGTATAAAAGGGTAAGCATCTGGGTACTCCATAATGAAGGTAGTAAAACGTGTTTCATAAAGTGGCAATGCTAAGAAAAAGGATTAATAAGGGTAAAATCTAATGCTGCTAGTCTAATGACATTCTCCAGAGGCAAGAAAATACATTGTTTATCTTAGGTCAAGCTGATATGTCTGTGTTTAGAATGTAAAAGGATAATTGTGAAATAAAAGGATGTACTAAATTTTTTGGACATTTTGAGGTTTCTCAAGATCAACACAAAGAGTAAAATTTAGATACAAGGTTGGAAAATGAAGTAATGACTGTGAAAAAATTTAAATAATGCACCTAAAGGACTGTGAGTGGTGATTTGAGCTTGAAATATCTATGGAAACCACATGTACATGCTTCTCAGTGACTGTGAAATTAGTGTGAGTGGAAATGAGTTGGCAGGCTTGTTCCAATTCATCATGAACTAAGATGACAAGTTGTGAATTCAAGATATGTTCAAGGTTAGTCTACTAGGCATCTTGATGGTCTCAAAAGCATACTACATGCATAAAATGTCATCCTACAAATATGAGGTGGAATGGTTATTTTGTGCATGGCATCTTTGAGTTTTTTGAAGTCTTAATGGCCATATAAGGTCTACAAAGTGTCTAAGAATGGTTTCTAGTTCATCAGAGGTTGTATTAAACAAAACATGGAGTGGTAGAAGGGATATAAATGAAAAGGTATTAAAATATGTATTCTACAGGTACATAAGGTCAAGTTGAGTATTTTCTTGAAATCTATATGGAGTGAAGAGATTTCACAGCCCAAAAGTTTTTGAAGGGTGTAGTTACATCAAAAATGAGGTAATTGTTTGTGTGCCTTTAAGAAAGTATGATTACTTGCATCAAGAGGAATATGATGTGAGTGATGTTATTACAGTTGATGGACACAAAGCTTGACCTATAGAATTTGTATGCAATCAGGTTTTATAACTTGAAACCCTATCTCTGTGTCAGAGGCTTATGGAGGTTGAAGGACAATTGACAAAACTATACGAGTCCAGAAACATGCTCCTAATATGCAATGTGAAGGTGATGCATCAATTCCAATCCATTGTCACATGTTGAAAATTCATCAGGCTTATGAATGTCAAATATCATGTCTGAGACAAAGTTTATAGCTCTCATTTATGAGAATATTATCATAAAAGGAATGATAACCAAATCATACCAAGCCAAGAACCCAGATGCTAATCAAACACCATGATCAATAAGATGAAAGTAATTCACCAGAATAACTTTACAAAAACTATTGCAAATAAATGAGCAACTATATCATATTTTATTGTGGAGCTCAATGAAATACAATGAGAATGGGCCTTACTTATATGAGCAAGGAATATCAATCTAAGAACCAGTCAAGGTTGTAGATCAAGCCATAAATCAAGGAAATAACTAGTCATCAAAGAAATAGTTAAGACCATATATTTAGGAGAGAACTAGACATCAAGGATATATTCAATACCATAGATCAAGGAAAGAACTATACCTAACAAATAGAAAATATCTCCTAATATCTAAATAAGATAAAAGAAATATCCACACACATAAGTGGGTGAGGATAAATACAACAAAGGTAAATAATGTACCTAGGTGAACATGAGATAAGGTAAATACCTATTCTAACACCCCCTTCAAGTGAAGCTAGGGGCCAAAATAGAAGTGGCATGTCCACAGTATGAGTCCCGATAACTAGGCTTGATGAGGTACTCATGTATAATAAATGGGAAAAAAATGACACCGCAAGGTACCCAAAACCAGTAATAACAAAGTAAAGAGAGTAAAAACCCACTACAAAACATCTTAAGAATCTCGGCTCAAAAAATCATACAATGCAGAAAATTTTTGTTGTGCATTGTGGTCTGAATCCATTGATCGATAAAAAAACTCAAAAACAACTGACACTGGGCTTCACCAGAATATCTCCATATAAGGATAGTGTCAACGGAGTGATGTTGAAAGTGCAAGGAAAAAACACCGAAAATAATTCAATCAACTGCTACAAATAGGTGTGCCATGATCCAAGAACAATAACCAAAGCAACAAGGCAAGGACAAAAAATCTAGAGTGTCACAATCTAAGAAAATCCAAGGTAACAAGGCAAGGACACAAAACCTGAAGAAGTAGGATCAACACCACACCCTCCCATACTGTTGAATGGGTGGAGTGATGCTACAAATTTGTATGAGTTGCCCAAAATCAACTACTCGAACACTAAAAAATAACACTGGACTTCACCAGAATAGATCTCCCACAAGAGATACTGTCAACATGCCAAAAGTGTAAAAAACACAACTACAAAATCTCTCAACAAAAAAGAGAGATACACTACACCTGCTTAAAAATTTCTCAAAACAAGAAGCATTATAATGCAAAAGGTATAAAAAGTGGAACAAGAGGCCGAATGGTGGAGGAGCCATGTCAACGAATGTCTATGTCATCACCATGAGTGATCAGATATCCACCCCAAATCAACATGGATGGATGAAGAAGATGCATGCATATGACTTGGTGAAAAATGCACAATGGGTGCATGCAAAGGAACATCAGAATGTGTCAAGTTGATCATGTCTGAAAACTGAAATCTTAGGTTTCTCAAGCTTGAGTGAAGGTGCATAACTCATGTGTTGCTCATGAGCCTCAGAAGTAGGTGAGCGGACAAAAATAAGAGCTTTGTCGATGTGTGATCCCAATGAAGTATCTACTCGAAAATCAATGTCATGGCGAGAATTCCACTTAACATTTGGAATAGGGGAAAAAATACCCTGTGAATGTTTTCCAATACCTCCGCTAGTGAAACCCATAGAATAGAGTATGCGAGAACTAAATACAGCAGTATGCTTCTCAAAAGAGCCATGCATATGAGCAAATGTAGGATAGATAACATGTGTTACTGGAATAGACACAGATGAGCATACAGTAACAAGCCTCATAAGATTAGGAGCATCAAGAGTAGTAACAGGCTCAAAAACAGGCATATCAATGTCAGTGGGTATAAGAGAAACAACTGTAAGTGAACTAGGAACATGGACATGGCTGTCCAAAATATGATGGTGATGTTGTAGGCTAGCAAGTTTTTGTTGCAGGGAGTGTATTAGTGTATCCTTATCGTGAATGAGTGATTGTAGAAGAGAACTTCACTTCTTGAGCAATCTATTTTCTTCCACAAATTTTACAATATCCTCTTGAAGTCCACACACTTTGGAGAAAAAATAATATCATTTTTAGAATCCATGATAGATAAAAGAATGCAACACCCAAAATCTTAGGACATTGGGCTCAATCGAAATTTCGTCCACAAGTGATTACAACACCCCTCCAAAGTTGACACTTTATAATTGAATGCATGTAAATACTACAATGAGTAAAAGTACCTTTTACATTTGAAATATTGGTATTAAAATGTCACCAATGCGTAGATCTTGAAAAAATACACAATTTTAAAACAACAATAACCTTAATTTGAGCTACGGATCAAAATTTATGAGCTCTAAAAGGTTTTGCTATTAAAAATAATATTTTAATGTTGATGTTTTTTTAAAGGTACACATGACACCCAAATTTCCAAATGGTAAAAGAGTGCAACCACATGATACAGGCATGTGACCAAAGGATACAATCCTACGCCTAAAACCTAAATGTTTAGAGGGTAAATCATTACATTCGGAGCGTACACGTTTATATCCAATGGATAAAAGAATGCACCCAGAAGGTACAAATCTACGTCTGGTGGATAAAAACTGCATCCAAAATAGAAATATATAGAGGGTAAAAGAATGCATCCAGAAGTTACACGTCTTTATCCAATAGATAAATAATGCAACCAGAGGGTACAGATCCGTGTCTAATGGATAAAATACTACATCCAAAACTGAGATATCAAGAGGCTAAAATAATTCATTCAGAAGGTACACATGTATATCCAATGGATAAAAGAATACACCTAGAACGTACAGATCTACGTCCAAAGGATAAAATACTGCATCCCAAAAATAAATATCTAGAGGGTAAAAGAATGCATCGAGAAAGTACATGCATATATCTAATGGATAAAATAATGCACCTGAAAATTACATATCTGCGTTCAGTGGATAAAATAATGCACCCAAAAAGTACTATTGTTAATACAAAATTATAGATGGATAAAAGAATGCACCTGTATCAAAAAGCAGAGAGAAACCTAGAAAAATATTCTCGCAAAACTCAAAAAGCTGATATAATTTTTATGTCATTAAAAAAAATTGTACATAATTGTATGGAATTTTTTAGAAATGTGTCAAAAACCCTTTAAAATGACCAGATTTCACTGTCTTAGAACATAGTTGAGTTTACAGTCGATTCTAGGGTTGTGGCACCTTTCAAATCCAATGGTGCACTCTGTTTTGCATAAAAATGATTTATGCAGAAAAGTTCTAACAAATTATGAATACATGAAAATAATAAATTCTTGTTTACAAATAAAAACTTACAGATGGATGTTTACATCATCTATCACTTCGATACCATAAAATAAATGATAAGAATATCTTCCAAGCCATGAAGATCCAAAATGATTATAGTATACCACATTTGATAAGCTGAAAGAAATTCACCATAATAACTTAATAAAAGAATTTGTAAACAAAGATCAGTAATATCATATATTATGGAACTCTCATATATGAGTGATGAGAATGGGCCTTGCTTATATAGGCAAGGAAGATCAATTTAAGAACCAACCAAGGCCATAGATCAAGCCATAAATCACGGAAAGTATTAGTCATCAAAGAACTAGTCATAAAAAATATAATCAATACCATAGATCAAGGAAAGAACTATACCTAACACTAGATAATATCTTCGTGATATCTAAATAAAATAAAACAAATATCCACACACATAAGTGGGTGAGGATAAATACAATAAAGGAAAATAAAGTACTTAGGTAAACACTAGCTAAGGTAAATACCTACTACAACAAGATCAAACAATGTAATGGCTGATTTCGTGATATATCAAGGCATTGGTATGGAGAAAGTGGATTCACATGAAGATTTAGAATTGTTATCTACTTTTTTAAGTGTTATCATTGATTTCAAAGGTTGATGTTGTTCCTTGTTGATGAAAAATATTAATGAGTCATCGATGTCAAAGGTTGATAATGTCATCTTGAGGAGAAAGAGAGAATTTGAAGAAAATTGAGAGAGACTTTGAAGATAAAGAGAGAATTTGAAGACAATGGATAAAGAATTTGAAGACAACTTGAAGGTTGTTAAGATCCGTATCCAAAATGCATGTCAATGTTGAAAACTTGTTATCAAGGTCAAGTGCATAGGAAGCCTAGTCATGAGACATGAAGATAGATGTACAATGCATGGATAGTCATGGGAATGTGAAGGATATTTGAGCACTATTTGAACATGGTAGCAAGGTTGCAAGTAAATCAGATTTCACCTATAGGGGTAAAACCTTCATTCCTAGTCTGCACCTAGAACCCTCCTAAACCCTGCCTAGCCTAATGAGTCATGATGATCAATTTTTAGATTAAAAAATCATATGTGAGCTTAGAAAAAAATAATATAAGTTGCTTCAAGTATGTTGTTGCAGCTTGAAGTCATGGTTTGAAGGGTTTTACAAGAAAGTGCATTTTAGGCCTTCTCGAGCTCACAGAATGAGGGTTTCAAACCCAAGAAGCACTTTTAGGTGTTCATGCACATAAAATCTCAACACGAGAACCTAATAGTTTTAGCAAACATGAGGAAGGTTCATAGCTAAGAATTTGGGGAATTATTTTTGGATTCTAAGTCCTATCTTTTATGAACAATCGCTAACACCAAAACTAGTCAAAACCTCCCTAAAACTCTAATAAGGGCTCGATAAGAAATATTTTGTTCAAAAAAATTATAACGGACTCAAAATCCTAAATAAACTATTGGATAATATTTTCATCTCTCCCAAGTACCTGTTGAAAGAGAGATACGTGAGAACCGTTGTCGAAATAATGCACCACAATGAAGTTGCACTCCGATGGTAATGTCGTAGCTCCAACACAACAAGAAAGATTCGAACAATGGAAAGAATATACACACAGAATGAGGGTTTCAAACCCAAGAAGCACTTTTAGGTGTTCATAGGCATGTAAAATCTCAGCACGAGAAATTAATAGTTTTAGCATACTTGGGGAAGGGTCATAGCTAAGAATTTGAGGAATTATTTTTGGATTCTAAGTCCTATCCTTTATGAACAATCGCTAACACCAAAACTAGTCAAAACCTCCCTAAAACCCTAATAAGGACTTGATAGAAAATATTTTGTTCAAAAAAATTATAATGGACTCAAAATTCTACAAAAACTATTAGATAATGTTGTTATCTCTCCCAGGTACCTCCTGAAAGAGAGATAAGTGAAAACTGATTTTGAAACAATGCACCACAACAAAGTTTCACTCCGATGGTAATGTCATAGCTCCAATGCAATAAGTAAGATTTGAACAATAGAAAAATATGCAAATAACAAAACAAGTATGCTCATGCTCATAGATCAAAAAAAGGAAGTACAAATAAGGGTGATGTGTAACCCCCTTGCCTAAACAAGGAAAGTAACTATTATGACGCCACTGACGCATATGACGTGACTGACGCATATGATGCCAGTAAAGGAGGAGTTACAATTCCAAGTAAGGAATGTAACTCCTATGATGCACTGACACAAATGACAATGATAGATTCTATGATAGAATATGATACTTGTCATTTGACTCCCTAAGACCTATGACTCTCACAAGGCAAGATGACTCACCAGGCGATGTGGATGATGACAAGGCAGGTCACACACACTAACACCCCCCCTTCATTGAAGCCAAGGAAGAGGTCATGGTAAGCCAGAACAGAAAAGAAGACTCCCCTAAACAACTAAGAAAGAATTGTCAATGGGGCTCAAAAACTAAAGGCCTGATAAGGTGCCCATATACAAACAACATCTTTCTGGAAAGAAGAGGAGGAGGAGGACTATATAGCCTGAAGAAGATGGGTAGCTACACCAAACCTCAACCCAAGAAGAGACCGCATGTGAAGAAATTTCACCTCAATGAAGGGCTTAGTGAATATATCTGCAACCTAATCAGCTATCTGAACATACTATATGGTGATGATGTTTTCATGTATCAGCTCCCATATGAAGTGCATGTGAATCTCAATGTGCTTCATCCACTGATGTTGAACAATATATCTACAAATTGAGATAGTGCTCATGTTGTCACAGTAGATAATGGTATGCCACCGAAATTTGATGCCAAACTCTGTCAAGATACCCTGTAACCAAATAACTTTTATGGTGGCGTTAACTACTCCTCTGTACTTTTCTCTCTCGATGATATGGCAATGGCATTCTGCTTCTTGCTAGACCAACTAACAGGACTTGAACCAAGAGTGAAACTATATCCTGAGGTAGACTTCCAATTATCTAGATCACCGGCCCAATATGAGTCTGTAAATCTAACCAGGTCAATCTTAGTCCCTCTTAAGTATTGAATACCATCTATGTGAGTGCCACGAACATAGTGAAGGATCCACTTTGTTGCCTTTAAATGCAGCTCATGAGGCTCCTACATAAATTTGGACACGATCCCGACAGCATACAATAGATTTGGCTGAGTGTGATTAAGGTAGATCAAGCTCCTCACCAACTACCGATAAAGGGTATCATCAACCAAGGAGGAAGAGCAATCAGCAACCAACTTGACCCTGGAAAGAAAATGAGTAGTTGAGGACTTGCAATCAGACATGTGAAACTGAGCAAGAAAATCAAGAGAGTACTTAGGCTACGAGATCATAATTCCTGAGTCCAATTGTGAAATCTGGATCCCAAGAAAGTAATGAAGCAATCCTAAGTCAAACATGGAGAACTTTTTGACCAAACATATCTTCACAGAATTAATGATAGAGGAAAATCTACCCGTGATCAATAACTCATCAACATAGAGAATAAGAATAAGCATGGAGTCATCCTGCCGTGGAATATACACATTTGGGTCAGAGTGACACCAAGTGATCCCTGATGTAAGTAAAAAGGAGTCCATCTTGGCATACCAAGCTTGAGGGGCTTGTTTAATGCCATAGAGAGACTTCTTTAACTTGCAAACGAAGGATGGATCATGGAAATAACCTGAAGGTAATTCCATATAAATATCTTCCTCTAGGTCCCCAAGAAGGAAGGCACTCTTAATGTCCATCTAGTGGACTTCCCATTTGTTAGCGATAGCGATGGCAAGGGTCAGCCGAATGGAAGTTATCTTTGCAACCAGAGCAAAGGTTTACGAGTAATCAACCCCAGCTACCTGGAAGAAACCCTTAGCTACAAGTCGTGCTTTATAATTATTGACTTCTCCTTTGGCTCCATACTTTGTTCGATATATCCACCTACACCAAATTATTTTTCTTCCTTTTAGAAGAGGGGTAAGATCCCAAGTGTCATTATTTATTAGTGAGGAATACTCCTCATCCATAGTAGAATCCCACTCAAGAATCCCAGAAGCTTCTTGGAAAGACAGTGGATCAGAAGTAGAGGCGAAGAAGAACTGGGGTCCAATAAAACTTGAGCAAGTACGTATCTCATCTAAAGGATCTCCAACTAAATCTCCAGCACTCTGTAAAGTTTTCCTGGCCCAAAGAGGTCCTGAAGGTTCAAGCTTAGATTCAGAAGATTCTTCACTCGAGTGAGAAGGGAAATAGTCCTCATCATCACTACTGTCTGAATCAGAAGACTCAGAAGTTTGAGGATTGGGAGAGCAGGGAGAGGAGGAACTCACTCAACAACATCATCATCTGATGAGTCAAAATCTGAACTAGTGGGAAAAAGAACCTCAATGAAAGTAAAATTCAAGGATGACTCATCAAACTTCACACTCCTCTCAATATAGATCTCATGAGTTTTAGGGTTCAACAATTGATATCCCTTTATGCCATAAGGATACTCAAAAAAGATACAAGGTTTGGATTGTGGATCCAATGCCTTGCATTTCTTCTTGAGAATCTGAGCCATAGCCTTGGATCCGAAGACTCGAAAGTGCTCAACATCAGGCTTATGTCCAAACCAGGCTTCAAAGGGTGTCATCCCTCTTACTGCCTTGTTTGGAACATGATTCTGAATGTAACAAGCATAATTCACTACTTCAACCCAATACTGCGGAGGAAGGGACCTCGAGTGAACCATACAAGTAGCCATCTCCTTTAGAGTTTGGTTCTTTCTCTCTGTAACTCCATTTTGGGAAGGGTTGCAAGAAATTGTACGTTGCAAAGTAATCCCCTCATAAGTGCAGATATCCTCAAACCTATTGCTCACATACTCACCTCCATTTTCGGTTCAAAGAACCTTGATAAACCGTTCCGCTTGTTTCTCAACAAGAGCCTTAAAGTTATGAAAATGCTCAAAGACTTCAGACTTAAGCTTAAGAAAATATACCAAAGTATAACGTGAAAATTCATCATTAAAGGTTAGTTTATATAGAGCTCTAGTGAAAGAAGGTGGTGGAAAGGGGCCAAAAACTTCACTATAAACAAGATCCAAGGGACGAGTAGCTCTCCAGGATCTTCCCTTATCAAATTTTTTTCAAGGTGCTTTTCGAGGGTGCAACCCTCACAAAGACCTTTAGAAAACTTAACTCGGGGTAACCCATTGACCATTTCATTTTGGCTCAATTATTCAAGGTAATGATAATTTAGATGCCCAAAATTCTCATGTCATAGCTTACTAACCTCATTTGCATGAGTGAGCAAGGCATTGGGCATCAAATCAAAAGAGAACTGGGAAAAGGTATATAACCATGAACGGTGATCCGCCTTTCCCTCAGCCACATTGCAATCAGAGTTAAGCTCACAAATGATCACCAAGTTAGGACCAAATTCCACTCGCATTCCTTCACCAAGGTGGGTGATTTGGTAAACCAATAGAAGATTGGTAGAGAGATTGGGAACACATGTCATCACCCAACGTGATTTGGGACATGCCACCTGGTTTAATGCTAGAGAATTCAACCTCTGAAGAAGCCATGTGGTGCGAGGAACCAGAATCGATAATCCAAGTTGATGATGGAGCTGATCTAGCTACGAGGGCCTTACCTTTCTTCTTTTCATTTTTAGACTCCTTTGCTTTCAAAGACTCACCCTTCTAAGCATTTTGTTTGACGGATTTAGGAACACTTATTTTATTCTTCTCAAGCAACTGAGTTAAGTGATCAATTTTTTTCTAAAAAAATGATGCTCATCGTGGCTAGGATACTTACAATAGGAGCATTTACACTTATCCTTCTTCACTTTAGGCTCAAAAGTTGAAGTGTTAATATTGGGCTTAGCAAGGAGTTAGTTGGTCTTGGTTTCTTTCTTAGGTTGGTCCTTTGTTTCTTTCTTATTTTCATTTTTCTTTCCCTTATTCACCACAAGGGCATGTGACTTGGATTTTATAGTCCCCATTTGAATGAGTTTTTCCTATTCTCGTATGAGTTGGGATGAAAAACTGTCAAATGAGGGAGTTTTCCAGACACTACCTAAGGCAACTTTCGTGGCATGGAAAGTTGAATAGAAGACAGAGTATTTAGGACCTAACTTAGAAAGAATCGACAAGATCAATTGAGAGTCTTTCTTCTCCACTTTACATTCCTTAAGAAGCAGTCTAGTGTGGACAACCTTTAAGAAGAAGGCCTGCAGGTTTTCAAAGTCACTAAGATTTAAACCTAGTAGTTCTTTCTCCAACTCATGTGCTCTCATGTCATCTTGCTTCCCAAACATATCCTCAAGTGTTGTCCACAATCCATTGGGTGTCGAGGAATTTTCAATGTGGAAGATCAAGTCAGAAGAGAAGGACATACAAATAAGATCTGAGGCTTCATCACAATAGTTGAACCATTTAGATCTTTCGGATTCATCATCAGGTTTGGTATCTAACCCCATGGTGACACGGTATAACCCTTTACTTCACAGAACCAATATAATTTTAGATTTCCATTTGAAGAAATGAAAATGTGTGAGCACCGATACTTTAGAGATATCCATAATGAAGAGATAGAACCAACAAAGGAAGAAGGAAGGAGAGAGAAAGGAAACAACCACCCCATAACAATATCAAACCCCCCCCAAGTTTAGCACTTTATAGTATAGTGCATTGATTACAATCAAATGCGACTATGTGTCGATAACCAGTTTTTCACTCACCTTGCAATCAGTGTAATAACACGCAAGAGTGGAAGCAATAATCAAGGTTTGATGGGCGTAAAAGTTTGACATCGTAGGTAAGCACAAGAATGAGTGAAAACAAGAATTGGAAGAGAAAGCCTTGTGAGAAATAACATCTCACGTCACACGAAAGAATCACTTTGCTATAATACTGTGGCGGACGCACTCACAAGTCCACAAGCAATGAAAGGGATATAACAATGCTCAAGAAGATTCGAAATGAGCTGATACAAGCAATACAATGACACCCCCTAGAATGCGGAACTTTATAAAATAGTGTGTTTACAAAAATACTAATCCCATCATCTATAGTGCAAAAAAACATGCAACTTTCACTAAAGAAACACTCGAAACCGAGCAACGAGTCAAAATTTATAGCGAATAAATGATTCCCACAACTGAGGGAAAACTCTAATAAGCCCTGCAAACAAATTTAAAAAGTTCCCTAAATGCATGCAAAGGGTGTCGTATGTATGCTTGTTGGAAATTGCATCAACTTTTAGATAGGGTTTTTTTTAATTGCGAGGGGGGATTAGCCTCCTGCCAACCCCCGACCTCACCCTCCGTCTTTGACACTCGAAGGAAGGATAATAAAACAAGCAAAATACTCCAAAAATTTTACAATGCCAATTAAATAAATGTTCCCAACCTTAAACCTTTTTCAAAGGCGATTGATTTTACCAATAATCAATCCTTAAAAAAAGGAAGGATAGGGGCCCACGTTGACAAAGTTGTTCGAGAGAATGGAAAACCACCTTATGGATGTTGACTGACCCAGGGGGTATGGACCACGTGCCAGGTGTAATCCACTACAAATAAATGAAACATAAGCCGTATTTAACACATACACTCTAGGATTAGCATCGT
This sequence comes from Taxus chinensis, assembly GCA_019776745.2. NCBI lineage: Eukaryota > Viridiplantae > Streptophyta > Pinopsida > Cupressales > Taxaceae > Taxus > Taxus chinensis. The sequence goes on along the minus strand of CM034157.1, from coordinate 54,158,101 downwards.
TTAAATGAGTGAAGCCACGTGCCAATGGTTATAGAGTTTTCGGTGAGCTCAGTACAAGGTGTAACCGTCCACTATAGGATGGCAACGTAGGTAGAGCCAAACATGCAGACTGAGTTGGTGGAGGCATTCTGTTAGGGCTGAGTTGGAGCGGTGGATGCTGGATTTGAGAGCCAAGCCAGGTCCACAAGCTAATAAGGAACCATGAGCCAAGTGTTGCACAGAGGTGAAAGAAGTTCCACGAACCAGGCATGAGCTACATAGACCAATGAAGCAAATGAAGGGTAGAAAAACCAACCACAAGGGAGCAGAACTCGAGCCAAACAATGCAGGTGGAGACATAGGTAGTGAGTCAAGGTTGTAACCAAGGCACGAGAAATGAACCAACACGAGATGTCTGAGACCAATGATGCCAATGCAAGGATTAGTTAGATCACCACAAGGAGAACTTAAGCCAAGCTACCACAAGTTAATAAATGTAGGCCATGAGCATTCAATATGAGGCAAAGCAAGGCACCACCATCAGAGGCCACAATACCATTCAAGAAATGAACAAGCAGAGATGGTGAATGACTGTGCAAACCACGAACACCAGCACGGGAAAAACCAGGCAACGGGATGTTAGTTTGATAGATGGTTTTAGGAGTATCTACTGTGTATAAAAAGTGCATGGAGGAATAGCAATAACAAAAGTCAATGTAGAGACAACCATGAAAATCAAAACAAGCTCACGAGTAGAAGCAATCACAAAGGAAGTTACAGATTTCGTGAGAATGGCAGAGAAGGAACTCCAGTGAAATAGGGAAGCGTCCAACCACTGCAATCTTCTAAAACCTCAATGCGAGGTGAGCAATACAATTCCAAAGTAATAATCGAAAAAACTTGCACGAGGAAATAAGAAGAAAACAGAAGTAATAAGCAACTGATAAACAAAGAGTGCACGTTTTACTGAAACTAGCTCTAATACCATGAAAGAGATATACGTGAGAACTGATGTCGAAATAATGCACCACAATGAAGTTGCACTCCGATGGTAATGTCGTAGCTCCAACACAATAAGTAAGATTCAAACAATGGAAAGAATATGCAAATAAGAAAATAGGGCTACTCATGCTCATAGATCGAAAAAAGGAAGTACAAATAGGAGTGTTGTGTAACCACCATGCCTAAACAAGGAAAGTAACTCCTATGATGCCACTGATGCATATGACATGACTGATGCATATGACGCCACGAAAGGAGGAGTTATGATTCCAAATAAGGAATGTAACTCCTATGATGCACTGATGCAAATGACAATGACAGGATCTGACACTTATCATTTGACTCCCTAAGACCTACAACTCTTGCAAGGTGAGATGACTCACCAGGTGATGTGGATGATGACAAGGCAGGTCATAAACACCAACACCTCCAAGCGGTGGTGATAAATGAATGATAGAAGGTGTTAGAGACCCATTATTCATGTCTATGGTGGTTTCTAGATAGGTTCCAACCTCTAAGTGATCCTATGAGGTCAATTTCTCATGACTGGTTTTTGAGGTGATTTGACAGTTTTGTTCTTAAGGAGCTTTCATGGCATGAATGCAAGGTGCAAAGCTAATCAAGCATGGAGGAGGTTAGTAGAGTTCAAAGACAAAGTATTTGAAAGGGTTTTGAGTTTTGGAGAAGGCTATGTGATCCCAAGAAGATCATGTTGTGTCGTTATGCAGGCAAACCTAATGCAATTAGGTCTTCATGAGACCTAAAGGTGAAAAAGGCCTAATTGAGTTGTGGCAGACCAAAAGAGGTTTAAGTTGTGATTAATTCATGTTTATAATATGTTATAAGACCTATTTTATGGCCAACCTAAGTGGTTTTATGTGTGTATGACCGGCCAAGTGGTATATGTTCATGAATCATGTATATATACACAAGACAATTTTAGGCCTATTAGGTGTGTTTGTGTGAATGAGAGAAATATAGTGCATGTTTGAGTAGTAGGAGGTGTTGTAGACCATGGGAAGATGGTTTATGTTGAATATCATGAAGGTGGTCATCCTATGAAATTCAATTTTTACATGCCTATATCAAGGTGAAGAAGATTGATGAGTGAAGAAGCATAACATGCAGTTTGAAGAGTGATCAAGAGAAAAGGGTAGAAATATGGTCATCATTTTTTGATCAAGAAACATAGGGTTAAGAAGGTGAAAAAAATACAAAGGTGTCTGAGTTGGTGTTGATTCACTTAGGGAGTTGGTGCTTTCCTTGCAAGTTGGTGCTTGCTAAAACCTAGTTAAGTAGGTGCTTAACTTATTTGGGGTTGGTGCTCCAAGTTGAGTGGGTGCTCAAATGAATTTGATATTTTGCAATCATTTATAGGAAAATAGTCCATTTTTATAGTTCTTAGTGGGTTTTCTTCCCCTTGAGGGTTTCCCACTCATATATGTGTGTTCTCTCTTGTTTCATGTTCTTGTGAATGGTTTTTATGCATTATAAGATCACTATGGTTAATATGTATTGAATGGTAAAACATAATTGAAAGAAAGTTTTGTAAGGTCATTGATTCACCCCCCTCTCAGTGAATTTTGCTTCCAACAATTGGTATCAGATTTTGGTCCTTTGGAGTAGGCCTAACAACTTAAAGGAGATCCTAGAAGCACAAGCATGTCTAGTCAAGTTCAAGGAGGCTTCTCAACCAATAAGGCTCCTCTCTTCAATGGGACTAACTATGCATTTTGGAGCATCAGAATGAATACCTATCTAATTTCATTAGGTTTTGACATATGGAAATCAGTGGTTGATGGATACACTTCACCTCCTACACCCCAACTAATGTAGTAGGAAAAAGGGCTAGTGAAAACAACTCTAAATAAATGAACACCATCCTATGTGGTCTTTCAGAGGAATAATTTGTCAAGGTCATGCATTGTAACACAACCAAAGGGATTTGGGAAAAGTTGTAGACCATCTATGAAGGAGACACCAAAGTAAAGTTGGAAAATTTGCAAACCCACCAAAGGCAGTTTGAAAGTTTGAGAATGAAGGAGGATGAGAACATTTCTTCTTATCTGTTGAGAGTAGATGAAGTGGTAAATGTCATCAGAGGTCTAGGAGAAAATTTGGAAGAATCAACAGTGGTACAAAAGGTATTGAGATCTCTGACATCCAAGTTTGATTCAAAGGTCTCTGTTGTGGAGGAAATCAAGGATCTAAACACATTACAGATGGATGAGCTTCATGGCATCTTGACTGCCTATGAAATGAGAACCAGTGATGGAAGACCCTCCAAGAAGGAAGTTGCATTCAAATATGAGAAGAAGTCACAAGGTAAAAAGGTCAAGGATGATACTAATATAGATATTGATGATGACAAGATAGAATCCATGTTTGTCAGAAAACTAAGGAAAGGATCAGGTAAGTATAAAGGTAAGTTTCCATTTAAGTGCTTTAATTGTGGTAAGGTTGGTCACTTTGCATCCAAGTTCCCTAACAAAGATAAGGATGATGGAGAGCATGATGAACATCATGGTGAGGATAAGAAGTCCTATAAGCATGAAAAGAACAAAAGGAGTTTCAAGAAGTATGAAGGCAAGAAAGGGTCATTCAAGAACAAGAGAAATTTTTATACCAAAGAAGACAATAGCTCCTCTGATATAAGTGACAATAATACATCTGAGAGTGATGATAATAATGATAGAAATGAAACTCTATTCATGGCCATAGAAATAGGTAGTGAAGGTTGTTCAATATTGAAAATCCTCATGGAAGATGAAGATTCAGATGAAGAAGAGGCAAAAGTGAATCTTGAGGCAGAATTTTGAGTGCTCTAGATGAGTTGAAGAACCAAAGAAGGAAGAATCAGAGATTGAGGTCATTGATCAAGGATTATGAGGAACAAATCAATAACAAGGCTAATGAACATGATGAGATCATCAAACAACTGGAAACTCAGGTTGAGTTTGTAACAAGTCTTAAGACCAAGGAGGAAGAATGCACCAAGTTCATAATAGAGATGGAGTCCTTAAAGGAAGAGTTGGATTAGGAATCAAAAAAGTTGAAGACACATCAGAAGTTTGAAAAGAGCACTGAAATTCTTGGTGATATCTTGAGTAGTCAGAGGTCTCCACATGATAAGCAGGTCTTGGTTTCAAAGAAGACCAAAATAAGAGAAAGTAAAATGATAAGGAAGGTTTGTTTCAAAGAATATAAAAATAAGAACACTGAGAGTCAGACCTCAAAGGATATTGGATCATCAAGGAGTGATGACACTGATAGAGTAAAGAAAATTCCTATAAAAAATACAAGGTATGTAAATTCTTTCAAAGGCTATTATTTTTCATGTAATCAATATGGATATAGAGTTATGGATTGTAGATTATAGAATTAACCCCTCATGGAGGAATGGAATGAATTCTCATTTCAACAATAGAATTATAATTTTGTGCTAGAAATATCATTAGAGAGGACATATTGCAACATATTTCAAGATGAGGAAAATGAGGAAGATCAGTCAAGGTAAAAATATGTACATCATGAAGTCAGACCCTGTGGATAAGGTGAAGGAGGAGAAAAATACTAAAGGAGAAGAATATTTGATAGCTCAGACTTCCTTTCACATCCAAAATGAAGATATGATCTGGTATATAGATAGTGGTTTCTCAGGCCACATGACAGGGAACAAGAACAAGTTCATTTCATTGAATGATAATGCTTCAGGTACAATGAGATTTGGAGATAACACATCTTCCAATATTGTTGGAAAGGGTACCTTGAGTTTGGAAAATGGGAAGACCAAGATAAAAAATGTGTTGTATGTAGAAGGCTTGAAACACAATTTTTTGAGTGTAAGTCAAATGTGTAGACAAGGATACACACTGATCTTTCATGACAAAGGGTGTGATATAAGAAGATCCAATTCAGGAAGACTAATTTCCAAGGCTAAGAAAACTGAGAACAATATGTATGTCTTGAGTGAGATCAAGAAGGAGAGATGCTTCATGAGAAATATGGATGAATGTTGGCTATGGCATAGAAGGTTGGGCCACCTAAACTTTGATAACCTGGTCAAGATCAGCTCCAAGAAGTGTGTGAAGAATATGCCTAAAATCACCAAACCTGTAAAACACACTTTGCAAGGCATGTCAACATGGTAAGAAAACTAGAAGGAGATTCAAGTCTAAGGAATACTCTACTTCAAGACCTTTAGAGATAATTCACACTGATTTGTGTGGACCTACAAGGATTCAAAGCATTCAAGGAGACAACTACTTCATGTTACTCATAGATGACTACACAAGAATGACTTGGGTAGCATTCTTGAAAGAAAAGTCAGAAGCTCTTGATAAGTTCAAGGAATTTAAGGCTCTAGTTGAAAATGAAAAGAATGTAAAAATCAAGTGTCTAAGGTATGATAGAGGAGGAGAGTTTTGGTCAAATGAATTTGATGACTTTTATGACACTCATGGAATAAGGAGACAGTTTTCAACAGCTAGGACACCTTAGTAATAGAATGGGGTAGTTGAAAGAAAGAATATGACAGTTCAAGAAATGGAAAGGACAATGTTAAATGAGTCAAGGCTATCTGATGGATACTGAAGAGAGGCAGTAAGCACTGCAGTTTACATTTTGAATAGAGGATAAATAAGGATTAATGGTAATAAAACCCCCTATGAGTTGTGGAAAGGAAGACCTGCTAATGTGGAGCACTTTAGAGTGTTTGGAAGAAAATGCTTCATCAAAAGAGATGAGGAAGACCTAGGTAAGTTTGATTCAAGGTCTGATGAAGGAATATTCTTAGGATATTCATCAGTTAGCTCAGCCTATAGATGCTTCAATAAGAGATTGCAGAAGATAGTGGAAAGCACCAATGTGAAGGTTGATGAGACATGTTCTAAGAAGTCACATTTTCATAATTTGGACTCCAAGAATGAAGAAGAAGCTATAGAGATAGATGATGAAGAAGAATAAGTTGAGGAAAGAGAAGATTCAAAAGGCCCTCCAAGACAGATTCAGAAAGACCATCCTGAAACACAAATCATTGGCAACAAGGATGTAGGTGTGCAGACAAGGAGGAAGTTGGTAAGTAACCTTAACCAAGAAAATGTTTCTCTATTGTCTAAGATTGAACCTAAGAACATTTTAGAAGCAAGTAAAGACAAGTTTTGGATAAGTGATATGAATGAGGAGTTAGACCAAATAGAAAATAATGAGACTTGGGAACTAGTTCCTAGGCCTAAAGACAAGAATGTCATTGGCACAAAATGGGTGTTTAGGAACAAATTAAATGAAGATGGAGAAGTCACTAGGAACAAGGCCATATTGGTATGTAAGGGATATGCACAAGTAGAAAGAGTTGACTTTGAGGAGACCTTTTCTCCTGTAGCAAGATTGGAGGCTATCAGATTGTTTCTAGCTTATGCAAGTTTCAAAGGGTTCAAGGTATATCAAATGGATGTCAAGTTAGCCTTCTTAAATGGGAACTTGGAAGAAGAGGTCTACATAAAGAAACATGAAGGCTCATTATCAAATGACAAGGACTATGTTTGCATACTGAAAAAGGATCTTTATGGTCTAAAGCAAGCTCCTAGAGCTTGGTATGCCAGATTGGACAAGTACCTATTAGACCAAGGATTCAGGAGAGGAGTTGCAGAAAAAAAACTTGTACATAAAGATAAAAGGTGATCATCAGTTGATAGTGGTTGTCTATGTGGATGACATCATCTTTGGTGGAAACAATGAGAGCATGACCAAGGGATTTGTAGATGTGATGAAGAAGGAATTTGAAATGTCTATGCTAGGAGAGCTATCATTCTTCCTTGGATTACAATCACTCAATCAAAAAGAGGTATATTCATTTCACAAGCCAAATACATAAGAGAGATGTTGAAAAAAATTTGGGATGGAATATTGTAGGGAAGTTAGCACACCTATGATCATAGGGTGTAAGTTAAGCAAGGAGGATGAGTCTCCAAAGGTGGATCAGACATCATACAGGTCAATGATTGGGAGTTTTTTGTATACTACTACCTCTAGACCTGATATTTTGCAAGTAGTAGATCTTGTGGGAATATTTCAAGAAGATCCAAAGGAAAACCATTTGCAAGCAGTCAAGAGGATACTTAGGTATCTCAAGGGGACTATGGAGTTTGGGTTGTGGTACCCAAGGAGCAAGGAGTTCAACTTGACAACCTATACAGATGTTGACTGGGCAGGGAGTCTAGATGACAGGAAGAGCACTAGTGGAGGGGATTTCTTCTTAGGAGAATGCCTAGTTTCATGGATAAGCAAGAAGAAATCATCAATGGCTTTATCTACTTGTGAGGCTGAGTACATTGCAGCAGCTTCATGTTGTACTCAAGTTTCTATGGATGAGAGAGACCTTAAAGGACTACAAGGTGGAGTATGACAGTCCTATTCCCATCTATTGTGACAATACAAGTGCCATAAGTGTTTCAAATAATCCAGTCATGCACTCAAGGACTAAGCACATTCCCATCAGATATCATTTCCTAAGAGAGTAGGTTAGTGAATAAAATGTTAAGCTTGAGAATGTATCTACTAAGGATCAGATTGTAGACATTCTAACCAAGCCACTTCCAATGGAAACATTTGAACATTTAAGATAGGAGTTGGGTGTAATTCTTGTTCCTAACAGTCATTAAGGAAGTCAATAACTTAGGGGGAGCTAATCAGGTGGTTCTTTAGCTCCAAGAGCAAGAAATTAGTGTTGATAAGGTATGCATGGAGATAGGGGAGCATGTTTGGTTGATGCTTCCAGTATGGTAAGTTTTTCATTAATGTCATGAATGTGTTCATAATGGGGGAGAAATAGAGTGGTTTCCATAGTGTATTCTTTTTCATTAATGAAAAAGGGGGAGATTGGTGAGTATTGTTTCAAAGGTTGATCATTGATGTCAAAGGTTAATGATGTCATCTTGAATGAGAAAGTTAAGATAATTTTAGGACAAAGAGATAATTTGAAGACAACTTGAAGGTTATCAATGTTAGCTTATTTTCTGCAGGTCATTGTTGAAGAAGTGTTGTCAAGGTCAAGTGCATAGGAAGCCATAACCATGAGGCATCAAGAGAGATGAAAGAGGCATGGATGGTCACTAAATGTGAAGGATTTTGTGAACTGTTTGATCACGTATTGAACAGTCACTGTCACTATAGGTGTAATTGACCTAGACCCCATCAAACCCTTTATCAATGAGTCATGATGATCATTTTTAGAAAAGAATGAATATGTGAGATTGGCCCAAGGCACTAAGATAATTTATTCAATCCCACTTATACAGTTTGAAGTCATGGTTTCATGAAGGTTTTTTCAAAAAGTGTATTTTAGGCCTTCTGAGCTCATAGAATGAGGGTTCAAAGGTACTATTGTAACACTTTCAGAGTTTTCATAGGTTTTAAAACCTTTACATGAGAACCTGGGAAATCATTATTCAAAGATGGGAAGGGTCCTATTCTATTTTATTCAAAATTTCCTACTTTTGGATTACTAAGTATGTTGCCAAAAAAATTCAAATCGAAAAGGTAGGATCATCCACACCTTTCATGAGCAATAACTCGCAATCCCTAGATGATTCCAATAAGTGCATGTAAACCATTGCCATGATTCACTAGCATTAAGTCTCAAGGTTTTGTTGGCATATTCTGATAAATTACACTTGGGTGAATTTGGTCTTGCTAATAATAGCAATTATTTGTAACCAAACTTTGATTTTGTGGATTATTGGTAGAAGTATTTTAGAAAAAGGGACAAAAGAGATGGAAGATATTCAAAAGAATGAATAAGAGTTGTTTTTGATTTTATTTTTTTTCATTCTCTTAACAGTTTATTTTTAAACAGCCTCAACCATTTTTCTGAATTTTAGATTACAAATCGACTATTAGTCAAATTTTTATAGCAAGAACAAATCTATTTTACAACAATTTTCAATAGATATTTAAAAAGGTTATCTATATACAAATGTTGTTGTTTCGTCCTATATTAATCTATTAATTAAATTACTATTAATATAGAAACTATATTGCAAATTACAATGTTGACCAACCAATTAAACTATTTAATTAGATGCCCAAGTAAAAATAGGTGATAGGTGGAGAAATGAACTAGAGTGTAGCCTATGTAGGGATCACAATTTCTCAAAGAATGCACTAGAACAAATCACACAAACAGCATAACTATTCTCAAACTAACTTGAATTGACAATTTCAAGAAAATGAAGGTCAAGGCATGGCTCTCTACAATGATACATCAAGCGTAGGGAGAGATGTTTACAAGGAAAAATGATCCCTGTGTGGAGCAATGTCAACTTCACCACATGGCATTTTTTATTCCTTATGGAGCATGGTGATAGTCTGTATGGTGATAGATTGGACTTTTTCTTTGCATCTCAAAAGTCTGGCAAAGAAATCCCCTAAAAATCACAGGGTGGAAGGTTGGGTGTTTTTTTCCATGACAAACATAGTGGCAGCCCCATTGATTATGGCTATAATTCTTCTTACTTTATCAAATTGTGGTCATTGAATTTGATACCTATAAGAATGGTTGGGACACAATTTGAAATCCCCATGTGGGAATCCATGTGCACATTATTGTTTCTGTTGTGACTGTTGCTTTCAATCAAAGTCTCAATGATGGGGAAATATGGGATGCTTAGATCTGTTGAAGATGTGGATTCTAACTGCAAGATGAAGTGGTAGTTTGCTTTTTCCTTGATTTTGGGAGGAATGCATGGCCATGGATAAAAAATAACATCGTCTTATTAATAGACAAGAGTTGTTATTTTTATGTTTATCTTATTCATATGCATTTCTTATTTATAAGAATGTTATATTTAGGTTGTTTGTGGTTGAAGAAAATTTTTACAAATAGGTGCACAAGTTATATATATGTGCATGGATTTACTCTTTGTAGTATGAAAAAGAGAGAATTTAATCGTATTCCTATGGATTGAATAAGGAGAAGGTTGGCTTGTTTCTAGTGGATGTAGCCCACATTGGGTGAACCATGTTAAATCTTGGGTTTATCTTGTGATTGCATACTTATTTTATTTCTATTTTAATTCCATTTTATTTGCCTCATCTTTGTTTTGATCCTAAAAATTGGTATCAAAGCAGGATTTTGTTTTGGCAGAAAAATCTCACATAAGGGTTTCTTGTTTTAATGGGATCAATAAAATAAGATAGTAAGTTCAGGGTTGAGAATTTTAACATCCATAACTTTCAGCTATGGAAGATGCAGATGTGAAGGACTACCTATATCAGAAGGATATTTATACTACCATGTCTGAGAAGGTGAACATACCCTTGAAGTATGTCATCTATGAAAGATGAAGAATGGGATGTTCTTGATTAGAATGCACTTGGGAACGATACGGTTGTGTCTTGGTAGCTATCGGTATTATTTCAATATTTCTACAAGGAAAAGACTACATAGTAGATCTAATGGATGCATTCGGGTAAATTGTATGAAAAATCCTCATCCTCCAACAAGGTATATCTCATGAAAAATTTTGTTTAATATGAAGATGTCATGATGAATAGATTCAGTAGCATGATCATTTGAATGAATTCAACACAGTTACTGAATCAATGCTAAGATCTGGTTAGGAGTAGAGTTTTGATGATGAAGTTAGGGATCTTATTGATTTTTTGCTCATTTACCTGAAAGTCGGAATAGCACTTTGGTTATGGTTGTGAGTAATTTTGTTTCTGGTTCAAACTAACTTTAAATTGAAGTTTGATGACGTTATTGGTGTGATTCTCAGTGAAGAGATAAGAATAAAAATCATCCAGATGAGTCATCTAGTTCAGGGAATGCTTTGACAGTGTAGAGAATAGAGGGAAGACAAAAGGAAAAGAGGAAATGTTCCGTGGACATAGTGGAAGGTCTGAGAAGGGAAAATATAAATCTAGAAGAAGGATGGTATGCTAGAATTGTGGAAAAGCGGGATATGCAAAGAAAGATTGTTCGTATTTAAAATCAAGGAAATATCAACAAGAAGGGAAAAAGGAGGAAAATGTAGTCAGGTGATGTCTTACAAGATGCTCTTATTATTTCTTTAGATATTAAATCATAATCTTGGGTTTTATATTTTGGTGCTTCATTTCATGCAACTCCTCAATGACAGTATTTTCAACATTGTATTCAAGGGAATTTTGGGCATGTATATCTTGGTGATGATGAGCCATGTAACATTGTTGGAAAAGGAAGTGTTCATGTTAAATTTCATAATGTTAATACCTGGGTGTTGAAGAATGTCAGACATGTTCCTAGCTTGAGGAGGAATCTAGTTTATGTAGGGCAATTAGGAGATGAGGGTTGTATATTCTTGAAAAGTTACCAAGGGTTATCTTGTAGTAGCAAGAGGTAAGAAAGTATGTACTTTGTATTTATCCACTGTTAGTACTGATCCATCTTCTATTTTAGATACTACATGTATAGACACAACTATATGGCATCACAGACTTGGCCATATGAGTGAGAAGGGGATGAAGATTTTACATTCACAGGGAAAGTGTTCAGATTTGAAAAACATAGACCTAGACTTTTCTGAGAATTGTGTGTATGGGAAACAAAACCGTGTGAGATTTCTCAAGGTTGGATCAACCAAGAAGGAGAAAAAGTTATATTTTGTTCATACGGATGTGTGGGGACTGGCTCAAGTATCTTCTCTTGGTGGTTCACGGTATTATGTTACTTTTATTGATGATGCAATAAGGAAAGTTTGGGTTTATTGTATTAGAAACAAATTTTATATATTTGATACTTTTGTTAAATGGAAACCCTTGGTAGAGAATGAAACAGGTCTTAAGTTAAAATGTCGCAGGTCAGATAATGGAGGGGAGTATTGCAGCAATGAATTTAATGATTACTGTTCTAAGAATGAAATCTGCAGGTAAAAGACAGTTCCAGGAACTCTGCGGTAGAATGGGGTATCAAAAAGGATGAACAGAATAATAATGGAATGTGCTAGGAGCATGAGGTTACATGCAGGACTGCCTCTTTCTTTTTGGGTAGAAGCGATGAGCACAGCGGTGTACTTGATAAACAAAGGACCCTCAAGTGCCTTGGATGGAGGCATACCTGAGGAGGCTTGGTATGGTAAGAAAGTTGATTATTCATTTCTTAGAGTCTTTGGATGTGAGGTGTTTGTTCATATAGACAAAGATGATAGGACCAAGTTAGAGGCTAAATCAAAAAAAATGTACTTTCATCAGTTATGGTGGTGATTACTTTAGATATAAATGTTGGAGTATTAAGGACAAGAAAATCATCCGATCTAGGGATGTGGTTTTTAATGAAAAAGTCATGTATAAGCAGCAGTTACAGGAAAATAGGGAAGAATCCAATAAAGAATATGCAGCGGTAGAGGATCTTCCAGATAGGAAAGTGACACATGAATCAATTCAGGAACCGCCTCAACAGGAACCCCGAACTCCTATGTTGAGGAGGTCTTCTAGGGTAAGAAGAGAACCTGAACGTTTTTCTCCTTCTCTTTATTATTTATTACTCATTGATAGTGGAGATCCAGAGAGCTTTGATGAAGCAATGCAGGTAGATGCTAGAAAGAAGTGGGAGCAAGCCATGGATGAGGAGCATTAGGCTCTCATGGAGAACCAGACATGGGATTTGGTGAAGCTACCCGAAGGCAAAAGAGCACTACAAAATAAGTGGGTGTTTAGATTCAAAGACGAAGGAGGAGGAAAGAAAAGATATAAGGCCCGGTTGGTGGTCAAGGGGTTTGCACAGAAACAAGGTATAGATTTTGATAAGATTTTTTCTCCTGTAATAAAAATGACTTCTATTAGAACTGTTCTAGGAATAGTTGCAGTAGAAGACTTGCACTTAGAACAGCTTAACGTAAAGACTGCATTTATCCATGGTGATTTGGAGGAGGAACTATATATGCAGCAACCAGAGGGCTATGAGGTCAAAGGTAAAGAGGAGATGGTTTGCAAACTGAAGAAAAACTTGTATGGCCTAAAACAAGCTCCACGTCAGTGGTATAAGAAGTTTGATAGCTTCATGATGGAGCAAGGTTATATCAGATGCCTTTTTGACCATTGTGTGTATACAAAGAAATTTGAGGATGGAAGCTATATTATCCTGTGTTTGTATGTTGATGGCATGCTGGTTGCAGGTAAAAACATGCAGGAAATAAAAGTACTCAAGAAGCAGCTAAGTGAATCCTTTGCTATGAAGGATTTGGGTGCAGCCAAATGAATCCTTGGTATGAGGATATCTCGGGATAGGAAGGCACGAAAGCTAACTTTATCTCAGGAAGAGTACATTAAGAAGTTCTTGAAGAGGTTTAATATGCAAGATGCTAAACCGATTGGGACTCATTTGGCAGGCCACTTCAAGTTATCAAAGGAGCAGTGTCCCAAGACAGAGCAGGAAAGAAACCAGATGTCAAAGGTACCTTACTCATTAGCAGTTGGCAGTTTGATGTATGGTATGGTGTGCACTAGGCCTGATATTGCCCATGTAGTGGGAGCTGTGACTAGATTTATGAGTGATCCAGGTAAAGGGCATTGGCAAGCAGTAAAGTGGATCCTTCGGTATTTGAGAGGGACCATGGGGACAGTTTTGTGCTACAGTGGATCAGACACCACTTTACATGGTTATGTAGATTCAAACATGGCTGGAGATGTAGACATCAAGAGGAGCACAACAGGTTATATTTACACTGTAGGTGGGACAACAGTGAGCTAGATTTCACGACTACAGAAGTTGGTGGCTTTGTCAACTATGGAGGCTGAGTATGTTGTTGCCACAGAGGCAAGCAAAGAGATGATTTGGCTACAACAATTGCTTGAGGAGTTGGGGCATAAGAAGGAGGAATGTAAGCTATATAGTGATAGTCAGAGTGCTATACACCTAGCTAAGAACTCTGCTTTCCACTCCAGGACGAAGCATATACAGTTGAGATATTACTTCATCAGGACAGCTTTGGAGGAAGATAAGTTGAAGTTGGAGAATATTCATACCAGTCAGAATCCTACAGACATGATGACCAAGGTGGTCACAAGGGATAAACTAATGCTATGTTTAGCTTTTGTTAGCCTTCGCGTATGACAGTGAAGGGTTGAGAAGCTTGGTCAGTGGAAATCAGTCTCCAAGTGGGAGATTGTTATGTCTATGAATCCTATTTTCATGTTAGAGTGTGGTACACCTTTTATGTGTTAGACTCGGGTATTTTTACGGCGGTCCCGCTCGCCACTAAACGGGTTAGGGGGGTTCGTGGGCGAAGCCCTCGAAACAAATTTTCATGGGTGGTTTATTAACCCATGGGTAATGGGTAACCATTATGGGCTGTTTTTGAGCCCATGGTTTTTTCAGTACCCATTGTTTTGTAAAACCGCCTTGTTCGGCTACCCATAGGTTTATGGGACGGTTTTCTTTTTTACCCATTGGTTTTGATACCCATGGTTTTGTATCAAACTACTTAAGCAGTTGTCTATTTATATGGTCTTATGCATATGATAGATAGAACAAGCAAATGTATTGCAGATGTGCTTTGAATTCGGGTGTGAATTCTGTAGAGTTTTGTTGAGCATAGCTCCAAACGGATCTAGGTTATTGTATTGAGAGAGTGGAGGCTTGTAATAAAATTTGAGCAAGTGATTCTTGGTGGACGTAGCCCATATTGGGTGAACCACGTTAAATATTGTCTCTCTGTGTTGTGTTATTTATTCTACACTTTTATTTGAGATCTGTAATATTTTGTGCATATTAGTTTCTACTGTTGCGATTCTGTAAGGGATTATTCCGCATATTTTATCTCTTATTTCCTAACACAAATGAAAATATAGTAAAAAATGGAAAAAAACTTTATAAGAGAGATTTATGACTCAAAACATACAAACATACAACTTACAAACTTGTGTCTTCACATAACATTCAAGATTTATGAAGTTTTTTTTACCATTCAAGACCAAGATGCTTCTTTATCCTAGTACAATCGTAGAAGATGTTCTTAAAGTTTTTAGGAATATGTAAATGACAAGGTTTGAGTCCCTAGAATTACTCAAAAAATTATGGCATTTCTATCAAAATTTGGGGTGAATTCAAATGGGAAGTTATTATGAAAAATGCCAAGAAGTAATTTAATTTTAATACTATTATTTTTTAGTGACTCCTTTTTGGGGTCATGATCTTCTACAATGTTGAACTAATTTACAGACCGCAAGAACCATTCCAGAAATGGTGGTTGATAAATAGATAAGAATGTTTCAGCAATGAATATGTGTTTATTTTTAGAACCAATATAATTTTATATCCTATAAATTCTCTAAGATATCCATAAAAATATATAAAATACCAAAATCTATGCAAAAATTGTTGGAAATAGGTTTTAGGACCATTTCTTGAACATAGACTTTTAGCAAGCTAATGTCATTCTCTGATTTTGAATACAGGATGATGAAGACCTTCATTGTTATGTTAATGACACACCCAAATCACGAGTTTGAAACTATGGTAAAACTTACATCATGTTCATTTACTTTGATTAAAACGATATTTGGTGCATCGGTCCTCTTTGCAATGTTGAAATGGGGACAAGCATCTGTTCTCAAGGAAGTTCTCATCGATGATTCATTTTCCAACTCAAGAGCCTAGACAATGGACTTCTAGCCATTACTTTATCCCTGCACATAGGAAGCTTCAATGAGATGCTGAAAGTTATTTTTTTCCACTTGAATGGGGTGGACCATTTCAAATTCCTATTTACTAATTTCAATAGATCTCTATGTAGTGTATTTCAACAAACCAACATTTAGCAATTTTCATGGTTATACTTCATGTAAATGTCACAAGGATGGAGAATCCAAAAAACCCAGAAGAATCGTGAACTCTTATGACCACAAAGATTGCAAATTGAGGTTGGCACCGAATGAATGACCTTTCATGTGTATGAATATAATTCATCACGTAAATTTTGAATAGCATTGTACCTGGATGCATTTTATCTTTGGGCTGAATGCTCATTGTCATTCCACTGGTGGGTTGAGATGATTCAATTGGTGTACTTGATGTTCCAATTTTAAAATCAATAATATTTCCTTATGGCTGGTTTTAGGACGATAACCCTCATTTTCTTGGTTGATTATTAAGGCAACTTGTAAGACTTGTTATAGAGTAGAACATTTTGAAGATAAATTAATCCACATCAATCATGAAGGGTTGCATGCATTGTTGAGCTATTAATACTAGTAAGCGACTAGGGTTTGATAGCAGTTGATTGTCTTCTAACGCCAGCATGAAATTCAAGAAGGAATGTGATACTCTAAGTTGCGCAGATAGGTAAAAAGTGCCAAAAATCTAGGTGTGTATACTTGATTTTTAGTGGAGTCATATAAATATAGAGATGCTTCAGCCTTCGTTTTTGACTATACTAGAAACTACTTGTGTGCACAATTGTAATTATATTTGGTTAGGGTGTAGTAGAATCTTGGTATTACTTAAATTGTATAGGTTCAAACCTATGAATGGATAGGATGTTGTCGTAACATTCTATGCTTGTCATTGGCCTAGAATTGAGATTCATCTATATGTTTCATAGGGTTTAGAGAACATTTAAAGCCACCTATACATGACTTTGAAAAATAGAATTTACCCTATATTACTTGTAAGAACTGCTGTCATAAAATCAGATTACATTTATTTGTTGGATAAATTTGTGTATTATGAGGCTAGATTGGCAATGTTTATGGTCAAACCCTTACTTTTTTTTGTCCTAGAAAGGGGCATTACACTAGCATCCCCTTAAGTGGGACTTTGAGATCTATGATGTATTTATCCTATCGTATCAGTGAAGAATATTGTATCTAGTTAATCTTATTCAACCCCATATCATACCTGTGTGCCTATTGACATAATGAGTAGTGGGCTCAACTATAGATAGAATGGAGATGTACCCAATTCCATGGTAGCTGATCAAAGTGTGATTGTAAATCCGCATCCTAAACTAATTCCCTTTGTTAGCAATTAAGCACCTTTACAAATTATTAGTATTGACTTTGATGGCTTCTAATATGCATAGCCCTAATCCCTTTGAATGCTTGGTAATGGAGGAAACTATACTTTTACAATCCTAGTTTGATTGTCTGAATTAAATACACTGTGAAATGTGGTGATCAACTCTAAGGGATGCTGCAAGCTCTAATTTTGGAAACATTTTGGAAAACCTATACAGACCTTGTTAATGTTTATGTTATTTAGTTTGGGTCATATCTGGAATTCCCCATTGTGAGTCTCTTAAGTGCAAAATTATGACTTACATTGTATACTAGCTTTAATTATAGTTTGATGTAATCACATTACAAGCGAATTGACCCACTGGGAGATGAATGACATGCATAAAGATACTGGAATAAAACATAAAAACTATTGATGGATTCAACTTAAAAGAGGGGTATGGGACTCATTACAGGCATTCTCATAAACTATCATATGTCCTAGTGTATAGTAATTCCTCATGGTCACCTTCTTTTGGTTCATGTAGTCTCTGACATTTCTTCTATGTACAAGATAATAAATTGATAGGGATAGAGTTACATTTTCTAGATAACTAAGTTTGCATTAATTTGGATGAATGCAACAATAAGTCATAACCATAGAAAGGCAAAGACTGCAATAAGTTACCTAATAAAAAGGATAAGTTACCAAGAAATTTAATTGTCTAAGCTATCCTCCAAACTTCAATATGACACATAGATGTTGAAAATTTCATACGTTAAAGGAAAAACATACCTGAGTGTGGACACAACTTTTTATTTTCTTGTAGAGTCTATTAGTTGGTGCATTGATTATTGAAGCACGCATCCATCAATGTGAAACCTAGTACATAGAGTGTAAAAACAATGTAACCAATAGTAATATATTCCAAAATGTATCTCCAACACCTATGTATAGTATTTTCTATAGCCATAACTTTAAAAGAAATTAAATTGAGGTCCATAAGAAACCTAAGTAGGCTGAAGAGAGACAAAGAATAGACATGAATACACCTAGTCACTTTTCCAGAGGTAAAAGATGCTCCTATTGCTTTTTGTGTTTTTAGAATTTCTATTTGTATAGATATTACAAAACAAACACCAAACCAATGATTAATCCCAAAAGAGTACATTTAAAACTATATTCTTCTAAGTAGGAAAGGATCCATAAAATGGAGTACACATGACCCAACATACATTGTAAGGTGTAACATTGTAGGATATTTTTCCTAAAGAAACCTATAAAGAGCTTAATTTTCCGATTAGTGTAAAAATACATCGTGATCTACTCTAATTTCTTCCCAAATAATACATATCCAGAAAGTTGAAGGATTTGACCTAAATGTTATCTAGCCATGCTTCACATATCTTTCAACCGCATGTTTCAGTACCAACATCATCAAATGGATCTAGGCCTGATTTCATAATAGCACAATAGTTAAAAGGGTGATGTTTATACTGCATGTCCTTGGGCTATCAATGTAATTAGACTAATCAATCTAGATGTGAAGACTTATGAATACACATTTTAATTAATAATAAAGGAGAAAATCCCATGCCCCCAAACAATGTATTATAATTATATCTTAGTGATGCATTGAAGATTTCAGGAATTGTGTCGTATTCACACCCAATATTATTACCCTATGAATAATGCAATATGTGGTCGAATTATGTTCTATGACAACCTATAAGTTCCTATGAGAATCTTCAGGTAATTATCTCTATGCGAATTTCTCTAAAGATACGCAACTTTCAGTCTTGGGATTTTCATAACTACATGATTTTTTCACTCTATGTGAGATCCCTTGTATACTCAGTATGAAGTTTTCCGTCTTGAACTTCTGGTATGTGTTCCTATTTTTGAATTATCATACAAGTGTCCTGTAAGGGTAAATATATGATCTAGGTCAGTTGTACTCTCATTCCAACACCATTTGTATCTAATTCACTAAAATATGTTTCTTGTTGAATTGACACTTTCATCTATATGAGGTTGCTTACCATAATATATAATAGTAGAGTGCATCCGGATAAATTGAAATGATGTGGTGACCCATATTGGATAAGTTAGAATTTTTACAAAATATAGGATCGCATGGGAGGATTTCGTGTCTGGCCACAATTCAGCAATTTTAATCTGTGCAAATGGGGATGTTCATGGTATTTTTTGGTACCATAGATCACATAAGACAAGTCCACCTCTGAGACAATAGCAAGTTGGGATCGTCATAGAGTAGAATCATGTATAGTTCTCAGTAAACAAATGCAGGAAATCAAACAAGTATACTGAGTAATCTAGAAAACATTGGTACAATGGCAAGCGTAAGTCTTACATATGTTAGATCACATGAAAATCTCGAGCAGGATACCCCAGTAAGGGACATCTTAATAGGTGTCGCATACATGACTCCATAGAAGAAAGAGGCTAACATAATGAAATGAACCAAGTTGTATCATGAAAGTTTCACCAAACAAACATAAGAGCAATCTTGCCATGAGGTACAATACATAGAAGCCAAGAGATAAAGTAAATGAGCCCCTGTTGACTAGCTATAAACAGTTGACATTAGCCATGAGGTATTGATTTAGAGAAAGCTTGTTTCATGCACAAACATAAAAAAATATGTTAAATACATAACATTGAACAAAGATAGTGCAAATATTGTATAATGACTTTTGGGAATCCTTGGTTATGCCACTCAATTTCAGCATTATTTGGATAATTTTAAAGTTAATTATTCCATTCTTTTTGGATTATTTTGTCATTTGAAAATAATCTCAAACGTTTCTGCCCAAAAAATCATTATTAATATTTATCCATATTGCTTAGTTGGAATGTATGAAATATCTAGTTTTGTCTCATTTCTTTAAACAACCCTTTTGTTTTTTTAACATTCTTTGAACTAGTAGCTATCTCCAGTCAATTTTTTTAAATGAAATTTAGTCTGATAATTTATTTATGATACCTTGTGATTACGCATTTGAACTATGGCTTCATGTATGGTTTCCTCCATGTCTTTAGCTTGCTCAAATGTGGTAATATGATCTGGCTCATTACCAAAATACCTGCAATCAATATCAAACACCATAAAACTTATCTCAGCTTAGAAAACTCAACAAAAAGGAACTCTACTCGACTCAAAAACTAGAAAATGACGTGACATCTTAAAGGTACACATAATATTCAAAACTTTCAGAACTGCTGAATTCTTATGTACCATTTATCTACCGAGAATCTGATCACTATCTCTTCCTACTATCAAAATTCAAAGAAAAAATTAAGTATTCTTCTCAATTAATAAATATAGATCTGCAAAAGATTCAACACGTTCCTTCAATTGGTATTGATAGTAAGCAAGCTCTCCTAGAACATGTACGATTCCATTTGTGCAAGAGAAAATAGAAGCTATCAAATGAGGAATTTCTTCTAGAAATTATGTCTAACAAAAGTTGGTCTCATCTCCCTTTGCTAATATATCATCACATGGGATGAGATTCAAAAAATGACTTTCCCTAATATTGTACCAACTACCATGGATTCATTAGTCTAAGTGACCATGCATTGATTAGATGTTGCAATAAAATCATCTACTCGGCCCTATGATACATAAAAAAATCCAAGAAAACAAAGTACATTTATAATTAGACTGGGGAAAGCTGAGAAGGAAGATTTTGATCCAAAGTGACCTCAATAATGAAAGATATTTGGTTTTTGGTTGCTCTTATTTGTATAAATTACAGCATATAGACATACACATGTACACAGGCATGTACTACAGACCTACATAGGTAGATACATACACATTCTACTTAAGCACTTAGTGTGTACAAATAAACGAGTGAAACTAGTGAACAATCAGGACGAGGACTTGAGTACAGCCATCGCCAAAACTATCATGGAAATCCTTTGTAGGATCTATTTGGCATTAACTGACAGTATCATGTTCATACCTATGCTCACTAATTCATGATTGTGTGTTTTAACTCCTGCGGACCCAACAAATGGCTATCAAAACTCTTTGAGTCTCAAGCTAGCCTTCAGAAGGTAAGAAATGCCTCCTACCCTCTAATTAATAAGATATCTTTATTAGCAAAGACATGAATCCTCCATGTCCATGTAGGGGAGAGGAGCCAATGATTGAGCAGGCTTCAATAGTTGTAATTGTAGTTGGAAACTAAAGTACCATCTGTTGTTTGAATAAAAGTTATTTGATGCAGCTTTCCAAACTAGTGTTTGAATTAAACGCGGTCATCGCAACAATTCGCGTCAAAAAAAAATCTAATTATTTGATGACCCCATAGGTGCACCAAAAAATACATGGCTTAATGTACACGCGACGGAGCAACCTTATTTCCTTTGTATTTAAAACCTCCACCTATAAATGCCTTAAAAATTAGCCTTCCACATAATTTAAATGCCCAAAGTGAAAATTCTATCTTCAGCACATATGCAATATAAATTTGGTTGGTTGATGTGGCTCCGCATGAGTGCAGCAGACCCATCAACATAGGATAACCAACAATTGCCACCTGTATCTTATTCTAAGATTTATGCATTGATTGATGTAATTTATTGATCTGATTTCTCATTAATGTAAGCAAAAAAGAATTGTAGAAAGATCAACAAGAAAGAGAATATTTGAATTAAAAGAGAAAAGTAGATTGAAACATACAAAGAAACTCTACTGCCAAGGCATTAAAAATCTTCTTTTTTACATATTTGGAGAGAATTTGTGATGAATGTGATAATGATCAAATGCCACCAAAAGGCTGTAAAGTTATACATGAATTTAACTATACTTTTGAACTCATATATTGCTTAGGAAACTCATATCAACACAAAAAAATGATATCTGCAAATGCTCATGTAAAATGGTCAAGACACTTTGATTTCATGCTGGCTTCATAACGCTCGGTCAGCCTGCCTTTGGTGTGTTTCTATCTACCTATGGGTCCACTAATGAATGTCTTCCTTTCTCCAATGAATCTTTTCTTAGTGGATAGATAATATAGAAGATACAGTTAACCACTTCATCAGTGATATAATGTTTGCTTTGGGCTTAGTAACTCTTCACCCTAGGGTTGACACATTGCCTTGGATGAGGAGCACAAACTCTACTATAAAGATTGTGGATTGCTCAACTAGATATCCTTTTAATTCTCTATTTCTCAACAGTATTTCTTTCATCAACGACTTAGTCCTTCTCACTCCGCTTCAACAACCACATAGCTTAGGAAAATACTATCAAATTTTGAGTTTTCAAGAATCTGGTGCAGAAGAAAGGATGCATTTTGACATTTCTATGATTTTTCTCTTGCTTGTACTGTTTTGACAATTCTTTTGCATTTACATCATCTTGCATTTTTTCCATTTACGTCAAAATTGGTGTAATCTCATTTTTTCCCTTTGACTGCAAGAACCCTGCATCTCCTTTATTGCTCCAAAAGAACAGAGAATGTGGTCCACTATCACTAAATACCAACTAACGGAAGAAATCCCCACCAAGTTTAGATTTATGGAGGAAATTGAGAGGTGTCTTTGCATTATCATTAGCTTTAGCAAGTGAATATTCTAAATCCTAGAAGCAACAATGACCATCCAACTTCCTAGCAATTAGTAATTAAATTTTACAAATTCCCTATTAACCACAAAAAATGTAACAGTGAAATCTCTGAATTGCTCATTAACTATCAGTACTCCTTACGGACCAAACCAGATACAACACAAAGTTTGTCTCAGAGTTTGATGAAGTTTCCAGATGCAAGTGGTTTGGACAGCACGTATGCAGTCTGCTCCTGTGGGAAAAAACTGAAGACAGATTTCTCTATTCATCAACTAGCTGTCTGATCATGATGTAATGGTGATGAAACTCGAATATGTTTTGTTCTAGCATGATAAACAGGATTCCTCGCTTGTTTCAAGACACTTTTATCATCACAATGAAGTAGTGTGGGATGAATCATCTACCTGAAAATCGTCCAAGAGTCTTCTTAACAAAAGAGCCTCACAAGTAGCACTCACTGCTACCTTATACTCTGCTTCTGTAGATGATAATACAATGACAAGCTGTTATTTTCTCTATTAAGAAATTGCACTAGAATATACAGCAAAATCCTAGACTGTTGTTGGTTTCCGATCAACAACTGAAACAGCCCCTATATGAGTCTGTATATCCCATCAATATAAAATCCCTAGAAATATAATATAACATGCCAAAATCAATTTCCTTTGACATACCTAAGCAGCCATGTTGCTATCGTCCAATGATCTTCGTTTCGTTTGGACGTGAACCAATAAAGGTCGCTGACTATAAAGCATGTAGTTGAGTGGTTGTGAGATACATCAGACCACGCACAGTCTACATATCGGAGCTCATTGACTAGAGAATAATCAGTGCGAGCTGATAATTTCAGCCCAACCTTTGGGGATGTTATTGACTGTTCAATTGGGCTCTTTTACTGCCCCAATGGTGTTGCTCGTTGCTACCCAAACTGCAGATTTTTCTCTTTTGGAATTGAACTTTCTAAATCCAATGACTTCTTAATGGCACCTTGAACAGATAAATGTTGAAAAGCTTTAACAAGGTCTTTTAATGGTTCCCCTAACCCTTCAACAAACAACAAAACAAGCCTTCTTATCATTTTGTGTTGTTATTGGTTGCTTAATTGTGTTCTTTTGTTGCCCCAATGGTGCCGCTTGTTGCTTCCCAAACTGTAGATTTTTCCCTTTTGTAATTGAACTCTTTAAATCCAATGACTTCTTAATGGCACCTTGAAGAGATGGATGGTGAAAAAATTGAACAAGGCCTTTTAATGGTTCCCCTAACCCTTCAACAAACAACAAAACAATCCTTCTTTCACTAATATTGGGCACCATTACTATAATTCTTTGGAAAATTAGAAATATACTTATCTAGTTTTCCTTCTTGTTTGAGTTGGGATAGTTCCCTGAAATGCAAATCCAGATCCATCCTGTCAAACATGTGTTGAATTCTTCAAGGGTGGTGATAGATTCATGTCCTTGGGTGATGATTCCATAGTACCACCACTCATGTGCAACTCCATCCAAATGCAAGGTTGCAAATTTAAGTGCCTCTTCTTCATATATAACTTTCAAAGAGAGATGTATTTATTTTTTGTAACCAAGCCCTATTAGAACACTTATCTGTATCATCAAATGAAGGAAGAGTTGTCTTACCCAACCTTTGTTGAATGTATCTCCTTAGTGACTCTTGGTGAACTCTTCTACTTCTCCTTGCACTTTTGTTATTCTTCACCTACGAGAAGTCTCTAAATGAAAGCATCTCTCTTCCTCTAAAACTACATTGTACATACTTCCACATCATCAACATCATTTGTGTTTCCTCTTCAATTGGTTCCTTTCTTTGGAGAAACTTAGCTTTGAAAGTATGATGTGTAGGCTTAGAAGAAGTCTTAACTGGTCGTGTGGAGCTTCCTTCTCCATTGATGGTTGGCCCTTGGTTGATAAATGCATTGTTCACATGTAGAACCTTGGCCAGTTCTCGAATAGAGATAATAAATGCATCACGCATTTCTCTCTAATTTTCCCTTATCGTTTGTTGCGGCTCTCTCTGACTTCTAGCGATGACTTCATGCGTGTAGCTAAAAGCATCATTGGGAAGATGTCTTTCTCTCTCCAGCTCATCCATTGTCTTCTTTGGGGTGCTTCTTCTTTGATAGACTATATAGCATTTTGGTGATTGCATTCATATCTTATTTCTCTTTTCTTTCTTCACAGGCTGGGAGGATTTCAAGCTCTAATACCACTGTAATGTACCCAAATGGGTATATCTGAACCCTAGTTGGTTTTTTAGAAAACACAGACCCTGAAAGACAAATTATCAAAGATATAGAAATTAATTTAACTGCAGATCTGATTAGTACCTGAAAATTGTGACTAGGGTATGGCATAGAGTACATTGAGATCTATCCTTAAACTATGAGAATTTTATCCAAACCTTCCCTACTTCATTTATGAAGCCAAAACATGGAGAAAAATATAGATTTTGGTGCATAGCAAAACTGGAAATAATACTAAAAAGTCTTCAAACAAGCTTCCCTAAAATATAAATTAAAATGATATCTTTTGCTTACCACAAAATCTCAAAATTAGTTGATTTGATTTATAAAAATCAGATCTATTATCCATACTTTAAATCAGATTAGAAGTACCTTGGAATACATTAGATATGCACAAGAAGTGGGTCGCTCCACATGAAATAATTAAGAACACAACCGGAATCTTCTCTTCCAACTCTAGGACAAAAATATACAATTTCTCTCTTATTCAATTGTTGGAAATAGACTGAAAATATTAGCTAATCCAATGATGCTCAACGGAAACCCCAAGGTGGAGAATCCCCTTGATCTCTTAAAGGGGTTTCGTCCTCACGAGAGTATTTCTAAAGGGTGTTATGTTTAGAAATATTTAGACAAATTTGAAAGCTTCATACAAAAATTAGAAATGAGAGAAATATTCAAGTGTGTCTTTTCCAAGCAAATCTCATTGCTTAAATAGAAGAATTAGGCCTAATGGCCACCTCCAACAACCAATCACCTTTTTCCAGATTAAATGTCATTTTACCTCCATTTTGCCTTCCTAATGCAATTCACATTTTTCTAGAGGGAATAACTTTAGCCCATATGTATTTTCTATATGTTTCCTTTTTCCCATTTCTTTTTGCTTTGTAGTGCAAGTCACACTTTCCTAGAATAAATCATTTTGGGCCCAAATTCTTTTCAATTAATGTTGCGATTTTGTATTTTAAAGTCACTAATAATTTATTATAAGTGCATATACTATTTTTTTAATTTTATTTTTATTTTACACTTAAAATTCGTTGAGTAGAAAAAAAAAGCTAAGGGTATTCATCATGAATATCCTAGCAAGTGGGACATTTCATTTTAGGTTAACGTTATTTTTTTATGATCATAACATCTAGCGGTTGCCCATATTGACTAGAAATGGCATTACCCTTGCTTAAATGTTGAGTATTAAAGCTCTTAGATTGTTTCGAAAAGGGATATCCACAATTCGAGACCTAGTGTCATCCAAAACTTGGATTTATTAGTAGGAGCTCAAAAGGATATTCAGTCTTTCCATTTCTCGTTTCCCTTTTGTGCTCAAAATTCAAGAGCTTATACCAGATGTCATGCTTCACAAACAAGGCCTACAAACCTTGGTAGCATGGTGGCATGACTGCAGATAATAAAATGTCACATTCTTTAAACATTACAGCCAAGGTTTTCTTTACCAATTGATGAGCCATTCTCGACTTCCCTTGGTAAGATAAATTTGCATTGGATTTTGAATTCCTCTCCCAAGACATAGCTTTTCTGCCATGATCAAGTTTGGAGGTCTAAACTCAAGCCCAAAATATGCCATTTTTTGTCGTGTTTTATTTACCAAGGCCTTTTTCTAGGAAAGAGACTCAAGCATCTTAAATCCCAAACGTCTCGTGTGTTCTCATCCAAGAATTTTATACATTTATCTTGGTCATGCCCCAATCCTAGTCTACCTAGTGTTGGATCCGTTCTTTATTTTCTTTGGAGACTACTCCAATTGGCGTACTTCTATATCTTCATTATGAAATTTTTTTACAATTATAATTTTATGTCATCTGTGGAAACCTGGGAATGTTGCTATATTAAGCAATAATTATATCTCTCAAAAATATTCCACTAATGATAAAGCAGTTGCGATCCATTTTGTGTACTTTCATATACAACCTTAAGCATAGAAAGTGGTGCTTGAATTTTAGTATTTGCAGCAATTGCTAAACCATTGGGGAAGCACACAATGCTCCATGACAGGTGTCACTCGATCATCTAAGATTGATCCCTCTGCCTGTTGTCGCTAGGTGTTAGGATTCACTCACACAATTTTCACTCCTCCCTGGTGCATGGACGATTCTCCGCTCCGTTTTCTCAACAAGCTAGTTGGACTTTACCACCTCCTTGAGGTAAGGTTGTTGTTTTATCACACTGGACACCTCTGGCTCAATGTGGGGTTATTATGGTCAACTCTCCCCCAAGCTAGGAAATCATAGTGCCTCTTACTATTCAAGATAATGGATGGACCCTTGTTGATCCACATGCAGATGAACCTTTTGATTGAGTGGTCTTACCTCCCAAGAATGATCCACCACCATCCCCTAGTGTTGTTTCTTGTGCTTAGTACTTTTATATCACTTATTATGTAATTTGGTTTGATTTGTGTCGTCATATTTGGCATTTTCTTGGTGTCGTGTGTTGCTCTAGACATGTTTCTTGTGACTTTTCGTTTGTAGCTTTTGTTTGCTACCATGTGTTTTTCCGGCATTTTCTTTGGGTTGTGACCTCTTCACCCAACTTTTTATAGCAGCCATCTTGATTGTTAATTAATTGATGCATTCCAAAATATATATATACACATAACAAATGTGAATAAAGGAATCTCCATGAGTATGATTAATTCATCTCAAGATGACCTCCATGAGGAGTCATTAACCTAAAGGCATTTTTCTCATGTGTTTTTAGTGCTATTCACGAGGAAAGGGGGCCCACTTAGCTCCCACATAGCTCACAACCACCATAAGTATTTGTTAGTACTGGGAATTGTGAATGTAATCCATTGGTTTAGGATTCTACCCTCTAACATCTTTCCCTACTTTATTGATTTTATATGTATGTATAACTACCTCTAAGAAAAGATCTAAAACTAACACATGCTAATATCTTCTCTCTAATTTCTACTTGGAGCGAAATCCTATAGATCTTCCCTATATGTTTTGGTTTGCTCTTCTCTTCACTATGTGTAATTGCACATGTGTAATTGTGTGGGAAATAGTACACAAAGTGATTTTCGTGTAGAATTTAAAGGGTGAGAATTTGAAATGACATGTGAAAAGTGCCCCCAATAATCAAATAGGATTTTTATGAAATGGAACTCATCAAAACACAATATTTTGGTCTTCAAGGTTCTCGGGATTTTTTTATACATTTTTGTATTTTTCATTTTTAGCGCTCATAAATCCAACATCCCAAGTGAAGGGTATAACTTAGATAAAATCATAATATTTCCAATGCATATTACAATTTAGGATCTCAAGCACTAGAAGAGAAATTGCAAGCTCAACAAGGTGATCAGATTGAGGGGGGATCATCTTGCATGGTGCAGCCACAACTACCTAGATATTGCAAATTATTATTTCAAAACTCAAATTAGGTACGTATTTAAGTCATAAATAAAGAACTTAAGGGTCAACTCGTGAAGGGGAAGTGTAACATGTTGGGTTCTAGGAAGGAAAAAGATATAGTATTTGTGTATTCCACTATTTTCTCTCACATAAACAATGTGACTATTCATCAAGAGGCACTCAATCTAAGGATATAAACCCTTATGCTCTTGGCATGTATTTCACTCTCTGTGCTCCTAATTTATCAAAAAAAAATTAACTTTTATCTGTGTTGTAGGGTCTTTTTTAGCTAGATTGTTTCAGTATAGGTACGGGTATGGGTAAAGTACGTTGAAGTGGCAAATTTTTAAAAACTTTGGGTACGGTACATTGTGGGTACGTTTCTATATACTTATTGAATTTTAATACTCATTCAATCATTCATGGAACATGAAAACAAATTTTAAATACTTTGAGAATTGAGACTAGAGTTTGTATTGAGCCATAAAGTTCAAAACATATTAGTTAATAAAAAGAGGGGTTGGGTGTATAAATAGGTTTTTGGGGGTGTCTTTTAGGGTGAAATTATAAGGTTATGTTCTTTTTAAGTTAGGGATTTTTTTAATGATTTTAAGTTGAAAATAGTGGAGCTTCATCTCGTGTATGGATTTTTGTTCATGGGACATACTCGCGGCCTATAGGTATGTTCCTGCAACATACCCAAATCATACCCGTACCCATAGGTGTACCATGGTACGACTATCAGGTTTGGTAGGGGGTACCATTCATTTCTAAGGTAGTCTAGTTATTTAGTGTCAACATCATGTGTTCTAGTAGCACTAACATTGCAAACATACACTCACATGTCAAATTGGATTCAATTATACAATATTTGATGATGAGCTCGATCTTGCTAGTTATTGATCTTTTGTAGTAATCCTTAGAGAATGGTAAACCGAACTTATAAATGCTACATGTGTATGTATAGCATTTCCCCATTACCTCAATTTTAAGAATATTGGAGAGAATATATTCTAGGAATTCAATCTGATGTGACATTTTTACTGCTCTACACATTTTAATCATAGCCAATGATTCAAGCATCAGGAGGAAAAACAAATATTTAAAATACTTTGGTTCCAAAACCAAAATCATTTAAAATACTTGTCTTTTCCCTATCTCATACTACTTAGCTACACAAGCTAGGAGTGGTTAGAGAGAGAGAGACTCATATAGCAAGTGTAATTTATTCTAAATCCATATCCTACATTTTATAGGGTCAATGGACATTTAACAAACTAGTTCGATGGAGTTTTCATTTTAAATTTACTAAGATGCACATGATATAGTTCATTCTTTTTTAGAAATGTGAGTATTATTGTACTTAGTGTTCAAATGCCTACTAACGCAACCCATTTTGCCTTAGTCTAATGGTATTGAGGCCGTCATCCCACTGCGAAACATGGAGGATTACCCTCATTACGTGTATATCTTAAAGGAATATTCTGTGGTTCACAACCGACTTATTCGTCGAAAAAATCGACCGACATGTCCCTTAGAAATACTAGACGTCCCTCCTATGATTCAAGCACATATATAACATTTTCACTCAGTATCAATCTCGCATAACACATGCATACAACCAAAAAATGTGCATATCCTCGCGAAGTTTAGCATTGGCGAATCCTCAGTTGCCAACATTGAAATCTGAGCCATCCAACAATAAGTCGTCTAACTTTGAGCCGTCCAAACCTGAGTCGTCCAACCATGACCCATCTAACACTGAAATTTGTGTCATCCAACCCCTTAGTATATGGTACTTCGAGGCCATCATCCAACTCAAATCTTGAGATACCTCTTATTACGTGTCTCATCTTAAAGCCGCATACTTAAGGATAATGAAAAATCATGAAAACCATCTACATGAGTTAGTCCAATGCTTGACCATCCCACCATGTCTAAGCACTTGAACATCATTCGCTCATATCAATCGTCATCCATCCAACACCATGCCGTACAAGCACAAAACCCGTCCAACTCATGAGTCATCCAATAGCATTAGGCATCGAACCTCGTTCTAAAAGAGAATCAGAAAAACTCCTTAGATACTCAGACGTCCAATCCTTTTACCAATCTGAACCAAGAAAATTTAAGCCTTAAATTGTCCATTCTCAGATCCTTTGAACATATGAGACATCAACAAAGGCCCGGTAAGTGGAGTTTATCAGTCTTGCATACATTTTTAGGAAAACCAGGGCAAGAAGACTCATTCAACGTCATGCCCA
Source organism: Taxus chinensis (assembly GCA_019776745.2). Taxonomy (NCBI): domain Eukaryota; kingdom Viridiplantae; phylum Streptophyta; class Pinopsida; order Cupressales; family Taxaceae; genus Taxus; species Taxus chinensis. The sequence continues at coordinate 54,127,644 of CM034157.1, read as the reverse complement.
TCTTCAAGAAAACTATGCATTCACTACCCGACCACGCTACTCTTGTCCAATTTTTCATAAAATGAACTACTGCGGGTCTAAATTAGCTGAATAATACCTCGACCCATGTGGAACGTGCTATTTAGTGGCGAATTTAATCGTACAAAATTGCGAATAACTATGTTTATGATACTATTCTTGGAAATCTTTGAACTCTGGATAAATATCATGTGGTTCGCAACTGACTTATTCACCATTAATAATATATCAACGGACATAATCCCTTATAGAATTATATGCAGAAATTTCACCTAGATTCCTTACACATATATAATCAGCTTAAAGATATGTATGATTCACCACCATGTTCAGGAAAACATATCATGTCACATGATGACATAGAAGTACAAGAAAATTCATCGAATTCTCATGATACACTAACAGAGGAAGCTTCTACTCCAAGGTATATTTCTAGAAAAAGGAGACATGAGAATCAAAATATCCCTACTGAAAGCCTAGATGAAAAAGTTGAACCCCAAGAAAAAAAGAAAATATGTCATAATAAAGAGGGAAAATTGGACAATTGGAAGGAAATTACAGTTCGAATGGGCTACAAAATATCCATTTATTTGAACCTTGTGTACACTGAAAATTGTAATGATGTTCCAACACAATATCGATGCATAATATGTGGTTAGAAACAGGGGAAGGATCACATGATGTAGCTCAAACTGGACGCAATTGAAAAGCATTGTGGGAAAATATACATTTCCTAAAAGCTAAAGGATGACAACATAGTTAGAACACATAAATAGAAAGATGCAAAAGATTGTCTACATGTCAAATACGCAGAAGAGTATGAAAAGGAACAAGAATGTATGAAATATGTAAATGAAAAAGGTGGGACCATAGTAGAAATATTGAACAAAGCTATGGAGGCAGAAATGCATGCAAAGAGTATTTAGTTTTCTACCGTATATCATATAATGAAAAGGGGAAGACCGATGTCAGATTTTGGAGAAAATAAAATTCTGTATCGAGTTATTGGTCTATAGAACGTTCCTCAATCTCATTGGTCATATACCAGTGGCTAGGAAATTGCAAAAATGTCTATCTCTGAGTACAGAAGGAGGAGTCTGAAACTGTGTGTTCAAAAGGCAAAGTATATTTCTCTTTCAATAGATGAGGTTATTACATTGGATAATACTTCATGGATATGTATTCATGTTTACACATTTGTCTAATGAAATAAGAACTCCACACCTCTTACCAATTCATAAAATGACTGAGAATTGTAATTTTGAAAATATTTATAAATTGGTGGTGTCAAATCTGAAGGATATCACTGGAACAGATGGAATTTTCCATTGCAACAAAATTAGTTTGTGTCAGAACCGATGGTGCAGCTGTAATGCAGGGAGACCAAAAATGGTCTCTATGTTAGACTTCAGAAAAAAAATTGCTCCATGTATATGGTTGTTTTCCATTGCATGGCTCACAGAATGAATCTGACCTACAAAATTGTGAGCACATTTGAAAATGTATCTAAAGAGGAGGAATTGATACGTGATCTGCATGCTTATTATTCTAGTAGTCTAAAGAGATTTTTAGAATTTCAAGAAAAATCTATTAGCTACTGATAGAGGGAAAAAAATTTCTCAAACATGTAGATACCAGATGGATATCTATGTATAAACCTTGCCTGTAGAATATTTGATGAATATCCTTCACTGACAGGATTTATGTATAAATACCGCAGGGATGTAGATAAATCTAAAGATATATTGTGTCGTCTAAATAGACATTGAAACTTTACTCACACTCTGCGGTATTTTTCCCATGTTGAGGGAACTTAATATTTTAACGAAGCATGCATAAGATTGGTCTTTCTACATTACAGAATTCATAAGACTCAAAATATGTGTTTACTGGACTCTAGAAAGTTTATATATTTTTGATGGGAGTTTTCAAGGTGCTGTTGCTTTGAAAACTGGAATGCATTGACAGATTTGAAAAATTTATAGGTGCTTCTTGAAGTACAATATACATGATCATCTATGTATAACAGCACATGGAAAAGAGATTCCACTTCATACGTTCCAAAAATGAGTTGATATGACTAACTTAGAAATAGAAGAAGTAAGAGTGACATGATATTAATATGTACTATTAATGGAAAATAGGAATAAGTTAAGAAAGATCTCTGAATCGTTGGCTAAAGAGATCCAAGAAATATTCAAAAATGATAAAATACTTTAAGCAATGGGAGTTGTAAATCCGTAGTTTTGGAATTTGTTAGTCAGAAAACCTTATACATCTATCAGTCCTTTATTTTTCAAAAACATGGGTGATCTAACTGATCATTTCTCTAAGATTGAAGAGATAAACAGAGTTTCTGTAGAAGGTATTTTACAAAGAAAAATACTTAGTTCACAGTCAATGGATTTTGCTAATACTATGATATGACAAGTTCAACTTCTACAAAACCCACAGAATTATGGTGCCATGAAAAGGATTTGGAAGGATATTTGTCCCATTAGTATTCTAAGTGAATATTTGAGCTAGTATATTAAACTGTATGAGATATTTCAAACAATGATTCTGGGTTCTGTGGAAGATGAGAGGGTTTTTCAGTGCACTATCCTTTTTAAATGTCAAAAGTTCAAAATAGATTGTATAGGAATCTAGAAAGTTGTCTCAGATTGTATGTATCATGTTACTCAGTGGAGTCTTTTCCTTATGATAGAGCACTGGCATTGTGGAATTCACTAGTAGAAAGAAAAGGAGTTAGTAACATTCTGCTTGACCAAGGGGATCGAGACACATCCATAGATCATGCTACAATTGAAATCGATCTCTCATGTGGTAGATTACTTTATGAAGAAAAGTACAAATTCATAAAGTAGTGTTGGCTAATAAAATTCTAAAAATGGGGTTGTCATAACATATCAAAGCTTCCAGACAAGTTCTATCATATAAGGACACATTATGAGGTCATCCTCTTTTCTGTCTATGATTCAAAATCATAGTTGTCCTTCGGTTTTCCACATGGAATAAAAACTAAAAAAGGGTCGTCCGTTGTCTTTTAATTCCTACGCTAGTCTCGGAATTGTGACAACACACCTGTCACATGGTGAACTTTACTAAGATATCTAATTTTATGTTATAGGAGAAGCTTGTTATTTTTCTTGCATAAGAGGTGGAGGAATCTATTGCATCTATCCAGATCTATCTGCTATAAATCCTAATGCCTACAAATCCCGTGTTGTGGTATTGATATTTTCTAGAATATTCAGCTCCTCCCTCGCTACATCTCCCATAGACAAAAGTGTTTCATTTGCGTCTGTCTTTTCCTTCAATAAGACTTCTAGATCCATCTTATGCTCCTTTATTATCCTTCTCAATGTATTATTTTGTTTATTTATAACAATGAGTTTTTCCTTCAAGTGTACCAAAGAATTCAGCCTTTTGTGGACATTCTTCAAATGTGCTTCAAATACAGCTACTTTTTTCTTTAAAATTTCATATTTTTCCTGCAAAATAGAAATATTAAATTTTTAGTCTATTAGATAAAATGAAAAAATATATTGCAGTGCTTATAATAGTAGGATTTTACATGTAAAACTAAAAGCCCACTCACAACAGCTTTTTCTTTTTCTACATTTGCTATTAAAACATATGTCTTGTCTTTAGCCCATTTGTTGTAGTAAGTCTGTGCTTCAACATTCAGATACTCTAACTTGTTTAGCATTATGTTTATAATTTCACTAGTATAATCATTACTATATAAAATTGTCCATGACTAAGCTTTGTTTAGCAAAACATCCTACCTTATGGGTTGGCTCTCTACGGAAGTGAAAAATTAATTCCTTTGAGCCTGATTATGGTATCGTGTATTTATTTCTTTAATCAAAATTTTAGCTCTCCTCTCCCAATACTGCACCAAATCCACATCAAACATTACAACCTCTTGAATTGTTGCCCCCATACTATCTGATATCATATTTTCTAATATAAAATGTGTCTTTTCATCATCTGTTTGTGGAGCATTACTTGGAGGAGGAGGAGAGTTACTGCCTTGTATTACATGCACATTTTGTTGTGGTTGAGGTGGAGAGGATTGAGTCATATCGTGGGTGTTAAAATAGTTACCCTTGTCTGCATCGCCACTTTCGAATCTCAAATACTCCTCGTCAATGGCAATGTTATTGAAAAGCTATATGGCTGTTACACTTAAAACACCACCTAGTGATAGTCCAGGAAATTCTGTGGCAACAGGATGAACTATTCCTATTGACTCTAGAGGAAACCTTATATTCTCTTATAAAGTTATTCTATTTTGTTTGGACTGGACATGTTGGATGTATTGGTGGCCTTCTTGCAATAGGAATGTGCACAGAAGCCATATTACTCGTGTGAAGCAAACAACAAATTGTTAGATTATTACATTTGGGATTTGTAAATGCTAAAAAATTGTAACGAAACAAAACTTGCTAAATGTTATACATTACAATATACCTTTCATAAAAGGAGACACAATCATGACATTTCAAGCTTCACACCCGGAATGAGTTTCATCTTCAAACTCTATAGTTTCTTAATACAATAAATGTAGAAAAGAATAGTGGAACTATTAAAATATAGTAGTACATACATAATCTATATTAATTGTTTGAATTAGTTATTTATAAAAAAAAGATAACTTCATACTTGAAGTTAAATGTGATGGTAAACGTGCTACACATATTGACCCCCAGGGTCACTTTTGATGAGGTTGTCTTACTAGTGTTGGTTCTGCTGAATCCATGTCATAATCAACAGAAACCTCTGGAGGGGATTTACCTCTAGCAATTGCCTCCTTATGAGATGTTGCAGCTATAATTTTTCTCTACAAAATAAAATCTTACAATTATTATTTTATTCAAAAATATTGAATTTAAAATCCTTATAACAAGTAAAAAGTAAAAGTAACTATTACCTATTGTTATTCGAGAGTAAGACGAATCATTTGATTATTGATTGCAGTTGAAATTTTATCTTGCGGAATTTCATAGTACACTTCATAGTAAAAAGCAAGAATATAATTGTAACAAGAGAATACAGTCCTGAATTTATCAGATTGATTCGGTTTGAGGGCATGGGAGATATCTTTTATTATTCTATTGGACAAATAACTGCACCAATCAAAATTGTTTCCCTACTAGTGTTCGTAATAAATATTGAAATGTCCAATACGGAATGTCTGCAGCTCTTACCTGTGACACAATCCTGGCCTGAAAAAGTGACGCAATTGCAATAAAAAAATTGTTTGTAATACTTTGTAGAAGAAGGCCTCTTGATGAATAATTAAGAGGAGCTACAATAATAAAAAAGAAACGTTAGAGCCTTGGGTGGTCCAGTAATGTTAATAAAAAAACATTTGAAAATAATTAACTTACCATCAACCTGTATATTGTAATGAGACTCCAAAAAAAACTTGTCCTCTTCTATAAGGACAACCCGTGTAGTAATGACTAGCTTATTTTCAAATGGTAAACATGTTAACCGATGTACGTCCTCGGGTTCAATTGAGAAATAAATTTGATGACGTCTTAGATGCACAAGGAGAACATAAAACTGTCCATCACTCTTGTTGTAAGAGGCGAGAAGGTAATCAAGGATTGAAGTATTAGTATCGAATTGGGGCATGTCCACAAGCCCAATAAATTTTGATTTTTTGAGCTAATCCTTTTGTGTGTCTTTTGCTCTTAGTAGAGATACAATCTGTGTGCACAAAAGGTTTTTGTATTGAAATTTGGGTGTAGGAATAGATGTGGTGGCCATTGCTGAAATTTGGGAGAAGTTTTAAGATTAGAGAGCTCAGAGCACATGAAAATTTCATAGAAAAGTGAAGAAATGAACCTTGAAGGGGTATTTATAGGGGTCTATATGGTTCAAAGCACACGTGCCAATAAACTATTGGTTGGCCATAGTGGACACTCCAGCTCAAGTATCAACCCAAGTTGGATGAATGACTAAATCATTTATTCATTGGTATCAACCGCCCAACCCACCCGACCAAACCTTAACCGTCCAACCCACCCACCTAACCCTTAGTCGTACAACACTATACCATTCTGATATAATTTTTCTCAGATTATAACCGTGAAACAGACAGAACAGTAAACATGAACACAATGATTTCAATTCATTCGGGATGTATTATTCACAGCTAGAGGTTACATATATAGAGTTTGATCTCCTTGATTCTAGGAGTCAACACTCATCCCACTAATCACTCAGCATCCCACAAATCTCTCCCAATACCTATTCTCACTCAACAAACCTAGAATCTCTCTAAGAGATCTCTACGAGTTGTCACCAACTCATTATTTGCACAATAATAATAATGTTCACAATATTAAAATATTGCTAACATTCACTCCCCTATTGTTAACATTATTATTTCCACACATACACTCCCCTAATGTGAACAATGTAGAGAAAAACATTCACACGTCTTCTACAGCTTGCCTGCCTCTGCATGCTCATGATCTTGGTATGCTGAACCTCTGTTCACCAAATACGAACCCCTGTTCGACAATAACGGACCTCTATCCTAGGTACGAGCCCCTGCTCATGAACCTCTATTCATCCTCTTCAAGAAAAACATGATGTTGCTTTTTCTTGTGCTTTTATCTTTCTACTATCACATATTTACATCAGGAGGTTATAAAAGGAAATACAATTCTGAACAGGAATGTAACATCTGTTCTTATTACAAACAATGAAACACACAACTAAAAAAATGCCACAAACTCATTATGCGGCCCCGTCGCTTGCGGCTGGCGAGAGGACGCTGGTTGTCCTCCTTCCTCTGTTGCCTCCTGCCTCCATCTGAAAGTTATCTAAAGAAGGAAGTCTTTAGATTCATAACCATCACCCAAAGGTTCTTCTTTATCACTATCTTCTTCTTCATTAGCAACCATGGCATTTTCTTCTATTTTTCCATCAAGTAAATCTCGTGCTCTTTCTTGCAGTTTATAGATACATGTCCATCTTGTTTACAATAGTAACAAGTGATATGTTTCTTTGTATCTCTGAAATTTGATCTTTGTTTAAAAGAAGATTTAAATCTCCCTTTATCATATGACTTGTTTTTACCATACATTGCAGTTTCTTCTGGTGTAACATTCTTATTTCTTCATCTATCAGTGAAGAAATTAGATCTTCTAGGCTGGGATTGATCTTGCTCAAAGTAAAAACAATGTTTGAATAGCGAGATGGCATACTATTCAACAAAACAACTTTTTCATCATCATCCTCTACTTTAAGTTTTATCCCTGATAATTGATTCAAAATAGACCGAAACTTACTTATATGTTGTACCATGTTTTCTCCTTCATCCATCTTGAGTCCAAGCAGCTTCTGCTTCAAGGTCACTGATGCGCTTCCGGTTTGGGATCCAAACAACTTGTTCAATGTTGTCCAAATGAAATTTGAACTTTTTGAAAGGTCTATATGATGCAAATATGCATCAGACAATCCAAGTCCAATGATTGCTGTTGCTTTACAATCTCTACTCTCCCATTTGGTTGCTTCATCAGCATCAGTTGGTTTCTTGAATGTTCCATCCGCAACTTCCCACAAATCTTTGTTAATGAGTGTCAACTGAGTTCATACTTGCCAAGTGTGAAAATCCTTTCCATCAAATTTTTCAACATAACCCAATTTATCCATTATGACTCTCCACAATTTGACACAAATAGGTGTCGGTTTCAACCGAAAATACACCCTTTTTACAAACAATTTAAAATTTTGACACTATTAAAATTCTTTTAACGTCTTGACGATACTGACTAGATTGACGCTTTGACTTACTACACTAGACAAAACGACAATAACATTTAAAAAGTAATTAGATATTACTTTTTACTATGACACACATACACACTATTTATAACAAGAGACAAATGGGGAATGAAAATAAAAAAATAACTCAAAAATTACTTTTTAAATAACAAATAGCCACAGGTAATGGCATTAGACTTATTTTAGACTCTCACGGAAAAGAAAGACTATTTCATAACTACAGATCACCACAAACTTACAATACCAATATTAAACTAACACACAAAATGAAGGGATATGAATCTAAGATTTAATTAAACTAATGGCATGTGAATGAACATACGGCAGAGTTGGACATATGGCAGAGAAGGACATGCAAGACTACATAACTGTCAATAGATTTGATCATTGCTGGAATAATACCCGATCTATGAAGCCTCCCACGCAAAACCAATTCTCCTTCCTTTATCCATGCGTATCGACTGATCCATGCGGGAAAGCCTCCATTATAGTGCATGTAATCTTTGTATTAGAAAACTGTATCATTTCTCTGCACTCTCGAATATAGCAAATAATAATACAAGATAGTGTCCTCCTGTATTCGTTTGCAGATCCTCACAATAGTGATTGCCGTATTTTTATAGATCCATACCTGAAATGGAAGGCTTCAACTTCTACCACTATAAATTATAAATCCAAAACTAATTTCACATAATAACGAGGATTCAAATAGGTGATGTGTTGAGGAACATCCAATATGAAAATCATAAACAACTACTGAGTGCAGATCTGAATGACTCTCATATTTGAATGGATCTAAATGGTGATGATTGTAAAAACGAATAGCACAGACATGCAAGGAAATACGGTTAAAATCACAAAACACGGCCTACAGTCTGTCCATTTCCAGGCACTCGTGCCTTACGCAGACGTCTGGAGGATGTGCTCACTGTTAGAGGGTGCATACAGATCAGGGGGACGTGCTGGAAACTTGGATTGATCTCTTGTCAGATCTGAGCCACCATACTGCAATGCAGAGAAGTCAATGCTACCTCCAGTATCCTAGGATGAACTTCTCTCTGATACCAATGATATAATTTTTCTCAGATTATAACCGTGAAACAGACAGAACAGTAAACATGAACACAATGATTTCAATTCATTCGGGATGTATTATTCACAGCTAGAGGTTACATATATAGAGTTTGATCTCCTTGATTCTAGGAGTCAACACTCATCCCACTAATCACTCAGCATCCCACAAATCTCTCCCAATACCTATTCTCACTCAACAAACCTAGAATCTCTCTAAGAGATCTCTACGAGTTGTCACCAACTCATTATTTGCACAATAATAATAATGTTCACAATATTAAAATATTGCTAACACATTCAACCATTAGCTGGCCAATGTTTTTCCCTCCATCCCACCCTCCCAACCCTTATCCGTCGAACCCCCACCCTGTCTAACGCGCCCATACAACCCGTAGTCATTCAACCCCTCACCCGTGCAATGCACCCACCCAACCCCTATCCGTCTAACCCCTCAGCCAACCAACCCACCCTTCCAACCCTTAGTTTTCCAACCCCTCACCCATCCAACCAACCCGTCAAACCCCTCACCCATCCATCCTACCTGGCCAACCCTCGGTCATCCAACCCCTCACTCATTCGACCCCACCCACCTGATAGTCATCGAACCCCTCACCTATCCAACCCACCCGCCAAAGCCTTAGTCTTCTAACCCTCACCCGCCCAACCCCTCAGCCACCCAACCCCCAACCAACCTATCCGACCAACTTCCCGCTCAACCCCTGACCAAACCACCCTACCAACTTTGTAAAATGAAGGAAAAATGCTCTCTGCAAAATAACCTTTGCCACGAAACATTTTTTCAGATATTCGCCAACAATTCAAAAGTTGATATTTGAGATTCGCCAAAAATTCAAAAGTAATTTTTCAATGGGGTCTTCTTAAAATGAACCCTATAGAAATGTGACTCTGTCTTCTTATATTATTACAATTGTCTACAATATCACCCACCCTTATACATCATTTACATAAGAAATCATGTTATGCACATTCTATCTTCTAATATTATTACAATTGTCTAGAATATCACCCACCCTTATACATCATTCACACAAGAAATCATTTATTTGCATAATTTAACCATTACTACAAAGCTTATGAGATATATCAAATGTAGCACATGAGATCTTGCAAACATAAGACAATTTCTTTACCCTTACTATTATCGTGTTATCTTTCTTCTAGTTTATCTTCCATATATATTGTAGTGATGTTAAATCTTGTTTTATAAGAAACGTGTATTTCATTATATGTTTTATTCAAAAGATACAATACTATATGTAAATTTTATCTTAATATGTAGCTTGTGATATTAAATCTTAAAATACTACACTATAGGCTTTAATTCTCTAAAATTATCCCTCAAATTTATTTATTTTAATCTCAAGGTTATCGAGTTCTTCCCTAAAGATCGATTTAAATCTTAGGAAATGTAATTAAAAAAATTAATAAATCACATATGGTCCTTCAGAGGATGGTTAAATGGTTAAATGAGTGCATTTGTTTGTGACTAACCCAATTTCAAATCCCGCTCCATGATAAGGCGGCCCAACATCTTGGCAAGGAAATTCCCATTAATGGGGTGTTTTGGGCACAAATAGTGCTTAAATTTCCATATGCTTAGCATGGTGTCATGCCCAGGATAGGGAACAATTATGTTTCCAATTACCCTTGGCACAAAAACAAAAGTTGCATATCATAAATATAATTCTTTGTACATAATTTAACACAAAAATTAGAGTTTTTCACCACAAGTTATAAATTAATAAAGAACTTCAAAGTGGACTTGATGCTTCTTTTCTATAATCCATCTATTGAGTTTAATAGAGCTCAAGAACATTATCACAAAACTATGGTACTGACATTCTTGGTAACATGGAGAAGTAGATGACAAAGTAATACAGTTTATTACATGATATGGAAGTTGGGCAATAAAAAGATACTATACTTTTTTAATCAAGTGTTTGAGAACCAAGGCTCAAATGCATGACTTATTAGGTAATCACACTCAATCATGTGTTAGAGGACATCTACCTGTTTGCAAGATCAATATGAATAATTTCCAACACAACTACATATGAGTAAGACAAAATTGGTCATGAAATGATATTATTTTACATCCATTGTCCCTGCTATTTGAAGACACGAATTGTTCTCCAAATCAATTAGGTGTGCAGTTTTTCCAATCCAAATAAAATAAATAGTAAACTTAGTTATGAAATCAAGTCATATTCACCTACTGAAGTGGGTATTTTATACTATAGGATGTGATGTCAGCCTAGTAAGTATGTCTTTCCATACACAAGATCAAAACCACTTCCTTCTCTCTCTCAAATATTGAACTAACATACTTCTTGTTTGTAATAAGTTTAAGGCTCTCATTATAGCCAAAATATACCTGGAAATCATTGTAAAATGTAGAGAACCTGAGAAACTCAGGTAAACATATTTATATTAAAATATTAGAACCTTGAGAATTCTAGAGAAGCATTAAAAGAAGCATAAATTAAAAATGGAACAAATTTTGAAAAACAATAACAAAAAATATTCTATCTAATTTGGTCTAAAATCCTTCTTATTCTTATATATTTGCAAATAAATGAACCAAAAGAGAAAGGAAAGAAATGAAGATCTAATATTTTTATAGGTTGATCGAGAGTACCACAATTTTTCTTGTACATCGAATAGTTGGAGTTGAATGTGTCTCAACTCATTATGCAATTCCTACACATATGCAGTAGATTATTCAAAAAATATTTATTACAAAGTTTTTATTAAAGTGCATGGTTTCCCAAAATATCATGAGATTCAATCTCCCTAAAAAATTCAATACCCAAAGAACTTTGAGATTTATGAATATGTTTGTCTACTTTAGAGATTTATCTTTAGAACAAACATCTACGAAAAAAATTATTGGCACAACAACGACACTAGTATATTGTTCTCCCAGACAGGAAATGTTCTTCAATACATCTAAGAAAACAATTATTTATGTAATTACCAAGACACATTAAAGAAAAACAACTCATAATTGAGGCAGTAAGGGGTAAACGTAAATTAGAGAGACATGTTAAGAATTTTTTTCCCTATTCCTCAAACATATGAATACAAGTGAAGTTAAACAGTTACAATGCAACTCAAGCCCACCAAAGCCACTAGGGGTCCAGTAATTAAGCAAAATAATGGCAATTTTCTTTGGTCTGTATCTTTAGGAGAATCTTTATGGCCATCAAAAAATATTATGTGACTTACTACCATTGCGACTCTCTTTCTATTTGAAAAGTACCTCTCAAGTGACTCTATTCCTTCACTGTGTGCTCAAGACCATAAAATTACTTATTTAGCACCTTGGCATTGCTTATCTCAAACAATAAGCATGGTGAAGTTTGAACAACCATAACATAACTTCTTAATTCACCTAAAACTAACATCCTTGCATTATGCAACATAAAATACCTTATATGTCCTAATTCACGTTATGGACCCAATTGGCCTTGAATTAAAATAATTCAATTCCCATAAACAACTCTACCAATGTTGAATCTTCAAAAGAAGAAACTCTAAGAAATCAACACTAGTGCAATCGCACATTGGTAACAGTAAAAAGAGATGGAAAAAAGAGAAAGCATGCCTCACAACGCTGTAAACAACAAAGGTTGTCAGCTCAGAAAATGTCTCCTTGTTAAAATTGCAGTCATTTTGGATTGAAGAATAAAATATTGTGCGATGTAATAAATATACACGATTATGTTAAATGAATGGAGCCAACACCTTTAGATAATACATTCCCTATAAATACCTGCCACAAACAACCTCTAACAAGAATTGCACAAACCCATATAATGATGAGTTGATATAATCATGTGTCAATAATAACTCTTGTGATAAATAATTGTCAATGGTGTTATGGGGTTGAAGAACTTTAGGTGTTAACCATCACCTATCTCCATGAATAACCCTAAAATGTCTATATCACACTCCACTCATTATTTATGTAATGTCCCCTTTTTCAAGTCCTCTTTCAAGGACATCGCTCTTAGAGCCTCATATGGGTACAAAAAGTATCTTTAAATACTTTTGCATACTTGGAGGTCGGTCATGGAATTATTTTAGCGTTGTTGTTCTAATTTTGCATTTTGGAGAGGTCGGTCTTGCATTCTATTCTTCCATTATGGGTCGGTGCTCTTGGAAGTCTTCTAATTTAGCATTGGGAGGCTATAAAGAAGAGTTCGCTGAACTTGGAGAAGCATATTGAATGTTTTTTACTCTTATTGGATTGTGCAAGATGTGCATCTTATTTCTCTCTTGGATGAAACCCGAAAGGTGTGGCAATCTCTCTTGGGGATGAAAACACTCAAAGGATCCATTGCAGGCTTCATTTAAAAGTTTCATGTGATTTGATTTGGCACTACTAGTGCATTCATTGTTCTTCCTAGCCCTAAGAAAATTTCTTAAGGGACTGATTTGGTGTCATCATATTTGGGGATAGAGACTATGATTTAGTTATTTTTAGAGTAGGGTTTCATCCTTATCTAATCACTTGCAGATGTTGGTTACATATTTGGGCATGATTTCTTGGTTGGAAAATTATTAGATTACTTTTATTGGATAGCTTGTCCTCTCATGATCATTTTGAGCTGTCATTTGTGTTCTAATTCCTATTTTCCATAGAGTTGTGAATTTTAGAAGTTTCAGTTGTGTTTTACCTTAATATTTTGAGGTTGTTCTGAATTAATTCATTTCCATCTATTCTAGTGGTTGTCAATTTAGTTTTATTGCATAAATAATATCGACAAGGGTCTTCGTGCATGTTGCTATTTATTTCATGAAGATTGGAGATGTTTTGACTAGGGTTTGAGACTCCCAAAGTTTCATATCAGTTTGTTACCCTAAAGAAGGACATTTCATTCTATGAAGTTCAATTATGGTTGATCTATTTCTATGTTCAGTTTAATGTGCTACTAGTTTTGTTGTTGATTTGGATCAAATTAGTGGGAAAAAATCCATTCAACCCCAAAAGGGACCTTTAAGTTTATGGTATCCTTAAGCTCATAGAAAGACATTATTGTAGTAGACAATTGAATAGACTCATAAAATGTGGCATATATCCCACATGTTTATTTGTGGCATGTACATCATCAATACTACAATCACTCATTGCAAGCACATTTCCTATCTGTTTATGTGTGTTGAAAGGTTATATTTTGAGTGTAATGTGTGAGATAAAAAAAAGTGTGGTTCTTTGAACATCTCATCATCATCAAACTACTAAGCATTTGGACACCTAGAAGTTCATTGGAACAAATGAGAGGCACAAATTCATATGAAAAATTAACAACACATTGGCAACAATCATAGAAGAAATCCACAACATATACACATGACACACAACCAAGAGACATGAAAAGAATAATACCTTTAGTCTATGTTGATAGGCATGGTTAGAGGAAAAATTAAAGTTGTGATAGACTGTTGGAGGAGATATATATAAATCACAAGAGGAAGGTGAATTAGAATATCTTGATGACCAATTTTATTAACTTACAAGTGTCATAACTAGAGCATTGAACTCTAATCCCTCTATTATATTTACAAACATGGTTAAGCAGACACATTGAAGAAATGGAAAAAGAAACGAGGAAGAGGTTTACAAACGTGGGAACACATTCTTAATACATTGACAAAAATGGGTAAACATGAACTTATGATTCTTAGGGAAATTGATTATGAAGACTCTGTATATCCCTGTAGTGTTTGCAAAATAGTCCAGGTGGCAAAGGGGCATGCAAATAACAATTATTGGTTAAAGACATTTTTTTTGTGTAAAGGTATTTTCTCATGGTGGGTAAAAGGATGTTGATTTTCAATCATATCAAGAAATGGGCAGATATTCACAATGGTTTATAAAATAATTTGACATGTTGTACAATCATAGTAAAATGGTGGACAAGATTTATAGTTTGATATAGTGTCCCCTTTTCCAAGCTAATTACTATGAAGGCTTTGGGCCCATTCCACCTTCTATGGGCCTCAAAGAATGGTCGCAAGGGAGGTGAACATTGACATAATTGTAAGTGTTTGAATTTCTATATTCATTTAATTTTATTAGTAATCATGGTTTGGAGTGATTTGACTAGGTGATGGATGATTTGACATACAAGCAAGAGGAACTATTATCTCTTCTTCATTAAGGCCGGTCTTCTTGAGATATATGATGGAGATAAAGAAATACTCTTTCCCTTTTCATGAAGTCAATCTTCTTAAGTGAAGATTAAAGAGTACACTCTTTCATTCAAGATGTCGATCAAGAGAAGTGGTCTTCTAATTCATCCTTGGCGCCAATAAGGAGGATATAAAAGTGGATTGAATGGCCAAAGGAAGTTTATGTTATTATGGAGATTGATTTCCTTGGAGGTAGAAAGAGTAGATTTTCTTCTTTCCATTGAAGGACGAAAATGTTTGGTGACTTATTGAGAATGAAACTCTTCAATAGGATCATATTAGGGGACAACAACTCTCTTGTGTGCAAGGGTGGTCTCATGTGGAGGTCACATTGGAGTTTCAAAGTGAATTTATAGTGTTGCTCTTCATTTCCATCCCTAGGCGACTATCTTGGGGGTTGAGTTAATGTCCTAGAAAGAGACATTACAAACTTTATAAAGCATTGTTGACGTTTGAGAATACTATGTATCACGAGGATTTTTTATCCAGTTACTATTTTTTTACTTTATTCACCCCATATTGAAAATAAGATATTTGTCTTAATCTTTTTATACCAAGTTCCATGAGGCTTTTAGCTTTTATTGCAAACATAAAAAAGATTATTTTCAACAATTGCACTTCATGTTTTTGTATTGAATAGATGACATCTAATATGCCTACACAAATGAAAAAGGAAAAGTAACTACACTTTGAAAATCCTTTCGAATCTCTAAAGTTAAATACACGTTGAGATGTCTGTGCCCACATTTTTATAGCCTCAGTTATTTGTTGTTCTCTTTACTCATAGACATGTTTTGACAGGGATTTGATATATTTTGGACATTATGTTAGGATATTTGACCTCCTTAGACATGTATGGAGATTTGGGCGTATAGCGCCAATTTGACTTGATTACTATGTTGACACCTTATCTTATGATGTTACGGATACTAACTGATATGATGTTGTTTGGACCTTATTTATATATGATGGATACTCAGTTTAGTTGCATGTTTGGATTTTATGGATGTATGTCACTTTATTTATCATTATGGCTAACTCATGGTAAATTGTGTATAATTATGCATGTTGTCACATTTTCGATTCCAGGATGATGATATGCTAGCATAGAATTCATTGATCACTTATTGAGTAGTTGATTTACATTGTATCAGACAGGTGCATTTAATGTGTGCAATGAGTGTGCAGGTGACAGGTCACAGGAGAACGTGGGATTCAGGGCAGCTACACAATTTTGCACAAGCAGCCCATGGGGCTAAGTCCTAACCATGTTTATTGTATGAGGCCTTAGTATTAGATTTCATTATTTTGGGCACCATGAGTGACCCTCATTTGTAATGTAGTATGTCATGTAATATTAATCTTGTTTAGGATGTTTAGTTGCTTTGTAAACTTGATTTGGGGACTTAATGGTCCCCACTTGCATTAAGTTTTGTGTTTGGGTAATGGTGTATTTAATTAGAGGGGATTAGGGTCACATGTGAACCCTTGGGTGGGCCCCACATCCTCTACACTTGTGCCCAAATGTGCCAAACCCGAAATTTGGGCTATTTTAGGCATTTTAAGTGACCCCTTTTTAGTTTGGGAGTTCACTTAGCATGAAAATAGGCCCTTGGACCCTACCTAATAGGTAGGGGGGCTTAATTCCAAGGCATAGAGGGAGTTTCCCTCCCATTTTTCCTCCCTTTGGTCACATCCATGTAAGGTGGATGGGTATGTGTGTTTTGTTAAAAGTTGCACAAGTTTGTTTTGTTTTTCATTTTGGGTAATTTGGGAGAAGAGTGTTAAAAGCTATTTTATCTTTTCTCTCTTTTATTTTGAGAATCTTTGACCTTGAGGGAAGAGAGGGGTGACACATGTCACCCCCTCATTTGTGAGGATTTTTTTGGCTTCTCTTCAAATTCTCCCTCATGGGGAAAGAAGAGAACTTTTTTTTGGAGCTTTTGCTTGGAGGCTTGTGGATTTTGGAGCTAGAGCTTGCTTGGATAAAGAAGTGGAAAAGTTAGAGTGTTGGAGAGATTTTGGAGGTAGGCTCCTTGAGCTCATTTTATGTTTTATATTATGTTAGATCTTAGTCTTGTTTTGTTTAAAATGTGTGTTGTTTTTTGTGTGTGGCTATTTGTTGATTATGCTTTGTGTTGTTTTATTTTTTTCTCCATCCATCATATGGCATGATGGATTTTGGAGTTTGTGGGGGAAGAGAGAGGGATTTTTCCCTCTCAAACCTCATGGCCTGATGGGCAAGCCATGTAGGATTTTTTATTACTCCCCTCAAATGGTTTGAGGTGGGGAAGGTGGTTCATATGGTTTGAACCCCCTTCCCCATTCTTGGAGAGGAAACCCATTGGGTTTGAAAATCCTCCCAAGAAGGATTTTGGTGAATGGGTGGAGAAATAAGGAGGGTTTGATGACTTTGGAGGAATAAGGAGGTTGTGGAGATTATTGTTTATGTGCAACCAATGTTGGCTACACTTTTGGCACTTGGAGATCTCTTTCTTCTCTTCCCCATTTTGGAGGTAGAATATGGTTTCTCCTCCTTTCCTTCTTTGCAAAATTTGGTGTTTTTCTTAGTATTTGTCTTGTCTTGTATGTGAAAATAATGTTGGATTGTCTCCCTTAATCTTGTGCAAAGTTTGTGGAAGCTAGTCCTCTCTCCCATGGGCTTGGGGGAGGCTAGCATGTCTTCCAACCTTGGAAAGGCATGTAATGATGCCTAAAGGTTGGGTGGTTAAACAAGCCTTTTCTCCTTGTGTTGGTTCTTGGAAGCATTTCGAGTTTGGAGCTCAAGTGGAAGATAGTTGGAGTTACTTGTCATCTTGGCTTCTCATTATCTCCCTCTTCCTTTGTGTGGATAACATTCTCATTGGAACTTTAAGAATATGGCTATGTGGAAGCTTTCATTATCTTGTAAAATCCCATTTTGTATTTGGTATTACTTGTAAACTTGAGTCACATTTTCTTGTGCAATCTTCCTTCAATCTTGCAAAGAAGCTTGTAATGTGGTTTCTTGAGTAGTTTCATGTAATTTTGAAAAATTATGTTGCATATGTGAGCTTAAGCTCCTTGAAAATGAAATATTGTAAAATAGTTATTCCTTTAATGAACTTGTTTGATTTTTGAAAAGAAAGTTTTTTATTGGAAGGATGTTGAGTTATATATATTTATTGATGTTATTCTTGTTTATTGTATCTCCTTGTTGTTTTATATGAAATGGTTATTTAGCATTGCATTTTCTTGAAAAAGTTATTTCTTCTTGTAGAATTTTTTTTAAAATTATGAATAAAATAAATATCACTAGTTTGCTCTCTTTCCTTGTTGTAAAGAAATTGAAATATATTAAACTTAGTTGAGTCTTGTATTTCCTTCTTATAAGTGTAATTAATGATTTTTTCTATTAATAAATCAATTAATCATTTTTAAGTTTACTCTTTGTCACTGAATATAAATAGTTTCTTCTCAATGTAATACCTTAAATTTCACTTATTTATGAAAAATTCAAATTTTATTTTACATTTTTAAATATTATTTATTGAAATTCAAATAAGCTTTATTTAAAGTTATTATTGAAAAAAAAATATCTTATTTTAGTATTAAATATATTTGATTTTATATGTAATAAATGTAATATAAGTATTTCATTATTTTTATAAATTATATAATATATCATATAACTATATTATTCTTTTTAAAATATATTTATATAATATATTATATATTATATATATAATATATATATATAATATATTATATTAATTACATATATATATATAATATATATATATATATAAATAATATAAAATAATATACAATATATATATATATATATATATATTTATATATATAATAAATATATTATATTTGGTATATTGGAAAATAAATTAATAAATAAAAATATAACCTAAATATCTTAAATTTATATAAATAAATAAAAAAAAAAATAAAAGAATTTGGGGAGGGCCGAACCCCTCCCCAAACCTGCTTCCTACTCCCAACCACCCATCCACCCACCCCTACCCATAGATCTTCCTCCTCCTCCCACCTACCATAGCCTCACTCCCCCCTACCCCTTCCCCTCCACCACACAATCCTGCAACCCCCACCTCATCCCCGTACTCCCCCTCCCATCCCCCTCCCTTCCACATATCCCCCTCCATCCTCCACTCAAACCCCTCCCCCCCGTTCACACATTTCCTTTTGGTCACCACCCCATATTGAAAATAAAAAAAACATTGGGGACCACACCCCCATATGTGCACCCACCACCGTTTGTGCTCCTATGTTTCCTGCAGTCCATATTGTAATATAAATATTCTCCTTACCATATATATAAATACAATATATATATACCACAATAATAAATATATTCTATTTATAAATAAATAAGGATA
Source organism: Taxus chinensis (assembly GCA_019776745.2). Classification (NCBI taxonomy): domain Eukaryota; kingdom Viridiplantae; phylum Streptophyta; class Pinopsida; order Cupressales; family Taxaceae; genus Taxus; species Taxus chinensis. Next base: position 54,108,133 of record CM034157.1, on the reverse strand, counting down.
AATGTTATTAACATACCCAACAAACAGAGATATATATGAAATATATATATATAAAAATAATATAAGGATAACAAAATGGGAAAAATCAATTCAGATAATAAATTCAAAATTTCATCCATGAATCCATGCCTTAGCTCCTCCTTAACCTGCACCTGCAAATGACAAAAACAAAACAAAATGAGAAGAGGAAGAGAAAAGAAAAAAAACATAAGAGATGTTTAGGGAAACTTTAGGGTAAAATTTGAAATCTAGGGTCAAGATTAGATCTATCCTAGGGCTCACATATTAACCCTACACACTTTAAGTCATGGGATTTTATGGGAATGGGAGAAATAAATTAAAGGGGATGTGTGTGGGAAAATTTAAATAAAAGGGGGGGAAACTAATTAATTTTAAAGGGGTGTAGACTTATTTTGTGACCTTAGTAAACTTAATAGAAATAAATAATTAAATTTGGTTTGGGCTAGTAATTTATTTAATTTGGGTAAATTAAATTTGATAAATTAAATTATTAACAGGGAAACAGTTAAAGCAAACACATTAGTATTATTTAATTAATCACTTCAAAAAAAAAAAATTACCCAAAATTTTAGTGACACTTTTGGTGTGGTTTCCGAGTGTCCCGAGGGGGGCATTACATTTGGTATCAGAGTGTGAGGTTCACACATAGACACTCTGGGTAATTAATTAACTAGTAACATATTTTAATTAACACTTTAATAAATAAATAAAAAATAAAATAATTGATTAAAACATTTCCAATTATTATAATTTAATAATCCACTCTTTCCTTACCTCGTACACAGGATGGCACCCATGAGGCGACGATCGGTTAGGGGTTTGGGACATAGTTCACCTACGCCCAAACCGCAGGCACCCGAATTAGGGCCTCAGATCTTAGAGGCTCTTCAGCAGTTGATCGGTGTTGTGCAGCAACACCTTCCACCACCACAGGAGGTGAGAGAGGAGGACATCCAGTTAGGAGATGAGGAGCTGATAGGCAAGGACGCACACTCAGAGCCACCAGAGCACGATACCCCTAGGCGGGAGAGGTCACGTAGCCCTTCCATTCACCATGAGAGGGTGGCCTCATACCATCGTAGCCATTCACACAGCTTCGAGGGACCATTTGGAGATAGATGACCCCATTCACCTGTTGGACCGCAGTGCCAGGATCATGATACAGGCAGTGTGATTAGGGATCTTCTTCGCTTGCAGCCACCTACTTACACTGGCTCTACAGATGGATTTGGGGCTGAGTCATGGCTCCTTAGCCTGGATAGCTACTTTGGCTTGCACTCTTATGAGAGCAATGTCAAAGCCAGGTTTTCCATACACCTCCTCCGAGACGCAACAGGCATTTGGTGGAGGAATGAGGAGTGGAAGCTCCATTTGACTCAAGAGACAGTGACCTGGGAGTTGTTTGAGGAGTGATTTAGGGCTCGCTATATGTCAGAGCATTTCGTGTAGAAGAGGATTGATGAGTTTCATGACTTACGACAGGGCTCTGGCACAGTGGCAAGTATGAGAGCAGGTTCCTGGATCTTCTACAGTATGTGGACTACCTGCAAGATGAAAAATTATAGGTAAACAGGTTTATTCGGGGCCTGAATGCAGACATAGCAGGAGCAGTTAGGATGCTATCTCCTCCCACACTTGAGAAGGCCATTGAGAAGGCCTACTTAGCTGAGGAGAACAGGACCAAGGCATAGGAGCACCGAGATAGAAACAAGAGAAAGTTTCAGGATAGGATACAGGCCTTTCAGAGTCAGAGGTCATGGGGTACAACACCACCCCCTAGAGGAGGATTCTGGCCTCCACCAGCAGCTTCGAGGGCTCCACCACATCCACAGCAGTAGACACAACATCATGGCCACCAACAGCAGAGGGCTAGACAGACTCAGAGCTTTCAGAGAGGTGGTACTAGAGGAGGTTTTGGTGGAGCCAGGGATAGGAGACAGGGTACTCAGCAGGTACAACCAGCTCACACGCAGTAGTCTGCTAGGGTTGGGCCGGTAGGATCAGTTCACCAGAGTACAGGAGGGACCCCATCTTAGAGGGGTACAGGAGGATGTTTTATTTGTGGTTCCCCTGATCATTATGTGCATATGTGTCCACACAAACCCACTACCATGGATATGCAGAGAGCTCCTAGATCTGAGCAGATGGTGGGTGATGTAGGATGCGCCCATCATGTATATGCAGTGGTTGACAACTGCCAGGCTGAGCATCAGGCCACTGTTATTGAGATGACAGGTACTATCAGGGGTATTTCTGTCTCAGTACTTTTTGATTCAGGTGCTTCAGATTCTTTTATATCTCCTTCTATAGTGGACCAGTGTGGGCTAGTGGTGGCTAGGCAACCAGATAGTTGGCAGGTTGAGTTGGCCTCTGGGGCCAAACTCGCCATGGACTCATATGTGGAGAGTTGTGTACTTGATTTGGGAGTCTTCTCCACTACACTTGACCTCTGAGTTATTCCTCTAGGATCCTATCAGGTAGTTTTGGGTATGGATTGGCTCGAGGCTCATCGGGCTAAGGTAGATTGCAGAAATAAGGTCATTGAGTGTCAGGATGATCTTGGGAGTGCAGTTGTGATATCAGGGATGTAGAGGCCTATCTCTTTGCGTATGATCTCGGCTAAGCAACTCAAGCGGAGCATGCATAAAGGTTGTCAGTTGTTTGCTATCACCATCAGTGATCGATCAGAGAGCACTCCAGAGCATTCACCCTTAGATGATCATGTAGTTTTGAGGGAGTATGCAGATGTGTTTCCAGGTGAGCTTCCAGGGTTACCACCCCGTAGAGAGGTGGATTTCACCATTGATTTAGTGCCAGGATCTGCACCAGTTTCTAGGGAACCCTATCGGATGACCACTCCAGAGCTCCATGAGCTCAAGATTTAGTTAGAGGAGTTGTTGGAGAAGGGTCTCATTCATCCTAGTGTATCTCCTTGGGGAGCGCCAGTCATATTTGTGAAGAAGAAGGATGGTTCTCTCAGACTTTGTGTAGACTTCAGGCAGCTCAACAAAGTCACAATAAAGAACCGTTATCCACTCCCTAGGATTGATGACTTGTTTGATCAGATGCGGGGAGCTAGAGTGTTCTCCAAAATTGATCTCAAGTCAGGGTATCATCAGTTGCACATATCAGATGCAGACATTCATAAGACAACTTTTCACACACATTATGGGCATTATGAGTTCACCGTTGTTCCATTTGGTTTGACTAATGCCCCAGCTGTCTTCATGAGCCTCATGAATGGAGTATTCAGGACCTTTCTGGATCATTTGTCTTAGTGTTCCTAGATGATATATTGATATATTCTCGTTCCAAGGAGGAACATGAGGAGCATTTGAGATAGGTACTACAGGTTTTGAGAGAGAGAAGTTGTATGGGAACTTGGAAAAATGTAGCTTCTTTCAGACAGAGATTCAGTACTTGGGTCACATCATATCAGGAGAGGGTATCTCAGTAGATCCCTCTAAGATTCAGGCTATCATGGATTGGCCAGCACCCACGTCAGTCACTGAGGTGAGGAGTTTTATGGGTTTAGCAGGTTACTACCACAGGTTTGTTCAGGATTTCTCCAGGATTGCTCACCCTATTACTTCCCTTCAGAGAAAAGGGAAGAAGTTTGATTGGTCAGAAAAGTGTGAGCAGGCCTTTCAGTTGCTTAAGGAAAGGTTAACCACGGTGCCCATCTTAGCAGTTCCAGACCCAACAGAGGATTTTGTTGTTTGTACTGATGCATCACTAGAGGGTTTGGGAGCCATTCTTATGCAGGAGCATCAGGTGATTTCCTTTGAGTCACGTAAGCTCAAAGACTACGAGCTTAACTATCCTACCCATGATTTAGAGCTTGCAGTAGTCATTCATGCACTTGTGCATTGGCATCATTTCCTTTTGGGTAGACCTTTCATTTTGAGGACTGACCACCATAGTTTACAACATATCTTCTCACAGCCAAACCTCAATGCTCGACAGCGGCGTTGGATGGAGTTCCTATGTGAGTACGACATGGAGGTGCAGTATATCAAAGGAAAGGAAAATGTTGTTGCAGATGCACTTAGTAGACGATGACATGTGCTTGCATCATTGACACTACAGTCAGATTTGAGAGGCAGGATTCTTGAGCATCTTCCAGAGGACAGGTTTTATGAGGGTGCTAGACAGATGTTGGAGTCACAGGGTTCATTAGAGGGTAGATATTCAGGGTGCATTTTAGAGACAGATGGTTTACTTTGGTTCCATAGGTGCATCTATGTGCCTAAGTCAGGTGATCTGCGTAGCTTCATCCTCACAGAGGCTCATCGAGCTCCATATGCGGCACATCCAGGAGTGAAGAAAATGCACGCTGATCTGAGGGAGTTATATTATTGGCCAAGTCTTCGACGAGACATAGCAGATTTTGTTGCACGATGCCTTGAGTGTCAGAGGGTCAAGGTAGAGCATTCTCATCCCACAAGACTCTTACATCCTCATGATATTCTAGAGTGGAAATGGGATGTGATCTCCATGGATTTCATAGTAGGACTCCCTATGTCTTCTTATCATCATGATGCCATTATGGTCACTGTGGATAAGTTGACCAAGGTTGCACATTTCTCACCAACCAAGGTCACCTATAATGCACAGGCCATCGCCAAAGTATTTATGGAGGACATTGTTAGATTGCATGGGATTCCAAAGACCATCATCAATGACAGGGATACCATTTACACTTCAGTTTTCTGGACTTCCTTTCAGGCCGCTCTGGGTACTCAGATTAATTTCAGCTCAGCATATCATCCAGAGACAGATGGACAGACAGAGAGGGTTAATCAGGTACTGGAGGACATGTTGAGGATGTATGTGATGGACCAGCAGAAGAAGTGGGAAGATTATCTTCATTTAGTTGAGTTTGCATACAACAATAACTATCACAGTTCCATTGGTATGGCTCCCTACCAGGATTTGTATGGTCAACCTTGCAGGACACCTCTGAGTTGGGATAGACTAGATGACAGGATTATTCTTGGACCAACTTACCTACAGGACTTAGAGCAGTAGGTTGTTCTGATTAGACAATGTCTTGAGTAGGCTAGAGCATGACAAAAGGTGTATGTAGACACCAAGAGGATTGATCGTCACTTCTCAGTGGGTGACAAAGTCTTCTTGAGAGTTCATCCACATAAGAGCCCAATCCACTATGGAAAGGGTTCTAAGATATCACCTCATTTTGTGGGGCCTTTTGATATTTTAGAGGTCATCGGTCTAGTTTCCTATCACCTAGCTTTGCCACCACGCCTTGCATGGGCCCATGATGTATTTCATGTTTCTGTACTACGTAGATATGTACCAGATGTTTCTCATGTTTTGGATTGGTCAGCATTATAGGTAGAGGATGAAGGGAAGTGGAGACTGGAGCCCATACGCATACTGGAGCACCGGAGGTTGGCCCTTCAGGGTCGAGACTTGGACCAGGTTAGAGTGCAGTGGGACAGATATGATGAGACAACAACTACCTGGGAGGATGCTACACCATTGAGGGCCAGATATCCCTATCTCTTTCAGTGACTTCTAGGAGGAAGTCTAATTTTAGGAGAGGGGGATGTAGTGCCCACATTTTTATAGCCTTAGTTATTTGTTGTTCTCTTTACTCATAGACATGTTTTGGACATTGTGTTAGTATATTTGACCTTCTTAGACATGTATGGAGATTTAGGCGTATAGTTCCAATTTGACTTGATTACTATGTTGACACCTTATCTTATGATGCTACGGATACTAACTGATAGGATTTTGTTTGGACCTTATTTATATATGATGGATACTTAGTTTAGTTGCATGTTTGGATTTTATGGATGTATATCACTTTTATTTATCTTATGGCTAACTCATGGTAAATTGTGTATAATTATGCATGTTGTCACATTTTTGATTCCAAGATGATGATATGCTAGCATATATTTCATTGATCACTTATTGAGTAGTTGATTTACATTGTATTGGACAAGTGCATTTAATGTGTGCAATGAGTGTGTAGGTGACAGGTCACAGGAGAATGTGGGATTCAGGGCAGCTACACAAATTTTGCACAAGCAGCCCACGGGGCTAAGTCCTAACCGTGTTTATTGTATGAGGCCTTAGTATTAGATTTCATTATTTTGGGCACCATGAGTGACCCTCATTTGTAATGTAGTATGTCATGTAATATTAATCTTGTTTAGGATGTTTAGTTTTTTGTGTAAACTTGATTTGGGGACTTAATGGTCTCCACTTGTATTAAGTTTTGTGTTTGGGTAATGATGTATTTAATTAGAGGGGATTAGGGTCACATGTGAACCCTTGGGTGGGCCCCACATCCTCTACACTTGTGCCCAAATGTGCCAAACCCGAAATTTGGGCTATTTTAGGCATTTTAAGTGACCCCTTTTTAGTTTGGGAGTTCACTTAGCATGAAAATAGGCCCTTGGACCCTACCTAATAGGTAGGGGGGCTTAATTTCAAGGCATAAAGGTATTTTCCCTCTAATTTTGCCTCCCTTTGGTCACCGTCCATGTAAGCTATATTGGTATTTGTGTTTGTTAAAATTTTCACAAGTTTGTTTTCTTTTTCATTTTGGGAAATTTGGGAGAAGAAGGGTTAAAATTATATTTATCTTTTCTCTCTTTTATTTTGAGAATCTTTGACCTTAGGGAAGAGAGGGGTGACACATGTCACCCCCTCATTTGTGAGGAATTTTGTTGGCTTCTCTTCAAATTCTCCCTCATGGGGAAAGAAGAGAACTTTTTTTTTAGAGCTTTTGCTTGGAGGCTTGTGGATTTGGAGCTAGAGAATTACTTGATAAAGAAGTGGAAAATTAGAGTGTTGGAGAGATTTTGGAGGTAGGTTCTTGAGCTCATTTTATGTTTTATATTATGTTAGATCTTAGTCTTGTTTTGTTTAAAATGTGTTGTTTTTTTTAGTGTGGCTATTTATTGATTTTTCTTGTTGTTTTATTTTTTTCTCCATCCATAATATGGCATGATGGATTTTGGAGTTTTTGGGGGAAGAGAGAGGGATTTTCCCTCTCAAACCTCATGGCTTGATGGGAAAGCCATGTAGGATTCCTTTTACTCCCCTCATATGGTTTGAGGTGGGTAAGGTGGTTCATATGGTTTGAACCCCTTCTGCATTCTTAGAGAGGAAACCCAATGAGGTTGAAAATCCTCCCAAGAAGGATTTTGGTGAATGGATGGAGAAATAAGGAGGGTTTGATGACTTTGGAGGAATAAGGAGGTAGTGGAGCTTATTGTTTATGTGCAACCAATGTTGGCTACCCTCTTGACACTTGGCGATTTCTTTCTTCTCTTCCCCATTTTAGAGGTAGAATATGGTTTCTCCTCCTTTCCTTCTTTGCAAAATTTGGTGTTTTCATTAGTATTTTCTTGTCTTATATGTGAAAATAAAAAGTTGGATTGTCTCCCTTAATCTTGTGCAAAGTTTGTGGAAGCTAGCCTCTCTCCCATGGGCTTGGGGGAGGCTAGCATGTCTTCCAACCTTGGAAAGGCATGTAATGATGCCTAAAGGTTGGGTGGTTAAACAAGCCTTGTTCTCTTGTGTTGGATCCTTGTAAAGTCATTCGAAAGTTGGAGCTCAAGTATAGAGATGGTTGGAGTTTATGGTATCTTGGTCTCTCCTTGTTCTCTCAATTTTTTGTGAACATTACTTTCATTGTAACTTTAAGAACATGGCTATGTGGAAGATTTTCATTATCTTGTAAAAGGTTCTCTTTTTTGTATTTGGTATTACTTGTAAGATTTGAGTCATTACATTTGGATATGAAAGCCTTATTCAATCTTGGAAGAGAGCTTAGTTGTGTTATTTATCATGCATTATAGTACTTTGGAATTATGATTGTAACTAAGAACTTTTGTAAAATATTTCTTGTAAAATTGTTGTATTCCTTTAATATGCATTGATTTGGAATCTCATTTTGAAATGGAAGATTGTTAAAAGGAAGTTTGTTTCTCTATAAGAAATGATGTTAATCTTGTTGGGTATCCTTCTTGTGAAAATCTGAAATATTCTTTTAATAGTACATTGAAAAAGAAAGAGAAGGTTCATTAGAAAAAAAAATGCTCTTCGTGAAATGGATCTCCTTCTTACAATTTAGGTAAGCATGAAACAAAAGAATGAAATCAGTTTTGTCACTACTTTACATTTTCTAAACTCTAAAGAAATTATCTTATTAGAAAAGTAAATGTGAGTTGGTTCCCTTCTTTACAAGTTGTAAACATACTTCACGTCTTTTCTCTTTATGAACTATTTTTGCTACTCTCTTATTTTATCACATAAATGAGTAGATCATTCAGTAAAGTTACATTCATTGCAAACAATAGGGATAATCCATCCTTTCACAACTTGTATAATTTCAGCCTCTTAGCATATGATATGGTTCTATTAATGTATATTTCATTTAGTTAAATTTTAAAATATAATTAGAGAGTGTTCTTTCAAGTTATTCATCATTGTATATATATAATATATATATATTATATATATATATATATATCATACAGTTATAAATCCTAATTGTAAAATTCAAAAATCCTTTATAATTAATCATAGTTTATTTATAGAGAAATATATAGTATGATAATAATATATTAATGATATATTAATATAATATATTGTTATATATATAAATATTAATCAATATTAATTATTTTATAAAATTTACTAATAAATATAACCTAAATTAAATAAAATTTGTGATAAAAATAAATAAAATTTTAAACAAATTAAAACAAAAAATAAATCAGGGAGGGCCAAACCCTTCCCCACTTCCCACACAGCCCACCTCTCATAATGCCCCATGCCACTCCACCCATATGTGCAGCCATTCCCCTACCCCCCTGCGCATCTGCCTCCTAACCACCACTCGAACCCACTTCCCACACTGCGCAACGCCCACCTCCTTCCCACGCAGTCCTGTGCCCTTGCCGTGTTGTCCACCCCCGTCCCCACACACTGGTCTCCATGCAGAACCCTCTACACTCTTCCTCCATGTAGATCCTCCTATCCTTCAGATCCGTCCCCCTCTGATGTTTTTTTCTCCCCCCCCCTTGTGTATAAGCCCTTATCCCTCCAAACTAATTTCCCCCATCCTCCAAAACCCACAGCTAAACCCTCTCCAATCCACTGCCGTCGTCAAATCTACCAGATGGGTCTTTCCCTGATTAGAACATCAAATACAACACCATCATTTCATATGGATATCTCTTTACATATGTGTAGATTGCCTCCACAAAAGAAAGGAGATAAAAGTTGGGTTTCTATGGATTTCAAACTTTCTGAGTTCTCCATTCAACCCTCCAAATAAAAATGAAAAAATGAAGCAGATGAAAGAGAAAAGAAAGAAATGAAGTTTTACATAAGGATGTTTAGGGCATCTTTAGTGCAAATTTCGATACCAAGTGGTCAAGATTTGATCTATCCTAGGGCTCTCATTTAACCCTACACTATCTTAAGTCAAATTGATTTTATGGGAATGGGAGAATAAATAAATCAATCATTAACAGGAGATGGATTTGAAAAAGATTAATATTAATTAATCACTTTAAAAAATTACCTTAATTTTCTAGACGTTTGTTGGTGTGGTTTCCAATGTCCCAAGGGGGTGTTACATCATATCCAAGGTATAGAATTCATCATCTTCACCTTCATTTGGCTCATGTATTCTCTCAAATTTCTCCTCTCTTCAACATAATAACATTATCAACCTTTACATTATAATAAAATCATGATTCATTTGGCTGTGTACTAATTAAAATCATAACAAGACATAGACTACAATAAGTACCTACAAAACATTTCCTAGGATTGTTTTTTCCAAGTTAAACTCCAAACCTCTATATGACCCGTAGATGATGTTTTTTGTTTCTAAACAGGTGGCAAGTTCTAATTTTCTGAAGAGTCTATTTGTTGGTGCATTGATGTTAAAGAACCATCCATCATTGTCAAATATTGTTGTTGCAAAAGAAATGCAAACAATTGTAGAAACTTCGAAAAGAATTCCAATACCTATGTATAATATTTTTTGTAGCCTCAAAGTGAAATGAAATTATATTTATATCCACAAGAAACCTAAGTAGGTCAGGATGACAAGAAAAGACAAACAACAAAGATAACAAAGTGAGGAGGCTCCTAATGCACCATGGATAACAGAAAATAAGTAAACATAACAAAATAAATAAAACAAAACGTACACCTAACCAAAGAAATTAAAAGAGTACATAAGAATATATTTTGCTATGAAAAAAAGGATACAATAAATATACATTCTATATTAACATTATAAACACTTTTTTGGTACTTATAATGGCTTAATTGTCCAATAATTGAGAAAATGCAATGTGATTTTTACTTTTTACAATAGTTGGTAATGTTATTTTCAATGGTTGAGGATTTGAGAAATGTTTGGAGTTATGTTTCACATATCCAAGAATATTTTAGACTAACATCATCAAATATGCATTTTCTTTAGAATATCAACACTATATTTTATCTGCAAACCTCTATATGACCTGTAGATGATGTTTTTGGTTTCTAAATAGGTGGCAAGTTCTCATTTTCTGAAGAGTCTATTTGTTGGTGCATTGATGTTGAAGAACCATCCATCATTGTCAAAGATTGTTGTTGCAAAAGAAATGCAAACAATTGTAGAAACTCTGAAAATAATTCCAATACCTATGTATAATATTTTTTGCAGCCTCAAAGTGAAATGAAATTATATTTATATCCACAAGAAACCTAAGTAGGTCAGGATGACAAGAAAAGACAAACAACAAAGATAACAAAGTGACGAGGCTCCTAATGCATTATAGATAACAGAAAATAAGTAAACATAACAAAACAATACGTACACCCAACCAAAGAAATTAAAAGAGTACATAAGAATATATTTTTCTGTGGAAAAAAGGATACAATAAATATACATTCTATATTAACATTATAAACACTTTTTTGGTACTTATAATGGCTTAATTGTCCAATAATTGAGAAAATGCAGTGTGATTTTTACTTTTTACAATAGTTGGGAATGTTATTTTCAACGGTTGAGGATTTGAGAAATGTTTGGAGTTATGTTTCACATATCCAAGAATATTTTAGACTAACATCATCAAATATGTGTTTTCTTTAAAATATTAACACTATATTTTATCTGCAGGCCTTGAGCTACTCTACAATGAGACTAAACAATCTAGATGGAAGACTTTTATACACACTTTGATAATGATACGGGAAAAAATAAGCCTGTAAAAATTCTAATTGATGAAATGACAGCGTGGATGGAATTTACAAGCCATTTGTTAAGAAATACCACCAAATGCAACTCCAATTATTTCATAACAATGATTTTTGAAGTCTATGCGAGTCTATCGAAGATTCATATCCATCTCCGTCTTGAACTTCTTGTCTTGAACAAAATAATTATTATACAATTGTTGTAGGGGTGAGTAATGACTGCCCAGTTGCAATCTCGGTCTAGCACCTCTGTTTAATTCATTGAAATATGTTTCTTGTTGTCTTGAATTTTAATCTATATCACGTTTCTTACCATTAAGAACATATCCCAGAGGAATTGAAAGGTGGTGGTGATCTATAACATAGTCAAAATCTCTGTAAAATATAACATCCACATGATTTACTATTTGCAATTCAACAAGAATAATCTTGCAAATGAAGACCATCATAGAATTTTTTGGTACCCTTCATAAAATAAACAAGCCCACCTCTGAGACAATACCAAGCTGGGATCTTCATGTAGTAGAATCTCCTGATTCTCAATAGACATCCAAGAAATAGGATGTGACTGATGGTCTCCCTCCATTGGTAAAGGAAAACATAATCCACTATGGTAGATCTTCAATTCAATTAGACATCACAATAACTCAATGTTAATACATTCCATTGAGTGTAACTCTGTACAAAAAATGCAACATAGTGAAATGCATGTTTTATCTTACAATTTGTTCAGTATATCAAAGATCAATCTTCTCTAAAAAAAAAAATCAAGGGCCAAGGATTATGCTTATCTGCACCTGCTAACTTGCTGGAGTAAGTGACATTTATTTAGGTTTTCTGTAGAGTTTCCTATTTCAGAACATCTATTAAAAAATATGTTAAATACATAACATTGCACAAGGATAGTGCAAATATTATATAATGAAATATTTTGAGTTTCATCTTTGTTAGAAAGCTATCAACACAACATCTATATGTGACTTTAATGATCTTATTAAGATTTTAACTGCGTTGTAACATTCTTGAGGTTTTGCTGAGTGTAATTCAAATGTGTAGTCAAGGAAACACACTAATATTTCATGAAAAGGGGTGTGATATAAGAAGAGCCATGGTGTCCCAAGATTTCACCCAAAAATATGGGACTACCCATTTGAAAAAGAAAAACATTATTTTAAAATAGCGGGTCTTTTGTATTTTTATTGCCAGAAGATGTTTGTATTATGTTAGGATATTCCCAATTAATCATATGAGCCCATTTCGACCAATACCGACATGCCCAAACTCATTTTATCCCTCCACCAAGTTTTGTCTGCGGGAAATTTTTATTTAATTATTTATTGAATAAATAATGCCCTGTTTGAAGTAAATTGTGCTCCGGTTGAATCCTGATGAAGTTTTGCGTGCCACTATTCACTCATCCCATTATGGTTGTCACCAGGAATGAATTTAGGGAAGTGTCTGTAACTTTTGGCAACGTTTTTTACTTTTATTTATTTCTTTTGCGTTTTTCTCCAGTTTTCTCTCATTGTTTCTCTGTGAAATTCCCCTAGGTCAATTTCTTCGTCAATATAGTCTAGTTAATTTCTTGAAGCATCTAGAGATCATCTACAAACATAGCACCAGAAGGAATTAGCCTCAAAATGCAAGATTCTGACCAAAAAAGATGAAGTCGTGGGTAAAAATCATCTCCCAGGCAAGTCATATTTTTTGGAATTAATGAGTGTAAGATGCAATGGGATTTTTAGTAGTGGCAGGCAGGTGGGAATTTATTACCTGCTTTACAGGGTAATTTTTCCCATGAAGTCAAAGTCACTTAAGTTGCGATGGGAAAATTAGAGGTGGTAGGCATGTGGGAATTTCTTACCTACCTTGTGGGATGAAAATTTCCATTATAAAATAATGAAAAATCACTTAAAGCACCGATGAGAATTTTTTGCTTGCCTGACAAGCTAACTTTTCTCACCAAAGAGGTTTATTCATCCTATCAAGTCACACTTTATCAAAGTGGACTAATTTTAATGCAAGCTGCACTTTTTAGGAGATATTTTAATTTAATAATGGGAGTTTTTGCAATGGCAGGCAGGTGGGAATTTCTTACCTGTTTTACAGGGTGAAAATCCCCATTATGGAAGTCAAACAGCTTAAGTGAAAGAAAATATTTTTGGAGCTACAATGCAAGGTAAATAATCCCATCAAAGTTGACTTCTTATATTTAGAAATCAGCCCTACCAAAAAGTGTGACCAATTTGGGCATTAAACAATGCTTTTAATGGTATTTATTAATAGATTTTCTGCGTAATTTTGGCGCCATGGATGAATAGAAAGTTAAAGCAAGAAATCAAGCCAAATACAATTGAAGGATGCATGCTATAAATAAATAAAATAAATTTATTTAATGGGAGCCAACAACATGCAAAATTGGGCACCCAATTAGGGTGAATAAACATGTTTGTTTATTAATTAATTGCCAAGAATAGGATGGAAAATTATTAGAAATAGAATGTTGAGGGTTATATAAGTATGGACTTCCATAATGAAGAAGCAATTAATTCTTTTTGCTAAGGATTGCAGCCCACACAGTTTTGACGCCAAAGAAAAGGAGGATTTTTGCATCTGGAGGTGTTTTTCATTATCGAGAAGCTTCAAGGTTAGGCACCTAGGGTTGTAATAGTTTGATTTTTACTATGATAATTTTCTGCATGTTTCTATAAGTGCCTAGGTGAATTTAAAAATATTTATGCTTGCTTTGTATTCAAGCAATGCCTCAAATTTTAGGGCAGCAAGCTTTATATGCAGATTTTTGGTGACAGAAATCAAGTATTCATGTTTTGGAATTCATCTTTGTCTGAAATAATTGCAGGTGTTCATAAAGGTGAAAGGGAGTTCAAATCAATTTCAGGTACATTGAATATATATTCCGAATCTAAAGAAATTATTAGATCTGCACGAATTGATCCAGTTATAAAGAATTCTAACAGGATTAAAAGAAAAAGAACACAGACAAAGATTGCTCAGACAAAGATTGCTCTAGCCATGATGAAGCAAGATGAAAGAGGAGGAGTAGCAGAATCATCTGTAACTTCCAGATTTGCTGATATCAATGACACAGACATAGGCCCAAAACCCATCTCCAAAATAATTGACAGATCCATGGCCAGAAAAACATGTCTCATGTGGCTGATGAAAAGTAGTGGAATTATTCAAGCATCAACATTCTCAGTCATAGCTCAGTTGCTTGAATTTATCATGGAGTGTGCAAGATCATATCATCCTCTTTCCAGAACAATCTGGGACGCTATAGGAAAGACAATTATTAGGATGGATGCATAGTTTATCAATTATTTTCTGAAGATTCCAACACGAAAGGTGGTGATTGCAATTAGCATTATGGATGTAAGCAACAAATGGGAGAAACACAAAGCAGATTGCGTGGGCATAATGAACAACAGATATATAAATAAGCTCAGGTCTCCATCAAAGTTCTCGAGAACTCTTCCACGATCCAACTTGGTGCAAGCGCTGAATAATATCACTAAATTTCTTTACAGGTTAAGTGGAGAAACCAATACTCACAACTTCCGCTCATGGATGTATGCTTTCGTGAGGACTATTGAGATCAACAGAGTTTATCTAATAATCAATTGGGTAGAGATCATCAATGACAACATCGGTGAGCAACTTTAGAGTGTGAGGTGGACTTACAGCTTCAAAATGACTTCATACCTAGTATATGCAGCAGTCTCATAGGGCATATTTTCCAAGCTAGATAGATGGGGCATACTGGAAAAAGATCTTATCTTTGAGTGCTATTCAAAATTGACAGTTCCTGAATGCAAAAAAGATTACAAAGTGGTCAATGATGTGTTCTTCTATGAATTCATTTGAAAACTAAATCGTGATCTAAACACCAACAAGGTGAGAAAAGAAGCTTGGGAAGTTGTATCTCAATATGGCTGCATTTTCATCGAGTTTGCAGACTTCACCTATCTCAAGATAACTGGATTTTTGGAACAACCATAAAATTTGCCAAGGTATCCAATTGACAAGTAGGTCATCATGGAGTTGTTCAGTTAGCTCGTGGAGATGCATGACTTAAAATCAAAGCAGCACAAGTCTAGGTTTCTTTCCAGTCACAATGGTTGACTACAGCTGCAAGAGCATCCACAAAGCTAGAGGAGTCGAAGCTGAAATGTTTTCTGAGTATGAACCCCAGTTCTTCCCAGCACAGATGAACTTTGACCTATATGGAGTATTAAGGAAGATAATCTCCGAGGAATACTCACATGTGCCTTTATTGGAGAACTTCTGGATGAAGTGCAAGAATGAGTATAAAGTCAGAAAGAAAGACTTCAGCAGGTTATCGATGCAACAAGTGTCTGATTATGGTTTGGCACAGATACCTATAGATCTCACAAATTATGGGCATGTGATACTTGACTTGTATCATCAGATGGGAGGAGATAGAGCTACTCTTCAAGAAAACATTGGTGGTTGTCAGACAATTGAAGAAAGATCTTCCGTAGTTCTGGTTAACACTTCAAATTGGTTATTGACAAAGGGGTATTGCTAGGATGAAGCATTGATGAATCATATCAGAGGTAAATTTACCGCAGGAGACTTTAGCAAGAAGAAGCACAAAGGCGAAAGTAGTAGAAGGCTGGAAAAGCTTAAAGTTCATAAGAATTCACACACTCAAGAGAAGGCCAAATCTACAGCCATTGTGTTAGTTCCAACTTCTCGAACATCAACTCATAACACTTCAGTAGCCTCGGAACCCTAGATAGATCTTGTTGTTGCTCCTTTGAATCCAACATCATTTGTATTTTCTCCTCGACCACTCAAGTCTTCACCTATCCATGTGGAGAAGTTGAAAGCACAGATGGCGGAGTTTGAAAAAAAAATTATCTTTGGACAATTCAAAGGGTGGCAGTCATAAAATGGTGACAAATTATAATAGAGTGGAGTTAGAGCATGAGATAGTGGTGTACTCAGCGACTTCTCATTCCCTAAGAAGTAAATACTCATCATGGTTATCTTTTCAGACAATCCCAGAAGCCAAAGAGGAGATCAACCTGGAAGAACACGACTTTCAGTTGCTCATGAGTTTGGGTGGAAGAGATAGAAGACCTAAAGTTTCCTAAATGACTTCCAGATTGAATATTGAGGAATTAGGATAGGAGTTCGCTGAGTTATCTGTTCCAACAGAAGGAAAGCACAAGGGAGAGCTCACAAAAGCTGATATAGCAGTGACCAAAGTGTCAATAGGTCAAACTACCACAGAAGGATTAAAGCAGGATACACAGACACTAATGAATGATTTATTCCTTAAGCTTGACAAAGAGAAGGCTAAGAGATCCAAGCTTCAAAAGTAGGTTTTCTAGCTATGTGAGATCATTGCTAAAGTTGCCAAACCTTCCTCTCAACCCATTCTAACACATGAGCAGGTGAGTGATCATCTGATGCAGGAGGTAGAAGATGCAGGGGACCAGGTCAAATTTATTTCCCATTAGAAGGAACAAATCATTCACCAAGGTTCAGAGTAATTTGAACCAATACCGACTGAATTGGAAAACATGCACAGGGAAGTATTTCAACTAAAGGAACTGATGACATAGATAGAAGATGATAACATAGTTCCTAAAAGTCATCTAGATACTTTGGCTAAGATACGTGCGTTGCTGAAGAATGTGTTGATTGCAGAGCAGATCATGCCTGACGGATTTGTAAAAAAGGGGAAGTAGTTAGAAATTTCAGTTTCCTTCCACGTAGAGATCCTCAAACTCATGCTTAAGAGGATGCAGTTGTTGGAGAGTAAGATGGGAGAAGTTCCAGTGAGCATCCCAAATGAATTACTTGCTTCCCATGAGGAATTTTTGCTGGTTGTGCTGAAAGAAGTTGATGAAGCCACCCTAGCTTTCACGATGGATTTAATTGGTAGACTCATAAATCTTTAGGAAGATGTTAACAGATATGGACATGGTTTAGAGAAAGTGAAATCTAATGCTGCTGCTTTATCCAAAGGTTTGTTATAGTTCAGAACATAGAGAGAGAAAGATGTTATTGGTAAAATGGATGGGAAGATGTTGAATTACATGTTTGACAAGTATATTCAATATCAGAACAAAATGAAACCATAGGTGTTACAAATGGCAGATTTGATTCTTCTCTTATATCTTATATTCCCGAATGAAAATGTAAATTAAAATTTTTGGTTAAAAATCCATTAGTTTAAGTTATTTGGAAAGATTCTTTAAGATAGGTGGCAGATATGCACACTTTTTGCTCAAAATCTTGATCCATGTCACTAAGAGAGGAATTCTAGGAAGATGACTACCAAACGTTCCCTTTACTACTTCATGTTCTAATTCAGTTACAGTTTCACATTTTTAATTTCCCCTCTACACATTATAAGTAGAGGAATAACCTACATGTTAGAGGATCGTAATTTGTAATCAGCATTCTTGTGTTCCAAAATTTGAATTGAAACTCTTAATAGCTTTCTGTAACCACAAAAATAGAGAGGTGATTTCCGGAGAACTTTGCGTCAACGGTGCATTTGTCTCGTATTTATTTCTAGATCTATTCATAAACTTTGTGTTATTCTAGATCTAAATTTGAAAGTTTCATTTGCTTTAAATTCTGTGTTTAATGATCTATTTGTTTTAATCTATGTGCATGCAATCAACTTTGTAAACTATTGATTGGGTTGCACATCTTCTCTCCTTTCTTCCCATTTCCTATTATTTTCGTCTTCTACAGTTTTTTCCTTTTTTTTACAGTTGTTTACTTACTGCAAAATTGTCTAACTATAGTTCATGAGCTACATAGTTAAATTTATACCCACAAATAGATATTAGGATATATAACTAACAAAATCTTATACGGGAGCCTCACCGATAAATGAGGGAGATTTATTCCATGACTGCTTAGGTTTTTAGCTGTGCCAAAAATCTAGCCAACATGTTTAAAAGAACAATCTATACCAAAGAGAAGATGATATTTTTTGTTGTGTCATACATGCCCATTTTAGGAAAATTTATTATTTGTATTTCAAATAAATTTTAAAAACTACAGGACATCCTTCTTCCTCCCCTATATAGAAACTATTAATATGTTTTATTCTCCAATTTGTGGTCGAGCTCAGTTCCTTTTAATTTCCAAACATAGAGTGACACTCATTTAAATGTGGGAGTAGAATAACTAGGAATAGAGGGTGAAGGCAATGTTCTTGTTGGTGTTTTTTATCAAAAGTCTAGTGACTGCATTTGCATATCATATTCCAATTGCTTAAAGGTCTACCAAGAAACCTATAAAACATGAGACAAAAAATGGCTTTGAAAATTTGATAGGAAAGTTATACTTACAAAGATGACCAATACGAACCAATCCCTCCAATTTGATTGAACAATTGTGTGCTTATTTCCAGTTATGGAAATTCCCCATTGATTATGGGTTGTAGAGTTTTTTCAAAATTTAGTATAACAGAGTATAAAAATATGTCCAAAAGACAATGTTATCTATTTTAATTATATTTCAAATGTGTTTGAACACCTAGATCCATTTGACATGGAAAAAAACATGGTAGTCATCAAAATGTACAATACTGAACACGTTCTTAGAGCCATGTTACATAAGTAGGAGCATGTTATGTAATAACATGTATAATCTTCAAAAGGTGCTTGAATTCTTCTAACATCGGCATGGTAAAGAGAGTAGTAAAACTATCAAAACAACAGTAGTAAGACTACAACAAGGTGTAAAATTGTAAAGCATCAACCAAGGAAACTTGATCACTCCCAGTTGGTAGGGGAGTCATATAACCAACGCATACAATGCTAGAATCCTAAAATAATAAGTAATACATGATACTATAAAGTAATTACAATCTTCTACACTGGTCACTGGATATATGTTTGATCCATGCCTGACCACAGAATTCAGATCTCAGAGAAGCCAAGAGACGGTAGACATCCACCGCACACCTATCTAACCTTGTTTAATGCTATGATCACCATGAATGTATAGAATAATACGAAACATGGTGCAAAATCCAAACTCCCTAAACACATAAGTTTGATGTTGGTTAGACAAAAAAAGATCTAGAAGGTGATCTTTTCTGGATGTAATTGACTAAAAAGTAAAACCTCATACTCCAAATCAAGAAGGATAAATCTCCTCCAATGGGAAATATCAAACAAAAAGAAGCACTATGTTTCCTATTCTCCACTTGTGAAGGCATACAAGTGGGTAGTTTGGCTTCTACACCATGTTTCCTATTCTTTTGTACATTTATGATTATCATGACATTAAGCAAGGTTACATAGGTGTGCAGTGGATGTCTATCGTCTCTTGGCTTGTCAGAGATTAGATTTTTGAAGTCAGGCATCGATCAAATATTTGTTCAGTGAACAATGTAGAAGCTTGTAATTGCTTTCCAGTATCATGTATTATATATTGTTCTAGGATTTCTAGCAGTATATGTGTTGGTTGTATGACTCCCCTACCAACTGGGAGTGATCAAGTTTCCTTGGTTGATCCTTTGCAGTGTTAGACCTTGTTGTAGTCTTACTACTGTTGTTTTGGAAGTTTTACTACTAATACTCTCTTTCTCATGCCTCATATCACACAACTTCAGGCACCTTTTGAAGATTATACATGTTATTAAATACCATGCTCCTACCTATGTCACACGACTCTAAGAACGTGTTCAATATTGTACATTTTGATGACTACCATGCTTTTGTCCATGTCAAATGGCTTTAGGAGTTCAAACATATTTGACATATCAATTCCAATGGATAACATGGTCTTCTGGACATATTATTATACTCTGTTATACTGAGATTTTGAAAAACTCTACAACCCATCATCAATGGGGACTTGCCACAACTAGAATTTAGGCACACTGATTGTTCAATCAAATTGAAGGGATTGGTCCATATTGGTCATCTTTGAGAGCATAACTTTCCCATCAAATTCTAAAAGTCCATTGCTCGTCTCATGTTTCATGGGGTTTCTTAGTGGAACTTCAAGAAAATTGGAATATGATATGCAAATGCATTCGATAGGCCTTTGATAACCAACACCAACCAATAAATTGTCTTCACCCTTCGTTCCTAATTATTCTACTCCCACATTTAAATGAGTCACACTCTATGTCTGTAAATTAAAAGGAACTGAGATCGACCACAAATTGGAGAATAAAACATATTAATAGTTTCTATATTGGGGAGGAAACAATATGTCTTGTGATTTTCAAAATTTCTTTCAGGTACAAATAATATTTTTTTGTAAAATGAGCATGTCTGTCACAACAAAATATATCATCATGTCTTTGGTGTAGAAGATTGTTTTCTGTTAAACCATACAAATTTTTCAACGTAGTTAAATTCTTAATTGCATCATTAAAGTCACCTACATATGTTGTGTTGGTAGCCTTCCAACAAGGATGGAGCTCAAAGTATTCCAGTTATACAATATTTGCACTATCCTTGTTCAATATTATGTATTTAACATATTTTTTTATATTTGTTCTGAAACAGGAAACTCTAAGGAATACCCAGCTAATGTCACTTGCTCAAGCTAGTCAACAGGTGTTGATAAGCATAATCCTTGGCCCTTGATTTTTTCTCTGGGAAGATTTCTCTTTGATATACTGAACAAATTGTCAGATACAACATCCATTTCATTATGTTGCATTTTCTTTATGGAGTTACATTGAATGGAATGTATTAACATTGCGCTACTGGGGTGTCTGCTTGAATTGAAGATCTACCATAGTGGATTACGCTTGCCTTTACCAATGGGGGGAGACCATCAATCACATCCTATTTCCTGGATGTCTACTGAGAACCAACAAATTCTACTACATGAAGATATCTAGTTTGGTATTGTCTCAGAGGTGGGCTTGTTTATTTTATGAAGGGTAGCAAAAAATTCTATGATGATCTTCACTTGCATGATTATTCTTACTGAATTGTAGATAATAAATTATGTGGATGTTGTTATATTTTGCAGAGATGTCGACTGTGCTATAGATCACCACCCCCTTTCAATTCCTCCGAGATATGTTCTTAATGGTAAGCAACCTAATATAGATGAAAGTTCAAGCCAACAAGAAACATATTTCAGTGAATTAAACAGAGGTGTTGGATTGAGACTACAACTGAGCAGTCATTGCTCACCCTTCCAACATTTGTATAATAATTCTTTTCCCGAAGACAAGAAGTTCAAGATGGAGATGGATATGAATCTACGAGGGACTCACATAGACTTCCAAAATCATGGTTATGAAACAATAGGAGTTTCGAATTCGATGGTTTACCTCACCAAATGTCCTGCAAATTCCAGCCATGATGTGACCTGTCCCTCTTTGACAAGCATGCATTTCCTAGGGTAAGAAATTTACCATGAAAAACACAATTTAAAATTTAATTTCTTTACCATTAATTACATTTTTTACAGGACTTATTTTTGTCCGTATCATTATCAAAATGTGTATAAAAGTCTTCCATCTGGATTGTTTCATCTCATTGTAGGGTAACCCAAGGCCTGCAGATAAAATATAGTGTTGATATTTTAAAGAAAATGCATCTTTGATGATGTTGGTCTGAAACATTTTTGGATATGTGAAGCATACCTCCAAACATTTCTCAAATCCTCAACCCTGGAAAATAACATTACCAGCTATTGTAAAAAGTGGAAATCATACTTTATTTTCTGAATTATCAGAAAAATTACGCCATTATAAGTACCAAAAAAGTGTTTACAATGTTAACATAGAATGTATATTTATTGTATCCATTTTATGGATTTTTCCACAACATAATATACTCTTATGTACTCTTTTAATTTCTTTGGTTGAGTGTACACTTTTTTTTTGTTATTTTGTTATGTTTTCTTTTTCTTGTTATCCATGTTGCATTATGAGCCTCCACACTCTGTTATCTCTGTTATCTATTTTATCTTGTCCTCCTGACCTATTTAGGTTTCTTGTGGACATAAATAAAATTTTATTTCACTTTGTGCCTGCAGAAAATACTGTACAAACGTGTTGGAAATTCTTTTTAGAGTTTTTACAATTGTTTTCATTTATTTTACAGTAACAATCTTTGACAATGATGGATGGTTCTTCAACATCAATGCACCAAAAAATAGAATCTCCAGGAAATGGAAACTTGCCACATGTTTAGAAACGAGAAACAACATCTATGGGTCATATTGAAGTTTGGAGTTTAGCTTGGACAAAAAAATTCTTGGAAATGCTTTACAGGTACTTATTGCAGTCTTTGCCTTTCTATGATTTTGATTAGTGCATACATCCAAAGAAATCAAGGTTTTATTGCGATGTAAAGATCGATAATGTTATTATGTTGAAGAGAGGATAAATTTGAGAGAATACATGAGCCAAATGAAGGTGAAGATGAGGAATTCTCTACCTTGGATATGACATGCAAGAGAATGTTGTAAGGAGTGCAGATGCTTATGGAGTTGAATCCATCAATAGTTTCTATTTTTATACCCGTTCTTAATGCTTGTAAATAATTAATCAAATTTCATTTGTTTAGTATTTAATGCGAGACATAATTTTTTTGTTGAGGATCACAATGGGAGTTTCTAATATGAGAAATTCTTAGCCTCAACAAGGTTTGTATAGTGTGCATGTTTAAAATGTGAGCTTGGACGTGTTGAATAACTTGATAGACATTTTGACAGTGTATTTAAATTCAAAGATTCGAAAGGATTGTCAAAGTTTAGTTGCTTTCCATTTTCATTTGTTTAGGCATATTAGATGTCATCATATTCAATACAAAAACTATCAACGGAATTGTTGAATTTTTTTTATATTTGCAATCAAAGTTGAAAGATTCATGGAACTGGGTATAAACACATTGAGAGAAATATTTTATTTTCCATATGGGGTGAATACAATTAAAAAAATATTAACTTTATAGAAAATATTGGTGATACATAGTATTCTCAAATCTCAACAGTGCTTTAAAAAGCTTGTAATGTCCCTTTATAGGACAAAAACCAAAAATAAGGGTTTGACCACAAACACTGATAATCAAATCTGCAAATATATCAATATCAACAAATGAAAATAATTTGATTTTACGACAATAGTTCCAACAATAATATAAACCCTAACAACGAACTATAAAGGCAAACTTAAATGCACCATAAAACAATGCACAATAGATGAAAACCCCCAAGCAAGTCGCCTAGGGCTAGAAATGAATAACAACCACATAAATTCACTTTGAAGCTCCAATGTCACCTCTAACTTGAGACCACCCTTGCACAAAAGAGGGTTTTTGTCCCCTAGTGTGATCCTATTGAAGAGATTCATCCTCAATAAGTCGCCAAGGAAGGGTTTTCATTCTTCAATGGTAAGAAGAGAAGCTACTCTTTCCATCTCCAAGGAAATCAATCTCCATAATAGCATTTACTTCCTTTGGCCATTCAATCCACCTTTCTATCCTCCTTTTTGATGTCAAGATTGAATTAGAAGACTACTTCTCTTGACCGACATCTTTAATGAAGGAGTGTACTCTTTAATATTCACTTAAGAAGACTAACCTCATGAAAAAGGAAAGAGTATTTATTTATCTCCATCGTAGATCTCAAAAAGACCGACCTTAATGAAGAAGGGATAATAGTTAATATTGTTTGTATGCCAAATCATCCATCATCTAGTCGAATCACTCCAAACCATGATTACTAATATAAATAAATGAATATAAAAATTCAAACACTTAGAATTGTGTCAACATTCACCTCCCTTGCTACCTTTCCTTGAGGCCCACAGAAGGTGGAATAGGCCCAAAGCATTCATAGTAACTACCTTTGGAAAATAGGACATTAGATAGAACTATAAATCTTGTCCACCATTTTACTATGATTGTATAACACGTCAAATTCTTTTATGAACCGTTGTGAATATCTACCCATTGCTTAATATGACTTAAAATCAACATCATTTTACCCACCATGAGAAAATCCCTTTACACACAAAAAAAATATTTTTAACCAATAATTGTTATTTACATGCCCCTTTGCCACCCGAACTGTTTTGCAAACACTACAGGGCTATAAAGAGTCTTTATAATCAATTTCCCTAAGAATCAGAAGCTCATGTTTACCCATTGTTGTCAATTTCTGAAGAATGTGTCCCCACATCTGTAAACCTCTTCCTCGTTTCTTTGTCCATTTCTTTAATGTGTCTGTTTAACCATGTTTGTAAATATAATAGAGGGATTAAAGTTTAGCACTCTGGTTACGACACTTGTAATTTATTAAAATCGATCATCAAGATATTTGAATTCACCTTCCTCTTATGATTTATATATATCTTATCCAACAGTCTATCACAGCTTTACTTGTTCTTCTAACCATGTCTGTCAACATAGACTAAAGGTATTATTCTTTTCACGTCTCTTGGTTGTGTTTCATGTGTATCTGTTGTGGATTTCTTCTATGATTGTTTCCAACCAGATGTTAATTTTTCATAGACATTTATGTCTCTCATTCATTCCAACAAACTTCTAGGTGTCTAAATGTCTAACAGTTTGATGATGATGAGATGTACAAAGAATCACACTTTTCTTTTATCTCACACATATTACACTTAAAATATGACCTTTGTACACACATGTACAGACAAGAAATGTGCTTGCAATGATTTTTTGCAGTATTGATGATGTACATGCCACAAATCACCAATTGGGATACATGCCACACTTGATGAGTCTATTCAATTGTCTTCTACAATAATGTCTATCTATGCACTTAACAATACCATAAACTAAAATGTCTCTTTTGGGGTTGTGTGGAGTTTTTCCCACAAACATGATCCAAATCAACAATAAAACCAGCAACACATCAAACTGAACATAGAAATAGATCAACCACAATTGAACTTCACAGAATAAAATGTCCTTCTCTAGGGTAGAAAACTGATATGAAACTCTAGAAGTCTCAAACCCTAATCAAAACATCTCCAATCTTCATGAAATAAATACAAACATGCACAACAACACTTGTACATATTATTTATGCAATAAAACTAAATTTACAACCACTATAATACATGGAAATGAATTTTTTTGGAATAGCCACAAATTATTAAGGCAAAACACAACTAAAACTTCTAAAATTCATAACTCCGTGGAAATTACGAATTAGAACACAGATGATAGCTCAAAATGATCATGATAAGAAAAGATATCAAATAAAAATAATCTCGTAATCGTTCAACAACAAAATCAGGCCCAAATATGCGATCGAAATATGCAAGTTTGTAGATAAGGATAAACCCTACTCAAAAAATCACCAATACATAGTCTTTATCCCTAAATATGATGATAAATTTGAATATAAATTTGAATCACAATTATCAGCTCTCAATGACACCGAATCAGTCCTTTAAGCAATTCACTGAGGGTTAGGAAGAACAATGAATGCACTAGTAGTACCAAATCAGTTCACAATAGACTCCTAGATTGAGCCTACAATGGATCCCTTGAGGGTTTTCATCTCCAAGAAATTGCCACAACTTTGGGATTTCATTCAAGGTGGAGAAGGAAGATTCCCACCATGCACAATCTGATAAGAATAAACAAACATCTAATATGCTCCTCTAAGTGTAGTGAACTCCTCTTTATAGATTCCCAATGTTAAATTAGAAGACTTCCAAGAGAAACGACCCATAATGGAAGAATAGAATTCAAATCCGACCTCTCCCTAATGAGAAATTAGAAGAACAATGCTCAAATAATTCCATGACATACCTCCAAGTATGCAAAAGTATTTAAAAATATTTTTTTACAAGTATGAAGCTCTAAGAGTGATGTCCTTGAAAAAGGGAACATTACATAAACAATGAGTGGGGTGTGATATAGACATTTTAGGGATTTTCATGAAGATAGGTGATGGTTAGTACCTTAACTCCTTCAACCTCGTAACACCATTTATAATTATTTATCACAAGACTTATTATTGACACATGATTATATCAACTCATCATTATATGGTTTTGTGCAATGCTTGTTCGAGGTTGTTTATGGGATGCATCTGCAAGGCATGTATGATCCAAAGGTGTTAGCTCCATTCATTTAACATAATCATGTATATTTATTACATTGCACAGTATTTTATTCTTCAATCCAAAATGACTGCAATTTTAACGAGAGACATTTTCTGACCGAACAACCTTTATTTTTTTCAGCTTTGTGAGTCATGCTTTCTCTTTTTTGTGTGTCTTTTTGTTGTTACTAATGTGTGATTGCACTAGTGTTGATTTCTTAGTGTTGCCTCTTTTGAAAATTCAACATTGGTAGACTTGTTTTCTGGAATTGAATAATTTTATTTCAAGGCCAATTGGATCCATAACATGAATTAGGACATATAAGGTATTTTATGCAGCATAATGCAAGGATGTTAGTTTTAGGTGAATTAAGAAGTTATACTATGGTTATTCAAATTTCACCTATGATTATTGTTTGAGATAAGCAGTGGCAAGGTGCTAAATAAGTCATTTTATGGTCTTGAGCGCATAGTGAAGGAATAAAGTCACTTGAGAGGTACTTTTTGAATAGAAAAAGAGTCACAATGGTAGTAAGTGGCAATGACCATTTGAAGAGGTCCCCGTAGAATATTTGTTGATAGCCATAGGGCTTCTCCCAAAGATTCACGCTGAAGACAATTTCCATTATTTTTCTTAATCACTTGACCCCTACTGGGTTTGGTGGGATTGAGTTGCATTGTAACTGTTTAACTTCACTTGTATTCATATGTTTGAGGCATAGGGAAAATAATTCTTAACATGTCTCTCTCATTTACATTTACCCCTTACTACTTCATTTATGAGTTGTTTTTCTTTAATATGTCTTGGTAATTACATCAATAATTGTTTTCTTACATGTATTGAAGAACATTTCTTGTCTAGGAGAACAATATACTAGTTTTTTCGCTATGCGGATCAATTTTTTCTTAAATGTTTGTTCTACAGCTAAATCTCTAAAGTAGACAAACATATTCAGAAATCTCAAAGTTCTTTGGGTATTGAGTTTTTTAGGGAGCTTCAATCTCATGAGATTTTGGGAAACCATGTAGTTTAATAAGAAATTTGTAAAGCATATTTTTTGAATAATCTATTGCATATGCATAGGAGTTACACAATGAGTTGAGGTGAATTCAACTCCAACTGTCTGACGTACAGGAAAAACTGTGGTACTCTATCAACCTATAAAAAATATTGGATCTTCATTTCTTTCCTTTCTCTTGTGGTTCATTCCTTTGAAAATATATAATAATAAGAAGGATTTTAGACCTAATTAGATTGAATATTTTTTTTATTGCTTCAAAATTTCTTGCTTTTTTAAGTTCTACTTCTTTTAATGCTTCTCTAGAATTCTCAAGGTTCTAATATTTTAAAAATAAATATGTTTACCTTAGTTTCTCGGGTTCTCTACCTTTTAGAATGATTTCCATGTATATTTTGGCTATAATGAGAGCCTTAAACTTATTACAAATAAGAATTATGTTAGTTTAATATTTGAGAGAGAGAAAGGAAGTGGTTTTGATCTTGTGTATGGAATGACATACTTACTAGGTTGTGTATAAAATCCCCACTACAGTAGGTGAATATGACTTGATTTCATAACTAAGTTTACTATTTATTTTATCTGGATTGGGAAAACTACACACCTAATTGATTTGGAGAACAATTCTTGTCTTCAAATAGCAGGGACAATGGATGTAAGAGAATATCATTTCATGACTAGTTTTGTCTTACTAATTTTCACTTGTGTTGGACATTATTCAAACTAATATTGCAAACGGGTACGTGTCCTCTAACACATGATTGAGTGTGATTGCCTAACGAGTCATGCATTTGAGCGTTGGTTCTCAAACACTTGATTAAAAAAATATGGTATCTTTTTATTGCTCGACTTCCACATCATGTAATAAATTATATTAATTTGTCATCTATTTCTCCTTGTTACCAAGAATGTCGGTACCATATTTTTCTAGTAATATTCTTGAGCTCTATTAAATTCAATAGATGGATTATAGAAAAGAAGAATCAATTTATCTGGTATTTTTCTGGTAATTTGTCATATTTTCACCCACCTATTTAATATGCTTGGGGGAATGAATTTGACTTTAGTGTTGGAGTTGAGGATGTGTGATGTGGCATCCTACATAGATCCACCTCATCCTCTTCTCTTCCCTCTTCCTCAAATTTGAATTTTCTTGGCTTATTTTGGGTTGTTGAACTTTTAGAATGCTTCCTTGAGGCGAATTTCCTTGGCTATTTGGAGCTCTTGTTGATTTTAGAGGAAATTGGAGAGCATTTCATACTTGGGAATTGCTGATTTTGGGACTGTATTTTGACATTAAAAGCTTGTTGTATTGGAACAAAATCTACCATAGAGAGGTAGGAGTTTAGCTCTTCATGTATATGCTTTTATTTCTTTTTATGTTTTTGTGAATGGTGAATGATTTATGTGTTTGTTGGCTAGTTGGGTAGACTGCCTAGAAATGGTGTAGGAGAAGGCTATGGGGAATCATTGAGGGGGGGGCATAAGGGAATACCAGTGGCATTATATTTATTTTGGAGGGATTTTGGGATTGGGATCCACAATGGAAAAGAAATATCTTGCATTTCTTACTTTGTGGGGGGCATAAGGAAAATTTGTGGGTGGCATAAGAATATGTGAGATGATTTATATTGGCGGTTTGTTACAGGTGGATACCCATTTCCCATTGTGAGGCATAAGCAACTTCCCCCATAGTTCTTGCTCCTTTGGCTTGCATGGTGAAGCCTGATTCTTGTGTGATGTCTTTCATGTGGTTGCAAAATTGTTGTTTTGTTTTGGACTATGTTTTTAATTTGAAATGTGCGTGTTGAAATATTGCTTGTGATTTGGAAGCCTATTGTTGTCATGAGTTGAAATACATTTCTTATTGCATTGTGGTTGGGGCTCGGGGGCCAATGAGGAATAATGGTTTCTCTTTTTCATTGGGTGTCTTGGTTTGGTAGAGAGTGTTGCCTTTCCCCTACTTCTGTTGTGATCAAATTGGCTGAATTAGAAGAAATTTATGTTGCTGTTCTGGAGCAGAGGAGAAAGACTGTTTGACAGTTCCATGTGAAATAAAATCTCATTGTAACCCTTCCCACTTGAAGCGGATGAATTTGTAAATGTTTTGAAATGGAAAGATGTTGTATGGATTATGAAATTTGTAAATCGAAATTAAAAAGAGATAGACTCTGTTTTGCTTTGAAAGAATGTGAAAGATATATATATATATATATATATATATATATACTTTGTTCTATTCATTTGAAAGGAATAAATTGAAATTTGTTATTTGCATTCAAGAAATGAAGAGATGTAAAGTTGTATTTGAAATCAATAAAGGATTGCAATATCTTTCTTCATTTTCATTGTTGCATTGAAATCTGATCTTTAAATGTTATTGAAATCTCTGTTTGAAAGAAAGGAATACGTATGAAGGAATTGTATTACTTTGTTCTTTTGAAAATGTGACAAATTGGAAACCATACTTTACATTTTAGCCATTAAATGGTCTGTTGAATCAACTAAATGGATTTGACTAGGATTAGAATGAACTTCCATACTTGAATGATGAAAAATTTAGATAGACCCTTTTTAATTTGATCTCTATTTTAAAATTTAAAACTGGAAAATACTTCTCTAAAATGCACAGTTCAAGCCTGCAAACAATAATCAACATTGAAACATTAAAATCTAGCATGCTATGATACCAATGAAGTCAATTGGGCTAAAACACTTAAGGAAAAATCCTTCAAAACATCGCAAAATCGAGCCCAAATCTTTTATAGTCTTTTTGTTGTCAGAAGTTGTAAAACTTCGAATTGGAAATCAATTAAGTAAAATTACCTTCCAAATTCATCCTAAATTCTTATTAGAATAATCCTCCATGTCTATTTGACATGTTGAGAGAGGAAGAAGATCAGATTGAATAAAATTCACAAGTTAAAATTTACCAGTTTTCTTTTAAAAAGCCTACAGGTAATTTTCTTAAAATTTATCCTTTAAACTTTATCAAAATTTAAAATTAATAATATCAATGCAAAGAGGGCATTGAGATATTTCTAGAAAGTCCTTGTTTTCCCAAAACTGAGCTCTCTATCAAAAGTTACGGCCCTTTGAAATTTTTCTTCCTTGGTAGGCCCGCAGCCTGAATATTTCCCTTAAAATCCTTAGGAAAATTTTTGGGAAAATTTTCACAATTTTCTTCACCGGCCCACAGCCAATCAGAGGCTGCCATATGGCACCATGAGGTGACAGTGGAGGGGAAGATCTTTTTTTTAACTTAGCGCCTTTGGAAAATTTTGGGAAAATTTTCTAATTTTCCTCCGCCTCCCCGCCGACCTACAACCAATGAATGGCTGACACATGGCATCACCAAGTGACGGCAAAGGAGTGGAGTTGTTTTTGACCTTGAAACTTTATAACACTTTTGGGCAAAATTTTGAACTTTTTCCCCCCTTAAAATCTTAAAACAAAAAATCACTCCGACTGCCCGACTTTCCACCTGAGCTTTTATAAGCCGACACATGTCCACCTCAAGCTCGCGGGCGCGTGGAGGAAAATCGCACTTTTGCCCCGAAGAGGGAAAAAATGCTAAAACTCTTCCCCGCTCCACTGACCCGCGCAAGGGAAAATTTTCTCCCCTAGGCCCGCCCTTGGGGAAATTTTCCTCCTAAGGTCCGTCGGCTCATAACATGAGTTTTATGAGGAGTTAGGAGGAATTCTTTATATCATTGGAAAGATGAGGAAATTTCCTATCAAATGAGAATAATTTAGGAAAATTTTGAATGTGTTAAGTGTGAGAAAAATCAAGTTTAAGCTTTAATCCTATTAGAGAGTGGGTATGGTGAGGAATTACCCTCTGAACCTTATTGAACCTTCTAACCCTTAGTTTTGGACCTTATAACCTCTAATAAATATTAATAAAAGAAAATTATGTTCTAGTGAATTTGAATTGTTCTGGAACTTGTTAGTGGCAGCTGTTACCTTATAACCTGGTTGTAGATTCTTTTAATAAAAAAAATTATTCCATAATATTCCTAACTAATCTTAGGTTGTTTCTTGGGTCTCAAGTGGGTTGTTTTAACGGGTGTTACACTGCTAGTCCCAAAATTTTCATTTTTACCTTAAGTGATTTGACTTTTAATAATGGGAAAAAACAACCTTCTATGAAGTATAGAATAAATTTTTCCATTTTTGGAAAGGGTCCGAGAAGATGTAACAGCAAAAAAACTTACAAGTGCCATAACTTTCACTTCGTGGCTCTGTTTTAGGTGTCGTTTTTTGTAAATGTGCATACTTTATCAAGCTCTACACATTGGTGGCAGTATTTTTCTTATTTTCATAAAATCCATTATTACACCTTTTGGACCAAGCAACCTCTTGCAATCTCCTAAAGGAATCCTAAGCTCTAGTCACCTACTGATTAGTTGGTTAGTAACAACTCTTCCTTGGTGAACACTCCATTGAGAGGCGGAAGCAATACTAGCGTAAAAGCATTCAATAGGGTTCAACATTTCCAAGTGAAATTTTTTGGGGACACCAAATACTAAATATGAAATAGTATTGGATATCATAGTCACAGTGTGAATAGATATTGATTAGTACATGTGCAAAATGTGAATATGAGATGTTCAAAATTTGTATAGTACCATGCTAGAGTAAATTATGGTCTGTACGGAATAGATAGTGAAATAAATGGAGTTACGAGGCTCGAAATATGAGTGAAACTGTGCAAATTGTGTTAGTTGTAAAAGTAGTAACTGCAAATAGTAACTATAGTATAAAAATTGGAATTACTATATATAGTAATAGTGAAAAGTGAATAGTATTTCATTTGTAACAAAGTCAATTGATATTTAAAGCTCTGATCTGTGAGGATTCCATGTGTTAGAGAATAAACCTTGACTATATTTGAGAGGTTAGCAATGGTCGTGACTTTGCAAACAACCAATGAGTTGGTAAGTGTGATTATTTTTGTACCTGGCTGGAAGCGGTCAGGGTGCTTCTGTCTCTGGGGACACTGGCACCCAAATGCATGTGCTAGTACCTGTTTCTGGGCACCAATTACCTACTTCTGGACACTGGCATCCCAGAGCAAGGATTGGGAATTGTATTCTAAATTGTTGATATTCTAATTAGTTTGATGTTATTAAAAATGACTTTTGCAATATATATATGTTAGGAAATTAATGTTTACAATGTAATTACTACAGTGAAATTGTAAATAAACTCACTATTAGTTATCTGAGTGGTTAGTCGTATATATTGTTGAAGCAACAATATATCATGAATAAAATTGTAGGCTTGGTTAGTTTGTTATACAGGTTATTTGTTAGTGTAGTTTACTGTCTTATAGGAAATGGTTTTTCTATTTGTATGGTTATATATTAACCATCCTTCCATTGTAAAATTATAATAGCAGCAAGTTAATAGAAGAATTTGTGTTAACTCTGTGTATGAGAGCGAATGGTGAGATATGGAGATTTAATTTGCATAGGGGCAACATTATATTATGTTGCCTCGATAGATGGCGGTATAAGTTTTGTAGAGAAGACTTTCTGTATTCTATAGCTTTGTAATTAGGCGTTAGAAGCTTCAGAGTAAGAAAATTTCATCGAGACATTTGAGTTGCAGGTTTGCAGACATATTGGAATAGAGAAGCGCCATTTTGTGAGGTTGGAGGAGCATCATCTATTGTTTTGGCAGACTAAGGAGATAATCATTGATCTGCTAAAAATCTTGAGAAATGAACTGGATGCCAAAGTATTGAAGTAGAAGATAAAATTCAATAAAAATCTTGGGATTTGTTGTATTGACTAGTGATCATTACACATTAGACCAAACTTACTCTTATTCTATTGGAGTGCCTCTTCACCATGATTTTTATCCTGGCATCTGTCACTATCCCATTTACAGTCACCTTGAAAGCCAATCACAACCTGTGGTGTATTAAATCCTCATGCGAAGCATCCAGTGAGTTGTGAAGGCGTCTATCAAATCTGCAGAAGAGCAAGAGTGGGGATTTTGGATGTAATGAATGAGTGCATTCTGCATAATTTGACTCAACTTGGAGATTCAAGTGAAAAATAATTCAGTCAGATTCTGTGCGATCAAACTGCGAGTTTGAGACTTCGTTGTCATCTCAAAATCAGTGAGTGGTATATGTTGGAATCTACAAATGTTCACTTGGCAGTCGGTTGATATTTACAAATAGATCCCTCTATCACCTTCATTCGGTCATCCACCGTCGGAAGACTTCATAAATCGCGCATGCAGTCGCCCTTCCGAAGTCCCACCAGCCAAAAAGAAGTTATATCCATCAAATACTTGCCAGTATTATCAAAGATTATATGCACCAGTTTTTCTCCAATTTTAACACGTGTCTCCACATGCAAGTGAGCAGCAGAGTGGACGGTTCTATAGGAATTCATGCACGGAAGACATCTTTTGGTCAAATAGCTTCCATGCTATTTCATTCGTTCATATTTGATACGAGGCTATTACACATATTCGTGGTGGATACTTATAGTTGTCACTAAACTAGAAGGTACGTGTCACAGCCTCCATTAATTAAAATTTCAAATCTCATAATGAGTCAATGATTATTGTTGTAGATCAAAGTTTTTGAGTTAAAGTCGATTTGCATTAGTTTTAGAACTCTAAAATCTAGTGAGTCGTAGGAATCGAAAATTAAGAGTTATCATTGAGTAACAAGTGTGTGTTGTTGGTCTAAATTGTTTTCTCTATTCTTCTCAAAAATCAAGTGTCAAAAATAAATTCCTTTTGATAAGATATGACTATAGTCCATAGTCATTATTAGTATAAAGTTGTCAAAAGATTTGCGTCATCTTATGTCAAAAGTTTTATCATGAGAGTTTTTATTGAAGTCTGTGACTTGGTCATTTTGTAGTCGTCAGTAAAAATAAAATTGCCTTACGGACGCATTTTCGATGTTACCCGACATCAAAAAAATAATGTGCTTCACATTGTAGGGGGGAGATAAAATAAACTCAATGTGAAAAGTATTCAACATCCAAGTCAAATTCAGCTGAGCTAACAGCATGTTACTGGAGGACGAAGGCATCAGAGGCTGGAGGACAACCAACAACCTCTCGTTAGTTGCTAACGACGGGGCCGCTTCACTAATTTGGTGGCACGTGTGTGATTTTTATTTAGAGTGGTGTGCCTTATTTTAGCATGCAGTGTGTTTGATTTTAGCATTTCAGTTTGGTATGGATTCAGTGTGGTGTGAAAAAAAAGAACAAATGTGGTATGTTCATGTTCACTTGTGTATGTGAGTATTCCTACATAATTCCCCAATGTAATAACATAGTGAAGAACAGATAGCACAGTAAACTGCAGCATCATGACTCTTGAAGAGGTTGAATAGTCAGATGTGTTCTTGTTCATACCTAGGTTTGTGGTTAGCCTCTGGACAACCATTGAAGGCTATTCAAATGTGTTCATGCTTAGTTCCCACACTGCTAGGTCAGATGTGTTCCCTATAGTGATTGGTTGATAAGCAAGTGATTCCTGAGCTTGCCCCCATCATCGTTGGTCAGATTTGTTCCCAACATCGCATGGTTGATAAGAAGTTAATGTGTTCCTTGTTCTACCTTCATTTCGAGTGTTGTACCAAGATCATGATCAAACACGGGCGACAAGTTGTAGAGGAAGTGTGAAAGTTCTTTTACTACCATGTAAACATTAAGGGGGCGAATGTTAGGAAATTAATGTTTATAATGTAATTACTATAGTGAAGTTGTAAATAAACAACTCACTATTAGTTGTCTAAGTGGTTAGTCGTATATATTGTTGAAGCAACAATATATCACGAATAAAATTATAGGCTTGGTTAGTTTGTTATACAGGTTATTTGTTAATGTAGTTTCCTTTCTTATAGGAAACAGTTTTTCTATTTGTATGGTTATATGTTAGCCATCCTTCCATTGTAAAATAATAAGAGCAACAAGTTAATAGAAGAATTTGTGTTAACTCTATGCAAACTTAAGAGTTTAGTGTACTAATGTAATAATTTTATTGCTTTTTATGTTATGCCGAGGGATATACACTCGAGAGATTTTCGAGTAGGTTGTGATTTGAGTACATTGCTCACTTTGTGGTTGTTAGATGTTTAAATCTACAGTTTTTAAACTAGGAAGAAGTTTACGATCAGCAAGTACCTTAATTCCTTTCTCGTTGATATGACCCAGTCGTTGATGCCATAAGCGAGTGGATTCACCTGCATCCTCTGATGCGACTCCTACTTGATCAATTTTTGTCCTTCCTTCAAGTTTATGCAGGTTCCCGACTTTGTTAGCTTTCATGACTATCAAGATACCTTTTGATATCTTCATAACTCCACCTTGAATTGAACCCTTATGTCCACTAGAATCCAGAACTCCCAAAGATATCAGATTCTTTCTCAAGTCAGGCACATGTCTCACATCTGTCAATGTTCTAACAATCCCATCATACATTTTAATTCTGATACTCCCTATCCCAACAGTTTTACATGTAACATCATTACCCATGTAAACTACCCCGTCATCAATAGATTGATACGTAGAATACCAATTCCTATGCAGACACATGTGATGGGATGCCCCAAAATCAATTAACTAGTCATAATGGTACTGTGAGACAATAGACGTAGATAATACCTCATCAACCATACCTGAGTCCTTCTCGGCTATGTTAGCCTCCTTTGTAGAGTCCTCCTCCTTAGATGCTTCTTTATGTTTCTAGCAATCTTTCTTGAGGTGTCCTGATTTGTTACAGAACCAACACTTCAACTTGCTCTTTTTGCCCTTCGACTTGGATTTAGCTGGGCCCTTCGAATGCTGTCCCCTCTCAGTAGTTCTGCCTCTGGCCATCATAACTTTTGTTGTCAAAGTTTCCAGAGAAGATCTCTTTCGAGTTTCCTCAGATATCATAGCTCCAACAACAACATCAAAGCTAATGACCTCTTTAGAACTAAAACTAATAGAGGTTACGAAATGATCCCAAGATTCAGGCAGAGAACTTAATAATGTTACCGTCTTATCTTCATTCAAAAAAATTTCACCCGTGCTATCCAATTTACAAATAAGAGTATTAAAAGTATTTAAATGTTCTGAAATTGTCATACCTTCCTTCATACGCAAGGTATACAGCTGACGCTTCAGGAGGATTCTATTCGTCAAGGATTTAGTCATATACAAGCTTTCCAGTTTTGTCTAGAGTCCTGCTGCTGTTGTTTCAAACAAGATGTTGAATAATACATCGTCAGCCAAGCATAGGTGAATAGCATTGAGAGCACGAGTTTCCATCTCATCCCAGTCATCATCATCCATACTCGCGGTTTTCTTTGCCTTTCCTGCAAGCGCCTTCACAACTCCCTGCACACACAGTATATCCCACATCTTGACCTTCCATAACTCGAAGTTATTGCTACTGTCAAATTTCTCGATCTCGAATTTAGCACTTTGTCTTTGCCATCACGCTTCAACGCAGTGAATGAATTCACCCTTCAAACTCGCCCCTCGTGGCCACCCTCCAACCTTGCTCTGATACCACTTGTTGGAAACTTATATAGCCACGAAAAGATTAAGCACAAGAAAATATAAAGCGAGTAAACGAAATTAAATAGCCAAAAAAAAGACACAAACCATAAACACAGATTTATGTGGTAAAACCCTCAAGAGGGAAACATCCACGGAGCAACGATATCGATTCTCTTATTGTTCAAATCTGGAAATTACAATTAGCACAGCTCTTCCTCTTACAACTCTATTTTTTGTATAACCTCAATGGGCATACACGGATTTATAGCATTCACACAAAACTAAATTCATTAATGCGTTCCTATCCATATTCTAACTAAAGCTGTCTTGTTACAACAGCAAGCTGAATAATAGGATCTTGATCCACTAGAAAAGGAATGGTTGTCATCTAATCTCAACACACTTCATAAGAGAAAATCTAATATACACGTCCTAAAAACAGGTGTGAATAAGTCTATCCCATATTAAAAAATGTGGATGCAAAAACATGATGAGCTAAAGGAATCCATCTCTTTAACTTCTTTTTCGTCTTCGTATTTATTGCAATCTAATAATGCCCTAACATAATCCATTCATTCTTGATAAATACAAATATGATGCCTCCTGTTAATGCTTCAGTTGAGATGATGAAACATAAACAATCAGGCAACTTAATGTTAAATTATGTTTTTAATCATTGCAATCCATCCCTCAATCCTTTGCTTTTTTTAATCTACATTCATTTGGCTGTTAAAAACAAAAATTCTTGAATTGGAAAGAGAATGAGATTTTCACATAGCAGACCACTTTCTTGAAAAGCGACTATCAGATTGTTTGAGAAGGATGAAACCTGCACAGCAGCAAGAGAGGCAAGGAAAAAGGGCCATAATAAACCAGGACATGGAGCACGACAAAACCGCCCAGAGAGGCATGAGCTTGACAATCTGTCAAAGAGCAAGGATGAGTTGCAACGGTAGCAACACTGTGTTAAAAATTGCCTTCGCTGAAGACATATTTTGTATACCCATGAACCACTACAACAATAACATTTTCATCTTCATCTTTTGCCACACCTGCACTTGTTTAATACATTCATCTGCCAGTTATATCTTTCTAATGGAGATTTTAATAAACTCTTTGGCTTTTTCTTCTGTTTTTCTCAGCATCTTCATTGCTTTGTTTTCCGCTGCATTTTTTCCATTAATTTCCCTTTTCTCAAGAATGCTACACATCTTTTCTTGCATCTTAGTCTTCCATTTTCTCAAACCGAGAATCTGTTCCATTCCTTTTCCTTAATGTACTAAAATTCCAATCCCCAATTTTCATTTCCAAGTGATATTTTTGTCTCCTTGAAGCATCTAATTCAATAATTTCTACCTAAGCCTCGTTATAAGGATGGGTTAGATAAACATGTCAATTGATTCCTTCCATGGCATGAATGTCTGTTTCAACTAATTGAAACGACCAATGTGAAAACTCCAGAACAGAGAGTGAGGATGCCCAATATATTGGAAAGTTAAGATTCCTTTGTTGAAGAGATGAATACCTGGGTCTGGCCAAGGGGACCAATCTGATCTAATGCCGCACCTTTTTTGTAATTAGCCGTATATCTATATTGAGAATCTAAGATGTATGAGTAACAAAGATTTTTTTTAATCAGCTACCCATCAAAACCCAGGAAAAACTATCTAGCCATCAATTTTCTGATTTTATGGTGTTTGAAAATATGTTTACAATTAATTATTACTAATTGGTATGCAACAATGCCGTCAACAGCAATTATTTTTTTCTATCAGATATGCATAGAAAACATCCCAAAACTTTTAAAATTCAACTAAATTTTCAAATAAAACATAGCAAGGAGAGAACAATGATATAATAAAGCTACGACTTCATCAAAGCTTTTACTGTTAATATAATACAAAATAAACAAACTAAGATTCCATACCTATTTAGATACTTGGACGAAAATCTTCGATTCCAATATCTTCCAGCTATTTCTTTCAAGAGGCTTATTTTCTAATGACTGGGCAGATCACTGTGGATTATTGGGAATTCCTGCAGCGAGTGGCTTTGTGGAATACTAGAAATTTATTGGGCATTCCAGCAGCTAGTGGATTCGTGTAAACCATTCTAGATTTCCAAACCATAAAACATTGAAGTTAAAGTTGGACTCACAATTACAAATCAGATAGATTCACGTTGAAAGTTCTACTTTTAAAATTTATTTAAGTATATTCTATCACTTTCAATATTTAATTTTGAAACAACAATCTGCTGGCACAAAGATATTCATATAGATACCTATATAGTTTTATAATAAAATTGAATTAAATACGAATATGGAAGATATCCAGTATCTCTCTGACGGTTTTAAATATTAATTGAATTAAATTGAGTATTAGTTATGGCACACTAAAGTCTATCTTGTCACGAGTCACCATCACTTTCAAACAATAAAACAACCACGCCGACGGCGGTCATGAACCGTCCCTGCAAATTCACAATCAAACAAATCTTTTGGGATTTGTAAATTGATTTGACTTAAGGGTATTTTTTTACTTTAACCCTTCCGGATTTATGCATTTTGAATTTTTTTTAACGTTACTGTGAGGGCCTTAGACGGGCTGTGACGGGCTCAATTTTGATCTCTGCATGATAATCCGTAGAAAACGTGTCCTTGTTTTGGCTTTTCCCATGTGAACAGCTGTAAAAGGGAGTTTGTTGAATGTAATTTCTCACCTACAATAGTAAATGTTATGAGGATCTTTTCCGACTATTGAGAAAATTGAATTCTCAATGTGACGAGTCAATTAAGAGTCAAATCAAGATGTGGTAAGATGTTGGGCGTGAATAAAAACATAATATGTAGGTACCTAATGGGCGGTTGGAGTAGAGCCACAAGCAATTCCTGGTTGATACAATAAATAAAATCGTTGCCCGTCATCAAACAATTAAGAAACCATGGATGTTACAGTGTCAATGGCGGTGAAGATTACATCCCTTTACCTGTATCTTCGTGATATTATCTTGGAATGATGCTTCCCTTCATCCTTCATAAATGTGTTAAGACTATCCAATTTTACTTTCACATGGTGAGCCTTGGTTTTCATTGCGGTTAACGTTACACATGTTCGCATTAGGAAAAGAAATAGAATCTTCCTGCCCATTCACAGAATTTTAGGAAAGTTTTAAATAAAGAAGAGCATTGGTTGTTGGTTTGTTTGTTTTGTTTTGTTTGATAAAGTAGATTTTATATTAAAATAAGTATTATGATATAAGTCTATTTTTTAAAAAGGACAACAGTATGGAAGCTAGTCCCAAAGACAACGATATAGAAGTACGTCCTAAAGTCAGCTATATACAAGTACGTCCTAAAGTTGTAAGATAAATTAGGCCGAAAAAGAACATATGAGTAAAACTACGAGATAACGCCTAACAAGTGCAATCTATTACATTAAAAATATAGACAAAAGCACAACAAAATTAAGCAGCTACCACAAAATTCTTTCCCTGTAGGTGGTGGATTTTGATCATGTGAGCCCGAACATGACAAATCTTTCCCTAAGTTAGGAAGATTCCATCCTGAGCCACTAGGGAGATCTTCTTCTTCAATTCCCTTTGTCTATGCTCATGGTGGAGAGATAACAATTGCATTCCAGGATAATTTATTTGGCCGCAATAGACTCCACCCATCGTGGAAGGTAGCAGAAGGAGGTCGAGGTGGGGGTAGAGAGCCCCATCACCGTATGAGTGGAGATGGCGGTGGAATACTACCCCACCTTGCAAGTGATTGTCGTGTAGTGGAGAGCAATGAGCAAGACTCTGGGCTAAAGGCTAGGAGCTAAGCTCTTGTGCCCAATACCTCTTTGTTGCTCGCTAATGCATGCACGGGGTGGGGAGCGGTAATTCGGGGATGGAGAAACACGAGAAACATTGCAATGAGGATCCCCCAATGGTGCAGAAAAGTTTGCAGATGTTCCACATCTAGGGCCAGTTTGTTGGCTTGAATTTAAATATTTGTAATAACACACTAGAGATGACCATGGATTTGTTATACACAAAAAATGTTACTTCACAATAGAATTTGTAAAAAGACAAGCATTTATTTCTTTCCATATCCAAAAGAGAATTTACCATTTGAAAGCATGCCAGATTTGTGTAAAATTTAATGGCATCTTGCGATTATCTCTCAACAAAACATGTTATTGAGAAAAACACTTCTGTTGAAAGGAGAGGAAGAATGAGTGAATCCATCTCTAGGCATTTTGAGCTTTGGGATAAAATTAAAAGAGGCACAGTAAAGATTCCAAATGGCCACAAAAGGGGCATTTCAAATTGACCACTCCTGATTGCACATGGAAGTTTCCAATTGAAAGTCTTTGGTATAAACTGCACAAGAGAAACTGAGCAATTTTAGGCTCTAAACAATCCAACCAAATAGATTGAAACCTCATACGCCAATTCGAGGTGGAAAATTGAATTTCCCGACGAGAGTTGAGTTTATCCACCATGTGAAGGTGAGGTAAGAGCCACCCATAGCCTTTTCTTTTCATGTAGTTCTAGAGAGGAGTATCCACATACCATTTCCAATGCTTTCACTAGGGTCGAGAAGAGATAACCAACACGTTGTGAAGCATGATCATGAGAATCATCAACATCAATATGATTTCATCAATGGCTTCTCTGTCGCTCTAGGACAGTTTGAACTTGGCTTTGAATACATGCCATGATATTTAAGATTATGAATGTTTGCAAAAAAGATCTTGGAGAGTGCATAACCCCACATGAAAAAACTGAGAGTAGGGATCCATGCTACCTAATCCAGACAAACGATCATGGCAATGAAATAGGGGAGACCACCATAAAGAGTGAAAGTTGAAAGAAATTCCCTCACATAAGCCATTTCCATACCAAAAAAGCCAGGGTTTGACTTGCTCCCAATATTTCCCAATGCTCTTGATAAAAAAAAGATCCCATAATTTTGAATGGGACCAAGGTAATTAGAATATTAACAAATCCTAATCCTTTTAACGTGTGGCACTCGTTATGAGCCCCTTAATTTTTCATGTTATAGAAGCACTTTCTAGGTTTTTTTCCCTTCAAGTGCTCAAACAATCCAATTGGCATACAGGGCATAACTTTGCTAATGGATGTCAATAAGCCCCATTCTTCTTGTTTCTTAGTAAAAATAACATAAATCCCATAAAACTTTGTGAAAGACTTTGTGATTAGGGCATATAAATTATTTAAGAAGAATTTTTAATTTTTATACGGACTTCATCGAAGGCACCTAGCAAGAAGAATGTATCACATGGGTGGATTCCAAGACTTTGGAGAAAATTTAAAATTTTCCAGAAAGTGAGAGTGGCTTAGTGATCCATTATTCCAAATATTTAGCAACACGATGCACCACATATTTCCCAAGCTAGGAGGGGGAATCTTGAACAAGAAATGGAATTCCTAGAAATTTAGAGATTTCACTATTCTCGAAACACTTCCAGTTGTGTTTTCCCAACCATGGAGGTGAAGGGAGAAACAAATGTCGATAACATTACATTTTATGTCATTGAATAGAAGAACCAGATGTAAGGAAAATCACATCCAAGCAATGCATATCATGAGCAACATTGCACTCTTCCTCAATTAGAGTGAGAAACGAGTCATCTGAAAAGTTACCATTAAGAATTTGGATGGTGTTGGTGTTGTTTTCATGTTAAATGTATAGTATACAAAATTGAAAATTTTGGCCATGACAACTGGGCCCACCCTTAGAAAACTTATCTCTCAATCACTATGAACCCTTCCTATGGACTTCCCATCAATTCATGTAACCCCTTCCAGGTCTAAGTCACCATCATCATGGTTGAAAGGAAAGTGATATCATGATTTTTAATTTTGTTTTGTGTGCAGGGGAATGAATCTAGTTGATTTCACAATGAGGGAAATCTCTAATGTAGAATAGTGCTCTCTACAGCACTAAATTGGCTAATTTTAACCATATTACAGCTTGAAGAGATCTTTTAGGAGTCAGAAATGAAGATTCGATCCATCTGGGAGCTTTATAGGAGAGAAATTAAGTTTTCTAAGGTAGTTTAGTGAAAAATTGTTGAACAAATTGTTGTCGGAAATCAAGAAATCAAGATCCGGTCATTTTGGCACAGTGAATGAAGGCTCCAATAATGAAAGCTAGCTTGTTTGGATGATTTTGGGAGTTCTAGGAGTTGGAAGTTCATCAAATACTCAATGGAAAGGTATTGGAATTCTCCACATTAGAAAAAATAAAAAATTTCCTAGTTCTTGAATATTTTTCTATTATATATCTCAAGTAATTATTGTCGCTCCTTGACATTAAAAGGGTGAATAGTCCAAAAATTCAAATTGTAGGTAGATGTGGATCCTGATAATGAATATGATGATCTCAAAAGGAAAATCTGACTCAAAATCATATAATGGTTTACCTCAAAACACCATTTCATGATCATGGGGCCGAAAAAGCACTTTCGGTGTCCTAAAATGCACTTGGAAGGGGACATCAACATTTCAAAACATCTTGGGCAGAATTTTTCACCCTTGGTGTCACCTTGGATTGTATCTAAGTTGAAAAGGGGAAAGGAGGACAAAAAAGTGTTCTTCCCTATCATTTTAAGAGTTTTTCGTCGCTTAAAAAATTACTTACTAAAGGAGCTAGGCAAAGCATATGGACGAGTTAGGTTTTCAGGTCCCCTTTCCATAATGGATTGACCCCTTGGAAGATTTTTGAGAATGTTATGTTCCCTTAGATTGTTTCCAAGCTGAAATTTCAATAAAGGGGAGACCAAAATCTACCCCCATATGTTGGTTCTTTCCTCACAACTTACAACTTACATCTTTTCTACCTAGAAATAACCTAAACTTACATGTGACTTAACTACATGCCCCCCTCCTCATGCTAAGACCCTCTATGGTTCATTTTCGATATAGTGGTTTCCCTTTGGGTTACATTAACAATAAAAGGGACATGTAGTACATAAAATTGTACTCCCCATCCAACTAATCGACCCATAGTAAGCTCCTGGTGACCATTTTTAGCTCCCTGTATTTCATTCTCATTGAACCAAATGTTACCACTTATCACCTTTTAGTGAAAAATGCACTTAGTTATACCTTGTTTCACCCTTTCATCTCTTACACTCATGAAATTCCATGCAAAACATCTCCCTACCATGGTTAAGTTGTTGGGTTAAGTGGCAATTTAAAATTTTACAAATGAAATGAATAACTCCTCCTCTCAAAGAACTTAATCATTTTTAAAACTCCAATATGTTTTATTTCCCTAAAAAACCCCCATTTTCACTAGACATGTTGCTGCATTTTTTCTAGAAATCCATACTCCCAGAACTAAAAAATTGTTCATATCTCCAAAATTGTGCACCTAATTTTCACCAAATTTTACCTTTGTACTCCTTCCAAAAATGCCTTCAAGATGATAGTAAGAGCATTGTCATTGATTATTTGTACAATTTACAACATATATTTGAAATCTTCAGCCCTTGAAGTTTCCTTTTCAATTATGTTGAGTTCTAGCAAACAAGAAACCTCAAAAACTAGAGTGGAATGTTATGAAGTAAAGCGAAAACTTTGAACACTAGTTTTATTTTAATCTGCCACCCAAAACACATCCATCTAAAAATACTAAGTGTGCAATTATTTATGTGTCTAAATATAGCAAGTTTCCAAAAATCGTAAACTTCATATCCTTGCTGCTCCAAAACAAGTAAAAACCTTTATAAACTT
Source organism: Taxus chinensis (assembly GCA_019776745.2). Taxonomy (NCBI): domain Eukaryota; kingdom Viridiplantae; phylum Streptophyta; class Pinopsida; order Cupressales; family Taxaceae; genus Taxus; species Taxus chinensis. Next base: position 54,063,471 of record CM034157.1, on the reverse strand, counting down.
AAAATTGAGAAAACTTACTAAAAATAGTCATCCTAGTCAAGACCTGTTAAAAATATGTTAGTGTAGGTTATTATTTATCCTTTTATTTATTTATTAGGATAATTCTTACACTTGTGTTATCCCTATACTTGTTGGGTTAGCTTACTTGGGTGTACTAGTTGTGTGGAGTTAGCATACTAGTTTTGTTTCACCAAATTATTGTTGATAAAACAGATAAGGTAAAAGGTCAAGGAGGAATACCTGTGATTATATTAGTCAAAGGTTGAGTGTGCAAGTTACTAATTTTATCCAAGCTGCTTGTAGAGAACTCTTTTTTTTCTGGGAAGGACTACCTATAGATATAAAACAAGACCACCAAATGATATTAAATAACAAGGGTCAGAGGACTGCCTAGGAAGGCTAGATCCGAGAAGCATGATGTTTCCTTGAATGGTTGTCAATCCTCTATTTTTATCAACTTAACGAAAGTAAATGCGAGAAATAAAGGTCCTATTGCTAACATTTTGATTTAGGTATCTCAAAATGTTACTAACAAACTAGATTAATGCAAGGTATTGAAATATAAACTAATCTAACAGTAGGCAAGGTATGTTTCTGGTTGGGACAGGTCACAAGGGTGTTAGGTAAGGTCACAGAGGTATTTGGTAAGGTCTTGGTGGAATTTAGGTGATGTTAGAGGTAGTTTGGTGAAGGTTAGCAAAAAACACAGTGACTGACATCAGTTTGGTGGCTGATGCCGGTAAAGAGGGAAGATCGACGACGGTTAAGGTGACTGGAGTCGGTAGGGGCAATTTGGTGGTAAATTATTAAACAAAAGCTTTTAGACTTTTTTGATTGTACAGAGAGTAAGGGTAGTATGGGTTGGGTTGTAATATGACTGAAAAAGACTTAGGGATAATAAGAATGAGGTTTAGAATTATGTAAGGTCTTGGGATGGTTGAATAGTGGGTTAGTTGGAGGAAGGTGATGTATAGGCAACGGATGAAATAAACCACTGAAAGAAACCATAGATCTACAAAGGGAATAAGAAAAATGATTAGGATCACAATACTTACTTGATGTCTTGTGGATCTTGGGAGTTGGGATGGTTGATGGTTGTTTAAAGAAGAAATGCTTTAGTCTAGTGCCACAAAAATACAACCTCTATTCTCCCATGAGTTTTCCAACGCTTTGGAAAGATGAACCAGATGTTTTTCTTGCACTATGGTTGTGCGTGTTCATCGTCTAGATGCAGGAGGGCTTAAGGATTCGTGCTTGAATGCAATCAGGATCCAATCACTAATTGACCAACCTAGGTAAAGAGTTGTGAAAGTGTATATAAGGTAACCGATGATGGTTAAGGTGACCGGCGTCTGTTGAGGGATAATCAGTGTCAGTTAGGGTGGGAAAGTCTAGCTTTACCAAAAATAGGAAAATATTTACTATTTTGGCGTGATTCTGATTGAGTCCGCTTAGGGAAGTGGAGTTCATGTGAGAGAAGTTAGGAAAGTCATAGAAGAAGTACAATTAGGTTTTAGGAAAAAGTCTCTGTTAGTCAGGTCAAGTGGTGACTCAACGTTGAGAGTGATGACTCAGTGCTAAGAGTGATGATTTGGTGACTATGAGTTAAATTCCCTTGGAATAGGTCCAAGGTGAGGTGTCTAGATGATGTGTAAATTAACTTAATTAAAGTAATTAAATTAATTAATAATGTGATGATGAACATTAATTCAATTATAAGTAATTAAATTAATATGAATGCGGGGTAAAGGGGTCATGGTTAGGTGAACACGTTACGTTAATTGATTGAAAGGGGACCAAGGGGAGTGTGACCCAAATTTGGTGTCTACAAGTTGTGTTAAGTTAGCTTCTCAGTTATTTGGAGTAAGATTACTAGTATTTTGGAGTTAACTTAACTACCAGTATCAGTTAGTGGGAGTTCTTCACCACTGATTTAGGTAGTAGTTGCACTTCCCTCCTCCTATATGTACATCTTTCTTATTGAGTAATTCAAGTCATTGTATTGTAATGTATTGAGAATTATGGATTATGATCGATTCCCATATATGTTATTTTAGCTCTTCTGTTTTACAAATCTAATGTGGTGTGCTATTATCATAACTTTTGATCCATAGCTCTGATACCATGACTAGTTCTTTTGATCCATATATGGTATTTTATCCTCTGGACATTTAGGTTTTGGGCACAAGATTTTATCCTTTTTTTGTAAGCCTGTATCATGTGGATGCACTCTTTTACCCTTTGGAAATTTGGGTGTCACATGTACCTTTTAAAAAAGCATCAACATTAAAATATTATTTTAATAACAAAACCTTCTAGAGCTCATAACTTTTGATCCGTAGCTCGGATTAAGGTGATTTTTTTTTTGAAATTGTGTATTTTTTTTTAGATCTACACATTGGTGAAATTTTAATACACATAATTTAAAAGTAAAAAGTAATTTGAATTATTGTAATATTAACATGCACTCAATTATAAAGTGTCAAATTTGGGAGGGTGTTGTAATCACTTGTGGACGCAATTTCGGTTGATCCCGATGTCCTAAAATTTTGGGTCTTGCATTATTGTATCTATGGGTGTATACATTTATATCTCTGATAAGAACCTTGCATATAATAAATCAATAAATTGCAGAAGATAATAAAACACAAGAGATATGGGGGGCCAAGATGCTCTAATATCAATATATGCAGAATAATACCCTTAAGGTAGGGCAACACCATACAATGCTCCTTAAGGAAGGAGTAACTCCACAATCTCCCAAGATGGAAATCCACTTCGAGGGGGACACCTCTAATATACCTCTACCAAGTAGAAGACTCAACTCATTCATTCATTACCCCCTCATAATGATACTCGCATCCTTTAAATAAGATGGGTAACACCTAATCCCAATGTAGGCCGACCCATTACCCAATATAATTAATTCCTATGTGAGACCATATAACTAACTAAGGGGATGTGTGCCACATGTCGGCATCTCCATCAACCCATATACATTATATTATCATATCACATGTGAACCCATACATATAACTAAGGGGATGTGTGCCACATGTCGGCATCTCCATCAACCCATATATATTATATTATCATATCCCAAGGTACATAGCATTGCCTCCCTTTTTGACATGTTTCATCCCTGAAACATAAGAAGAAGCTATATAATGAGTGTGCTTTAAATTATTGCACACTTGTCGCCATGCTCGATCATCTAACCTCCCATATGAAATCCTAGTGGGTGATGTTACTCCAAACATGATTCCATATTCCATTGTGCTCATCTGATTCCATCTTGGTCCATAAGTGTTCCTCCTTGGCATCCATGGATATCCATAATTATTATTCATGTGATTCTATGACATATAATTATTGTTCCATTGATTCCATGTATAGCCAAAATTATTACTCCTCCAATTCCCTATATATCCATATAGATTGTTGCCCTTGTGTGTCCTAGCATGTCTCCATGATTTTTTCCTCTCATGATGGTGTGGGTGTCTATATGGTGCAACCTTAGTATGCTCAACCTTATCAATCTTTTCCTCCACTTTCTTTTTCTCTTCCAACTTGTTTGCTATTTCTTTTTTCTCTTGAGTAGAGAAAATATCTTTTACTTTTTCATCATGTTCTTCATCCTCTCCTTCTGATTCATCCTTATTCCCTTCTTCACCATCTTCAAATTCATCTTCATGATCTAATTTTACATTACTTTTTTCCTTGCTAAGTGTGATATCTTGCAATGTAATTTTCTTTCTCTTGTACCATAATTTCATGAATTTATTTTGCACATTAATATTAATTGTTCCCAATGTCTCTAACCAAGGATATCTGAGAACAATATCCATACCCTCCATATCTAAAACATAAATATCTGAATGTAAAACATATTTATCCTTAGAAAGCTTTAAATCTTCAAAAACTTGAATATGCTTACCATCCATTTGAGATTCCTTGATATGCTTTGTTTGCACATGTAGATTTTGAGCTACATCCATTTGATGAAGTTATATTTGCTGCTAGGGTTTATGGAAAAAATTACCTTTTTTCTTTGAATGCACCCTTCAAATTGAAATATTGAAGCTTCCTTCCTTGGAGATGCATTATCCTGTGTAGTAGCTTCATCATCAACATTTTCTTCTTTTGCACCATCAACATTTTTTTCTTCTTCTTCTTCTTCTTCTTTTGATGTTATTGTTGCTTCTTCTTCTTCTTCTTCTTCTTCTTCTTCTTTAACAAAATTGTGTTTCTTTGAGATTTGTTTCCCATCTAGCTAAGAAAATATTCCATTTCCTCCCAATCCTAATCCAATAGATCTATATCCAAATAAGAATACTCAATGTCACGCTTTACCAAGCATGAGTGATAAGAAATAGTTGTGTATCTTTACTAAACGAATTCTTTAAGAACTATATGTTTATGTTTAAATTGTTACTAGATCCAGCCATTGTTTTTGCATCTAACTTCCCCATTTCCATAAAAATTCCGGTATATCCATGGGTGTAAAATTAGGTGTTCTCACAACAATAACCTTTCTTTGTCCATTATTCTTACTTCACTGATTTCGCTGCAATCATTCAACCTCAAATATGAAACCAAAACAAGTACCTTGCCAAAATTTTGAGAGATGTTCTTGAATGATCGTAAGAAATTCAGGAAACCTCAAATTTGGCCTAGGGAGTAAAATAGTGACAAAAAATAAAACTGGGAGATAACTCTGTCAAAATAGGGGCATCCAAAAATTCGAAAATGTCGATGGTATCACCTTTTAATATATTACCATAACTCAAAAAAATTTATTTCCTAATTCGTCATTAGAAGATATAGATGAAACTGTCAGAATTAGGGTCTTCAACCCTAATTTCTATACACAACTTTTGCATTGTAATAGCTCCAAAAAATCTGAAATTTGGAGGGAATTTCTTTACTTGAATATGTATCTCTCCCTAAAAAATCTATCTAAGAGATTTTGTCGATCTAAATATAGTACAAATCACCAACATTATGGTTTCATCCCAGAAATTACCTAGATCACTGCTCTGATACCACTTGATAAGAACCTTGCATATAATAAATCAATAAATTGCAGAAGATAACACAACACAAGAGATATGGGGGGCCAAGATGCCCTAATATCAATATATGCAGAATAATACCCTTAAGGTAGGGCAACACCATACAATGCTCCTTAAGGAAGGAGTAACTCCACAATCTCCCAAGATGGGAATCCACTTCGAGGGGGACACCTCCAATATACCTCTACCAAGTAGAAGACTCAACTCATACATCCATCACATGCTCATAATGATACTCACATCCTTTAAATAGGATGGGTAACACCTAATCCCAATGTAGGCCGACCCATTACCCAATATAATTAATTCCTATGTGAGCCCATATAACTAACTAAGGGGATGTGTGCCACATGTCAACATCTCCATCAACCCATATATATTATATTATCATATCCCAAGGTACATAGCAATCTCTCTTATTTGTTGAGATATTTTGGATTTGTATTTTTGATACTTTTTTGGCATGTTGATAGTCTCTCTTGTGGGGGAGCTATTCTGGTGAAGCCCAATGTTAGTTTGTCAGTGTTTGATTAGTTGATTTTGACAACTCATACAGATCTATGGTATCACTCTACCCATTCAGCAGTATGGGATGGTGTGGTGTTGATACTGATTCTTTGGCTTTTGTGTCCTAGCCTTGTTACGTGTTGATATTGTTTCTTCAAGTTTCGTGTCCTTGCCTTATTACCTTGGCTTTTCTTGGATTGTGGCACTCCTATTTATTTGGATCTCGTGTCCTTGCCTTTTTTCTTTGGTTGTTCTTGGATCATGACACACCTATTTGTAGTAGTTGATCTTGCTTCTTTGGATTTTGTGTCCTTGCCTTATTACCTTAGAATTTCTTGGATCATGGTACTCCTCCTATTTATTTGGATCTCGTGCCCTTACCTTATTGCCTTGGTTATTATTATTGGATCATGACACACCTATTTGTAACATTTGATCTTGCTTCTTTGTATTTTGTGTCATTGCCTTATTACCTTGACTTTTCTTGGATCATGACACTCCTATTTATTTAGATCTTGTGTCCTTACCTTGTTGCCTTGGTTTTTCTTAGATCATGGCACACCTATTTGTAGCAATTTATCAAATTATGTTTGGTGTTTGTTTTGTACTTTTGACATCACTCCATTGACAGTCTCCTTGCATGGAGCTATTTTGGTGAAGCCCAATGTTAGTTGTTTTTTAGTTCTATGATCGAGCAATGGATTCAAACCATAGTGCACACCAAACTTCTTCAGTATTGTATGATTTTTGGGAGCCGAGATTCTTAGGATATCTTACAGTGAGATTTTTCTCTCTCTACTTTGTTATTTCTAGTTTTGGGTACCTTACAGTGTCCAATTTCCCCAGTTATTATACGTGGGTACCTCATCAGGAGTTGTTGCCGGGACTCACCTTCTTTTTCACCCATCTAAGATATGCTTACTGGAGGGTGTTAGTGTAAGTTATTATTTATACTTTTATTTATTTATTAGGATAATTCTTACACTTGTGTTAGCCCTATACTTGTTGGGTTAGCTTGCTTAGGTGTACTAGTTATGTGGAGTTAGCTTACTTGTTGTGTTGAGTTAGCTTCTCAGTTATGTGTAGTTAGCTTACTAGTCTTTTGGAGTTAACTACTAGTATCAATTAGTGGGAGTTCTTCATCACTAATTTAGGTAGTAGTTGCACTTCCCTTCTCCTATATCTACATCTTTCTTATTGAGTAATTCAAGTCACTGTATTGTAATGTATTGAGAATTCTAGATTATGATAGATTTCCATATGTGGCATTTTAGCTCTTCTGTTTTTCAAATCGTGGTGTGCTATTATCATCTGAGATCACAACTTGGAACAATTTTCTTATCATTCATTTCAAAATAAAATGTATTTTAATTGGGATCAAATCAATTGTATCAAATCTCATTCCACCTATCTCATTTATCTTTTGCACAAATGCAAGGCTAGGAAATTATCTCATGGTTCAAAAAAGAAAGAAAGCCCTTGCAGGTCTCAAGGTGAATTCCAAGACCGTGTTTCAATTCATCCTAGCAGTCAAATAAAGGTGGTCATCATGTTCAAGTTATTCATACCTGTTGGTCGTCAAATAGGACTTTACGAAGAGCAACAGTCAGGGGATAAGAAGTCCCTCCTCTTTAATGGGAGAGGTTCCCTTATTCAGAAACGAACCTATTTACAAATATACAAAACATGATTTTCTGGTTGAACTTGGATATTACGAAAGTGTTTTCTATAAAGATCATCAATTACAAAAGGACTGAGGAATCAGAAAATGGGAATGAGCAGAAAGGCAACATGCAGAATTATAGATAACAGGGTAATTCTTTATGTATGCGAAGTTACAGTGAATTGAAACAAGATCATTTGTATCATATAAATAAGATGGAATTTAGAGACACAAAGTTCTGTAAATAACATCTGCCAGAACACAAAGTTTCTTAACATAACACAGACAAATGATCTTCACAAAAATTAAATGAAAGCTTGGGGATAAAAGAGATCAGATAGACAAAGAATGGAAAGCCCTTCTGTATTGATTTCTTTATGATCTATTTACACTTTCAGAAAATAAACCAAGTTCTTCCTCCCCTCAAAATGGCGTGGAGAGGCCATTATATAGCTTACAAATCAGTTATTCTTTGTAACTACTTCTTTTAACTAAAGATTAGTTAAGCACTGCCAACCGCAATACCTCAACTAATTACAATGAATCCGAGAAAAAGAATTAGAAAAGAAGAGAAGAATAAGGAGAAGAAGACAGGTGGTTATGAATGGGAGGGACCCACTGACTTCAAAATTCGCTGCCTGAATCTCTTCAATGCCTCGGTTATGTCTCTGCCACGAGGGACTGACGTGCTGGTTGTAGACTGAGCCCAAAATCCGGGGCACTTCTCCATTTCCTTATCAGACTCGACATGAGTATGGTAGAATCATCTGCGCCGTTGGTGTAGGGTTTGCATTAGCCATCCTCAACCAAATAGTCGCCAAAGTCAAGATGATGAGCTTCACTGTCCCTGACATTTGATCTTCAAATTGATAGTAATTCGGAGGGTAGAGCCGCACACTAAACTCGGGAAGGAATTACAACGTGAAAAATGCATAGGGGGTTCACTCATAATATAGCCGTTTAGGAGAGAGAAAGATAATGAATGCGCATTTACCAATTTGAATAAGCAAGAGATTCGGGTAGAGCGGGAAAAATAAGCACGAATGGCACTTGGTTCATTTGGGACATGTGAGACGCGAATGCGCGAAACACGTGGTTTGGGCGAAGCGGGGAAAAGACACACAAATGCCTTTTGGGACATGCGGAATGAAAGTGCGCGAAGTACACGACTCGGGTGATTCGGCCGAAAATGGAACAACTTGCCCATTTGAAATTGGGACATGTCGGACAAGTGAGATGCGAATGCGCGAAACATGCGGCTCGAGCGATTCGGGCGAAGCGGGGAAAAGACGCACAAATGCCTTTTGGAACGTGCAGGACAAAAGTGCGCGAAACACGTGACTCGGCCGGATCGGGCGAAAATGGAACAACTTGTCAAATTGAACTTGGGACATTTGGGACGTGAAAGCGCGAAGTACGCGGTTCGGGTGATTCGGCCGAAAATGGAACAACTTGCCCGATTGGACTTGGGACATTTGGGATGTGAAAGTGCGATGGGCTCGAAAAAGACAAACTTCAGGGAAACCGGCCGATCGGGGAATAGAGCGCCCGTTTGAACTTGGGACACGCGGGACAAAAATGTTCGACAGGCCCGAAAAACACACAAAATGACCCAAAAAATGTAGATTTTTCCCAAATTCTCGACTTTTAACAGGGATTACAACAGAGAAGACACCCAAACTCAAATTTTTAAAATTTTCACTTCCTTAAGAGCAGGGGAATTTTGAGTGGACAACAGCTGGCTCCTTCTGGGGATGACTTGGCATATATTCAAGGAATGGGACAAGGTAAGAACTTAGAAAAACTCAGGGAAGTAGACCAGTACCTTATCCATTGGGCCATGGAGTCAAAAAGCAAACCAATACAGAGGACAACACACCAAAAATGAAAAGGAAAGAAAAACAAAAACGCTGTACAGAATATACAAAGGACCCCCTAATCACCTATGACTTGAACAACTTAAGGTACTGCCCACTATACGGAAGTGGGAGAGGAGAACCATCCATGTAATCAAGATAAAATGAATTCTTACCAGTAAAATGTCTGATCTTGAAAGGTCCGAGCCAAAGGGAATCGAACTTGCCATGGCTGCCACGAGGTTCATGCCTTTTATCCCATAACAACACAGTGTCTCCAACTTGGAAATCTCTGAACCTGGCTTTCTTATCAAACAGGACCTTTAGCTTCTGCTGTTGAACAGATATCCTATCGGTAACCTCCAATCTATCCTCATTCAGTTTGTGAAGGTACATAATTCTCTTATCCAAAGCATCACTGAAACTAGTATCTTCAATGGCCTTCATTAGATGCAAGGCTGGCAACTCCACTGTTACTGGCAATTAAGCTTCTACTCCATATACCACTTGAAAAGGAGACATTCCAATAGCTCTCTTTGGTGTAATTCTGTCTGCCTAAAAGAGCATCATAGAGCTTCTTGTGCCAGTTTCGTTGAGACTCATTAACTAATTTCCTTATAATAGTCACCAAATTTTTATTAGTAGATTATGCTTGCCCATTTCCCTGAGGATAGTAATCTGAGGAGTGAGCCAAAGAAATGCCATACCCATAGCAAAAATCCATTATCTCAGTTGAAGAGAAATTCGAAGCATTATCTGTCACAATCTTGTTAGGTACACCATACCTTACCAAGATGTTCTCTTTGATGAAGCTGCACACCACTTCAAAAGTAGTACTCTTAACTGGAATAGCTTCTACCCATTTGGTGAAATAATCCGTGGCAGTTAATACATGAGTATGACCAGCACTAGAAGCAGGATTAAGTGTTCCAATGAAGTCCAAACCCCACTGTTAAAAAGGTTCTTCAATTACGACTGGCTTAAGAGGCAAAGAGGCCAATTTGGGTCTTCCCACGAAGGTCTGAAAAGCCTCACATTTATCAACCCACTTGGATGCATCTCTGAACAAGGAAGGCTAGTAATATCCTCCATGAAGTATCTTATGAGCAGTGACCGTTGATGAATAGTGTCCTCCACATGCCTGATCATGAAAAGCTAAGAGCAACTTTTTCTGCTGTTCCTTGTCCACATATTTCAAAAATCTTCCATCTAACCCATGTTTAAACAAGGCATTTTCCCATAACACATACTGCACTGACCTAAGTTTAACAGTCCTCTTTTCTTTGGCAGTTAAATGAGAGGGGCATTCTCCATAGGTGAGAAAATGAGCAATATCAACATACCATTCATCAACTGAGCTAAAAAATAGAATGGTAGGAAGGCCAAATTTGTTCTCCAGTAATTCATGCTTAGCTTCTTCAGCAATGAGCTCACAAAGACCTTTTCCACGAACCAGCTTGGTTGGTTTGATGTCAATGTCATATTCTTGGACCTTAGCAACCCAGTTCCCTCTCTTGGATCAAAATTCTTGTTGTGTGAGAATTGACTTAACAATTGTATCTAGAACCAACACCATGGAATGAGAGTTGAGGATGTAAAAACAAAACTGCTTAACAGCTTTGACCACTACAAAAGCATGTTTTTACATCATGGTGTATTTTAACTCATGATCTTTCAGAATATAGCTCATGAACGCAATTGGGAGTTCATGCTCATTAGAGTCTTCTTGAGTCAAAACAACAACCAAGGTATTATCTGTGGCATAGCAATAGATAATAAAATCTTTGTTGAAATCAGGACATGCTAAAACAGGAGTTTTAGCGATAGCTCTTTTAATACCCTCAAAGGATTCCTTTCCTTTAGAAGACCAACCAAACGTTTGTTTGCCTTTCATCATTTGGGAAATACTCAAAGTTAACTCTGTAAAATCAGGGATGAACCTTCTTAAGAAATTGATCTTACCAAAGAAAGAGTGCACACCCTTTTTGCTGGTTGGGAGAGGAATTTGCTAGATAGCTTGTACTCGTTCAGGATCAATCTTAATACCATCCTTGGAGACGATGTGCCCTAATAATTTCCCCTCTGTGACACAAAAGACATATTTCTTAGGATTCAAAGAAATCCCATGTTCTCTGCATCTTAGCAGAACTATCTTGAGGTGGTCAAAATGATCCGCCCTTGTTTTAGAAAACACTGTCAAGTCATCAAGGTATATGACAATACATTTCCCTTTCAAACTTCCAAAGGCCAGATCCATAGCTCTCTGAAAAGTGGCACTAGCATTAATGAGCCCAAAAGGCATTCTCTTGTAAGCAAAGGTACCCCAAGGAGTAGTGAAAGTTGTTTTGTGTTGATCTGCAGTATCAACCTCTACCTGATTATATCCCAAGAATCCATCAAGCATAGATAACATTTCAGATCCTGTTACTGCTTGCAAGACCTGATCCATCATGGGCAAAGGATAATTATCTTTCAAGGAAACCTGATTCAGATTCTTGAAATCAACACAGATGCGGATCTCACCATTTTTCTTCCTAACAGGCACAATATTAGCAATCCATGTTGAATGGTGAATGGGAAAAATGATTTTGGCCTTCAACAACTTCTGTATTTCTTGAAAGATGGTGTCATCTATTTTGGGGTTGTATTGCCTCTGTTTCTGCTTAAAAGGCTTAATTCCAGGTTTGAGAGGAATAAAATGTTGCATATCTTTTGGTTTGAAAGCTTTTTTTATCTTCATAAGAGGAAGCAAGAACATCCTTATACCTCGTTAAAAGATCAATTGCTTCTCTTCCTTTTTTCATCTACCTGTGCAATATTGTTTCCAATGTTCACAAGCTTAGGATCAGTAGAAACGCCCAAATTAATTTATCAACTCAGCTGATTGGTTGAGGTCCAGTAGAAGCTCTAGACTTTACATACCTGTCAGGTTTATCAAATAGTTTTTCCTCTAAACTCACCAATCCTTTAGTAACTTGTTTCCTTTGAGATTAATCTGCCTCATCCTGTCTGTGTTCTTCTTCTCCCCCTTGGGGTGACTTGCTTTGGTCAAAGGGCACACTTTCATGCGGCAGGTTGTCACTTTCCTTCAATATACAGCTGTTCAAAATTACCCTGAGTTCTAAGAAGCAAGCGTGTGATCATATCATTGAAAAAACCTTGTCCAGTTATTGGTATTTAGGTACACTAGGCCGATTGACCATCCTCAATGGTGCACTTGTCTCGAGAGAAGTCAGGATGAGGAATCAGTAGTGACGCCCCGGCCTGCGAGTGAATCAGCCCCCTGCTGTTCTTCTCCCTAGGTATTGCTTCGATGGATAAAGTCATCAATAATTCAATGGAATCCCAAACCTGATTCCGATAATTTTTTTCAACTTCCATTTTTTACCTGGAAGGCTTCTAACCAACTTGCTTGACCATCATTCTGCATCGCCACCGACCAGAAGATCTTTACACTTGTTCTTTGGCCACTGCAGTCCAAAATGAGAGCCTCATACTCTGCTGTAATTATTAGTATTTTCAATGCAAACACACGGCACCTTGAATGAAAAAGGATGAAGGATCCCTTCAGGTGACACCAGTAGTACACCAGCTCCAGAACTCCCCTGAGGAACAACTTCCAGCAGAACTCTAATCCAAACACCTTAGATCGTTAGGTGACACTTTGGGGAGTTGATTTCACACGGGGACATAATCATATAGTTCCCATGCCCCATATCTCATAGAGTATTTTGTGCTTTAAGATCAATCCATTTTTGTACAATAAACTCAGATTGGCGGCTTTCTCAGCGCAAACTCTTCCCTCATTTGTCCATTAACAGTACGAGTGCAATGTGACCAAATCCATTTGAATTTCTCCCACCCACATTTTTACAGAAGTTCCTACTTCGCAACATCCCATATGAAGGAGGAATATCTCCTATAAGATGGGAGCCAAAAGCCAAAACTCTCTTTTTCAAGGAAAAGCAGCAAATCCACTTGTGTCAGCACCTGAATTTCCCTTCCAACAGGGCACTTCCTACTCCCATAGAGAATAAGAATTCCATAAGTGCATGGTGAGGGTCAATCCTAAGGCATGAGCTACCTTAGCAGGCATCACATTGTCTGAGGCTCCGAGCTATGACACAATTCGAGCCTATGACTCATCTATACGAAGTGTACATAAAATGGTTTTGATTGTGTCAGTAGGTGAGGTGACCGTAGCTAACCAAGACTAGGCTTGTGCAGAAGGAGAGTGTGTAAAAGGCCCTTTAGAGGTGTTTAGATGGGATTGACAGTGAATCATTTTAGCAAAAGATTTGGGATGGGTTTGATAATCTCAGCCACTGAAATGTGAACCTTAGTCTTTTTTTTTTTAGGTTGATTCAATAATATCAAAAAAAGACCAGAAGTGGACGCCATCTCACTGAGATCCTAGGGTTTCTCAACTTTAGGAAAAAAGAAGTAAATTTACTATCCCCTAGCAATAATTGACAGTACCACCTTTGGTGTAGATGACACGGGGATAGGAGATCCTCGTTTTGCAATTACAACGGGATAGTATCCCGGCTTCTTCCTTGTATTTCTTGGGGGGCTGCGTCACTTCTCCCCTCTGCTTTGTCTGCTCTCGAGTCAAAAATGACAGCAAATGATGCTATTCATGTCTGCTACTACTTCAATCATAATCATCTCCATCATCAAATGCCCTCGTAGTGAAGAAATTAACTTTGAGATCCCTCAAGTTCATCTGCTCATCATCATCTTCTCCACAATTTCTTGCAAGCTTCTTACCCAGCATCATCTGGTGCCTCACTTCACAGTTGCATTGACGGAACTTTAAAACATGGATGTCCTTCAAGCGCTAATCTTGTTAGAAGCCAGCAAACATTTCTGGCTGAAATTCATTCTTGAACGTCTGCATAAGAGCCATGCTGAGCCAATTGTTTCTTTATGGCATTGAATTATTCGCAAGTTTTTTGAACCAATTGATCAGTATTAGTCTAGGGTGAAGAGGAGGAAGAGCAGACTTAGATTTTGGAAGGATCTCTCCTCAACTTCCCTGATGATTAAATCATCCTCGACACTAACAGTAAGAAGTTTGATCTTCACATCCACTGTGCGAGATTAGCCCTTCTTAGGCATAACTACTTCCAAGCGATTGGGCATGTTTAGGAAGAAACATCTTTGGATTTGATCACAGGTCGATTTGCCAGAATTTTTTATTAATTAACCTTGAATCAGGCACAAAATTTCTCCTCATTGGCTCTGGTGATCTTTCGTTATTGAGAGATTTGGGCTAGCAAGCATGGGCACTCTTCTGCTGGTTTGAAACAGTTTTCAAACCTAGTTCTTATTGTGTCCAACTAGTGATACACCGCCGTAAGGTGATTGAACCCATCAGCCAGCATTTCTTGTAACCGTCCCTCAACGAACAGTCTCATCACGAACGTCTTCATGTTTCAACTCCTAGAACTCACATCAACTATGAAGGCTGCGATATTTTAATTGTTCATCAGGATGCAACTTTTGCATCGCCTGTGAATTTAGGGACGTTCTTCCGTTTAACACCTCTGTGTAACTCTGCAGGCTGAGGAAGCAAAGGAGCCCGACAATGACCTCCTGGAATGGGTACCCGCTCCCATTGCTTTAGATGCTTGGAGATGAACTTCAACACCAGCAAGAATCAAAGCGTTAAGATAGGACTCGTTGGCTCGAAGGAAATACCACCCGTAGGAAATTCTAAATCTTGAATACTGTAAGTGCTTTTTTTTTTGAACGAGTCTTCTATTTCTTGGTTGAAGGAAACGGAAACCCTGATGCTCAAAAGATGAAACGAGAATCTTCAATACAAAGGGCCTTCTCCTCGAGTTTAAAACGAGGAGTCGCCCAGATAAAAGGATGATCAAAAATTAAAGAACTGGAATAGATTTTCACCCAGCGGACAGTCGCCAAAATGGGTCGTCAAATAGACTGTACGAAGAGCAAACAGTAGGAGACAATTAAGTCCCTCCTTGCTTTAAGGGAGAGGTTCCCTTATTCAGAAAACGAACCTATTTACAAATATACAAAAAACATGATTTTGGTTGAATTGGATATTACGAACGTGTTTTCTATAAAGATCATCATTTCAAACGGACTGAGGAATTAGAAAAGAGAGAATGAGCAAAAGGCAACTGCCAGAAGAAAAAAAAAACAATGAAGATAATAGAGTAATTCTTTATGATGCGGTTAGTTACAGTGCATTGAAACACGATCATTTGTTTTTCATATAAATAAGATGGAATTCAGAGGACACAAATTTTGTAATAATCTGCCAAAACACAAAGTTTCTTAACAGAACCAGACAAATGATCTTCACCAAAAAATTAAACTGGAAAGCTTGGGAACCAGAGACAGAGCGACAAAGAATGGAAGCCCTTCTGTATGAATGTCTTATGATCTATTTACACTTTCAGAAAAATAAACCAAGTTCTGCCTCCCTCAAAATGGCGTGGAGGGCCATTAATAGCGTACAAATCAGTATTCTTTATAACTACTTCTTATAATAACATTAGTTAAGCATTGCCAACCGCAATACCTCAACTAATTACAATGAATACGAGAAAAAGAAATTAGAAAAGAAGAGGAAGAATAAGGAGAAGAATACAGGGGGTTATGAATGGGAGGGACCCAATGAATTTCAAAATGGCTGCCTTGAATCTCTTCAGCCCGGTTATTGTCTCTGCCACGAGGGAAAGGGACTGACGTGCTGATTGTAGAATGAGGCTAAAAAATCCTGGGACACTTCTCCCATTCCTTATCAGACTCGGACATGAGTATGTTAGAATCATTGCGAATTAGGTAGGGTTTGTAGAAGCAATCATCGACCAAAAAGTCACCAAAAGTCAAGATGATGAGATTCACATCCATCGACATTTATCTTCACATGATAGTTTAAGTTGGAGGGTTAGATATAGAGGCCATACACTAAATTCGGGAAGGAAATTACAGCGTGAAACATGCAATAGGCGGGTTCACTCATAATATAGGTGTTTAGGAGAGCGAAAGATCATGAACACCACAGACCAATTTGAATAAGCAAGAATTTGGGTTAGAGCGGGAAAAAATAAGCACGAATGGCACTTGGGTTCATTTTGGGACATGTGAGACGTGAATGCAAGGGAACACGCGGGTTCGGGCGATTTCGGGACGAAAGCAGGAGAAAAGACGCACAAGCCTTGGGGACATGCGGCACGAAAGTGTGCGAAGTAAGCTACTCGGCGGCGATTCCGGACCGAAAATGAAAACAAACTGCCATTGAAAATTGGGAAGGTGGGACAAGTGAGACGTGAATGCGCGCAACACGCGGCTAGGGGCGAAGCGGGGAAAAGACGAACAATGCCTTTTGGAACGGCAAGAAACAAAAGTTGCGCGAAAAACATGAGACTCGGCTGGATTGGTGAAAAATAGGAACCAATTGTCAAATTGAACTGGGACATTTTGGGACGTGAAAGACAAGAAGTACACGGTTCAGGTGATCCGTCGAAAATGGAACAAACTTGCCCGATTGGGATTGGGGACATTTTGGGACGTGTGAAAAAGCGCGACGGGCCCGAAAAAAGACAAAAACTTCGGAGAAACCTGACGCGAATGCGCGAAAACGCGGCTCGGGGATTTCGGGCGAAGGGAAAAAACGCACAAATGCCTTTTTTGGGACATGCGGACAAAGTGCGAAACGAAAACACGCGACTCGGGCGGATTCGGGTGAAAAGGGCAAAAAAAAACAACTTGTCAAATTGAACTTGGGACATTTGGGACAATGAAAGCGCGAAGTACGCGGTTCGGGTGATTCGGCCGAAAATGGAAAAACTTGCCCAATTGAACTTGGGACATTTGGGACGAGAAATTCCGACGGGGAAAAAAAAAAATGAACAAACTTCGGGGAAACCGGCCGATCGGGGAACAGAGCGCCCCGTTTTGAACTTGGGGGGACACGGGGGACAAAAAACACATGTCCGACAAAAATGTCCGACAGGCCCGAAAAGATTACAAAGGGAATAAGAAAAATGATTAGGGGGATCACAATACTTCTTGATGTCTTGTGTGGATTTGGGAGTGTGGGATGGTTGAGGGTTGTTTAAAGAAAGAAGCTTTTAGTCTAAGTGCAACAAAATACAAAACCTCATTCTCCCATGAGTTTACAACGCTTTGGAAAAGATGAACCAGATGTTTTTCGTGCACTATGGTGTGCGTGTTCATTCTAGATCAGGAGGGCTTTAAGGATTGGCTGAATGCAAGCAGGATCCAATCACTAATTGACCAAACAGGTAAAGAGTTGTGAAATGTATATAGGTTAACCGATGATGGTTAAGGTGACCGGAGTCTGTTGTTGAGGGATAATCAGTGTCAGTTAGGGTGGAAAGTCTGCTTTACCCAAAAATAGGAAAATATTTACTATTGTGGCGTGATTCTGATTGAGTCCGCTAGGGACGTGGGAGTTCTGTGGAGAAAGTTAGGAAAGTCCTAGAAGAAGTACAATTAGGTTTTAGGACAAAGTCTGGTAGTCAGGTCAAGTGTGACTCACTGAGAGTGATGACTCAGTGCTACGAGGTGATGATTGGTGACTATTGAGTTAAATTACCCTGGAATAGGTCCAAGGTGAGGTGTCGAATGATGTGTACATTCTAATTAACGAATTAATAATAATAATGTATGGATGAACATTAATTCAATTAAAGTAATTATTAATATGAATGACGGGGTAAAGGGGTCATGGTTAGGTGAACACGTTACGTTAATTGATGAAAGGGGGACCAAGGGGAGGGGGGACCAAATTGGTGTCTACACGTAGTGTTAAGTTAGCTTCTCAGTTATTTGGCGTACGATTACATAGTATTTTGGAGTTAACTTAAATCAGTACTCAGTTAGTGGGAGTCTTCACCAAATGATTTAGGTAGTAGTTGCCTTCCCTCCTCTCTATGTACATCTTTTTATTGAGTAAATTCAAGTCCTTGTATTGTAATGTATGAGAATTATGGATTAGGATCGATTCCCAATATGTTATTTTAGGGGCTCTTATTGTTTTTACAAATCTAATGGGAACTGTGCGATTTATCATAACTTGTGATCCATAGCTCTGAACATGAACTAGTTCTTTTGAATCCAATTGGGTATTTTATCCTCTGGAATTTAGGTTTGGGCACAAGATTTTATCCCTTTTTTTTGTAAGCCTGATCATGTGGATGCACTCTTTACCCTTTGGAAATTGGGTTCACATGTACCTTATTAAAAAAGCTTATCAGCATTAAAATATTATTTTAATAACAAAAAATGCCTTTCTAGAGCCTCAATAACTTTTGACCGTAGCTAGGGCATTATAAGGTGATTTTTTTTGAAATTGTGTATTTTTTTTTAGATCTAACATTGGTGAATTTTAATACACATAATTTAAAAGTAAAAAGTAATTTGAGTATGTAATTTAACATGAACTCATTATAAAGTGTCAAAGTTGGGAGGGTGTTGTAATCACGTGTGGATGCAATTTCGGTTGATCCCGATGTCCTAAAATTTTTGGGTTCTTTTGATATATTGGATCTATGGGTGTATACATTTATATCTCTTGATAAAGAAACCGTGATATAATAAATCAATAATTGGCAAAGATACATACCCACAAATCAGGCAGGTAAATCAATGTAATGGGAAATCAACATGAACGAGAATAGATACATAAAACACTAGTGGGTGAGGATAGAAACACACAAATCAAGCATGCAACCACTGCAATCGGGAAATGGGTACTCAAGACAGTTAAATGCGTACTCAAAGCAGCAAAATGGGCATTCAAAACAACAAATTGGGGTATTTCAAATACAAAACTAAATGGGTATTCATACCAGCAGAAGTAATATCCTTACGGTAGGTTACCAACGTCCGGTGCTCCTGTAAGGCTATAAGAGTAACATGCCCCAATCGTCTGCATCTTGTTAATCTTGGAATCGCCTGCTTCGAATGCATTCCTGTACACCACCAGCACTAACACTTCTACCAAGTAGAAGAATCATAGTCTATCTAATACATAGATCTCATATAGTGATTTACATACACGTCCTAATAAGCATCTAGATGAGGTAACACCTAATCCCAATGTAGCCGAGACCCATTACCCAATATAATTAATTCCTATGTGAGCCCATATAACTAACTAAGGGGATGTGTGCCACATGTCGGCATCTCCATCAACCCATATACATTATATTATCATATCCCATGTGAATCCATACATATAACTAAGGGGATGTGTGCCACATGTCGGCATCTCCATCAACCCATATATATTATATTATCATATCCCAAGGTACATAGTATAATTAACTTCCAACATTAACGATTCAATATTAAAATATCACATTAATACTTGTAACAAATGTACACGATACAATACAAGTTCACAAGACATGAGGGATTGAGTGCAATTAACTAATTACATATGATTATGGAATTGTGACCTGAAGATGCTCATGGGTGGGACCGTACAATAGGGGCAAGAACATTCATACATTTTTGATCTATTTGTACAATATTGAATCTTCTAAGAACTAGGATATATAACTTTATGGGTTTGTTGTTTGTCTAAATATCTTCATCACTCTTTTTCATTCATTGTCATGTCATACTATACTACAACCTTTGACATGCTTAACCTTAACAACCGCTTCCTCAACTTTCATGGATTCCAACTTGTTTTATAACTTCTTTGGTTTGAGTAGATGAATAATTATTCTTTTTTTTTTCAACATGTCTAAAGAGGTCTTGAAACATGCACTTATTCCATTATTCACCATCTTCAAATTCATCATCATACTTCATCTTGACATGCAATCAAATTTGACATACCTTGCTAAGTTTGAAAAAACTTGACTTAACCTTCTTTATCTTGCACCGTATCTTTGAGTGAGTTTATTTTGAGTAATATTGCAAATGTGATAAGTAGGTCTCTAACTAAAGATATTTAAGAACAATACACAACTCCATATGTAAAACTTAACAATTCCTTAGAATGAAAAAGAGGTATTTAAAAAGTTTTTAGAAGCTTTAAAAACCTTGAATGTGACTTAATCCACTTGCAATAGGAGTCCTTGATAGTTCTTTTTTAATATGTAGATGCTGAGTACTTGCTTATATTGATTAGAAGTTATATTTAAGTTACTAGGGCTAAATGAGAAGCATTAAATCACCTTTTTCCTTAATGCACCCTTCAAACTAAAATTGAAGTTTCCTTTGTTGTGAGGAAGGGAAAACCGTATCTATAGGGTCAGGACCATACAATCTATTGTTTCTCCTATCTATACAATTTTGCACCCTAAAGAGACATTCTTAAATGTCAATTTTGTCTGGACAACATATATATTCTTAATATAATATTCTTTTTGCATCCAATTATTTGAAACATCTGGAAAGATGAGTGTGTCTTTGATCAAGCTCAGCTAGATAAGAGAATATTCCATTTCCTCCCAACAAATGAGAATCTAGAGAAATGTCATGACTATTTATGTCTCAAGAGTAGAACCACCAAATTTCGTGTGTCTACATTTTCAAGCCCTTTAAGTTAAAATTAAATTACATGCTTAAAGGATTTATCTGAAGATATATGTTTAAATATTATCCACACTTTGTCTTCGCTTAACTGCACCATTATTGAAAAACCCATTTTCAATACGCCACGATCTCTTTAGCATTATTTCAAGAATTAAAACCTATTGGACCAATATTTAGTGATTTTCCCTTCTTTGGATAGTATTGTTAGTCTCATTTTAGAAACTACATAATAAACAAACCCTAGTTATATTTTTTGGGATTTTTGAAAATGAAGCATCAAATTTATTGTAAAATTCCTCATATTTAGGTTTCCCCCTCGAAGTGGTATGCAATCTAAATGTTATTTGAATACCATAAAACTGCAATAACTATCTCATTTACAAATTCAAAAGTTGCATATAAATCTATTGCAGAAGGATCCTTTCTAGATCTGGTATTCACCACTTCTTGGTCTTGCTGAAAAATTTTCACTAAAAAACTCGTCACCATTAAGAAGATATAGGAAAACATCAACCATTAGGGAACCCTATTTTCCTTGCATACCCTTTTCTATAATTACAAACAAGTAATCAAAATTTAGGGTAAATACCCATCCTTGAACTATGGAAGTATTTCACACACAAAAGCCCTAAAATAATCACATTGTGAGGATCTACCAAATAGGCGAATCCCTGAAGTAGTTATCATCCCACAAATTTCCCAGATCGATGCTCTGATGAAATTGATAAGATCCCATCCTGAATTTTAGAAATAGTTTATAACCGAATATCAAACTCAATGCAAGAGTATTTTCATGCCATAAATGGGCCCAAATATTCAATATATGTAGAAATATAAGAATATCGTTAAGGTGCCATAGGACAATTTTACAATTCTTCTGGTGAGCAATAACTCATAGTTAGACAACATGAGAATCCACTTCGAGGGGGGCATCCTCCAATTTACCTTAACACAGCCTAAAGATTCAACTCTCACATCACATGACATATCTCATAATTGATATTCACTACCTTTAAACATAGTGGTATATATTAATCTTAATAGTTGGTAACTCACACCCAATATAAAATTTATGTTGACCCCATACATTATGAAACATATAATAACTAAGGCGGACAATGTTTTCCACATGGAAACATCTCCATCAAAAAATAATATTTTTATCATATCCCAATACACCCTTTCTCTGATAATGGAATTGTAGGAACATGTCAAGCGTTCCCAGAACACCTAACAACTATCAAGTGTGCACATCCCTTGAGGGTCCATAGCCAAATTTCACTTGATTATTAGCTCAAAAATCCTCAATTTTTGATTTTTTCAGGTTTTGTAATAACTTATTTGAGTTTTTCCTTGATTGCTACAAAATTTTAGAGCCAAATCTTCCTATTTCAGTTTTTTGCTCCTTTGTCCCTTCTTGGACAAATTTCTTTAGAGTTCCTAAAATTTCACTTTGATGTTCATCAATCCTAACTAGGGATTTTTAAAAGAGTCACATCGACCCCTTTTATAGAGCTCATATTAAAAAATTTCCTTACTGTGGTTGTGCCTTAGAATACATTTTTCTAATTTTCTCTTAAAAAAATTACATTGGTTATGGTAGCCATCTTAACACAAAGGGCCGCGGAGGAATAAATCACAACATTGAAAGTCCCAGGTCACTATTAATCCAATATGATGTGTCGGCACTTTTCAAATAACATTTTGACAGTCTCCAAATGACTTGAATAATTGAGCTTGCTTCTCCTTTTATAAACACATACGGGCCCAAGTCTGAAATTTCCAAGTTTCAACTTGTCAGTATTCAAGTAGTTGGTCAGGGGTTACGATATATACAAATTTTTAGCGTTCTTCAACCTTCATAATAAAAAAATCTATAAATTGGGAAGGATAATGGTGCTTCCTTCCTGACTTGGATGTCATGTCACATTCCTTGGAAACTTGTTGGTATCTCAAACCGAATGATGACCCATCTTCTTGTAATAGATCAAATTAAATTTTGGCGTAGGTTTAGTACCCTTGACATTCAAGGTTATTCCTTGCATGGAGCTATCACCAAACTCCATCAGATAGGTATTGTTCATGGTTACCAAATTGAATATTTAGAAACCAACTAATCACACTGAAGGGTTGTCAGATGACTTCCTCAAGAGTTGCTTTTTTAGTGGCCTCAGATCCTTTTTGAGCCACTTCGCTTAGAGGTGAAATGTTTTTAGCCCAAAAACATGATGGGTGCCTTAGGAGTTGGTTAAGTTATAGAATATAAACTCCCAACGCAACGTTGACCTCCCATTTTCTCACTTGCAAAGAACACAACAAACCAACGGCCAACCAAAAGTCCACCCCAATCATGTGCCTTACTAAGGTAGAGGTGTGGGCTCATATAGAGAACATATTATGCTATAATTGTGATGAAAAATAGGTTAAGGGTCACAAGTGTGTTACAAAAACAGTTCTACTTGCTAGATGTGGAATCACCATCAAAGCAGGATAACAAACACAATATCTAGGAATTCTAAGATGCTCAAGAGGAACAAAGACCCTTAGAGGACTTAATGCCTTAAGAGATTCAACCTGACATCTATCTATGTGCAATCACAAGTGTTACCACCCATCAAACCATGAAGTGTCAAGGGGGTTCTTTAAAAAATATCCCTCTCACAATCCTCATCGAATCTAGTAGCACTCACAATTTCATCGATCTTCACATTATTAAGCAGGTGAATTGCTTCATATACCCTTGTTCTAGCGTTGAAGTTACAATTTTTAATCAAGGAACATTACCATATAACGGGAAGAGTTGGAATGTGTGTATCAAGTTAGGCTAATAGAATCTTCATTCATATATGTTTTCCCTACCCTTAGGAGGATGTGGTGTGGTTTAAAATGTGTAGTGGCTCCACACATTGGGACCTATTCTATGGTGAATTTCTTTGAACTTTGGATGTAGTTCACAAATAGTGGCTAGAAGCACACCTTAAAATGGTTATTACTAGGATTTGTTAGCATAATTAGTTATCATCACATGGAAAATATTTTGAAGAAATACTCACAATGGATCATTTCCCAATTACACTCTGTTGGTCGTCAAATAGGACTTTACGAAGAGCAACAGTCAGGGGACAAGAAGTCCCTCCTCTTTAATGGGAGAGGTTCCCTTATTCAGAAACGAACTTATTTACAAATATACAAAACATGATTTTCTGGTTGAACTTGGATATTACGAAAGTGTTTTCTATAAAGATCATCAATTACAAAAGGACTGAGGAATGAGAGTACGAGAATGAGCAGAAAGGAAACACTCAGAATTATAGATAACAGAGTAATTCTTTATGTATGCGAAGTTACAGTGAATTGAAACAAGATCATTTGTATCATATAAATAAGATGGAATTTAAAGACACAAAGTTCTGTAAATAACATCTGCTAGAACACAAAGTTTCTTGACATAACACAGACAAATGATCCTTCACAAAATTAAATGAAAGCTTAGGAGATAAAAGAGATCAGATAGACAAAGAATGAAAAGCCCTTCTGTATTGATTTCTTTATGATCTATTTACACTTTCAGAAAATAAGCCAAGTTCTTCCTCCTTCAAAATGGTGTGGAGAGGCCATTATATAGCTTACAAATCAGTTACTCTTTGTAACTACTTCTTTTAACTAAATATTAGTTAAGGATTGCCAATCGCAATACCTCAACTAATTACAATGAATCCGAGAAAAAGAATTAGAAAAGAAGAGAAGAATAAGGAGAAGAAGACAGGTGGTTATGAATGGGAGGGACCCACTGACTTCAAAATTCGCTGCCTGAATCTCTTCAATGCCTCGGCTATGTCTCTGCCACGAGGGACTGACGTGTTGGCTGTAGACTGAGCCCAAAATCTAAGGCACTTCTCCATTTCCTTATCAAACTCGACATGAGTATGATAGTCTTTATTTGCTTCTTCAATGGCAAATTGAAGAGAGCAGATCTCCTTCATTTTCTATTTGGAAATCTCCTTCATTTTCTCTTTGGAGCTTTCCTTGAATAGATTATCTTTGACAAAAGCTCTGAATTGAGCTTTGATTTCTTGCAGGGAAAGAGGCACACCAGAAGTTTCATCCTGAAGATGACAGTGTATGTCTTTGAAAGCAGATACAACCAGTGTCTTGAAAGCCTCACCCTTCTGCCAGTTATTCTTCAGCTCTCCCAAAGCCTCCTCCAAGACTTTGATCTTCATATTGATAGTAATTCGGAGGGCAGAGCCACAAACTAGACTCAGGAAGGAATTACAGAGGGAAGGGATACACATGCAGGAATTTAGATTGCAAGGGTTCGAGTAAAGGATAGCATGGAAGCAGTGTGAAAAATGCATAGGGGGTTCACTCATTATATAGCCGTTTAGGAGAGAGAAAGATAATGAATGCGCATTTACCAATTTGAATAAGAAAGATATTCGGGTAGAGCGGGAAAAATAAGCACGAATGGCACTTGGTTCATTTGGGACATGTGAGACGCGAATGCGCGAAACATGCGGTTCGGGCGATTCGGGTAGAGTGGGGAAAAGACGCACAAATGCCTTTTGGGACATGTGGAACGAAAGTGCGTGAAGTACGTGACTCGGGTGATTTGGGGCGAAAATGGAACAACTTGCCCATTTGAACTTGGGACATTTGGGACAAGTGAGACGCGAATGCGTGAAGTACACGCGGTTCGGGTGATTCGGGTAGAAGCATGGAAAAGACGCACAAATGCCTTTTGGGACATGCAGGTGCAAAAGTGCGCGAAACACGCGACTCGGTCGGATTCGGGTGAAAATGGAACAACTTGTCAAATTGAACTTGGGACATTTAGGACGCAAATGCGTGAAGTACGCGGTTCGGGTGATTCGGTCGAAAATGGAACAACTTGCCCAATTTTGAACTTGGGACATTTGGGACGCGAAAGCTCCGACGGGCCCGAAAATGGAACAACTTCGGGGAAACCGGCCGATCGGGGAATAGAGCGCCCATTTGAACTTGGGACACGCGGGACAAAAATGTCTGACAGGCCCGAAAAACACACAAAATGACCCAAAAAACGTAGATTTTCTCAATTTCTTGACTTTTAACATTGAGTACAACAGAGAAGACACTTAAACTCAAAATTTTGAAATTTTCACTTTCTTAAGAGCAGGGGAATTTTGAGTGGACAACAGCTGGCTCCTTCAGGGGATGACTTGGCATAAATTCAAGGAATGGGACAAGGTAAGAACTTAGACAAACTCAGGGAAGCAGACCAGTACCTTATCCATTGGGCCATGGAGTCAAAAAACAAACCAATACAGAGGACAACACACCAAAACAAAAAGGAAAGAAAAACAAAACGCTGTACAGAATATACAAAGGACTCCCTAATCACCTATGACTTGAACAACTTCAGATACTCGCCCACTATAAGGAAGTGGGAGAGGAGAACCATCCATGTAATCAAGATAAAAGGAATTCTTACCAGCAAAGTGTCTGATCTTGAAAGGTCTGAGCCAAAGGGAATCAAACTTGCCATGGCTGCCACGAGGTTCATGCCTTTTATCCCATAACAACACAGTGTCTCCAACTTGGAAATCTCTGAACCTAGCTTTCTTATCAAACAGGACCTTTACCTTCTGCTGGTGAACAAATATCCTATCAGCAACCTCCAATCTGTCCTCATTCAGTTTGTGAAGGTACATAATTCTCTTATCCAAAGCATCACTGAAACTAGTATCTTCAATGGCCTTCATTAGATGCAAGGCTGGCAGCTCCACTGTTACTGGCAATTGAGCTTCTACTCCATATACCACTTGAAAAGGAGACATTCCAATAGCTCTCTTTGGTGTAATCCTGTCTGCCCAAAGAGCATCATAGAGCTTTTTGTGCCAGTTTCGTTGAGACTCATTGACTAATTTCTTTATAATAGTCACCAAATTTTTATTAGTGGATTCTGCTTGCCCATTTCCCTAAGGATAGTAATCTGAGGAGTGAGCCAAAGAGATGCCATACCCATAGCAAAAATCCATTATCTCGGTTGAAGAGAAATTTGAAGCATTATCTGTCACAATCTTGTTAGGTACACCATACCTTACCAAGATGTTCTCTTTGATGAAGCTGCACACCACTTCAGAAGTAGTACTCTTTACTGGAATAGCTTCTACCCATTTGGTGAAATAATCTGTGGCAGTTAATACATGAGTATGACCAGCACTAGAAGTAGGATTAAGTGTTCCAATGAAGTCCAAACCCCACTGTTGAAAAGGTTCTTCAATTACAACTGGCTTAAGAGGCAAAGAGGCCAATTTGGGTCTTCCCACAAAGGTCTGACAAGCCTCACATTTATCAGCCCACTTGGATGCATCTCTGAACAAGGAAGGCCAGTAATATCCTCCACGAAGTATCTTATGAGCAATGACCATTGATGAATAGTGCCCTCCACATGCCTGATCATGAAAAGCTGAGAGCAACTTTCTCTGTTGTTCCTTGTCCACACATTTCAAAAATCTTCCATCTAACCCACGTTTGAACAAGGCGTTTTCCCATAACACATATTGCACTGACCTTAGTTTAACAGTCCTCTTTTCTTTGGTAGTCAAATGAGAGGGGCATTCTCCATAGGTGAGAAAATGAGCGATATCAGCATACCATTCATCAACTGAGCTAAGAAACAGAACGGTAGGAAGGCCAACTTTATCCTCCAGCAACTCATGTTTAGCTCCTTCAGAAATGAGCTCACAAAGGCCTTTTCCACGAACAAGCTTGGTCGGTTTGATGTCAATGTCATATTCTTGGACCTTAGCAACCTATTTCCCTCTCTTGGATCCAAATTCCTGTTGTGTGAGAATTGACTTAATAGTTATATTTGGAACCAACACCATGGAGTGAGAGTTGAGGATGTAAAAATGAAACTGCTTAACAGCTTTGACCACTGCAAAAGCATGTTTTTCCATCATGGTGTATTTTAACTCATGATCTTTCATAATATAGCTCATGAATGCAATTGGGAGTTCATGCTCATTAGAGTCTTCTTGAGTCAAAACAACAGCCAAGGTATTATCTGTGGCATAGCAATAGATAATAAAATCTTTGCTAAAATCAGGACAGGCTAAAACAGGAGTTTTAGCAATAGCTCTTTTAATACCTTCAAAGGATTCCTTTCCTTCAGAAGACCAACCAAACATTTGTTTCAAAGTTAACTCTGCAAAATCTTTCATCATTTTTTGCTGGAAATATAGCTCAAAGTTAACTCTGCAAAATCAGGGATGAACCTTCTTAAAAAATTGATCTTACCAAAGAAAGAGTGCACGCCCTTTTTGCTGGTTGGGAGAGGAATTTGCTGGATAGCTTGAACTCGCTCAGGATCAATCTTAATACCATCTTTGGAGACGATGTGCCCTAATAATTTCCCCTCTGTGACACAAAAGATAGATTTTTTTCTCTGCAGGATTCAAAGAAATCCCATGTTCTCTGCATCTTAGCCAGAATGATGTGCTAATCTCCAGGTGGTCAAAATGATCCAGAACCCTTGTTTTAGAAAACACTGTCAAGTCGTCAAGGTATATGAAAATACACTTCCCTTTAAAAATTCCAAAGGCCAGATCCATAGCTCTCTGAAAAGTGGCACCAACATTAATGAGCCAAAATGGCATTCTCTTGTAAGCAAAGGTACCCCAAGGAGTAGTGAAAGTTGTTTTGTGTTGATCTGCAATATCAACCTCTACCTGATTATATCCTGAGAATCCATCAAGCATAGATAACATTTCAGATCTTGTTACTACTTGCAAGACCTGATCCATCATAGGCAAAGGATAATTATCTTTCAAGGAAGCCTGATTCAAATTCCTGAAATCAACACAAATGCGGATCTCACCATTTTTCTTCCTAACAGGCACAATATTAGCAATCCATGTTGAATGGTGAATGGGAAAAATGATTTTGGCCTTCAAAAACTTCTGTATTTCCTAAAAGATGGTGTCAGCTATTTTGGGGTTGTATTGCCTCTGTTTCTGTTTAAAAGGCTTAATTCTAGGTTTGAGAGGAATACAATGCTGCATATCTTTTGGTTTGAAAGCTTTTAAATCTTCATAAGAGTAAGCAAGAACATCCTTATACCTCTTTAAAAGATCAATTGCTTTCTTCCTCTCATCTGTTGTGCAATATTTTCCAATGTTCACGAGCTTAGGATCAGTAGAACTCTCAATATTAATCTTGTCATACTCAGATGATTGTTGAGGTCCAGTAGAAGCTCTAGACTTTACATACCTATCATGTTTATCAAATAGTTCCTCTAAACTCACCAATCCTTTAGGAATCTTGTTTCCTTTAAGTTTGATGCATCCATCCTGATCCTTTTCTTCTCCTTGGGTGACTGCTTTGTCAAAGGGCACACTTTCACGAGGCAGGTTGTCACTTCCTTCAAAATACAGTTGTTCAAAATTACCCTTGAGTTCTAAGAAAGAAAGCAAGTGTTGATCATCATTGAAAACTTGCGAGTTATTGGTATTATCAGGTACACTAGGCTGATGGACCATCTCAATGGTGAACTTTTCCTAAGAGAAGTCAGGATGAGGAATCAGTAGTGACCTTGAGACTGCTAGCAAATCAGGCCTACTGTTCTTCTCCCTAGGTATTGCTTCGATGGAGAAAGCATCTAGAAATTCAATGGAATCCCAAACCTGATTCCGGTAATGTTTTAACCTTCCATTTTTTACCTGGAAAAGGCTTCTAACTTGCTTTACAATCAATTCCGCATCACCACGAGCCAGAAGATTCTTTACACCTTATTCTTTGGCCACTTGTAGTCCAAGAATGAGAGCCTCATACTCTACTGTATTATTAGTATTTTCAAACTGTAACTTGAATGAAAAAGGATGAAGGCTCCCTTCAGGTGACACCAGTAGGACACTAGCTCCAAAACCAACTGAGGAACAACTTCCATCAAACTCTAAAATCCAAACACCATTAGGATCATTAGTTGACACTTTGGGGAGTTGAATTTCATCAGGGGACATAATCATGTAGTTTCCATGACCCATATCCTCATAGAGTATTTGTGCTTTAGGATCATCCGTTTTTTGTACAATATACTCAGACTGCTTCTCAGGCAGCAACTTCTTCATTTGCCCATTAACAGGTATGAGTGCATGTGACCAATCCATTTGAATTTCTCCACCCACATCTTTACAGAAGTTCCTACTTAGCAACATCCCGTATGAAGGAGGAATATCTACTACTAAGATGGTAGCCAAAACTCTCTTCTCAGGAAAAGCAGCAAAAGCCACTTGTGCATCTTTAATTCTTCTGACCAGGGGCACTTCCTTACTCTCCATAGAGTAACAAGATCCATAAGTGCATGTGAGGGTCAAGCCTAAGGCATGAGCTACTTTAGTAGGCATCACATTGTCTGAGGCTCCTGAGTCTATGACACAATTACTGAGCCTATGGCCAGCTATAAGAAGTGTTACATAAAATGGTTTGATTTTGTCATTAGGTGAGGTGACAGCAGCTACCAGACTAGGCTGTGGTGCAGAAGAAGGAGTGGGTAAAAGGCCTTTAGAGGTGGTCTTAGAATGGGAATTGACAAAGTGAATCATTTTAGCAAAAGCTTTGGGATGGGTTTGATAATACTCAGCCTCTGAAATTTGAACCTTAGTCTTTTTTAGGTGATCAATAATATCAAAAGACCCAGAAGTGGACGGGCCATCATCACTTGAGATCCTAGGTTTATCAACTTTAGGGGAAAAAGAAGTAACTTTAATAGCAGGATTGACAGGACTCACCTTTGGTGTAGATGAAACGGGGATAGGAGATCCTCTTTTTACAATTACAGGGATAGTTCTCGACTGCTCCTTAGATTTCTTGGGGGGCTGCGTCACTTTCTCCCTCGGATTTGTCTGCTCTCGAGTCATGATAGCAAATGATTCGCTATTCATGTCCACTACTACTTCATCATAATCATCTCCATCATCAATGCCCTCAGTGGTGAAGAAATTAACTCGATATCCCTCAAGTTCATCTGCTTCATCATCAACTTCTTCCACAAATTCCTCGCAAGCTTCATTATCCTCATCATCATCTGGTTCCTCAACTTCACAGGTTGCATTGACAGGAACTTTAACAGGAGGTCCTTCAAGCGCTAATCTTGTTTGAGAAGCAGGCAAACGATTTCTAGGCTGAAAATTCCTCCTTGGAACGTCTGCATAGGGAGCATGCTGAGCCAATTGTTTCTTTATGGCAATGAGATCATTCACAAGTTTTTGAACCAATGGATCAGTATTAGGTCCAGGGGTGGAAGAGGAGGAAGAAGCAGACTTAGATTTGGAAGGGTCTCTCCTCAACTTCCCTGACATGATTAAATCATCCTCGACACTAACAGCAAGAGTTTGATCTTCAGCCAATGTTGCGAGATTAGCCCTTCTTAGTGCATAACTAACTTCAGGCGATTGGGCATTTAGGAAGAAACATTTTTGGATTTGATCAACAGGTCGAGTATTTGGTGGAATTTTATTAATCAACCTGTTGAATCGGGCCACAAATTCTCTCATGGGCTCTGGTGAATCTTTCTTTATCTGAGAGATTTGGGCTAGCAAGGCATGCACATCTTCTGCTGGTTTGAAACGGTTTTCAAACCTAGTTCTCATGGTGTCCCAGCTAGTGATAGCACCAGCCGGAAGGTGATAGAACCAATCAGCAGCATTATCTTGTAAAGTCTCAACAAACAGTCTCACGGAGACGTCTTCATGTTCAACTCCTAGAACTCCACATGCAACTATGAAGGCTGCGATGTGTTCATCAGGATGCACTTTGCCATCGCCTTTGAATTTAGGGAAGTTCTTCCGGTTACCTCTGGGTAACTCATGCAAAGGCTGAGGAAGAGCAAGGGGCCCGACACGATGACCCCAGGGAAATGGTACCGCCATTCTTGGAAAAATGGCTTGGAGAGGAACTGCAACACCAGCAAGAATCAAAGCTCGAAGATTAGGACTAGCTGGCTCTGAAGGAATACCACCCGTAGGAATTCTATCTTGAATAGGTGGAGTGCTTGTCGAACGAGTCTTTCTATTTCTTGTTGAAGGGAAAGGAAAACCCTACTACTTCGAAAGTTGAAACTGAGAATCTTCAATACCAAGGGCCCTTCTCCCTCGAGTAAAACGTGGAGTCGCCAGATCAAAGGATGATCAAAAATTACAGAACTGGAATATGATTTTCCCCAGCGGAGTCGCCAAAAACTGTTGGTCGTCAAATAGGACTTTACGAAGAGCAACAGTCAGGGGACAAGAAGTCCCTCCTCTTTAATGGGAGAGGTTCCCTTATTCAGAAACGAACCTATTTACAAATATACAAAACATGATTTTCTGGTTGAACTTGGATATTACGAAAGTGTTTTCTATAAAGATCATCAATTACAAAAGGACTGAGGAATGAGAATACGAGAATGAGCAAAAAGGAAACATGCAGAATTATAGATAACAGAGTAATTCTTTATGTATGCGAAGTTACAGTGAATTGAAACAAGATCATTTGTATCATATAAATAAGATGGAATTTAAAGACACAAAGTTCTGTAAATAACATCTGCCAGAACACAAAGTTTCTTGACGTAACACAGACAAATGATCTTCACAAAATTAAATGAAAGCTTGGGGATAACAGAGATCAGATAGACAAAGAATGGAAAGCCCTTCTGTATTGATTTCTTTATGATCTATTTACACTTTCAGAAAATAAGCCAAGTTCTTCCTCCCCTCAAAATGGCGTGGAGAGGCCATTATATAGCTTACAAATCAGTTATTCTTTGTAACTACTTCTTTTAACTAAAGATTAGTTAAGGATTGCCAATCGCAATACCTCAACTAATTACAATGAATCCGAGAAAAAGAATTAGAAAAGAAGAGAAGAATAAGGAGAAGAAGACAGGTGGTTATGAATGGGAGGGACCCACTGACTTCAAAATTCTCTGCCTGAATCTCTTCAAGGCCTCGGCTATGTCTCTGCCACGAGGGACTGACGTGTTGGCTGTAGACTGAACCCAAAATCCTGAGACACTTCTCCATTTCCATATCAAACTCGACATGAGTATGATAGTCTTCATTTGCTTCTTCAATGGCAGATCTAAAAAGAGCAGATCTCCTTCATTTTCTCTTTGGAAATGGAGTTTGAATAGATTATCTTTGACAAAAGCTATGAATTGAGCTTTGATTTCTTACAAGGAAAGAGGCACACCAGAAGTTTCACCCTGAAGATGACAGTGTATATCTTTGAAAGCAAATACAACCAGTGTCTTGAAAGTCTCACCCTTCTGCCAGCTATTCTTCAGCTCACCCAAAGCCTCCTCCAAGACTTTGATTTTCATATTGATAGTAATTCGGAGGGCAGAGCCACAAACTAGACTCGGGAAGGAATTACAAAGGGAATGGATACACGCACAGAAATCTAGATTGCAAGGGTTCAAGCAAAGGATAGCATGGAAGCAGTGTGAAAAATGCATAGGGGGTTCGCTCATAATATAGCCTGTTTAGGAGAGAGAAAGATAATGAATGCACATTTACCAATTTGAATAAGCAAGATATTCGTGTAGAGCGGGAAAAATAAGCACGAATGGAACTTGGTTCATTTGGGACATGTGAGATGTGAATGCGCGAAACACGCGGTTCGGGCGATTCGGGCGAGAGCAGGGAAAAGATGCACAAATGCCTTTTGGGACATGCGGAACGAAAGTGTGCGAAGTACGCTACTCGGGCGATTCGGCCGAAAATGAAACAACTTGCCCATTGAAATTGGGACATGTGGGACAAGTGAGACGTGAATGCGCGAAACACGCGGCTAGGGCGAAGCGGGGAAAAGACGCACAAATGCCTTTTGGAACGTGCAAGACAAAAGTGCGCGAAACATGCGACTCGGCTGGATCTGGTGAAAATAGAACAACTTGTCAAATTGAACTTGGGACATTTGGGACGTGAAAGCACGAAGTACACGGTTCAGGTGATTCGGTCGAAAATGGAACAACTTGCCCGATTGGACTTGGGACATTTGGGACGTGAAAGCGCGACGGGCCCGAAAAAGACAAACTTCGGAGAAACCGGCCGATCGGGGAACAGAGCGCCCGTTTGAACTTGGGACACGCGGGACAAAAATGTCCGACAGGCCCGAAAAACACACAGAATGACCCAAAAAATGTAGATTTTTCCCAAATTCTCGACTTTTAACAGGGAGTACAACAGAGAAGACAACCAAACTCAAATTTTTAAAATTTTCACTTCCTTAAGAGCAGGGGAATTTCGAGTGGACAACAATACCATGAAAGTAAATTTATATAAAACATGTTCTATAAAGGTGAGCCCCTATTCTCAATCATCT
The DNA here is from genome assembly GCA_019776745.2 of Taxus chinensis. Lineage (NCBI taxonomy): Eukaryota > Viridiplantae > Streptophyta > Pinopsida > Cupressales > Taxaceae > Taxus > Taxus chinensis. The sequence goes on along the minus strand of CM034157.1, from coordinate 54,029,464 downwards.
CCTCAAAATCATGCATAACATTGTGTTTGATAAGAATGACTGTGAATGTGAAGTTTCTTCTTTCCTCGTATGTAGCAGAAAACAATTTTAATAAGGAATGGATTAATTATGAAGCTCTAAGAAGATATGATGAGGAAGGTGATGACAACAATATCATATATTATTACGGAACTCAATGAAATACAATGAGAATGGGCCTTGCTTATATAGGCGAGGAATATCACTCTCTAGAACTAGTTAAGGTCATAGATCAAGCCATAAATCAAGGAAATAACTAGTAACCAAAGAACTATTCAAGTCTATAGATTTAGGGAAAGAACTAGTCATCAAGGATCTAGTCAATACCATAGATCAAGGAAAGAACTATACCTAACAACTAGATAATATCTCCTAATATCTAAATAAGATAAAATAAATATTCACACATATAAGTGGGTGAGGATAAATACAATAAAGGTAAATAAAGTACCTAGGTGAACATGAGCTAAGGTGAATACCTACTCTAACGATAACCTCCTTCCACTTGAATAAATAAGTCATCCATTAGCAGTAGTGGTATCAAAAATAACATGACAAACAAAATTAGGACAATATTGTTAAATTATTATTGGTTTGATTTAGTCATAATTCCTACATGATAATTTCACTGGAGTCATTACTAAAAAATAGAAAACATGAACATTTCAAGCCTAAAAAATTATAATTCAAATAACCGCCAAGTAAAATTTAAGGATTATCTGATGAATTTTTCTATAGTTGTTTCATAAGTGGCCTCAAGGATGTGATTCGTGTCGAGGTCAAAATTTTCAGGCATGAGGACATAATGGAGGCTCTTAGTTCTGCCAAGTTAGTTGAAGATAAGTCAGAACCCAACCTCCTTATTTAAATTTTTTCATATTAAAGCCATCCAAACCATAATTCCATTTACTAACCCCACATTCAAAAATAATTCCACATAAATGCCTTATAGAGAAAAAAATGTAATATTGTCAGGAAAAGGGGCTATGTTATAACTGTGATGAAAAATTCACATGGGACCAAAATGTGTGGAAAAGAGCTAGTATTTAATTGATTTTAAGTCACCTCCCGATATGGATGATTCAAAATATGATAAAAAATATAAGGAAGAGGAAAGGGACATATAATATTTCAACCATATAGATCACCAACCAGAAATTTTAGTATGCATTGATATGGTCAACCAATCTTGAGATCATGAAAGTTAAAGGGTATTTCAAGAAACACACTCTTACTATTCTTATTGACTCATGTAACACACATAATTTCATTAATACTCAACAAACCAAAAAATACAAATATTTTTTATACCCTTTTTCAAGCTTTGAGGTTATGATTGTTAATGCGGGACCATTGTCTTAAGAAGAAAAAATGTTACAATGTTTGTATTTCAGTAGAGGACTATAACCTCATTTCATATGTTTTGTTTTTTCATTTGGGAGGATGTGATTTATTTCTCAGGGTTCAATGGCTGTTGGACTAATTTTGTAGGACTTATAAGAACTTCTGGATGCAATTTTCTAATTATGGAACAAGTACACATTTAAAGGATTCATACCCAAGTTAAATACAAGTTGTAATATCACATTGTATGGATACACTCATTGAGAAGGAATATCACGGGCTCACTACTCAAGTCTATTCCATTCAGTTTAGTGCACCTCCTAATTATAGTCATCTTGATGACCTGCAAAATATTTTAGTCAAACATGCGATAATATTTAAGGTGCCAACTAAGTACTTCCTCAACACTTGAGAACCATCACATTAAAATCCTTCTAAGGAGTGCACCCCAAACATTTTGTTAATTGAAAATTTAGTATATAATCTCCTAAAGGAAAGATTGATTCATCTAAGAACAAGTTGAAAAATAAAAAAAACCATATTGATTACCTATCTGATATTTTTCTCATTCAAAAAATGATGGATTTGATGACTATGCATCAATTTTAGGGAGCTAAATAAAATCAATATCAAATACAAAATCTCCATTTTAATGATTAATGAAATCATAGATGAGATTAAAAGTGTCCAATTCTATTGTCACTAATACACATAAAAGAAGATGATATCCCCAAAATAGCTTCCCATAACCATGATGGCCACTACAAGTTTTTGGTCATGCCCTTTACGGTTACCAAGGTCCAACCCTAGTCAAAATTCCAAGGATTTATGAACAAAATATTTTGGCCATTCCTTTAGAAATTCATCTGGTATTATTTAACGATATCTAGATCTATTGAAAAACTTGGGAAGAGAATATACATCACCTTCACATAGCATTACAACTTGTTTCTGAAAATCAATTTTGTACGAAATGATCTAAGTAATCCTTTGGTTAACAAAAATTTGAGTACCTTATTCATATCATATTGTAAATAGGATTCAAATTTGACCCCAATAAAATTAAATTTGACCCCAATAAAACTAATTCCATGAAAAATTGGCCATCCCATGATGTTTAGAAACATTCATGTATTTTTGGGTCTCATTAGATACTACAAAGAATGACTATGGAAAAATTTCCACCCCATTAATTGCAATCCTAAAAATAAATTCCATTTATTGGTTAGAACAATAGAACATGCCTTTGATGTACTAAAATAAGTAATGTGTACTACATTTGTTTTAGAAATGTCATATTTCTACAAGACATTTATTACTAAAAGAGATAATATGGTAATAGACTCCACGTTATCCCCATGTAAGAACTACGATTTGTCACTTATACCAATAAGGAAATACACTAGGTGAAATTCAATACATTCTACCTATGAAAAGGAAATAACCGAATTATTGCATGCAATCAAGAATTGGTGAGTGTAGGATGAAACAAATCATCATGATCTAAAATAATTTTTGGGAAAAGCGTATCCTCACCAAATTATTAGAAATGGGTCACCAAAGTGGATGATGCGTGACCATGAAATCACCTATAAATAAGTGAACCGAGAATGTGGTCACATAAGCACTCTCCCATGTATATGAGTGATTTGGATGAGTTATCAAAGGAGCAAAACTGACCTAAGTCAAATTTCAAAGAAGGATTTATAAAAGTATATTTTTAGAAATTACTAAGATATATTTTTAGTAGTTAGTGTTTAGATATGGTTATTTAGAGCACGAACTATCTATATCAGTAATCAGAGCATTATTTCTAAAAAAACTATTTTTAGAAAGTCCTAAAATATATTTTTAGCAATTTTTGATAGTTTTTGGTATTTTACATTTTTTAGAGTCTTCAAATAATTTTTGGGACTTAGACATTATGATAGTAGCACAATCTATTTTTAAAGATTTTATTTTCAAGCTCACTTTGTTATCTTTCCATGGATCCTCTTAGTTTTCCAATCATGTAAATGGGCTAGAAGATATGGCCCCGACAATGAGCACTTCAAAAAAAATTATTTTTATATTTTGTCCTTTTTTGCCCATTGAAATTCACCCCTAAGGTGGATGCATGTCATCTCCATAAAGGACGACCTATTAGATTCAATGTTGAACACTTAATTTGATGACCTTTTGACTTCCATTTGGAACCCTTCATTTACTATTCCTACAACCTTTCATTTTCCACATTATTTCATTATAAATAAGATGTTTCTAATGGAGACACAAGTTTTGCAAGTTTAAATTTTTTATAGACATAAGTAATATGTTGTAAGCTGGAAAGTTTTGAGCCAATACATCTCTCACCTAGATATTTTCCATTTTTATACATCTTCATTTGCAAATAATTTCAAGACATACATCTCTCCCATAGAGTAATTCTACATCTATTCTCGATTGCAAAGATATTCGACATACATCTCTCTTATATAGATTTCTTTACTTCTTATACGCATTTAATAAATTTATTTTACTATTACAATTACAATTTTGTTTTTGCAATACAATTTATTGATTCTGGGATTCTACAATTTTAGCTATTTTGTTATGACTGCATTACCATAAAACATTAAATGTTACTATTAGTGTGTTGTCCATTGAATTCCAAAAATAATTTAGATCAATTGCATTAGAGAAAAAAATGAACTTTTCAAAATTTTGCAGAAGTTTTGAAAATGATGGGGAAAGAAAATGAGAAGATGGCATAATTTAATATGTTGGCCCATTTATAGCTCCACAAAATGAGTACAAATCACTCCTTATAGAAAACAAATATTGAGGGAGAAGAACTAACAATTGCATACTAATTTGAGCATGATCATGAAGCAGATGAGAAATATACCAAAAAAATCCCATTTTGGAAGTTTTTGAAACCACTTCTAAACAGTCTCTCCTAAAATTTGTGGATACCCTGTGATTCCAACAAAATTCCTACAATTATAAATAGGATTTTCAACTCCTGTTTCATGGATCTTTTGAGACCTTTTGGATGTTTGTGAGTCTTTGCAAACAACAAATCCCTATAATATTAGTTATCATCAAGTCCAAAAACAACATTATACCACATAAAGGAGTTGCACCACATCAAACTTGTGCATATGAGCCTTCAACAACCTCTCGAGAAAATCAACGAATCATAATAATCAACTTAACCAACCCTAATGGAAAATCTTGTAGCCATCTCGACATTACAAAGTTATTCCTCTTATCAATTATCATTCATAGTGTAGTCATACTTCAAAATTAGTATAAGAAATCAATTCAAATCTTTGTTATCATTAATTTATCATTTTATAGGAGTCTCCCATGATTCCCCTAAATTGCTAGTGATTCCTTTGAATCACCTATGATTTCTTCCATTTAGTTTCCTTTATCAGATCATTATCTTTATCAGTCATTATCTATATTCTTGGATTTAACTTGCCTGTTACAAGTATGTCTCTATTGTAGATGACTATTCTAGGCCAGTCTCACCCGATCACAAGTATCTACGATCTCCAAATCATCCAACAACTCTTCTTGTGGGAGTATTTTGATATCCTCCATGACCTTACTCTGTGTGATATCATATTTGCACCTGACATCGAAGACATTAGGAACAAATAGATTTCCTCCATGAGATCCAACAAGTGACCGCAAATTACTGGTATGAATAGGTTGAATCCATCTAGATTGTATCCACTTTAGCATGAGCCTCCTACAAAGTAGAACATGATCTTCCTTTTCACCTTGAGTTCTAGTTTCTATATTTGTCATTATCAGTATTTATCTTATCATTATCATTAAATCACTTAAATGTATCAAAAGGAGTTGACATTCTCTGAGGAAGTCCTTTTGAATTCCTAGAATCATCCTTTTATAAGTAACTCGTCATCCCATTTTATCTAATACTTCTTGTTTAGTTGTCTTTGTTTGCATGTATCTTCACTTGGAAAAAGGAGGAGTGCTCGTCTATTGTTGTATTTATTCTTCTAAACATCAGTGATTTCTAGGAAGATATCATTAAAATTTTCCATGTTTTGAGTTTTAGGTATTTTCTACATTTGATAACATAGACCTAAAATCTACCTAATACAATGGGTTTAAGCTAAGTAATTGCATTATTGACTTTGGTTCCTCTTACAATGTCTTACCTGTAAAATTTGATAAATTCATTGGTCTCACTCTCTCCCCCACTATTATCCATTATTAATCCATGAAAACTAAAGAATTACCTGTCATTTTCCAAGTGAATGATGATCAAGTATCATTTGCAACTTTTCTAGAGATGAGGATCATGATGAAAATACTAGTGACAGACATGCCAACTTCATATGGTATATTGTTGAGCCAGAGTTTCTTTCGGGATTCTGGAAAATATACACATATGGATTGGTCATATGCCACTATACTTCTCAATGGTAAAATGGCAAAGCTCCTTCCTATCAATAAAATCAAATACGCAATTCAAAAAATAGATGACCCAAGGGTGGACATATTATTCCAAGATTTGAGGTATGGAATTTTTTTCATAACTTCTTATGTTGATCTTCCCATATTTATGGAAGAACACCCAAGTGTGGTGGATCTAATTGATAAGTATACATATGAATTCATAGAGTTTGAATTTGATAGTGTATTCTTCCCACAGAGTATGGATGCAGGTTCTTTTTTTATAGTGATGAAGGTCATGAATATATTGACTTACTGCAAAACAATCCCATGTCGATGAGAAATGAAGATCATAAAGAAGAAGTGACATCAAATGACTTCATAGTAGTTGAATCCCAAATTTTCATTCATCTTCCAAAGATACAAAATGAAGGCTTGTTTGGTGAGTACGAAAATGATTGTGAATTTGAAACCTTCTTTTTCCCATTAGGAGAAGATGAAGATATTCTCATTTAAGAAAAAATGAATTGAATGGTAATTTATTCTCACAAGGAAAATTACATTAAAGATGAACACATTCTCAATGAGGATTATACAAATAAGAATATGCTTTAATATTTCAAATTTGATGCTACTCAAGTAAATATTTTTTTCATCGTGGAAATGAATTTCCAGGTTCAGGATGGCCAAGATGGAAAAGATGATGACTTTCATTTTTAATACCTCACCTTGTGATCATTTTTTTTAATATGATGAGTCATAATGCGGATCACATTATTGTAAAAAATCGGTCAAGAGAGAGTTGGTGTGTGTTAAAGAAAACCGTTTGAAGAAACTAGTAAACATGGAACACAAAGAGACTTGTGCTAGTGTTAAAACTAGTAAAACATCTGTCAAGAACCGGTTCATGGAAACCATTTTCATGAAGCACATGATAAGTAAAGTTAAAATTCCCATAAGTGATCCTATGCCTTAATGTGAAAATAGTATTCTTTGTATGATCAAGACTCATTCTTGTAGAATTAATAGAAAATCAACAATTGGAATGAATTTGGAAATAAATGAGAAGATGGAAACAAGATGTTAAAGCAACAAAGATAATAATTTGTCTAAGTGGACCCCCACTTAAAAGAGAAATCATGCAAAAATTCTCAATAAATTGAGAAAGGGTTCATATTTCAGTGATCTTTGAAATTTATTTCTAAAATGAAGGCTTTTGGCGACGCCCATACATGTGTAAATATTTAGTGAATAATCAATGCTATAGTGAAAGAAGCTCATCTCACATATGTACCTTAGTGTATTTAGGAATGATGTATGATAGGATCCCTTTCTGTTAATGTTTCCATATCTATTTTTTGTTTCCCTTCCTGTTGTGGGTTTCCTTTCTCTCATGTGTTTGGTTCATTTGTAGCTTTGCTAGTTTTTCAATATAGTGACTCTATGGCTCAATGGATAAGGCATTAGATGTTTCTTGACTGGGCCTTTTAGGATTATTCTAGGTTAAAACCGCTATTAGAGGACGATTTTTCCTTTTGTATGCATCACATGTCTTCATGTCTACTATCCTCATCTAGGATTATTATGTTTTCTTATGGGTTGGCATACAAATACTATGAGGGTGGGCCTGAGGGTTACTTCCCTTCTTGGTAATGGTGACAAGGTGATCACCCTTCCCTTAGTTCTCGTTTGTCATTCCTATTTAGATTAAGGTTTCTTTATTGATGTTTTGGTAGATAAATATATTACTTTCATAAGTATGGTGTGTGATTTTATTAGAGAGGGATTCTTCCATTTCAATTCCTATGTGGGCATTTTCTAGTTTTTCTAGTGGTGTGTAGAGAGGATTTCTTATGGTTTAAGGATTGTCTCTTTTGGGTTACTAATTGAGTACTATAATCTATGATCCTCTAAAAATATTATATTAAAAGGAACTAGAGGGTGTTTCATACCTATTTTATGTGTCAATGGGATGGTGAAATTTACACCTCATCTTACATCTATACAAGTTTTTAGATTGTTGTATATAAGGAGTGGATCTTTAATCACTTCCTCTATTCTAGATGATTTAGTACAAAAGGATCATGAAGGGCTTGACTAAGTGGTCTGTGGATTTGGGCCTCATGTTTCATATTTTGACTATATTAATAGGTGTTAGACCATTAGAAATGGTGGGTTCCTGTAGATTCTTATTATGATCATGGAAGGTTGATCCACCCTCTAACTTAGAGAAGGACCAATGGGTACAAATCACTATATCCACCCTTTATGGATCCAATCTCATGTATTTTAATTAAATGTTTCATGTTATATTCATGAGTGGATTAATGTGGTCATTTCCAAGTCTCTGTTCAGTCTACTTCTTCATTTTATTTTATTTTGGATTTTTACTAGTTTATGGGTTTGCTTCAAGGAGGTTGCTATGAGTGTGTTCTCAAGGGATGGTGATGCACGGGAATCAACTTTTGGTCAATTTTTATCTTGTGCATCATAATTTTGGATTGGTTTATATTTTAAAGAGTCTTTTAGTCATTACAAATATTTTGGGTTATAATAAAAACTTCTAGGTTGATATAAGATATTCAATTTTTAAAGTTTTGTACTTTCTTTCCCATTTACAAATTAAATTTTGTAAATCTTGTAATTGTGGAATTTTATCTTTTCAAGGGTGGGAAAGGATTCTTGGTGGTTAGGAAGTATTCTATAGATGTCTAGGCAAGTTGTGAATAGGATGAAGGCTCAATCAAGTAAAGTGGGTGGAAGTATTCTCATGAAGAAAACTATAAGGAGGAAGGGTGTATGGACCATAGGATATCTTATCAAAGGAAATGTTATGTTCTGATTAAAAGATTTTATTAAATTTGTTTTCTTCTTGAGAACTAACAATATGAAACCTTTTGGTTTGAATTTTTAAATATTTTGAGTTGAATCATTTATAGGAAGTTTATTACTTGTTTTATCCATCATCATAAAGAAGGATTCTCAAGGATAATTCTTTGTTTATTGTTGTTTATTGAAGATATTCAAGAAATATAACTATGATTGTTATTGTCCACATATTGGTATGATAAATTTTCATTTACTCTAGAGATTGAATGTATGCTTAAGGAATCCGTCAAGAGGAAAAGGAATTACTAGAAGATTTGTATGCATGAATTATGAGATTGATTATTGGTTTAAAGATGTTGATTCTTTAAAGTAAAGTAATGTATTAGTTTTGTAATTTAATGATAATTTGTCCTTCAATGTCATGATAGACACGTTAAAGAGATTAATATATACATATTGAACAAGTTTTGAATTTTAAAGGTGATTTTCATTGTATTTTATAATGTTTTAAAACCTCATCGATTGTATCAGTGAAAAACTATGGTTTATAATAAAACATAAGTTTGAAGCCTTTATCTTTCATTTTAAAACTTGAATTTGGATAAAAATCATTTAAAGAGATTGTGGAGAATGTTTATTAAGGTTTTAAGAGTTAATAAGACATCATTTAGTTATTATACATGACATTTTTTCCTCTAGTAAGACTATAGCAATCAAGTGGCCTAATTGGAGAAATGGAATTAGCGAAAAAGAGACTTATATATGGAGTTGATGAATGAAATTTAGAAGAAATTTTTAAGGAGGAAATTAGTATCTGAAACCCCCCCGTTTTTTTTTGTACTCACTACAACAAAAGTTACACTTGAAAATGCCTCAAAATAAGGCTACAAAGAATAAGGTTAACTAGATAATAACAAGGTGTGAATGAAGGTGTTACCTTGAGAATTGGGTCAAAAAAATTTGCATGTACCATAGAAAGCCAAATGGGTACTTGAAATTAATCTCACTTTGATAAGAACCATCACATTTTTTCCCAACATGAAACTAGCATTGGCATATTCTTGAGAAGCTTGTTAGGATAGTTTTGGTAGAAGGGAAGACTTTTTATAAGTTTTCTTGGTTTTGATTAGTTAGAAGGTTATTAAAACATTTTTGGGGTATATAAACAAGAATAATTGATATTGTAAGTTAAATAAGGATAAAAATATAATTTTTTCTTGTTAAGAGCCATTTGAGGTTTGTGTGTTGGATCATCAGAGTAGAGCACCGGTGTAGTTTTTGGTGTTTGATCTTATTTAACTAGTCAATTTAAATTATTTTTCATTTTCTCTACATCATTTTGGTATAAGATCCTAGTTAACTCTTTAAGAGAGGGTTTTGTTTATTCTAACAAGAAAATTACAAGGTGTATGTGAAGTGTTTGTCAAGTGGTCAGAAAGAAAAAAAGGAAAAGAAGGATAAGTTGGAAATAAAATCAAACTCAGAGTTAAAAAGTGAAAACTAGAAGAGGAGAAATAAAATCTTGGTGATTCTAGGTAGCAGAGAAGATAAAGTTAACAACAAGATCTCATTGAAAGCTCCAGAAGGAAGTATCTAGGGTGAAAGAGACTTGGATATTGGCAAGGTGAAAGAGACTTGTTTGGAAAAAATAAATCAGATAAGGTATGAAAGAGGACCAATTATCAAGGATAATAAGATTTTTTAAAGGAATGGATGAAAGAATAGTAGTAGAGGAATAGAAAAAAAAGATGGGATAGGAAGTGATCCTAAGGAATAGCTTACAAAGATGACGAAAATATTTGTGAGAATAACTTATGTTATTGAATAAGAGTTAGAGACAACTATGGAGGAGGATCATGAAAATGAAGAGGCCACCTCAAGAGTAGAAGATGAATGGAATAGTGAAGAGGAAGATGAAGAAGAGTTCACTGATGAAGAGTTAGTATATTGTTACCCTGAAGAAAGATAAATGCTTAGAGACAATGATGAGTTGTTTGAATTCAATGAATAAACAAAATGTATAGTAGCAGGGTAGTGTGACAAAGAGGTATTTGAAAAATATTATATTATAAAATAATAATTCTCATTTTAAGGTAAGCAAGGTGAAGAATAAATCATATTTTTTAGATCCTATATTTGATGAGGATACAATAGAGGATGACTTTAAGTCAGTGAAATAGATGAGAGTTCCTTGAAGACTTATTCAATCCACAAGATGAAGAGAAGGAAATCAGTTCAAGAATGATGATGAAAAATGAAAAAGATTTATTATACCTTTAGGTACACGAGAACGAAGAGAATAAGTATGCAATAGATGATTTTGAGGTAAACATATCTAATTCAAAATTTGTTTTTTTTTCTAATATTAAATTTTATTTGGGTGAATTCCTTGAAATTGTAGAAAATGAACTAATTAGTGAATTTGAGAAACAAGAAGAGAATGGGATAAGAAATTTTGATTTAGATGATGAAACTTCATATTTAGAGATTAGTGAATAATTTAGTAATGTTGATTAGATCAAGTAGATGAAGTTGATGTTAATTTACAAAAAAAAAATGGATATGATGGAACATAGAGAAATGAGTGAAGGTTCAACCGAGAGTACAATAGTTTCTATAACAAAAACTGATTTAAATTGTATAAAATTTATCCAATAAGGTACATGTATTGATCTAGAACATGTTAATATGGTTGTCAACATAATAAAACAAGAGAAAGACAAAAAATAAAGAGGAAGTGGATGTGGGTTTTTCATCTTTGCACTCAAATAAAATCAAGATAATATCAAGAATAAGTATTCTATAAGGGTGAATAATAAAGTATCTCATGAAAAATAAGTTATATGTGTTGTTGTATTTTTTTTTGCAGGTATAGTTGGAGGTGTTAGTTTGTGGAGCCTATTTTCATGTGAGAAAGTGCTCAAGACTGTACACTAAGAGGATTGTACACTTTCCACAGTTGTCTCCATTCAGGGGTTCGAGAAAACGTGCTCTTCTCATATGGGCAGGATTTTTGACCCATAGGTTTATGGGACATGTTTTTGCCCATGGTTTTGATACCCATAGTTTTGTAAAACTGCTTAAGTAGTTGTCAACTTATATGGTTTTATGCATATGGTAGTATATATGTAACATTACAAATGTGTTTTGAATTCGGGTGTGAATTCTGTAGAGTTTGTTGAGCATAGCTCCAAATAGATTTGGGTATTGTATTGAGAGAGCAGTGGCTTGTAATAAAATCTGAGCAAGTGATTCTTGGTGGACGTAGCCCAAATTGGGTGAACCACGTTAAATACTGTCTCTTTGTGTTGTGTTATTTTATTCTGCACTTTTATTTGAGATCTGTAATATTTTCTACATATTAGTTTCTACTGTTGCGATTCTATGAGGTATTATTCCACATATTTTATCCCTTATTTCCTAACATCACACATCCAATACTTACACATCTCAACAATCTACATCACACACACAACGCGTCTATAATCAATCTCTTTCACAAATAATCAGTTACAAGATATTCACTAACCAGCACCCATTCAACCGTATGACCGGTCTTCAACACATAACACGACACACTACCCTATCATGCACTCTAGTTCCACAATCCATACTCGACTGTTGAGGGTCTCCATATCAAATGGAAGTCACCAAACTCACGCATTCAATCACTCACTTACACCCTATGTGGTGTGCTTTGATGATCACTCTTTTCTCATTCCAAAAATTTTTCCATCAAACCATTTCCCGACCCGAAACACTCTCGTTTATTACCTTACCATCTTGATATTGAAATAACCAAATAGAGACTCACTACCATAAAATTCAACCTTGAGTATGGCTCACAGCTCCCATCACAATACTCTTTATTCCATTCTACTCCATTCATATTCACAACATGAATTTGCAATATTGGAATAATTTAGTCAATGCTTACATTTACATTGTTACAAGCAAATCGTTATGTTACTGCATGGTGGTACACATGCTATATAGATATGAAACTAAATCATTATTTTTTACCAATGCACATGTGTGTATCACTTTCTTTCAAACTAGTTGTGATTACAGATTCTACAGATAGATGTATGCAACACAGATGTTTGGTGCAGTACCTATTACCAGTCCCACATAAGAAAAATGACTCCTAGGGGCATCTACCTTTGTATAAAACAAGTGTTATTATTTAATTGTTTCATAGATTAATTAACTAATCGGACTTAAAAATACATGCTTTGACATACTTTTTATTAATTTCTAACATGCTAATGTCCAATTCATTAATGTAGCAATTAACATTGGTTACAAGCCTATTTGTTACCATAGGTGTTTGTTGCATTGCATTTTTTACCACTGTTCATGGGATTTTCCCTTTGTCTTGTGTGCACATTTAAAAACTACAATGGCTTAGGCAATCTTGACCTTACCGTACACATTGTGAACCTAATATCATCAGTTGACCCACTTTTCGTAGTCTACTTTAATGGTCGATAATGTTATATTTTATTTAATATTTGTAATAGATAGATTGAAATTGTGTGTGTGTGTGTGTGTGTGTGTGTGTGTGTGTGTGTGTGTTGAATTGTGTGTTATGTTGTGTGGCCATGTGTGTCCATACATATGTGTATGCACATGTGTGCGTGTAGGTGCATGTGTGTATGGTTTAGACACCCCAAAATCACTCACCTATTCTCATTACTTTTTGCTTGCTACTCTACATGAATCTACTATATTTAAAGCATTATTACTTCACAATAACACTTTAAAGAGGGGAAAATGTAGACACCATACCAATTATTTTCAGGAATTATTGATCCAATGTAATCCCAGTACATCTTGTTATTTGAAACCCTATTCTTATATTATGATAATTAAATTGAAAATCATGTGCATTGTACCCCTTTGGATTAATACAAGATTATGTCCTTAGTGACCCGTATTACTAAGTTAATCAATTTCATTAATTGAATGATTGATTAATTAGTGTGGACATTATAACAACCACTTCGACTCCACTTGGACTCCACATCCTCATCCCAGTCAATTTCCTTTAGACTCTAGTTCACCAGTCTAGTGAACCGTACTTCTAGAATCATATTTTAGGTTTTGAGGGGGATCAAATTCCTAATTACATGTACAACATCCTTTTCCAAACATGCATTGTTTCTGCTAGATGATTAATGGTCCATTAATTCCCCTGAATGGCATTTACCTTCCCAATTTCTACAACTTCCTCAACTGCTATTTTAGCATTTGGATTCAACCATGTTCAACCAATTTCCAACCACTTATGCCTCTATAAAATGCAAGCTCATAATTTGCAAATCCTCCTACGGATTGTTAATGCATAGTTTCTGTACATGTTTCTGTATACTAAATATTTCTTAGCCAACTACTCATCTAGCAATATGCATCCCCATTTGGAGACTTGTTAACCAAAATAAGCTCCCTCTTATTTTGGGTTATTTTACAACATCGGTTGTGCCTCAGTAAAAACAGGTTCACAATGGGCAGGAACTCAAAGATTTCTAGAAATGCTATTCTCCATTAAATAGAGAATTTCTCCCCACTTCATAACCAGACTTGGTTACATAAACCAACTCTTCCTAACTCCTTATATTTTTTGAGTTATGGCTTGGTGGATTTAGGAGGTAAAATTTGCCCAAGGCAGACTTGTAGAGCTTGGGAGAGTTTTTTACCAAAGGAACTTGGACCGGCGGGGCATCGAAGGAAAAAGTGAAATTGTTTTGCTTTTTTCTAAAAGGTCATAAAATCTTCTGTGACCATGCAAACCAGGATCCATAAAAAAGATAATGCATTCATGCGGGACTTCAAGAGGTAAATTGGATTTTTTGAGTTTTTATCACAAAATGTAAAATGGAATAAACCCACTCAGAAAGTTTAAACCATGCCTTTACTGAACCCAACAATGTATACCACGTCATCCTTTGGAGAATGAGAGAAACATAAGTGTAAAATTTTCCCAAGCTTTAAATTTGCAGGAAATTAAGGAAAAAACCTCTCATAAGGCCATATCTTTTGATCCAAAGCTCCTTTTTGACAATCAGTTGGTACCAATTAAGAAATATCTTGATGATTGATCTTCATCATGAAACTTCAATTTTTCATTTTCGGTGAAGCATTTGTCAGAAAATTGGGAAACTAAGAAGTTTCATCTCTTCCAACTACAAATAAATGAAAAAAATGGTTGAATCCCAATCCACTTCCTTCTCTTTCCTTCCCAATTCCATCTTGTAGGTTTAAGAAATTTTATGGAAAATTAGTCATTCTAGAAAGCAATCAAGAAGAAGTTCGAAAGAAGAAGATCCTGTATGGTTAAAAGCTTATTGAACCTTCACCAAATTAGCTCTTAATTTGGGATAATCCTAAGATTCCTTTGTAAGGTCAAGCCTTCAAAGGAGAAGAAAGTTGAAGAGCCAGTTGTGGCTACAGACTGAATTTGCAGTAGAGAATTAACAAGAAAAGGAAGAGTTCCCTATATCTCCCTAAATCAAAAATCAAGTTTTAGTGAGATAAGTGTAGTGTCCATGATTTTATTGCACTTTAAGCCCAAGAGAATGCCGATCAATTTAGTCAAAACTGACCAATCATCCAAGGAAGGAACACACTTCCTAAATCTCAGCTAAATGTGGCCATCAGATTAGCAAGTGGATTGAGACCAAATCAAATTTTGTAGCAGTTTATAAGAAGAAGACATTATTGTGATAAATAAACCACCACTTGCAATTTCATTCGAAGGGCCTGTTTGTGGTTGATGAATCCATTCTATTGTAGGTATCTAAAGGAAATCTTTCCTTATATCCCATTTGTCCTCTATAGCAGCATGTTTGAGGAGTTTGTTATGGCAAACTTCAGCTAGAGTTTAAGAAGATACGATATCAAGAGATTAAGATGGTCTTGGAAGAATGTATGGAAGGAAAACTACTCCAAATCTAAAAGAAGAGGATGCTTTCTAGCTATGGAGGATTGAGAAATGCAGATCCAAAAGCTTCATACAAAACAGGCTATGTCAAGAGATTGTTCAGTTCTTGTTAGGAATTAGAGAACAAGTATGTGGAAATAATTCCTCAAACCACAACAGTAGGAAACTATATAGCAGAATTATACTTGCAGAAATATAACAACATAAATGAATAATGCACAAAAGAAGACAAGACAAGATTTAACGTGGTTCACCCAATGTGGGCTACGTCCACCAAGAACTTGCTCATATTTTATTATCAACAAGAGTAAAACAACTCTCACAGTCTTCTCTTAGTTATGAACTCACAACAGAATTCCAAAGATGCTAAACCACATCTAAACCACAATTGACACCCAATTGCATAACCTTGATCACTCTTGATCACCTCTTGATCATTAAGACTCAAGACCTCTTGAACACTCAAGATATCTTCAAGATACCCTAACACCTCTATTTATAGGATTACAATCCTCTTAAGAAGTCCTAAAGCTGACCCTAGAAGTTTGAAAGTCATGATCTTTCAACTTCCCACGGCTGGAAAAATAGTCCCGATGTTAACAGCCAATTAACAACATGTTAACAGCAATGTCAGAACGACACAATGACTACACAACAACGTCACAACAAATGACTACAGAATGCTCCTGAAGTCTCCAAACTTAACCGTTCGAGCTCCAACACTTCAACACTGATTCAAGAAGACCAAAAATAGGCTCCACACCCCAACAATCTCCCACTTGGAGATTGTTTCCACTGAGAAAAGTTCTTAACCCTTCATTATCAACCATGAAGGCCAATCAAAGTTGAACACAACTTCAACTTCTCCCTTGTGACCACCTTGGTCATCATATCTGCAGGATTCTGACTGGTATGAATCTTTTCCAGCTTCAACTTATCTTCTTCCAAAGTTGTCCTGATGAAATGATATCTCAGCTGAATGTGCTTCATCCTAGAGTGGAAAGCAGAGTTCTTCACCAAATGAATAGCACTCTGACTATCACTGTGTAGTCTCCCAACTTCCTGCTTATGACCCAACTCATCAAGCAACTACTGTAGCCAAATCATCTCCTTTCTTGCCTCTGTGGCAGTAACATACTCAGCCTCTGTGGTTGATAAAGCCACAACCTTTTGTAACCATGAAATCCAACTCACTGTTGTATCACCAACCGTAAATACATAACCTGTCATGCTCCTCCTGCTGTCCAAATCTCCTGCCATGTCTGAATCTACATATCCACATAATGTAGTGTCTGATCCACCAAAACACAATGTTCTCCCATGGTCCCTCTCAAATACCGAAGGATCCACTTTACTGCTTGCCAGTGCTCTCTACCTGGATCACTCATAAACCTACTCACTACTCCCACTGCATGGGAAATGTTAGGCCTAGTGCATACCATAGCATACATCAAGCTACCAACTGCTGATGAGTACGGTACCCTGGACATCTGTATTCTATCCTCCTCAGTCTTGGGACTCTACTCCTTTGATAATTTAAAGTGACCTGCCAAAGGAGTACCAACCAGTTTAGCATCCTGCATACTAAACCTCTCCAAGACCTTCTTTATGTACTCTTCTTGAGATAATACTAGCTTCCTCTCCTTCCTTTTCCGAGTTATTCTCATACCAAGGATTTGTTTTGCTACCCCTAGATCCTTCATAGCAAAGGAGTCACCTAGCTACTTCTTGAGTACCTTTATTTCCTGCATAATCTTCCCTGTAACAAGCATATCATCTACATATAGGAACTGAATAATATAACTACCATCAAGAAAACTTCTTGATGTACACACAATGGTCTGAGTGACACCTGGAGTAACCCTGCTCCTGCATAAAACTGTCAAACTTCATGTACCACTGTCGTGGAGCTTGTTTCAGGCCATACAAGCTCTTCTTCAATTTGCACACTAACCTCTCCTTCCCTTTGACCTCATAACCCTATGGCTGCTGCATGTACAATTCCTCCTCCAACTCACCATGAAGGAATGCAGTCTTCACATCCAACTATTCTAAGTGCAGGTCTTCTACTGCAACTAAACCAAGAACAATCCTAATAGAAGTCATTTTAACAACCAGAGAAAAAATTTCATCAAAGTCTATACCTTTCTTCTGTGCAAATCCTTTGACCACCAACCGGGCCTTGTATCATTTCCTGCCTCCATCTTCCTCTTTGATTCTATACACCCACTTGTTCTGTAATGCTCTCTTGCCCTCGGGTAGCTCCACCAAATCCCAAGTCTGGTTTTCCATAAGAGATCTATGCTCTTCATCCATGGCCTGCTCCCACTTCTTCCTGGCATCCACCTGCACTGCTTCCTCAAAGCACTCTGGCTCTCCACTGTCAGTGAGCAATAAATAATTCAAAGATGGAATAAAACATTCAGGTTCCCTTCTTACCCTAAAAGACCTTCTCACCTCAGGAGTTTGGAGTTCCTGATGAGTAGGTATCTGAACTGGCTATGCAAGAACATGTTGAACCTGAACCGGCCCCTTGGACACCTTGCTGTCCGTAATGTCCTCTAACACTGTGTATTCTTTCTTTGATTTCTCTTTCTGTTCCTGCAACTGATCTTTATACATGATTTTTTCATTAAAGACAATATCTCTAGACCGAAATATTTTCTTGTCTTTAAGACTCCAAACACGGAAACCAAAATCATCTTCACCATATCCAACAAAGGTGCATTTCTCAGACTTAGCCTCTAACTTGGTCCTATCATCTTTATCAATGTGAACAAATACCTCACATCCAAATACTCTAAGAAATGAGTAATCAATTTTCTTACCAGACCAAGCCTCCTCAGGTATACCTCCATCCAAGGCCATAGAGGGTCCTCTGTTAATCAGATAAATAGTTGTGCTTACCACTTCCACCCAAAACATGAGTGGCAGCCCTGCATGTAACCTCATGCACCTAGCACGCTCCATGATTGTCCTGTTCATTCTCTCTGACACTCCATTTTCCTGTGGAGTATTTGGAACCATTCTTTTCCTGGATCCCATTTACCGAACAATAATCAATAAATTCATTGCTATAATATTCCCCTCCATTATCCGACCTGAGACATTTCAACTTGAGACCTGTTTCATTCTCAACCAAGGCTTTCCATCTTTTGAAAGTTTCAAACACATCAGATTTCTTTCTAATGCAATATACCCAAACTTTTCTAGTTGCATCATCAATGAAAGTGATGTAATAACATGAACCACCAATAGATTTTACCTTAGCTGGCCCCCATACATCTATATGCACTAACTCCAACTTACCCTCCTTCCTGGTAGGTCCAACCTTGAGGAATCTCACCCGCTTTTGTTTCCCATAAACACAGTCCTCACAGAAGTCCAAATCTAACTCCTTTAATCCAGGCAACCTGTCCTTTATAATTTGCATGCCCTTATGACTCATATGACCGAGTCTCTGGTGCCACAAAGTTGCATCTCCATCTGAAGCAACTAAATTGCAATAATCAACACCACTGGTTAAATACAAAGTACCATTTTTCTTACCTCTTGCAACCACAAGAGCTCCCTTGGTAACCTTCCAAGAATCCACTGTAAAACTAACCGTACAACCATCACTACCCAGTTGTCCCACTGATATCAAGTTCCACCTCAACTTAGGCACATGCCTGACATCCTTAAGTAGCCATGTGTTCCCATTCTACATTTTCACCCGAACACAACCTTTCCCTACTATGTTGCATGGTTCATCATCACCAATATATACATGTCCAAAATCACCTTGAACAAAATCAGTAAAGTAATGTCTATGTGGGGTGGCATGGAAAGAAGCCCCTGAATCTAACACCCAAGATTCAACAATATTATCTAAAGAAAGAATTAAGGCATCTTGACAAACATCACCTGCTGCCACATTTACCTCTTTAGTTTCCTCCTTCTTGTTCTTCTTATCCCGAAGAGCCCAGCAATCTTTCTTAGCATGACCAACCTTCCCACAGTGCCAACATTCTAACTTACTCTTGGACTTTGACCTTCCACGATCATTCAACTTCCCACATTACCTTTCCCTCTATTCTTTTGTCTCCCTCTGCTCTCCACCGTCAAAGCATTTCTAGAAGTAGAAGAATCTCTGGTGCTCTTCCTTCACATTTCCTCACTTAGGATCACACCTATTACATCCTCAAACTTCAGCTTTGAGTTATTAGAGACTGAATTACTTACAGCCATAACCAAGTTGTCCCAGCTATCTGGTAAGGAGCACAAAATCAACAAAGCCCTGACCTCATCATCAAAGTCAATTTTTACCGAGTTTAACATACTCACAACCGTATTAAATTCATTCAAATGATCAGCAATAGAACCATTCTCAGACATCTTCATATTAAATAACTTTTTCATCAAAAATATTTTATTAGAGGCAGAGGTTTTTCATATAACTTCCCCAACGCACTCATGATACCTTCTGTGGTCTTCTCCTGTGATATGTTGAAAGCAACTGAAGATGCAAGACATAAATGAATTTCCCCGAGCGTGCCTTTCTATCCAGTAACTCCCAATCCTCATCCGACATGGCTATAGGTTTCTTTTCTTTTCCAGCCAAAGGAACATGGAGGTCCTTCTGATATAAGTAATCCTCCATTTACATCTTCCACAAACCAAATTTCTGCCCATTGAACTTCTCAACCCTCAATCTGCCCTCATCTGCCATAGCTCCCACTCAAGCTTAACTTTCCCTGTGATTTACAACTTCAGCAAAAAACCACCAAAGCTCTGATACCAATTGTTAGGAATTAGAGAACAAGTATGTGGAAACAATTCCTCAAACCACAGCAGTAGGAAACTATATAGCAGAATTATACTTGCAGAAATATAACAACATAAATAAATAATGCACAAAAGAAGACAAGACAAGATTTAACATGGTTCACCCAATGTGGGCTACGTCCACCAAGAACTTGCTCAGATTTTATTATCAACAAGAGTAAAACAACTCTCACAGTCTTCTCTCAGTTATGAACTCACAACAGAATTCCAAAGATGTTAAACCACATCTAAACCACAATTGACACCCAATTGCATAACCTTGATCACTCTTGATCACCTCTTGATCATTAAGACTCAAGACCTCTTGAACACTCAAGATATCTTCAAGATACCCTAACACCTCTATTTATAGGATTAAAATCCTTTTAAGAAGTCCTAAAGCTGACCCTAGAAGTTTGAAAGTCATGATCTTTCAACTTCCCATGGCTAGAAAAACATTCATGACGTTAACAACCAATTAACAACATGTTAACAGCAACGTCACAACAATGGCACAGTCACTGCATATCAATGTCACAAAAAACGACTGCATAATGCTCTTGAAGTCTCCAAACTTAACCATTTGAGCTCCAACACTTCAACATTGATTCAAAAAGACCTAAAACAGGCTCGGTTATTTGGGTGGAGCATCAACTTCTTGTTATTTTTTCACTCATCCAGCCAGCCAACTTCAATGCCAGATCAGTTGCATGACTACCATTTTTGAGGAAGGGAATCCATTTCTCCCTGCCAGTTGTAGGTTTTGTTTGATTTCCCTTTGATCTTGATTAGAGTAGAGTAGATAGGTTTGTTTTCAGCAAAATAAGTGATTTTTCACACTCTTCATATCCCACTTGGGGTATGTATGATTTTTAGTTTGTACATAGTTTTTGGTGATGTTTTTTTGCTCTTGCACATTCCATCTCAATTAGATTTTGGTGAAGTTCAACTCCAAGTTCAGTGGGTTTCCAAGAGGCTCAGAGGTTAGAATTTCAGAGTTCAGATCATAATCAATTTATAAGGCTTGACCCCATGCCCAATGGATATAACTAAGGCCACTGATCATTCATCTAGCAGGTAGATGACCCCTGTGAGTCGCCAAAGTTGTTAACCAAAATAAGCTCCCTCTTATTTTGGGTTAACTTACTCCTCTTTGTGCCTAAGTAAAAATTTCAAAAATTTTAGGAACTCAAAGATTTCTAGGAATTTATCCATCAGATAGATAATTTCTTCCCCTTTCCAGAAAGGTAAAGAACTCTTCCTAACTCCTTATATTTTTTGAGTTATGGCTTGGCAGAGTTAGGAGGGAAAATTTTCCCAATGCAGACTTGCAGAGCTTGGGAGAGTTTTTTGCCAAAGGAACTCGAACTGGTGGGGAATCAGAGGAAAAAGTGAAAAATTTTCTTTTCTTCCAAAAGGCATAAAATCAAAATGCAACCCGTGGCCCCATCAAAAAGCTAATGCGGGGATGCGGGACTTCAGAGGTAAATTGGATTTTCTGACTTTTTGTCACAAAATGTGAAATGGAAACAAGGAAGCCCCTGCCTCTGTCAGCCCTAATGGATGCCACGTCATCAGCGAAGGAGTGGGAAAAATGTGCAAAATTTTCCTAAGCCAAATTTGCAAGAAACTTAAGGAAAAAATACATAAGGCCATATCTTTTGATCCAGAGCTCCATTTTTTATAATCTTGGTACCAGTGGAAAGATCTAGAGATTCTCTTCATCGTGGAACTTCAATTTTGAATTTTTGGTGAATATTTGTGGGAGAAAATTGGAAAGCGTGTTTGGGCACGTGAAAAGACAAAACCAGTTTCCAACTACCAGATTTAATGAAGTATGGGTCATTTTCTTTGGTTTGTGAAGTAGATACATGGAAATATGAGCTTTTACATTGATCCAATCAATAGATGAAGAATTAAAACGCATTGTGAAAAGTGGTTAGAGAAAATCCTACGTTTTTTTCCTTTCCTTCTCACATTTTTCTATATATTGTAACAGAGGCACATTTTCAAGGAGTTAGTAAGTGTTTGTTAATTTTTCTTCTTTCCCCCCTTCTTTTCTTCCCCAGGGTCGAAAATGGAGTTTGAACATCCTCCCTTGCTCTGTAATGGTGGTTTTTTACCTCTTTCCCGTGAAATGGTGCACTGTGTAAATCTAGATCAATAAAAACGTGTTTTTATGATGCATTTGTCCATCCTTTGCTTGTTTTATTGCATCTTCTTGCCTCTCTTCATTTGCAGGGTGTTTTTGCATGTTTTGGACGTTCATTTGTAGATTTGGGAGTTGTGTTCATGGTATTTGGAACATTTTCTATGTAAAATCCATCTCTGGTCTGTGATGCACTTATCCATCCTTTCCATTGCTCACCTCTCATTATTCCATGGTAGTTTAGTAGATGATCAGCATTTTCCTTCTCTGGTGTATCACCGTTTTAGTGTAGGTTCTATTTTTTCTAGTTTTCTTTCTCTCCTTATCTCCTTGGAAGTTAGATTAGGATTAGATTAGCTTGCCTACACTGGAATAGCTTGTGGCAAGTAGATTAGGATGAAGAACCAGCCTTCTCTAGAGAGCTTTCCCACTTTTGCAAGGTCCCACACCTTAGGGGAAAGTTCAATGTTATGTAATCACACCAGATGATTCTGCCTTAGAAAAGTAGATTTGTAGAACTCATTTGGGGGTGCTATGATTTCGCACTAACAAGACCATTTAAGAGCACCCACAAATCTGCATCCAACAATCTTCCACAAGGTTCTACATATCAAAGCTCTCACAACCTTTATTTGAGGTTTTCTTTAGAGGACTATAAGAGGTTCGCAAGTTCCTTGTTTATTTTCCATTACTGTGTTTTTCTGTAGCTTTCATTTTGGCACGTCTAGTGCTTCCACACACATCCTCATTTGTTTTGTGTGTTTCAATTATTATTTATGTGTTTCATTTTTTTATTGCATTTGTTTCATGCTAGCTTTCTCATTTGTGTGTAACTTTTATAAGTGTCTGCAAGTATTTTGGGAAGTAGGATCAATTTTACACTTCAAAAACAAAATTTCACTTCTTTATTATCTTTTGTTGTTTTATATTCTTTTTATAGGTGTTTACAAGTATTTATGGATAGGGGAAATCATTTTTTTAAATGATTTAAAAAAATCATTTCCAGTACTTCTTCCTCTAAATTTAGAGGATTGTTTAGCTATAGTTAAATTTGGATACACTTTTTTACTAGTTTCTTCTTTGGGGGTACCTACAAGGTAAAAACATCAAATTTGTATCTCCGTTCCCTACAAAAACAAAAAAAGCATTCATATTTTATTAAAAAACCAGATTTTTATTAAAAAAAATTAGCAAAAAACTTTAAAAAGGGGGAAGTTTTTTTTTTTTTTTTAACTCCTACCCATTCCTCCCACCCTTCCCCCATCCTAGGCCAGCTTAACCAACTTGACCCTACCCACTCCCCACAAGCTCCCCTTGAGATCACCAACCCATCCTAACTACCCAGTCTGGTGAGTTGGCTCGCCAAGCCAATCCCCCATATGACCTACCCATTCCCCACTGGACTCACCTCCCCCAAACCATAGATCCCCCACCCTAGATCACACCCCTCTGAAAAATCCCACCCACCCCATATCGCACCCCCACCTACAAATAGATCCCCACCTTGCCCTCACGACATGTCAGTCGCCCTGCTAATCTAAGATCACTGTGATCTCCCTCCCCCTATCATTGCACATGCCCCAACCCCAATGCATAGCCCTTCACCATCAATTATCAGTCCACACAATACTAGTGTCAAGCTATGAATACAAAGTCCGATCTGGGGTTTCACTTTTTTATTTTATTTCTTTTTAGTAACTTGAGATTAATATATATCTTACATTATCATTTTATTATCTAACCATTCAATTAGCTTCAATTAAACTCTTTTTCAATTAATTAGTTTAGCTAATTAACTTAATTAGTTATTTCTAAGAATCTCATTAGTTTATTTTAATTAATTAATTAGTTTAATTAGTTTGGCCTTTTTCAATAAATTAGGACCTTTGTATTATTTTTCCTATCTTTTTCGTCTAGTGGAATAATTGAGAAAACTGGTTGTGTAGGGTCTCTAGCATTTTTCGGTCCATTTCCTTTCACTGTTTAGAGACTTTTTCTCAACCTATACTCGCTTCTGACCATTTTGTTTTCATTTCTTGTCCCTTTTGTCACTTTGGACGAATAATGAGGGTTGCTAAAATAGGGTTATTGTATGTTTTGGTCCACTTTTTTTTGTAGCTTTTTATCCTTTTATTAGTCTTTAATCATTTTTACTTGATTTTTGCAATGTCACTAACCCTTTGTAATGTGTTTTTCATACATTTCCATTTTCATATTTTTAATTTTTGTAAAGATTAGTCACAACACACTTAGCGTGTATGCTCTTCTCTCACACTTATTACAAGCGATCCTGAGAATCAAAAACAAGATTATGTTGTTCTTTCATTGTTTTCTCTTAGCTCACCTTGGAAACTAATAACACTTGTTTGTAGGACCACATTATGAAGACCACTCAAAACTACTAGCTGCATATTTCCTCACTTGTGAGTTAATCAAACTTCTAATTTAGCGTGTGTAGGGAATCCTTTTAATCAAGATAAAATTAACACTACACATTGTGTTTGCAGGTGTGGTTGACAAGGATTTTTCCCAACCACCATAACTGTGGGAAGTGCTTTGGATTAACCCATAAAACTAACTTGAGGAGTACCGCAAGAACCCCAAAGTAGTTAGTACATTGAGGGAGATGACTGATGAAATGGGTACCCCTAACCCAACTGACTAGTGCAACCTTGTGAAATTACAATTGTGGATATCCTTAGTGGTGATCTCATTGTGATTCATTTGAGCAAGATATTTTCTCATTGTTTTAAAGGTAGCAACGTCAAGTTGAGAGCTAGTAATAACACCATGCTCACTTAAGTATAATGCTGACATGTAGTTAAGAGAACCACCTAGGAGGCCACACCTTGTCCAAGCCAATCTAAGGTAGAGGCCAAATATCACTACATTATTTTCCATTTTTCTTGCATGTTACACACTTGTGTTTCACTCTCAATATACATTATGACGATAAATATTGAACCATACATCATAAAAAACATTGCACCATTTCAAAAAATCATCATATATAAAAAATGTGTTTGTACATCATAGAAAAACATGTCTAATCACTGGGGGCAAAGCCCCCACATCATATACAATAGGAAATATCAGACCTCATCATCATTATTGCTCTCAGGTACTACGAGATCCCTAGAACTAGAATCATCTCCACTGATGTGACACCATAGTTTGTGGCCTTGATAACTTCTCCACCTACCACCACAGCAATGTAATCTACATAGTTTGCTCTAAATACTTATGTTATAAGTCCACATACTGTACAAACACATATTGGGCTAAAGGACCACCACCTATCACCTCTTGGGCTTATCAAGTCTGCTCGTGTGCTTTGTCCCTCTCACCTAGCATCACCGAACATATCGTCGGTGTTATGGCCACTAGCTCAAAGACATGAGCATGTTTGCCTATAATGTCATCAACACACTCTAAAACGCCTCCACCTATCACATCATTCGACACATTCTAGGTCAAATTATGGATCGATGTGTCTACGACCAATGACCGATATGCATCATCTACAAACACAAAATAACACAACGTGTTAGCTAACCATATATAAAAACCATATACAATCCATTAAACACCAAATATGCATACACAAATACTTACGCTCTGCCACGGCTACCGCTACATGGTCGGGGACACCTCTATCCCCTCCTCTTCCCTACAGTAACTACATAGGACCAGCGAATAATGGGTATAATAATACCCACCGATGAGCTTCCCACCACGCACAGTACTACTCAGTATAGCTTGCATCATCTCCATCAACAACCTCTATTATTGGATCTACCTCATCTGGACCTGGTTGTCCTAATTTCTCTGTCGTGGGCCCTGGCCTACCTCCATCCCTCCTAGGTGATTTGGTTGCTTATAACCATATATACAACTTTAGGGGCACATCCTAAGCCATTCCAAACTATCGTGACTCCCTCTAAACCTAGAAAAGCTCCACTACCCCTAGAAAGTGGTCCTCTAGCCATACCATCCTCCAAATATAGTGTAACTCTACTGCATCTTCCGTCCATTCCCCATAATCGTGGTATGGCCTCCATATCACTTCCTCAGGCCCAATCCTATTTATAAGTGCACTAAAAGCATTTGTATCCATCTTTATACAATGAATATCCGCCCGCCATCGCATGTATATGTCAGGCCTAGCCCACTCCCCTCGTTGACCTACAACTGGTCACAACATGACTATGTGCTCATATTCCCAAACATGCATCAGTGTCGTGGCTCCTATACCTCCACCATTTTCATCCTAAGTAAACCAGTACAAGTCTCTATATAGATGGGCCAACACACACCGTGCCCAAGAGTATCTCATAACCTCATCCTCTATCCTCTAATAGATGTCATGCATCTTAAACAAGATGCCTGCACCTCCTCCCTCCATGGATATATATTTAGAAATAACCAAGGCAATAATTTGACGCAAGTGCAGAACCCTAGACTGCAATACGACATCCAAACTGATATGGGCTTCAATAGGTACTCTAGTCCCCATAAAATACCACCTCGACAAGCACATCTATCACTCCATATCCTCTACTACCATCACTCATACCCTCTCCCTAACAAGAGGTAATTGCAATATGCGATATACATCCTCCAACATCACAGTCATCTCCCCTGTAGGTAACCAAAACATGCATGTATCTACACACCATTTGTCATATAGTGCAGTCAACATGGGCATAATATGGGGCACATCCCCCATCTGTTCGTGTATGTATGGCATAGGCCGACATGGTCCATCACATCACAATCATCATCAAATAGGCCCAATCCAAGCAATGTGCTCATATGATGGCCACCATAGAACTCCCTTGAGTGGATATCCCTTTGCACACCACAAAACAACAACAAACACAACATTACAACAAATTCCAAAACCAAACACGCTCATTTACCATACTAGAAACATATTTTTTTATCATTATACACTAAATGCACACATTCTAGACCAGGGCAATCAGATGGAGGACTGGGGCACCACGAAGCAAGACACTAGCACCTAGTTCTAGTCGCTCCAATCTCATGGGTCACTAGTGCCCTCACCACTCTTATCTAAGTCTCAAACGCCGAGAAAATCACAAATATCAAATTTTTAAAAATTCAACTAAAATGACTACTACACCATACAATTTATGAAAATGAATGCACTTACCAACTCCATGCGATCGTGACGCTATGCTACGGTGATCACCACTCTCTCAAACCGACTTAGGACGTAATACTCTCACTTGCGGACATTTTCACTCACTCCGTTCACACTCTCACAATTGCGTAAAAGACAAATGAAGTAACTAAACACTTTTTCACTTCACTATTTATAGTTACTTTTCATCACCTACTTTCACTATAGTCATTATTTCGTGTTTATCTCCATAACTAATACACACTACATTGTTTTGATCATATCTTGAACAATGTTTCAACTCTGATTTACACCCCATTTTTGGAATTCATTTTAGAATTCCAGCTACCACCAGACCATGCACACCTTCCATGTACATTATCTCTCCTTGATATTTTTCTTCCATTAAATATATACACCATTTTCACATTTTCTATTGCACCTTCTATCTACATCTTGTCATTACTTTCGGCTTAGCGTTCGTTCTTCTTAGCACTCCCCCTTTTTCCAAAGGGGGGCATATCATTGGGGGGGATCCTATAATCCCCCTTACATAACACACGTGTTCAAAACATTACCAATTCGTCATTTTTCAAACATTTACTAATTCACCGCACAACATTTCACCATCAATTCCCCTTAATGACCAAATCTGGGGGCAACAAACACACAATTTTTCTATGTGATGTTTCATCACTTCCCCCCTAATGACCTGACTTGGGGGTGATAATTCGATTATAAATACTTTCTCATACAACCATTCATCATTCCCCCTAATGACCTGACATAGGGGAAGATAGTGTAAAATATCTTGACGAGTAACCAATCAAAATAATTAACCAACCAATCAAATTCAATGTGTCTAAATCAATAACAATCAGAAATCATATCATTCAATCTACAAGTGGTCTTCTAGATAACCTAACTTGGGAGTTACATTTGTCACTCTTTCATAGATGACCTAACTTGGGAAGTTATTCTATATTCTGCGCTCACTTCTAGATGTCCTAACTTGGAATCCATCATATATTTTTGTGCTCTCTTCTAGATGACCTAACTTGGAAGCCCCCTCATATTATGTGTTTGCTTCTAGATGACCTAACTTGGAAGCCACCTTTCATTTTGTATTTTCTTTCAGATGACTAAACTTAGAAGCTATCACATTGTGGTTACACCCATGAAGTGGGGGCAAGAGTGCTTTCCACTATCACTCATATATGGGTCAACTGTTTGATTGAAATCATTTGGATCCAAAAATCTCAAAAATTTGATCTAAGTCTATCTGCAGTGGCTAGATCTTGAGGATGTAGTTACATATTGGAGAATAACACATTTTTCTCCCTACCCTCTTCCTCTGGTGGTAGGATGCCGAAATCCTCTATTTTTTTATACATGTATAAGTGTTGGGGTCGAGAACTGATCACTCCCTACCCATCTAATCATTATTATACTACATTCAAAATAATCAAAATCATTCTAATCACTCGTCCATTTAGTCACTTCATCTCGACATAGTTACACTTTTTCATGTTACATGGATCAAATCATCGATCCATGATTCAACATGCTACATGGTTATTTCGGCACGCTTCTACCACACATCTCCCCATTCTACTACAACATGGGCTTCTTTGACTTCTCTCAGGTATGTATCTCTATCTAGTGGTGGAAAATATAGTAAAAAAAGCATGTACTTACTATTACATTTATACTTCCAAGTATCTTATTTTATATATGGATCTCATGTAATAAAAGTATTCACTAATTTTGACCTATTCCCTAATCTGACCATCAATTAGTTTGTCGTTGCAGTCATTGATTATGCATGGTCATCAATTTTTTTTGTGTGGATCTAGTTTTCTCTCATCCAGTATTAGGTGTTGTTATTTAGCTATTCGTCATCTCAATTCTATAACTAGGGCACCTAGGGTAGCATTGAGGTACCCTGGGGGGCCCAATCCATGATTTTAGGCACCATTGTTTTCGTAATTTGTGGTTCTAATTTATCATTTCGATATCATTCCTTGTTATTTTCATGTTCATTCCCATAGGTATTAGTCGCCATTTCAGGTCATTAGTGTTGAAATTTGAATAAGATATCCCTATATAAACATAACATACACACTATAATGTGGGAAAACAATCATTTATCAAGGGTAATTATCTACTAAGGCAAGGGACTACATTTGGGCATCTTCTACATCCACATCACACAATCATAGGGGGAAAGGGTTACATTCATTCTATTCCATCCACCATTTTCATTTTTTACATCTATTTACCATACCCTACTTTTACGTCATTGGCACTAGGGCACCCTAGGCACACAATTACATACACACACACACACACACAGAACTACATAGTTTCTGGAATGTAGTGCAATGCTTAGTTGTAAGTCCACCATTATGAAAGCTAAGGTTATTCTTTCCTATTCATCTGCATTTGTTATTTTTAGAATTTGATGCTTTGAATAGGGTTTTATAGGTATATTTTTGCATCACATTTATAGTGACACAAGCAAAGGTATTACGACAATTATGTGATAGAGATAAAGACATTGTGAAGACCTTGTGACACTTCTAGATTCAGACCCTGAGCTTTTCTGTAGACTATATCATAGACCAGGGTACCCTAGGGTACTCTAATACTCTCACAGGTGCCCCAGTCCAGTCAACTCTTCAACTTCTTCCATTCCCAAAGCTGCCCAGTCATACTCTTCCCAATCAGCACATCACTTTGTTAAAGTCCAACACAGAGTGAGGTAAGTCACGCTCAGGTTTGTACCTTACCTCTTTTTCTCTCATCATCTCATTACATTAGAATAAGAAAATAAAATATTTAGATTCAATCTTACAGTATTTCATTTCTATTTTCTATTTAGATTAATATTATAAAATACGTTATTTTAGTTACTCAGTCATATGTAAAAAGGATAACTTCAAGAAGTTCCTTATTTTGTCTTAAATGATTTTGTGAAGTAAATTTAGTGGTTAGGATGGGTATATGACCCTAATGTATAATCCTAATAGGTGTTTTTTTGCTTAAATAATGAAGAAATTTGGTTTCACAACCTTGAGATATTTTTTGTTGATTATGAACCTCTATGTTTTGATTAAATACAATTGGTTTATTTAATTGAGCATGGTATATAAAAGTAGATATTATTTACATCCCTATTTTTATGGTTGGATCTTTACATAAATTGTTGTTGATCTAGTAAATTAAGTGAACTAGAAAAATTTAGAAGTATTATTATAACATTACTTAACTTAATCCTTCACTTAAATTAGGTTTATGATTAATTAAGTAAGAACAACATAAAGAATGTTGTTGGATTCAATTTTTATCATGGGAATAATGGTAATAATCATTAATCAATTATGGAGTAAAATATACATGGTAGTGAATGATAATATAATATATAATTCAAAATATGAAGGTGTGATGATAGCAAATGTGATTAATGAACACCAAGATGAGAATAAAAAAGGGGCATGGTTGACTTAAATTGATTAGTCTTAATCATTATTTTTCAAGAAATAATAAGTCAACCATTGCAAGCAAATGGTATTATCTCCTTTATTAAATAGACCAATGGTTAATGAAAAAATCCAACCTTTGATACAAGAAACCTATAATAAAAACAAGATGAATTCTATAAAAGGTAACTAATAGTTAATCCAAAACTTGAATAATTTATTAATGCCCACTTGGAACATAACAAATTACTTACAAGAGTCTTATAAAAATACCTCTCGGCTATAACTTAAATAAATAATGGAATACCATAAGTCTCATAGGACTTATTGCACGATGAAATTTGATTACGGATAGCCAAACAATTTAGATTGGATATAATCTCACTTCATCACCAAAAAAACATATATACATAGTGCTAACTATTTTAACAAAAATAGATTATTTGTAAAACCCTAATTACATAGTAACAGATAGAAATAATGAAGCACAACTGCTATGATGCACTATGACACAATAAATAAGCAAATAAAATATGAAACCTTAAGTGTAAGAGAGGGAGATAAGGACTTATATGATTTACATTTGATCTGAGACTGGTATAGACTAGGAAAACTGTTGAATAGGAAGATAATTTTTTTGTAAATGCTCAAATTAAATTATGGAACTATTGGACAGAGCTAAACCAGGGTTCCTGGAGTGGGTTAGGGGCACCAGAGTCTACTTCTTAGTGCCCATGACTACGAAAGTGGTCAAAATATTATTTTTCTACCATCACACAAGTGTCACTGATAGTCATTATTTGTCTCATGAAGGTCACACCTTGATTTCTAAAGTACATGTATCCTATAAGACAAAGATTCACATCCGAAACCCACAATACCACATGAAATCCAAAAAGAGAAAGATGCAATATGGGGAGTCAAACTGATCCGGACAGTCACCCGAATGAGTGAACTTATGACCGAGTGTTTCAATATACCAGAATCCATGTAGTTCTTATGCATGTGTGAAAGAATCATGCCCTAGTATTCCCTTGTGCAAGTGCACTTAATAGCGGGAAATAGCTAGATGTATCAATGTAATAGATATATAGATGGAATAATGAACTTCCCCTTACTATGTAGTGTATGTAGAAAATGTAGTCCCTTATCCCTTGATTGGATGATAGATGGATGCTTTTAATTCTCTTAGATGCCTTTTGATGCAATATTAGGTGGTGATAGTAGATGTTTAGAGCTTGGTCCTTTATTTTGGTCACATAGATATGTATTTATATGATTCCCTTGGTTTAATTTCATAATTGACAACTGGAAGGACAAACCATAAGAAAAGAAGATGCGCAAAAATAAAAGAGACCCAAAATAAATGAGTAAGATTGAAAAGGGTCAGGGGCGGGCAGAGGGGACAAGGACTTTTAGGTGTTGGCATCTTGTTTGGGAGTTGGTGTACAAAGAAATAAAAGATAAACAAGTAAAGTCCTTACTAGGATGTAGGTTGTAAAAGAACAGAAAGAAGATAAGAAACAAAGCAAAGAGGTCAAAGATAATAGTTGGTTACTAGTTTTCTCATGTAGGAATCATATGAAAACTAGTATGCTTTTAAGACATAGAAATGTACTCAAGTGCATGATTTTGTGTCTACATTTTCCCCCACTTTATGTTTTTGAGAGAATAATCGATAACATAAAGTTGATAAGAGGTGTGTACCTGATAATCATGTAGAATGTGATGGTGATAACATGCTGAGGAGACAAATGAAAGAATGAAGTGATAAAATTGAAGTGTGGAAGCTAAGAAAGAGGAAGTGACCCTAGGGGTGAAGTGTATGTGTTATACCATGTTGTACCTACTGTTGTGCTTTATGTAGGGCCGCTTCTTGTTACGTATTAAAGATGAACATGTAAAAGAAGAGCGAAAGAGTAGTCAAAGTCATATACTATGAAAACTCTGTAAAAGTATATAAATGTGTGTAAAAGTAGTAAAAGGAAAGTGTGTACTTGATGATCATGAGTGTAACATGATATAAAGATGTCTTGAAAATGTTGTGTAGAGTGATTTTTTAGGTGATCTCACGCAAAGAGTAAATTTCTTGGGAGATCTCATGCGAAGTGTGAGATTTTTGGGTGACCTCACACCATGGAAGAAGAGTTTTAGGGAGAGAGGTATATTGTTATTGTCCTTTCATTAGTGATTCCTAATTATATACCACTGTAGATGGTATTATTCTATTTGCTTCTAAGTTGTACTGTATTAGTTCCAAGTTGTACCAATTTTAATGGAGATAGAATGAATTCTTCTTGCTGGAGGATTGTGCCTGTAATGTGAAAAACACTATGTGAATTGCTATAAAATGTGTTGATCTAAGAAAGTAATTGTATCTTCTCCCAAGACATAGGTTCCCAGGAGAGGTTAGGAGCACCTAGGTGCTAGCATTTATATCTGGGCATTAGATTCTATGATGAACTAAGGACCCAAGCCAGATTCTATTCCATTTTTGAAACTATAGCCTGTGCTACTTCTGTACTAAACTATGTTTTATTGTAGCTCTGAGTTATTGTATGAGGTGACCGATTAACCCAATGTATGCCCCCTCATTTTGGGTGCATGTGACATCTCTCTGAGAATGTAGTGCAAAAGAGAGGACCCGATGTTGATTTGAAACCGTATCCATACAGGGGAGGGAAATGTACATAGTATAAATAAAGGAACATGTAAACAAAAATGATAGAAACATGTGTTAGTGTAATAAAAGAAAGTATGCATATCAAAGATAATGTATCAAACAAACAAGAAGGTGAGATAGAATGTGAAAAGTAGGTTTCAGACATGGGACATTACTCACAATGTCACAAGACAATCATGGGGCCAAAATCACACAAGTAGTGATCAAACAAGACATAGGACATAACCCACAAACAATAACATACAAGTAGAAAGCAATGGAAAACAATGTCAAGTAAGATGTAATAGATAACCATGGTGGAAAAAGATCCTGCGAAGAAAATGCTTCACATGAAGTACCCATTAGCATGTTAGAAAGATAAAAATTATGTTAAAACATATATGTTTCGATAGAAAGTATCATGCTAGCAAGAATAGGTAGTAAATAATGAAACAATATAATCTCTAATGTGTAAGAGTAGTAAATGTAGATGCCCCTAGGAGTGTTGGTGGGACTGGTAAGAGGTATAATGTCAAGCATCATTGTTACATGGAAAGATATGTAGGAAGTATGCATTCACAACTAAATACCAAGTGAACACACATGTGTACATAGAAAATATAATGACATACTGGATATCCGTTTAACGTAGTAAGAAAAGTGAAACATGTAACTAGTATATAGGCAATCAAGAGTATTTGCAACCAAGATATGCAATGTGTAGTGTATGAGTGAAATGGAATAATATGTAATGTGAATGTGATAGGAGTATCATGCCCCTTGGAAGATGTGTATGAGTGCGTGTGATATGAGCTTCATTTATAAAATACCCCTCAATAATTAAGAATGAACCAAAGAACAATAGTGTCATCGAAAATGGTTTGAAATTTTATGCTAGAAGATATATCAATGAAGCATAGAGCGTAAAGAGTGAATGTGGTGAGGTTCATTTTGGATTTAGAACCTCAAGAAGTTTAGCGTACCCTTAGCAACTAGAGTGCGTCATAGGGTAATGATGATACAAAGTGTATCAAGGTGTGTAAGATTTCCTAGAAATAATGAAGAGAATTCAAAGTATGTGAATGCGTAAGATTAGAAATAATTGGTTGATTGTCTGAAGGGTGGATGACCCCAATATGAAGGGTGTGATGATAAGTAAGCCATGATGCCCCCCAAGTGGAGATTAAAACATGTGACCATGATCTTAAAGGATTCAATGGTGTATGAGCAAAGCGCACAATATATATGTGAAGAATCCTTGGTGGTGGCGGAACATTTATGGGAAGTGAGAACTAGCAAGGACAAGGTGATGAACACCTATAAGTGAAGTAATACCTAGGAATAATGGGAATCCTATGTTGAAGGGACATGCCTATGTAGGGGAATTATGCCCCCAAGAATATGGACTAGTGAGACATGAGAGAGACCACCATGAGTAGACATGTGCATATATGAGAGCTAGGTGCATAATATTCCTTAGATTTGAGATCCCCAAGATGCCTAGATGCTCTAGATAATGATTTAACAAAACATAAGTTTTATTAAACCCTAATTATAGAGTAACTAATATAAAAAATGAAGTATAGATTCTATGATGCACTTTGACAAAATCAATAAGTAAAATATGAAACCTTGAGTTCAAGTTAGAGAGAGAGAAAAGGACTTCAGCTTTCACACTTTGTTGGGAACTGATCTAGGAGCTAGTGAAACTGAGGAACAAGTGAAGATGCAATATTGTCACAAATACTTAGATTAAATTTTGGAACTGTTAGATAGATTTGGACTAGGATGCCTAGACTGGATCAGGGGAGCACCTAGGTGTCAGATAGTGTAACAGAGCACACTCTACTTTAGCACCCGTGACTACAAGTGGTCAGAATCTAATTTTTCTTGTGTCACACAAAGGTTGATGATAGTCACTTGTATTTCACACCTTGATCACGACTGAAGTACCTATAACCTGCAAACAAAGATTCACCTCTAAAACCAACAATACCACATCAAATCCAAAAGAAGAAAGATGTCATATGGGGTGTCAGAATGACCTGAAAGGTTACATGAATGAGTGAAATTTTGACCGATTGTTGCACTACATCTCAACCTACATGTAATTCTTTTACATGTGTGAAAGAATCATGCCATAAGATTCCCTTTGTGCAAGTGCACTTAATAATGGGTGATAACTAGATGTATCAATGTAAATAGATGTGTTTATGGAATATTTAACTTCCCCTTCCTATAAATACAGTCCCTTGTCCCTTGAGTGGATGTTAGATGGATGCCTTTAGTGCTCTTAAATGCCTATGGATGCAAGCTTGGGTGGTGATAATAGATTCTTAGAGATTGGTCCTTTATTTTGGTCACATATCTATGGTATTTATATGATTCCCTTAGTTGAATTTCGTAATTGACAACTAGAAGGCTGACCCATAAGGAAAGAAGATGCCCAAAAGATCAAATATACCAAAAATAAGCAAGTAAAATAGAAAAGGGTCAGGGGCACCCAAAGGGGACAAGGGCGCCTGGGCATTGGTTTCCTAGCTGGACGGTGGTGTCCAAAGC
Organism: Taxus chinensis; assembly: GCA_019776745.2. Classification (NCBI taxonomy): domain Eukaryota; kingdom Viridiplantae; phylum Streptophyta; class Pinopsida; order Cupressales; family Taxaceae; genus Taxus; species Taxus chinensis. The sequence goes on along the minus strand of CM034157.1, from coordinate 53,993,104 downwards.
CATGGAATATAAAAAATTAAAGTCCTAATTGAGTTGTACTGTGTACAATATGAGAAAGAAGACAAGAAACAAAGAAAAGAGGCTAAATATAGCTGTCAGTTACTAGTTTTCTCACTTAAGAATCATATGGATACTAGTATGCTTTTAGGACCTAGAAATGTACTCGAGTGCATGATTTTTGTCTACACTAACTAGGGGTAGTTATGGAAAATGGAAATAAGATATAATGGTGGTTACACATTACATGGTATCTCCCTATTCCATAAATACCTTGAGTGGGTTGTGGTTCTTGTCGTTTATGGAGATGATCCTGTAAAGAACACCCTTTTTCTTTTTTAACATATTCACCTTCTTAAATAAAAATATCCAAATAACTTTGTCAAGATATTTTTTTGGTGGAATATTATGCCCCTAAGACTTATGTGTGGTATTGGAATAAGTTATTATGCATGGCTAAAAACTTTAGCCAAAGTAAGACAAGTAGTTGATTGCATTGTCTGTTCATTGTATCCATACTATATATATGTCAGATACAAGAGTATAAAATTAAGTGATTAATTTTTTTGGTAGACATTTAAGGATGGAAACATAGTTATGTGAACCTTGAAAAAGGAAAACCTAAACATTTAAAAGATTGTATGATTTCTCACATAGATTGGATTGAAGGGAGATAAGGATACACCCTTCTCAATTACACAAGGTTTATACATGGAAGATTAATCAGATGGATCAAAATTAACTTAATAAATACTTTTAAATTTTTTTTAATGGATTTGTACTAAATTAAATCTATTGCATACTTTGTTGATTGGCTTAAAGAAATCAAATAAAAAAATTACTTTACTTTTGGGAAAATAAATGAGGTGTTATTTTTTTGGTATGATAGCGAAAAGGTTTCAGCTCTTGGACTTAATGGGTTCATTATGCTAATACTAACTTTATTCTTGTATCAATATGATATAATTTTTAGAAGAAGAGTGAACAATGATGTTGCAACCATCTAAAAAAATCCTAATGGTTCAGCTAATGATAAAATGGATGATATACTCTTGGTTATCTAAAACACCCATAATTGGATTGTTTCATTAGAGCAGTAGGTTAGGTGTGAAAATAAAAAACATGAGGAAGAATGTGAGGAATAAAATCTTGAGAAACATAACAATGAGAATGAGCGAGAAAATAAGAAATCCTGTATTACTGTTAAACTGATAATGGATATAAAAATAATGAGCCCTCCAAAATTTGATGGAATTGCCTTAGGTGATGTTGCTGAAAATTGGTTGAATGAAAAGGAAAAATATTTTGAAATTAGAGATTTCTCTAAGGAATCTAAGGTTGTTTGGGTTGTTTTCCATCTCTCTCACAAAGCTTGCTCTTGGTGGGATAAGGAATTGAGACATCATTTATAACTTGGGAACAATTCAAAGGGTATTTTCATCAATGTTGGCAACCCCAGTTGTATTTTGACCAGAAAATGACTTAATTTCAAATTTTAATCCAGAGGAAACTATCTCTAAATGAGTATTAGGAACATTTCACTAGAATTGTGAAATATGTTCCCCAATACCCAATATACCATATTTTTTGGATCCGTAAGTTCACTTTGGGTTTTAATCCTAGCATAGGGGAGAGGGTGATGTACATGGACCATCCATTATGGAGGAAGTTTTTTAAAAATCCATTAAGCACGAACAAAAACACCGTGGGATCCTCTATTTGAGAGAGGAAAAATGTAGAGCAGCAAGTAATACCTTCCCACCTCCCTTCAATAGAAAATACAAAGGAATTTTTTGGGTGGAAAAATTTGCAAATTCCTTTCCAATGCTGTGGGAATCTAAGTCCCTCTACTTAACTGGTACCAACTGTTGTGTATGCATGCACAAAAAAGCGTGGATTTCTTTAGTGGCCTTTCAACTGGGGATCTAACAGGGGTACTCCAATGACCCTGCAACAAATGCTTGCAGTTATCTACAAGGGGGGAAATTTGCTATGAAGGTGGGGAAGGGAGTGAGAAAATAGGTAGGAGAGCTAATGTTACAGGTAGAAAATCAGAGTCCTCCACACATTAGTTAGAAACTTTAACACATGCATTTATGAGAAGAAATAACCCTGCAAATGGCAACAAGATGAGATAAGATTGAAAACTCAAAGTTTCTAAAATCTCCTCATCAAAGAGGCTACAAAATCCTTCTTCTTGTATTGATGCTTAAACAAAAGTTGTACATAATGTGGGAATGGAAGAAATTTGAGAATGGAGGGAAGTAGAAGAAAATGGCTATCTCCTTTGCTTTCTCTAAGTACAATGCACTCGTGAGTTTACAAGATCAATTGCAACAACCCCCGTACAATGGCTTTAAGAAGCCATTAAATATCCTCCAAGAAATACAACTTCTTCATTGTTAGCAAGAAATGGTTTACAATTTCTTTTCAATCATTCACATCCATTCAGATTCTTGATTCGCGAAGAAACACCAATGGTGAGAAAAACCAGACTTTTCATAATGCAGTCGTTACACTCGTTTTGTAACTTTGAATTTGAACCATTCATCTTGCCTTTGAAACTTTAAACCAGAGTTGTCCACATGGGAGAAATTTACTGGAGCGGGCGTGGAGGATTCCTTTTGCATTTTGTGACTTTATAGAGATTTGGCATTTTGGAACATTTTGGCCCACTCACCCGCTTTTGATATGGTCTTGACACATGGCCTCACTTGAGTGGAGACAAAGTTGTGGGTCACTTTTATAATTTTACCTTTTTTCAATGCGGGCTCAAAAACAAAAATTTCTTCACCAGCCTACCCACTTGCTTTGACCTTCGATGCAGACTTAATATTTGACTTTTTCCCTTAGTGTGGGCGGGGCTATGGGTCACTTTTTAACTTTAAGCCCCTTTAATGAAAAAGGCTCAAAACCTCAAATCTCCCGCCGACCTTCTTCCCCACTTTGACTTTCCATACGGGCTCAACATTTTGAATTTTTCCCTCATAGCATGATCAGGGTTGCAGGTCACTTTATGAATTTTAGCCCTTTTTTAAAAAATTCTCAAAAACACATATTGCTCTGCCAACCCACTTCCCCACTTTGAATTTTCAATGGCGGGCTCAAGATTTGACTTTTTCCTTTGTGTTTGGTGGGGCTGCAAGGTCACTTTATGACTTTTCAGCTTTTTTACAAAGAGGCTCAAAAACCCGTTCCTTTGCCATCCACTTCCAATTAGATATGTCCACGTACCCATGGATAATGGAGCCAAAATTTGACGGGGAAGAAAACACCCATCATTCACGACTGTGGAAAAAATGTAGAGAAGAAGAAAACTCCACCATTTCGCACCCAATTTTCAAATTTCTTTCACGAACCAAGGAATTGAAAACAATACAAGGTTCGACGATCCATGGCCATAGACAAATCGACAATTTCATTCAAACGAGGACAAAATAAAATTTTCATGCGTCCATACAGGAAAATGAAAAATTTATCAAAACGTGCAGACTTGAGAGTTTAAACAACTTCAAAGCATGAATTTCTCTATCTTTTCAGACTTCCAACTTTACTTGAACACTTCTGGAGGGCGTGAGCTCAAAATTTTTGAATTTGACTTAAAAAATGAGGGGGGGATTTTGAGGGCGACAACAGTTGGCTCTAGCTTGGGGACATGACATGGATGAGCATAGTGAAGACATGACATGGGAATCCAGAATCTCAATCTCTAGACCCTGTAATTCATTGACCAGTGCCTTATCCATTGGGCCTTGCAGAGTCATGTACAACTTTGAGAAAGAAATATTAGAAGAAGGAAACACACAAGCACACAACGGGAAGGAAACACATGACACACAACAGAAGGGGAAACAAAACCACACAACGGAAAGGGAAACACACCTATGGTACAAGGTGGGGGACAACCCACTTTCACTGATGATACAATTTCAAGTATTTCCCACTCCGAGGCAATTCCAGTGGCGTTCCATCCAAATATGAGAGAAGAAAAGTGTTCTCGCCACAAGCTTCATGAATCTGGAATGGACCAAGCCATAATGAATCAAACTTTCCATGGCTGCCTTTTGGTTCTCTTCTCTTGTCCCATAGTAGGATGAAGTCTCCAACTTTGAATTCTCTTGCCTTGGCCTTCTTATCAAAAATATTCTTTACTTTCAATTGGTGCTCCTTAATGCGATCCACCACTTGGAGTCTATTTTCTTCCAGCTTCTCAAGAAAGAGGATCCTCTTGTCAATGGAATCCTTGTACTGACCATCTTCTATTGCCTGTAGCAGCTTGAGAGCTGGCATCTCGATCGTGAGAGGAATTTCTGCTTCGACTCCATACAACAGTTGGAATGGTGACATACCTATTGCCTTCTTGGGAGTGATCCTATCCACCCACAATGCATCATACAACCTTTTGTGCCAATTCCTTTGATTCTCATTTACAAGCTTGCAGACAATGGTCACAATGTTCTTGTTGCTTGATTTGGCCTGTCCATTTCCTTGTGGATAGTAGTCAGAAGAATGAGATAGGGAGATTCCATAGCTATAGAAAAACTTGGTCAGCTCTCTTGAAGAGAAATAGGTAGCATTATCTGCTACAATCTTCTGTGGCACTCCAAAATGGACTATGATATTCTCCTTGATGAAGTTGCATACTGTTTCAGTGTTGGCTTGTTTGGCCGAAATGGCTTCCACCCATTTGGTGAAGTAGTCTGTTGCTGTGAGTACATAGGTGTGCCTATGCTTGAGTGAGGGTTCAGAACACCAATGAAGTCCAGCCCCCACTGTTGAAATGGTTCTTCAATAACCACAGGCCTGAGTGGTAATGCAGCGAGTTGTGGTCTTCCAACAAACTGTTGGCATGCTTTGCATTTAGAAACCCAATCTTGAGTGTCTGCAAAGATGGTGGGCCAATAATACCTTCCTCAAAGGATCTTGTGTGCAGTGACCATTGCTGAAAAATGTCCACCACATGCTTGGTCATGGTATGCTTTAAGAAACTTTTCTTGTTGCTCTTTATCTACGCACCTGAGGAAACAACCATCCAGGCCTCTTTTGTAAAGCGCATGATTCCAGATTACAAATTTAGCTACCTTCAGCTTGAGTGTTCTCCTTTTCTTGTAATCAAGATGGGGAGGGAATTCTCCATAAGTCAGGTAATAGGAAATATCAACATACCACTCATCAGTAGTGGTGACAAAGAGAACCTGTGGGTTGTCTTCTGAACAAGTTGAGCAAGCACAATTTTCTTCGCCATGTTGAACTTTGAGTGTTTCATCTTCAGCAATCAACTTGCACAAGCCATTTCCCCTTACCAGATTGGAGGGTCGAATCTCCAAGTCATATTCTTGAGTCTTTGCAATCCAATTTCCTCTTTTAGCTCCAGGATCCTGTTGTGTCAAGATGGACTTGATTGCACTGTCGGGGACCATCACCACCATATGGGAATTGAGGATGTAAAACCTGAAGTTTTTTACAGCCTTGACCACTGCATAGGCATGCTTCTCCAATTGGTTGTATTTTAGCTCATGCTTTTTCAAAGGACAACTCATGAAAGCAATAGGTGCTTCCATGCCTTCATCATTTTTCTGAACGAGAATGACAGAGAGTGTATGTTCTGATGCATAACAATACATGATGAATTCTTTGTTAAAATCTGGAGATACAAGAGTCAGAGAGCCTTGGCAATGGATTTCTTGATATCTTCAAATGTTGCCTTCCCTTCATTGTTCCATTTGAAGTTTTCTTGTGGTTTCATCATGGAAGTGATGTGCTTCGTCAACTCAGCAAACTCAGGCACAAAACGACGAAGAAAGTTCACCTTTCTGAAGAATGAATGAACTCCTTTCTTGCTTGTGGGCAGGGCTAATGCTTGAATGGATCTAATCCTCTCAGGATCAATGTGTGCTCCATGTTTGTTCACAATGTGCCCCAATAACTTGCCTTCTGTGACTCCAAAAATGCACTTTTTTGGATTTAGTGATATGCCATGTTTCCTACACCTTGCAAGTACCTGTTCCAAGTGATAGATATGATCTCCCCTCTTCTTTGAAAATATTGTGAGATCATCAAGATATATGACAATGCAATGCTTCAGATCTTTGAAGGCCAAATCCATCACCCTTTGGAATGTAGCTCCTGCATTGATTAGGCCAAAAGGCATTCTGTTGTAGGAAAAAGTGCCCCAAGGTGTTGTAAAGGTTGTCTTGGTGCGGTCCTCCTCTGCCACTTTGATTTGATTATATCCTGAGAATCCATCAAGTAATGAAAGCATTTCAGATCCAGTGACTGCTTGCAGGATATGGTCCATGATAGGAAGAGGATAATTGTCCTTTAGTGATGCCTGGTTCAGGTTGCAAAATCTACACATATCCTTATTTCACCATTCTTCTTCCACACTGGCACAATGTTAGCCACCCACGTTGAATGGTGGATGGGAAAGATGATCCTTGCATTAAGCATCTTCATTACCTCCTCCTTGATGGTATCAACAATCTTTGGGTTGTACGGCCTTTGTTTCTGCCTGAAGGGCTTAACACCCTGCTTCAAAGGAATTGAGTGATGCATTTCCTTTGGCTGGAAGGATTTGAGTTCATCATAAGAGTAGGCCAAGACATCTGAGTATTTCTTGAGTAATGCAACAAACCTTCTTTTTTCTTCAGGTGAGCAACATTTTCCAATATTGACCATCCTTGGCTCCTCCGTGTACCAATGTTTTCTTTATCAAAATCAGCTGGGCATCGAGAAGATTGCTTTTATTTCTCTTGAATTAATCTGTCATGTTTTTCAAATAGGTCTTCTAAAGAGACTAGGCCTTTGGGAATTTTGTTCCCTTTCAATTTGATTACTCCCTCATCATCAATCCCTTTAATTCCTTCTTTCTCTTCTTTGGGGACTACTTCTCGGTGTGGATTTTCACCTCCTTCGAAGAAGAGATTATTGAAATTATCCCTTTGCTCTAAAAAGGCTAGAATTTGGTTATCATCATTGAAGACTTGCCAATGATTTGCATTATCTGGTACACTAGGCCTGAATACCATTTCAATGGTCACTTTGTCTTTACCAAAAGAAGGATGAGGTGTCACTAGGGAAGCTGACACTGCAAGAGAATCAGCCTTTTCATTTTGTTCCCTTGGAATAGCTTCAATGGAAAATGCATCAAAAGATTCAATGCAGTCCCACACTCTGTTTCTGTAATGCCAGGAGTCTTAGATTCTTCACCTGATATTGTTGGTGGACCTACTTTACTACAACCTCTGCATCACCTCGGCATCTCAGTTTCTTGATTCCCATGTCCTCTGCTACACTCATGCCTAAGAGTAGTGCTTCATACTCTGCAGTGTTATTTGTATTATCAAATTGCAGCTTGTAGGCAAATGGGTACAACTCATTGGAAGGAAAGTACAATACTACACCAACTCTCGAGCCCACACTGGAATGACTACCATCAAATTCCATTGTCCAAATTTGATCTTCCTCTTCCTCCATGAGAAGTGGCAAGTTCTCCTCTTTTTTTGATGTGAGGAAGTAGTTTCCTAGCCCACAATCTTGAAAGAGAATGTTTGCTTTCGGATCATCAGACTTTCGTACTGTGAACTTCATCTTTCTTACTGGTAGCAACTTCTTCATCTCACCTTTTACTGGGATAGTTGTAGATGACCAATCCATTTTTATCTCTCCACCCAGGTCTCTGCAGAAACTCCTACTCAATAGCATACCAAAGGATGTTGGGATGTCTGCTACCAGTATGGTTAGGAGCACCTTCTTGTCTGGAAAATCAGCTAGTGCTACCTGTGCATCTTTGATTCTTCCTACCAATGGCACTTGTTTGGATTCCATTGAGTAGCAGGTGCCATTTACCTGGGTCAAGGTGAGGCCTAGAGAATTTGCAACTTTGGCTGGCATCACATTGTCTGAGGCTCCAGAATCTATGATACAATTATTTAGCTGGAAGCCTTTAATGAGGAGTGACAGGTAGAAAGGTTCAACCCTGTTGGTTTTGGAGGCACTGAGGGCTAGCATGTTTTGGGAAGGTGGTGTGGATGGTGTGGGTAGTAAGCCTTTAGAATTAGGACTCGAGGATACAGGGTTACCACCATGAACTGTATTAATGAACCTGTCAAACTGGGTAGGGTGTGTTTGTAGGTATTCTATTTCTGAGAGCTGGACTTTGGTTTTGCTTGCATGTTCCACAAAGTCAAATGGGGTTATGGTGAGTGAGGAAGAGGTTCCAGAAATGGAGGAAGATTTACATGGTAGAGGCTTTGCTACTTTGGGTGTTGAATTCTCCTTTTTGGGTGTAGCAATTGGCTTGGAAGGGGGTGAGGGTGTAGCTTTTGATTGAACCTTAGATGTTTTTGCAGGAACAACATTTAAAGGAGAATTGTTCTTAGCAACTTTTGAGCTGGGAGAAGAATTAGATGACTTACTTGGCATAGTAGCATGATCCCTGACAACCAGTGAGTCTAGTTTTTCTTTGGCCGACTCCATAGAAGGTGGTAATGGTGATCCTCTGCTGATGATTTTATTTTGTGTGACCTCTGGAGGAGAATCTTCTTTATTCTTCTTATCCTTTACCACAACCATTGAGGATGAAGCACCTTTCCTGGATTGTGCACGAGTGAAAACAACACATGAGAAACTTGGAGCTTCTTCATCATCCTCATCTTCATCATCAACGTACTCAATTAGGCCATTGTGCATATCAACTTCCTCGACCTCAAGATAGTTTTCATAGTCTTCCATATTTTCTTCTTCAGTTTCATCAATTTCTGCTTCCTCCTCCAGCTCTTTGGTGTCACAGATGGCATTGACTGGTGGTGCTTCAAGAGCAAGCCGACGAGGAGGTGGAGCAATCCTTGGCCTATCTGGAGGGTTTGGTTTCCTTGAAGCATTCCACATTGTGATCTGAGATAGCTGCTTCTTCAAGGCAACCAAGTCATTTGCCATTTTTTGGAACATCGGATCTGTGGTGACAGAGTTTGAATTCTGACCCTTTTGCTTTCCATTGGGGCCTTTCACCTTTCCAGAAAGATTAGATCATCATCAGTTTCTATTGCATGGTCTTGAGCTTCCCTTAATGTTATTGGTTGGGTTCTTCTAAGGAAGAAACCTACTTCTGATGGCAAGGCACTGATGAAGAATCTCTTCAAATTATTTTCAGGAGGCACCACATCTTCAGGGATTCTTGTTATCACTCTATTATATCTTGCTACGAAGTCCCTCATTGACTCAAAGGTTTCTTTCTTCATTTGTACCAATTGGACCAGAAGATCCTGATAATCTTCTGTGCTCTTGAACCTGTGTTCGCATGCACTTCTTATATCCTCCCAACAGGTGACAGACCTCGGGGGTAGCATGTAGAACCATTCGAAAACTTTCTCTTGAAGTGACTCCACAAAGAGTCAGACTGACACATCTTCATCCTCAACACCCAACACACTGCAAGCAGTGATAAATGCTGCTACATGCTCTTCAGGGAGTTGAGAACCATCCCCTCTGAATTTTGGGAAGTTTTTTCTCGAGCCTCTCGGTAGCTCATGGAGTGGTTGAGCAAGAGCCAGTGGACCAGTGTTTCCTCCCCATGGTACATTAGGCCTACAGGCCTCACGATCACATTCACACTCATGATTACCCATTCTATTTCTATTTCTAGCTTCCAACCTTGCTAAGGCTACGGCTTCTGTGCTGCTCTTTCATCTGCCTCGGCTTGAAGTCTCTCAATTTCTTCGAGTTGAGCTCTTATTTCTTCATCGGCTCTCACCTCTCTTTCTCTAGCTTCTTCTTCGGTCTTCACGTCAGTGAAGTCTACAAGGTTCTCATTGATGTATGGGAATTCACTATCCAAAGGATTGGCAACACTCAGGTTCTCAACGTGACCGATTGCTTGAAAAGGAAGCCTCTGGATTCTGAGTAGCTCTTATCTCCTTTGAAGTTCCTCAAAAATGGGATCAGTTTGTCCTCCTTGTCTCTATTTTGGGTGTATCTTCTATCCGCCAGCTTGAAAATCTATGCTCTTCTTTGCGGTGCTGGAATTTGTCTTTGCCTCTCCAATTCAGCAGCACGTTCTTCTTCAAGGTCCAGAATTCTCGTGGCAATGAAGTAGTGATTGGCACTTTGTCTATTATGCCAGATAGCTTCCCTCAAATCTGAAGCAACATCTTCTTGGATGTGGAAGAGAAATTTGGGTCTTTCAACAGGAGCGTTTCCCGAAATAGCCATGATTTGAATCCATGTGGCTCATATAGCCATTCAAATTCTAGAAATTTTTCTCTTTTTTGAATTTTGAATTTTCTGACCTTGCGGTCGCATTCAGGTGCAGATGCTGCTAAATCTACCCCACGGTGGGTGCCAAAAACTGTTGGCGAGGAAATTTTTCAGTGGAAAATTTGTGAATTCCTTGCCAATGCTCTGGGAATCTAAGTCCCTCTACTTAACCGGTGCAGCTGTCGTGTATGCATGCATGAGAAAGTGTGGATTTCTGTGGTGGCCTTTCGGCCGGGGATCCAACAGGGGCACTCCACTGACCCTGCAGAAAATTCTTGCAGTTATCTGCAAGGGGGGAAATTTTCTATGAAGGTGGGAAAGGGAGTGAGAAAAGAGGTAGGAGAACTAATGTTGCAGGTAGAAAATCAGATTCCTGCACACATTAGTTAGAAACTTTAACACATGCATTTATGAGAAGAAACAACAAATAACCTTGCGGTCGTACTGCAAATGGAACAAGACAAATAAGATTGCATGTAAAACTAATGTTGTAGGTAGAAAATTCCTTATGCACACTAGTTAGAAACTTCAACACATGCATTTATGAGAAGAAACAACCCTGCAAATGGCAACAAGACAAGATAAGATTGTGAACTCAAAGTTTCTAAAATATCCTCATCAAAGAGGCTACAAAATCCTTCTTCTTGTATTGATGCTTAAACAAAAGTTGTACATAATGTGGGAATGGAAGAAATTTGAGAATGGAGGAAAGTAGAAGAAAATGGCTATCTCCTTTGCTTTCTCTAAGTACAATGCACTCGTGAGTTTACAAGATCAATTGCCAACCCCTTACAATGGCGTGAAGAAGCCATTAAATATCTTGCAAGAAATGGTTACAACTTCTTCTTTGTTAGCAAGAAATGGTTTACAATTTCTTTTCAATCATTCGCGTCCATTCAGATTCTTGATTCGCGAAGAAACGCCAATGGCGAGAAAAAACTAGACTTTTCATAATGCAGCCGTTACACTCATTTTGTAACTTTGAATTTGAACCATTCATCTTGCCTTTGAAACTTTAAACCAGAGTCGTCCACGTGGGAGAAATTTACTGGAGCGGGCGTGGAGGATGCCTTTTGCATTTTGTGACTTTATAGAGATTTGGCATTTTTTAACATTTTTGGCCTCTCACTCACCTTTTTGATATGGTCTTGACACGTGACCTCACTTGAGTGGAGACAGAGTCGCGGGTCACTTTTATAATTTTACCTTTTTTCAATGCGGGCTCAAAAACACAAATTGCTCCGCCAGCCCGCCCCCTGCTTTGACCTTCGATGCGGGCTTAATATTTGAATTTTTCCCTTATAGCATGATCGGGGCTGCGGGTCACTTTATGACTTTTAGCCCTTTTGAAAAAAGGCTCAAAACCTCAATCTCCCCAATGATCCGCCTCCCCGCTTTGACTTTTGATGCGGGCTCAACATTTGACTTTTTCCCTTGTAGCATGATCGGGGCTGCGGGTCACTTTATGACTTTTAGCCCTTTTTACAAAAAGGCTCAAAAACACAAATTCCCTTTGACGACCCACTTCCCCACTTTGACTTTCCAATGACGGGGGCTCAAGATTTGACTTTTTCCTTTGCATGATTGGGGCTGCGGGTCACTTTATGACTTTTAGCCTTTTTTACAAAAGGCTCAAAACCTCAAAGTTCTCCACCGACCCACTCCAATTAGATATGTCCACGTACCCATGGATAATGGAGCCAAAATTTGATGGGGAAGAAAATGCCCATCATTCACGACTGTGGAAAAATGTGCAGAGAAGAAGAAAACTCCACCATTTCGCGCCTGATTTTCAAATTTCTTTCGTGAGCCAAGGAATTGAAAACAATACAAGGTTCGACGATCCATGGCCATAGAAAGATTGAAAATTTCATTCAAATGAGGACAACAATAAAATTTTCACACGTCCAGACAGGAAAATGAAAAATTTATCAAAACGTGTAGACTGGAGAGTTTAAACAACTTCAAAGCATGAATTTCTCCATCTTTTCAGACTTCCAACTTTACTTGAACACTTCTGGATACTAGAGAAGTTGATTTATTTTTCCTTCTAAGTTAGCTTCTAAATTATCTAGAAATACTGGATTCATGGAAAATATGCAGACTATTAAATATGTGAATAATGTTATCCATAGAGTAACCCAATATAGGTTTGAACCAACCTTAAAATTATTTGTGTTTACCACAGAACTAAACCTTTTTGTAGCTCCCTTAGGGTTTTATGATGTTGTTATAGGCATAAAATTGTTGTATTAACACCAAACATCTTTAGATTTCCTAAGAAAATGAATAGTTTTCCTTGATAATTAGTAGAAAACAACAGTGATCCAAGGTGTAAAAAGAGATTTCATTGTGAGATGAATCTCTACCAAATTTCGTTCAGGAAGCACTGAATGGGTGGAATTTTGTTACCAAATTAATTTATTTAAGAAAGAAATAAGGAATATTGTATGTAGTTTAATTCATAGAGAGAACTCCAACTTATATGCCTCACTACCAATTTTATGCAACACTCGGTAAGGTATGCAATGAAGTCTTATGCAACTAGTTGTTTTAGTGGTTCCTTTTGGGGGGTTTTGGTTGGTGTGGTTCCCCTTGTTTCTCCTCTAATCTATGGAAATGAAATGCTAAAACTACTTGAAACAATGTTGTTGTAATAAAAATGTGTTCAAAGGAAATACTTTAACTGAAATTGAAATGCACACACAAATTGAAGATAACAAAATTGAATAACACACACATACTGAATTGAAATTGAAATAACACACTAAATTGAAATAACAGAATAAATATACTAAGAAAGGAAAAAAGTAACTGCATTCAAGATAAACATTCAAATCAAAGCATTAAACTTGAACTTATCAGAAATAACGAGCATGCATGGAACATAAATCCTCCAATCACCTTAGTTGAGTGGGTCCTTACTCTTCCTTGGGATGGAGGTATTCTCAACACCAAATGATATTCAAATGGCATCAACTATATTGATTCAAATAAGTTCCAAAACATATTCAGTATGAGACTGAAAGTAAATACTAACTGATATATAATTGTACTGTAAATTACTATTATCAACTAACTACTAAATTGTTCTCAAGAAGGTGTCTTTATAGACATAATTAGTTACAAATTGTGTCATAAGTATAGGCACCAAATTCAGCCAATAACAATCTCATTAAAGATCACTGAAATCCTATGATATAACTAAAAACAGGATTCGTGTTTGTAGGCTTGTTATGGAATAATTCTCCATGATGGAATAATGGCTAAAGACTCGGCCTCCTTGATTGCAACTTCCCAGAATTGGCAGAAAATGCTCATTATTATCCTACACATGTCACCACATTACTCATAGAAGTAGTTAGTAGGTAATTTCTATGGTCAACAGTTTGCATGAACAAAAACAAGAGAAATGCATCAACCTTGCTAGGATATAACTATATAAAACATCCCCCATGCATAAATTAACATTTTAGGAATAAATCAATAGCCATATAGATGATATAATAGATCAATTTATGCACTCATCATCTCCCCTGCACTTTACCTTTTGCATGTCCCTATGCAAACTCATCTCTTCCCTGCTCTCTGGCCAAGTTTTTGTTCCATGTCATATTCTTCAAATTGATCCGCATAGTATTTTCTTATTCCCTTACACCCCTGAGTGTTTGAAATAACCTCTTCCCATGTTGTAAAACTATCATGTGTTTGGGAAAAATTATTCTGCCAAGTAGTCATGGGACTTAACAGAAGGGGTGGTCTCACTTGTATTCCAACCCACTCATCACTGTATTCTTTTTCATTTTTCTCTGATGATTGTCAGATAATTTCAATAAGTGCATCTCCCCTCCTCATGCTCCAACTGAGGTTTTGGGGGAGATCACTTCCCTTCATTTCAAAGGTAGGCTTAATGTATCCCAACATTTATCACAAGCTTGCAGTGCCTCACCAAAATGTTGTTGACTGTAGACCTCAAAATCCTGCACACATTTTTTGTAAAGCCTTTGAAGTATTCTATCCTATGCCATCCTGATAGTAAAGGGACCTAAAAAAATTCTTCATAGACACATCATTGTGATGGGTAGGCCTAATGTAGAAACCTATAGTTTGGGTTGTTTGATTGAAAAGTTTTGTTTTCTCACTCCATATGATTTGGTTTCTAAGTAATGATTGAAAATCCTTTAACTGAAATTCCCCCACAAACAAATTAATGAAGAAATCAGGAACATTAGTAACCAACATATTGTGAAGGTAAAATTCACACATCAAATTCTGAATCTCAGGAGTACACTTTTGATAAATTTCCAAGAAATTTTTCCATCAGGGGCCTCATAAGGTTCTTTACTACACATTCTCATCAATTTCCAAGTATAAATGTGTTCTTAAATAAACATATTGTAGACAGAGGAGGGTTTCCTACAGGCTAGAAGTTTGCAAGGCCATAGGACAAACAAAGTCCAAAATAGATTCTAACTTCTTTTATCACTTGTACTGGCCTCAATCTCTTCCTTAAGTTTTTTATTTTCTTTAACCAATTCTTTATTTCAAAGAGATAATTGGTTTAAATCATTCCATACTTTGAGACCAATATCCCTTTGTCTTTTGAGACTACTAACTTCTACCTTTAAAGTAGTAATTTCCTTAACCTTCTCTACAGTTCTTTGTACAAATTCAACTTGTAAAGACAAATTAGTTTCTTCCATACCTTTCAAATGTTCCTTTAAAGAGGAAATTTCATCCTGGTAACACCTTAGCCCTTCATCTCCATGTGGTTCCTGACCACCAATCTCCATTGCAATAGTTTCTGGAGCTTTGGTCTGTATTTCTAGTGCTGCAGGAATTTTTGGAGCTTCAGACTCAGTTTCCAGAGCTGCAGGAATGTCTGGCATATCATTATGCAGGAACTATGTTGTCAGGAATTTTTGTTGTGAATTCATCATCCTTTGACTGATTTTCAAAGGGGTAAGGAAGTACCAGTTTCATCTTTCTCCTCCAAAATGGGAGCATAATCCTCATGAAACATTTGCAGACTGAGGAAACTTAGGTTTTTGTAAAGTACAAGACCTTCTTGGTCTCAATGACATAGCAGAATGACTGGTAGGGTATTTTTACCTTTGGAAATTTGAGGGTCAGAGGATGGGTTATCCTTACTTGTAGATTCCTCCATAGTTTCTCTTCGAAGGGTTAGGAGTTGACTCCAGCTTAGGCTGGGCACTTGGAGGTGGTTCCTTCTTTTTAATTTTATTTTTTTTGAACTTTCCCCTGCACTCATTTTTTCTATCTTCCTCTTAGGCCTGTAAAAATCCTGATGTGAACATATTAATTGGATAAGTCCTGGGTGCTTGAGGGTGCTCTACCACCCCCATTCTTGTATTTTTGACCCACTTTTATGACCACTTCAGTGAGATATTCCGGTAGATTAACCCTAAGTTCAGGGTTTGTGTGACCCTTCTTCAGATGAGTCAGGATTTTCAATGTATCACCTCCGAGTACTGATGGCTTCCCATCACAGATAAAATATTTGTTAACCCATTAGCTACTTCTTTCCAGTGACCAGGAAAACTCTCCCACTTAATTCCTTTTTGAGTACCATAGGGAGTGAGGATTATCTCTGGAAGAGCTTCCCCTTCTTCATGAAATAAAGTGGTATTAAATCCTTGAGTGGGGCATTAGTCAACAATTTGAGACCAAAATCTGGTAGGCCAGATATGGTCAGCAACAATTTGACTACTTATCTCAATTCTTTTACCCCCAATTTTGAACATGTTGCCTCAAAATTTATCAGGAATTCATCAACCAAATACTCATCAAAACCCTTCAAAATTTTCTAATAAAATCTAACCATCCTGATCATGAAATACCTTGTGAAATAACAACATTTCACAAGGAGGAGCTCTGGAGAATTCAGGTTCTGGATTTTTTTTCTGCCCCATAGCGAATCAAGGCTGAATGGTGTTACAAAAAAATGGTGAAGGCTTATGTGGAGAACACAGAAATTGCATGAAATATCAGTATTGGAAGTTTGAATTATACTTTAAGCTCTTAATTGGCATTGAGTCGGCAAGTTTGGTGGTGAAAAAGTTGATAGGACTTAGTTCGTATGGAAAGGTTTAATTCATTGTACAACTCATGTCCTATCATCATGAATGATAATGCCACTTGTCCTTATCACAAAGCCACTTGTCCTTTCCATAAAAATGTGACACATGTGGTTTATTTTCTCATTATTATTCATTACACCCCACTCTTTGGCATGATATTTTGATTTATGTCCACAATAAATGCATCCAAAATTGTGTTTTGATTTAATCATATTAAATAAATGCAATGGGGGAGTGCTAAAAATCTAATATCCATAGCAAGGAAGAATGCACTTACCCTTTCCAACTCAGCTCCCCGATATCCATAGAATTCCACATCCTGCATTCACAGAATAAATGTGATTAATGTACATTCTAATAATTAACATCCCTAACCTTTATTGAAAGCATGAAAAAAACAAAACAACTACAATCTAAGGAAAAGAGGATCGAAAGCATGATCATCTTCCTTTATTTGAATTCAAAAACAACTATTATTAGTGGGAAGAGCCAAACTCTTCCACTAAATCCATTCCTTTGCATAGTAGCATTTTTTGGTGAAAGTCTCTTTATCAAGAGGACGTTGATACATCCTTAATCTATGTCCATTCACCAAAAGAGTTATCCTGTCTCCATCGAATCGAAGTAGTCTCACAGAGAAATTATCATAAGCCTTTTCAATCTGGTAGGGTCCCATCCATCTTGTTCTCAACTTTCCTTTGATTTGTTTGTACTTTGAGTCAAAAAGTAAGACCCAATCTACTACATTAAAATTGTGTGCTTGATACGAACATTATGCCAAGATTTTCTTTGGTGTTGAATAATTTCAGTTTGTTTTTGTGCCTCCATCCTCATTTCATCCAGTTCATTCAGTTGCATTACTCTCTCACGTTGCGCTTCATCCAACTCAATTCCAACTTTCATTGTTGTCCTCCAAGTCTGCAATTCAAACTCAACTGGTAACAATGGCTTCTTCCCATACACTAGTTCATATGGGGAGAAACCAGTAGTAGTCTTCCAGGTTGTATTGTAGGCCCAAACTACTTCTGGGAGTTTTGGTACCTAGTTCTTCCTGTCTGCATTGAAAACTTTAGTTAAAATGTTCCCCAGCTCTCTGTTTGTGACTTCCACCTACCCATTGGATTGGGGGTGGTATGGTGATGATTTCCTATGCTTGATTCAGTAGATCTCCAAGAAGGATTCAATCATGTTAGACATGAATTGAGGTCCCTGATCTGATACAATGTCTCTAGGGGCACCAAATCTCAGCATAATCTAGTTGTACAAAAATTCAGCTACAACATCTTCATTGGCAGATGCCAATGCTTGAACCTCAGCCCATTTCATGACATAATCAGTGCACACCAGCAGATACTCTTTCCCATAGGATGGGGGATCAAATGGTCCAACGAAATCAATTCCCCACTTCTCAAATGGTCCTAAGACCAGCTGAGGATTGAGGGGAATTTCAGTGGACAATGTAGGCTTCCCCATTCTCTGACATGCATCACACTGCCACACGTACTTCTTGACATATTTTTGAAGAGAGGGCCAATAGTACCCAGCTCCAAGGACCTTGTGAATTGTCCTCTTTACTGAGTAATGTCCTCCTCCAGGCTCATCATGACAAGCTCTCAGTATGTCATATACTTCATCCTCTCAAACACACCTATGCGAAGAACCATATCAGGACAAAATTTAAATAAAATTCCATTACACCATTTGTATGTTGAACTATTTTTAACTAATCTTCTTCATTCCTTATTAGTAAAGTAAGTTGGAAACTTCATTGTAGTTAGGTAGTTAGCAAGATCAGAAAACCATGGAGGTTGAGTTGATACTGCAAACAAGTCCTTATCTAGAAAGTGATCTTGGACTACCTCCTCTTCTCCTGAAACATTCAATCTTGAAAGGAAATCAACAACAACATTAGCCTTTCTAGGCTTATCAATAATAGTTAAGTTAAATTCTTGCAGCAAGAAGTAACCATCTAATAATTCTTCCCCCTACTACTAGTTTATTCATCAAATATCTTATAGCTGAATGATAAGTATACACAAAAATTTTATATCCATTAATATAATATCTAAATTTATTCATAGAGTAAACAACAACTAAAAAATCCTTTTCCGTAGTGGTGTAATTCCTCTCTACGGGGATCATATTTTTGTTGATGAAATAGATGGCATACATCTGGTCTTCCTCATCCTTTTTTCCAAGAACAACTCCCATTGTTGTGTTAGAAGCATCAGTGTGAATATGGAAAGGTTGTCCCCAATTGGGTCCTCTCAAAACTGGAGCAGTGGTTAATTTCTCTTTGATAACTTCAAAATCCTGTGACATTGAGGAGACCATTCAAAGACACAATATTTTGTCAACAAAGAAAACATGGGTGCAACAATTTTACTAAAATCCTTTATGAACCACCTATAATACCCTGCATGTCCAAGGAAACTCTTGATATCAGTCTGATTTGTTGGTGTAGGAAGTTTAGTAATTACTTCTATCTTTTTAGGATCAACCTGTATACCTTTGGGAAAAATATGATGACCCAAGATAATTCCTTGATCAACCATTATCAAACATTTTTCATGACTCAAGGAAAGTTGGTGCTGCTCACATCTAGTTAACACTTTTTCAAGATTATTCAAAGATTCTTCAAAAGTTGACCCGTGGAAAGGTAAAATCATCCATATAAACTTCGACATAGTCATTTGTAAGGTCTGCAAAAATAGCCAAAACTACTCTCTGAAAGGTAGCAGGTGCATTACAAAGTCCAAATGGTAGAACTCTATATGCAAATGTACCCCAGGGACAAGTGAAGGTGGTCTTATCCTGGTCAGCAGGTGCTATACTGATTTGGTTATTTCTTACCTGCCAGATTGTCCAAAACCTGATCAATAAAGGGTAGGGGAAAGTAATCTTTCTTGGTGGATTTATTAAGCTCCCTATAGTCTATACAGATTCTCCACTTACCATTTTTATTGGGAACTATAACTAGCAGTGATACCCACTGACTATCAGATATAGGATAGATGAATCCTACCATCACTAGTTTTTCTATCTCATTCTTGACAATGTCTCTAAGTGTTGGATTAATTCTTCATTGTGGCTTGCCTAACAGGTTTAACATCCTCAGTGTAAATATGGTGTGTGCAAATGCTTGGATGAATCCGTTTCATGTCAATATAATCCCAAACAAAGGCTTTTGAATGATTCCTCAAGATATATACAACCCTTGTCTCTTGGATGGATTCTAAATTGTTACCAATGGTCAGCTCTTTTCCTATTTCAACAGTCACTTGTTTAGTATCTTTCAGAATAGCAAGCTCTGCATCAACAATCAAAGAATTCAAGGGGAAAACATGAGGTTGTAGCATGTGCAAAATAGTCATGTTTTCAAGGGACATAACCTTGGATAAAGGACAATGGAAATCAGTGACTATATGTTCTTCATGGTAATCATAGATCACTTTACAAATTTAAATAGAAATGTCACTTACCAAGGTGATATTATCCACTAAGTTCAAAACAGTTGTTTCTGTAGCCTCAATTTGTATTTTCGTAGCCACAGTTCTGGTTTCCATAGCCATAGTATCCTCTTCATCAGACATTGTGTATGGCTCAACAATTTCTTCCATATGATTTTTCACTGCAATGGTGGCCAGATAAGAAGAACTCATATTGTTAGTATCTAAAAAATCTACCCATACACGTTCACAAACATCCACATATGGCTGGGCAGGAGGATAAAGTGAAATATTCTTTTCTTTTTTCCCATTCAAAATAGTCATTTTTTCTGACCTACAATCAATGTATGCACCAACAGTAGCTAACCAGGGCCTTCCTAAGATGACTGGGTATCCTAACTTCTGAGATTTAGGCTGTAAGACCATAAAATCTATAGGATACTCCCAAGATTCAACCGTGACCATAACATCCTCAATCACTCCATCTGGTACAACAATAGATTGATCTGCCAATTGAAGAATGGTATTGGTTGGCTGTAATCCTGTTAAAGACAACAGATTGAACATATATGTTGTTATAACATTGATGGAAGCACCAAGATCTACCAAAACATTAGATATTGATTGACCATTTACAAAAATAGTAATGACTGGACTCCCAGGATCCCCATATTTTGGTGAAAGAAGCTTTCCAGCTACTAGATCAGCTAGATTTCCTTCTACTTTGACTATTTTTGGGTACTTCCTCTTCCTTCCTGGTGTTTTTATGCAATGGCTTCTAATGGTCTGGTTTAACTCAGGAATGTCCCTTATTTCTCTCAGAAGTGGGACCTCAATGTTCATCTTTTTCAGCTCCTGAACTAGTGTTGTTTCTTCCTCATTCTGTGTTTCTCTTAATCATTCTGGGAAAGGAGCTTCATGCACATTTATCATTTCCTTGGTTGTTCCTAATGGCTTGTGTTTGTGGAACATGTTCAATTTCCTTATTTTCCTCAGGTATATCCTCACTTTCCTATGGTATCTTCTCATTTTCCTCAAGTATTTCTATGATAACAATAGGAGGATTGTTTACTGTTTTTCCAGACCTCAATTGTACATTATTAATGGCATTCATCTGCATCATCTCACCCTGTATTGCTTCATTAATTGAAGTTGTTTGTTAATTTTTGGGGTTTGAGACAGGTTTGGCTGGAGTTGAGTTTGTGCTACTTACCCTTGCTGATAATTTTGTTGTGGTAGAGGCATTAAAGCTTGTTGTTGTGCAAACCTCCTTGGTTGATTAGAATTCTGTTGAGGTGCCCATTGTTGATTTTTCCATGGTGGTATATTAGCTGGTGGTGCCCAACCTTGCTGATTGTATGGAGGTACCCATGGTGGTGGTTGTGGATAAGCCACCCAGTTTGGTGGTGTCCAGTCAGGTTGTCCCCATGTTGGTGGAGGATCCTGATTGGGCCATGGCATCATCCAGGGGTTCTGAGCAGGTCTAGGGGCATAAGCAGACTGGTTGCATGAAGTTTACCTCTGGATTTGATTGAGTTATGGAATTTAATCTCTCTTTCAACTGAGGTAGGAGATTACAATGATTGGTATCATGGTCAGAGACATCACAAATCAAGCACATTTCTATGACATCTAAAGGGCATTCTCTCAAAGGATGTCTCTTCCTACATTTAGGAAAATATATATCTAAAGGTTCCTTTGCAACATTGTTCTTGGCTTTTAGCCCATCTATGGTTGAAGTTAACTGTGACAGGATGTCTATTTTCATGTTATCCATTTCTTCGAGAAGTTTTGAGGTACCTAGGGCATTCTTTGATGTTTTCCTTTGCCTTATACCTCCTCTTGTTCTAGAGTAACTCCTACATAACTCAGTAATTTGTGCCATGGTGAGTTTGTGTACATCACCTCCTCCCATGAGATGGAGGGAGTCTTTGGTTTCCTCATCAAGTCCTTTAAGGAAAATTGTCTTAGTGATTTCTGCATTTAACTCATAACCACTCCTTCTATGGAGAAAGAGAAATCTATCCAGATAATCTTCCAGATTTTCATCTTCTTTTTGCTTTATCTGGAAGAACTCTTCTCTCCTATCTCTTCCCCTACAGTAGTCTTGATATTTTTCCAAAAAGGATGTCTCCATGTCCTCCCATGAATGAATGGAGTTAGAGGGAAATCCCATGAACCACCTCATGGCAGAGTCTTTGAGGGTGGAAGGAAAAAGTTTGAGTTTTTGGTTGTCTGTTTTGTAGTCATATGTCTGGAAAAGAACTTTGAATTCAAATAAGAACTGGTCTGGGTCTTCTATGGACATTCCTCGAAAGATAGGGAGAATGGATGGAGAGATGTTTTTCATGGGTGCATCCTCATCCTCATTTAGGACAATGGGATAAGTAAAGGTTCTACCCAAAGGTCGGTCCTCATCATTCCCATTGTCTCCCATTTTTGAAAGTTGTTTTGGTTCTAAATAAGATGATGTAGACTGTTCAGAATTACTTCTAGGCATTGTATTAGATTCAGTGTCACTTTCAGTGTTCCCTACTTGTGCTCTGTTTGGAGATATTATTTGAATATTACAAGGTATAAATCTCCCTTGAGCATCCTGTGGCATGTGCATCAATATTGGTCATGTAAACAAGGCCTAGGACTTCTACTGGTTGCATAGATTAACTTCACTAACACCCATAACATGTAAGGTGAATAGAATGGTGTGTTGTGCTTATGGTGTCCCCAGAAATGGTGCCAAAAATGATGGGTCATTGTATTCTCCAATCATTTAACCAACAGATTCAATTGTCAGTGTCATTATAAAACCAGGGTTGTGTGTCCTAGGTTGTATGCAATGAAGTCTTATGCAACTCAATTGTTTTGGTGGTTCCTTTTGGGGGGTTTTAGGTTGGTGTGGTTCCCCTTGTTTCCCTCTAATCTATGGAAAGGAAATGGAATGCTAAACTAATGAAATTATTAGAAATAATGAGCATTCATGAAACATAAATCCTCCAATCACCTTGGTCGAGTGAGTTGTTTGGAAATAAGGGATAAAATATGTGGAATAATCCCTCACAAGTGTATCGGCAATAGTAGAAACTAATATGCAGAAAATATTACAGATCTCAAATAAAATTGTAGAATAAAATAACACAACACAAAGAGACAATATTTAACGTGGTTCACCCAATTTGGGCTACGTCCACCAAGAATCACTTGGTTAGATTTTATTACAAGCCACTACTCTCTCAATATAATACCCAAATTTGTTTGGAGTTATGCTGAAAAAGCTCTACAGAATTCACACTCGAATTCAAAACACATCTGTAATGTTACATTATGCCTACCATATGCATAAAACTATATAAGTAGACAACTTGCTTAAGTAGTTTTACAAAATTGTGGGTATTAAAACCATGGGCCAAAACCATCCCATAAACCCATGGGTCAAAAATCCTGGCCATTTGAGAAAAGCACATTTCTCGGTATATCGAGCACATTTTAAGGCCAAAACAAATTCGTGGAAAGTCGTAATCGGTACTCTTAAAGTGTACAGTCTTCAAAAATTTCACACATAAAAATAGGCTCCACAACCTAACATGGGCCCTTGCTCTTCCTTGGGATTGAGGTACTCTTAACACCACAAAATGTTCAAAATGACATTGACTATATTGATTCAGAAAGAGTTCCAAAACATATTTAGTATATGAATGAAAGTAGACACTAACTGATATAAAATGTACTGTAAATTACTTACATCAAATAACTACTAATATTGTTCTAAAGGTGTCTTTATAGAAAAAAATAGTTGCAAATCATGCTATAATTATAGGCACCAAATTCAACCAATAACAACCTTATTAAAGCTCACTGAAATCCTATGATATAACTAAAAACAAGATTTGTGTTTGTAGGCTTGTTATGGAAAAGTCCTCCATGACGACATAATGGATAAAGAATTGGCCTCCTTGATTATAACTTCCCATAATTAGTAGTAAATGATCATCATTATCTTACACATGTCACCACATTACTCATAGAAGCAGTTAGTAGGTAGTTTCTATGGTCAACAGTTTGCATGAACAAAAACAAGAGAAATGCATCATCCTTGCTAGGATATAACTATATAAAACACCCCCCATGCACAAATTAACATCTTTAGGAATAAATAAATAGCCATATAAATGATATAATAGATCATTTATGCACTCATCATTGACCTTCAAGCTAGAGATGAGTGATAGAGGATGGTACCCGTAAATTTCCAGAAATGGAGACATTTTTGAGGAGGTGTAAAACGAAGTATCATACCACCATTCTATAAGTGGTAACCATTGCACTCAACATTCTTTTTTATCTGAAGTAAATTTTTGAAGATATCCCTCCAAACATTTATTTTTACCACCTTAGTATTCCCATCTTATTAAGGATGATAAGATGAACTCTAGGCCAATTTGGTACCCAAACAAGAGAAAAAATCAGTCCAAAAATTACTTGTAAATATCGGATTGTGATCACTTACTATAATTTTGGGCATGTAATGCAGTTTTTAAACTATGTCGATAAATGAGATGGAATTTATACTAGCTATGAAAGGATTAGCCATGGCTAAAAATAAGCATAATTGGTAAGTCTATCTACCACGACCATGATGACGTTTTTCCCTTATGATTTAAGTAATCTTGTGATGAAATCCATTCGATACATCTTCCCATATCTCGCTAGGAATAGATAAGGGTTAGAGGATACATGGTGTATTAATTGTCTCACCCTTATTACGTTAACACACCAAACATTCTGTCATAAATGTTTAAACATATCCTTTCCACCCCTACTATAATACATAAATAATTGATCTATAATCTGACGATAAGTCTTCTTTTAGCTTTACCTAAAATCAGTAGGCTACCTACTTGTTCATAGGAAAGTTTCCATGTTGTTAATCCATCTGATGTATCTAAATGTTGAGTTCTTTTGTCATCATGATTCCTCATTATTATACGGGTTTTCAACGTTCCCCTTCCATATAAATTATTTAGATATGGTTGGATCATTCTGGAGATTCTAAATGAGAGTATGGGTTACTGCATAGTTTTGTCATTCTTCACTGGCTTAATCTACCAAATCTTCTTTTAGTATAAATATGGAAATTAACAATCCTTTTGTGGATTCATCCTTCCTAGATAGAGCATCAATGACCAATTTTTCCATCCCTTTCTTATAAATAATCTCAAAGTCATAACACAACATCTTTTTGACCCATTTTTGTTTATCTTCTGAAGATATTTATTTCTCTAAGATGTATTTCAAACTATCATAATCAGTTTTTTAGTCTCGTTTTTTCTTACTCCCTTTCTATCCTAAGCACGCTGACCTATCACCCAACTTCTGGGCACTCACCCGAGGCACACCCGGGTGCCGAGCCCCTCCTTTATGTGAGCCTTGTGAGAATGCCCAGCCATTAATGGAGGAATGGTTTGTAGAAAAAAAACATGCACGTGATCTAGTACATAGGTAGTGGAACTAGTTCTAAGCACAAATTCACCAGGAGATAATCATAAACATCACAACAACACAATAGAATCAGATTTAAACCATAAATAACATGAAAGCACACTAGGGTTTGTTTTATAAACACAGATATGCCTCATAATCATTTACAATATCCATATTACATCAAAAAGGGTCATATCAAACCATATACATCAAGGAATAACATCCTAACCCTACAAACTACCCTACATAGGGAGCCCTAACTATGTTCTTTCATCTCATCTCTTATTTCAGACTCGAGCGCCTGCCTCAATGTATAGCATAATTCTTTTCTAGCCTCTCTCTATTAATAACAACAATAACCTACAACAACCATGGCAACCCCTTTGCCCCATAACATTTTGCAACACTTCGTTACCTCTCCGACTCTTTTTATTTCAAACCCAAGAACTCCATTAAATAGAATATGGATCCTTCCTTTACCGCCATAACCTTATCCATAAGCAGGCTGCATGTTAGCTAGAAAGAACATGATAAAATAATTGATGAGTCTACGTAAAGTAATTTCCATTGGGTTATGAAAGGTGACACTTACATTTTAAAAACCAAAAGGCATTTTTTGGTATGCGTATGTTCCCCAATTAGTTTTGAACACAATTTTGTATTGATCCTCTTCTCCTATCTTAATCTAATTAAAACCAGAATAGCCATCAAACATGTAAAATCTCTCAGATCTCGCCACTGTTTGAAGGATTTGCTCCATGGAAGGGCATAGGATGATGAATTTTAATGGGATCCTTAGTTCAAGTCCTTCAAGTCCATGCAACAACCTTATACCTCTCCATTGTATACCCATCTTGTACTGGAATCCATTATTTTACTAGCCAAGATGAATAATTGATAAGAAATCATTATTTTTGACATATGATGAGTTTCAAGATAACTCCTCCCTCATGAGGGGTTCAATATTGGGGTTCAAAGGTCATCTGAGATATCTTTGTTACATAAGTAATGCTAATTCCCTTTGACACTGTTTAGATACTGATCCTGACTCTATTGATCATATTTTGGATATTATTATATTTTGATGTAACAAGATGTGTATATACTAGCTCATGGATTATTATGGACATTAATATGTTTTGATTAGCATGATGGTTAGATGTTAGACTATGGATTAATATTGATCTGGATTCAGTTATTGTGCTTGAGGATCATTGAGACATTTTTATTATTATGTGGATAATGATATACTAGTTGACATGGACATGTTATTGATGTTAATTTTAGACATGTGACATTGATTATTATGAATAGCTCTAGTATAGAAATCTATTGGATGATGATATAGTTACAAATTGAATTTTAATGATAAATATTGAATCCTTGATATTGTTGTGATTTAAAATTAATAATTTTATGTTGCTTATATCATTTGGATGTTCTGATGTGGCCACGAGGCCGAAGGAGGTATTTTACATTTTGCAGGTTAAAATCACAACAATGTTGGGGGGATTGACGACTAACCATATTGGAATTCAGTGTGAAATCAACAAGGTCACCATGGCAACTGTGTTTGAGCTGTATGTTGTGTTTTGTTAGGATTTCCCATGGGGGGATTTCCATTATTGTGACCATGGGGTATATGTGTGTTTTATTTGTTGTGTCCCTTTTTAAAATTATTGTTGTATGTATTTTATTTGTAATGTGCTCTTTATTTTAATTATTTTAATGTGATAGTATAATGTGAGAGTCATATAGTTAAAATTTAATTAAATTAAATAGGATGTGGAAGGTGAAATTAAATGTTATTGTCTTGGTTGAAAATGAAATTTATTTATATATTTTATAACCATATGGTAATTAAATATATGGTTGTGTCTAAAGTTTGTAATAAATAAATGTCATAGAAATAAATGCATTTTAAAGAGTGTGTAAGTTACCAAGTATGGGTTGTGTAAGTGAAGTGATAGATTGTGTAAGAAATTTTTGGAGTGTAGAACACTCCATCCTCTTTGAAATTCGAATTTGAGTCTTGGAGGCCTAAATTTGGAGGCTTGTGGGACAAGTTAAACTTGTCCCACACCTCTCAAAATCCTCCACCAACCATGTTTATTAATTTGGAGTCAAAATCAACTTATTTTATTGCATTTTGACATGATTTATTGTAAGATTTGTTTGCACTTGTCTTACAAATTTTAAATGCATTCTTTTTTAGGATGGGCAAAAATGAAGTATGTAAGTGGTTTGTCATTCACATTGATTGGGATTTTATTGTTTTGATGTTGATTGCTTTTTGGGGATGAGGAAAAATGATGTGGCATCCCACTTGGAATCCACATCATCCTCTTCCACCCTCTCCTTTAAAATTGGAATTCCTTCCTCATTTGAGGTTGTTGAAGGTTGGAGATTTCACTCTTGGGTCAAAATTTCTCTTGCATTTTGGAGCTTGCTTGGTGGAAGAAGTGGATTTGCTTGTGCATACATTTACCTTGCTGATTTGGGACTGGTTTTTGGTGAAATAAAGACTGTTGTTTTGGAAGCAAGTCCCCATTATGGAGAGGTAGGCTCTCACTTTTTTAAAATTGCTGTTTTTCCCTCTTTTAGCATGAATTTGAATGTATTTGTGTTTTTAATTCTTAGAGGGATGGGTAGAATGCTTAGGGCATGGTGTGGAGAGAAGACTATGAGGTTTATCAGAGGAGGGATAAGGGATTTTCCATTGTTATTTGTTCTTGGGAGGGAATGTTGGTTTGGGATCCACCTAGGAAAGGAAATTGCTTGCATTTCCTACTTTGGGGGAGGTATAAGGGATAAATTTGGAGGAGGGATAAGGAGGGGTTGAGGAGGGATAAGGTTTATGGGATTGCTATGATCTTGGCGGTTTGCTCTTGGTGGATGCCCAAAATTCAACTTGGGAGGCATAAGGAGACCTCCATAGTTCTTGCTCTTGCTTGGCTTGCTTGCTTGGAGAAGGAGCCTTTGTTTTGTTTGGAATTGATTGTTGTAGTTGAGAACTACATCTTCTTGCTTTGTGTTTATTTGTGTTTGTGAATGTATGCTTGTATGTGAAGAAGCCATGTTGCCATGTGTTGTATTATCATGCTCCATTTCAATATGGTTGGGGCTCAGGGACTGATGGGGAAAGATGGCTTCTATTTTCCCATTGGGTATCTTAGTTGGGTGGAGAGTATTGCCTTTCCCCCTTCCTTGTTGTGATTAAAAGATAAAAGATGAAGAAATCAACCTGCTATTGTTTGGAGCTTAGAGAAATCAGTTTGACAGTCATTTCCTTTTTAGTAAGTTCATTGTAACCTTCCCACTTTGAAGTGGATGATTTGTATTGTTAATTGTAATGAGAAGACATCTTGTATTGAAATTAAAAGGTTGAAAGTGATAAGTGAATTGTAAAGAATTATTATTCCATACTGTGTTATGAGAAGAATGTGAAAGAAAGAAATATGTATTGTGCATTGTAATTTGAATTTTAAAGAAAGAGATAAACTGTCGAATTATTGTTGGAAATCAAATAAAGAATTACATTCCTTTCTCAAAATTTCATTGTTGTATTAGATCCGAGTTGCTGTTGTGAAATGAAAACTCTGCTTTGAAAGAGATTAAGAAATAGCATTGTCAGTAAATGTACTGTGTTTGAAATCAAAACTGGAGTTTAAAATTGAATATGAACTGTCAATTAATTGTTCGAATCAATCGAATGCCTTAGATAAGATTTGAAAATGCCTCCCCATATTTGGAAGATGCAAATTGGTTAATAAACTTGTTAGCAAATGATCTTTGTTTCTTTCTTTAATTCTGGCAATGAATTTCCATAAAAAATGTACAGTTCAGATTTTTAGTTAAAATTGAGAAAGGAAACAAAGTATTTTAGATGTATCAGGTCCTATTGAACCCACATTGAACTTCATATTTAAGAAAATATCTCAAAAACTCTATCAAATCCAATTTTAACTTCACAATCCAACTTACTGTCAAAAAACGTAAAAATTTACCAAATGCAACCCAATGTCCAAATTGGACCTTGAAAATATACTTAAATTTACCCATGACCATTTCCCAATGCTCAATTTACATGCTCAGAAGAAGAAATATCAAAATTGAATCAAATCTTATAAGTTGAAAATTGCCAGTTTTAAAATTATAAACCCTGCAGATCGATTTCTTAAAATTGACCCTTAAAACTTTACCAAATTCCAAAATTGATGATTTCTATGCAAAGAGGACTCCGAGATCTTTCCAGAAAGTCCTCGTTTGCCTAAAATGGAGCTTCCTATCAAAAGTTATGGCCATTTGAAGTTTTACTTCAAAATGGCCATCCCAAACCAAAAAAAAAAAAAAGAAATAATTCGACCTTAGAAAAATTTAAATTTTGAACTTTGGAAAAATTTCCTAAAAATTTCCTCAGGCCCCGCACCAATCACATGCTGACACGTGGTAGGGAGGAATGAGGATTTAGAATTGAAAACTTAACTTTTTACACTTTTGGAAAAACTTCACTTTTTCTTCCGCCGGCCCTCGGCCAATCACAAAGCGCCACGTGGCCATTTGAGCAAGTGCGGAGGCATGGAGGAAAATTTTCCTTTGGAAAATTGAGACTTTGGTTTTGGGAAAAATTTCAAAATTTTCCCCACGACCCGCTCGCCCGCATCAATCACGTGATGACACGTGGCATTTGGGAAAATTTTCCCAGTTTTCTCCCTATCCCCGCGGACCTCCAAGGGAAAATTTTCCCCTAAAACTCCGCCCAGCCATAACTTGAGTTTTACAAGGAGTTAGGAGGACTTATTTATATGGTTGGAAAGGTGAGGAAATTTCCTATCCAATGAGCCTAGTTTAGGAAAGTTTTGATAACTCTAAGTGTGTGAGAAATCTAGTTGAAATTTAGGGCTTGATAGAGAGCAGGCCTGGCGATAAATTTCTCCCTGAACCTTAATAAAACTTGTAACCTCCAAATTGGAACCTAGTAAACTTGTTATAAGATAAAAATGGAAATATTGTGTTTGGTTAATCAGAATTTGTTCTGGAACCTATTTAGTTTCAAACTAGTGTCTTGCAACTTGGTTGTAGACTCTTCCTATAAAAAAAATTTATTCCATAATTTTCCTAATTTGTTTCTTGGTCTCAAGTGGTAGTTGAAGCAGGCATCACAATATTGGAGTGGTGCACATTGCCACCTTCAATTTTTCAAATTCCCTAAAAGTCTTGCTCATTCCAATGAAAGGATTATTTCTTCCATAAGTGTTGTGAGTGATGTTGCTATATAGGCCATAGTTCTTTACAAATATTATGATATTACCCCATGACACATAACCAACCTCATAAATGCTTGAGGTTTCCTAGAACATTCCCATTCCACAATGGCCTAGATATTGTGAGGGTCCACCTTAACACCTTCATGAGAGATAATATGGCCCAATTATTCCACGTTATATACCCCAAAAGAACACTTTGAAGGCTTCACATATAATTGATGTTTTTATAGAGCTTCCAATATTGTATTGACATGATGTAATTGTTTATCCTCGTATTTGTTGTAAGATGAGTATATCATCTAAAAATACCAAGAAAAAATTATATAGGAATGGTCAAAACACTAAATTCATCAAAATATAGAATGTGGATGGTTCATTAGTAAGACTAAAAGGCATCACTAGAAATTCATAATGCCCTTGATGAGTTCTGAAGGTTTTCTTATGAATATATTTTTTCTTTACTCTAATTTGGTGATACCCAAAACAAAAATATAGTTTTGTAAAATAAACCATGTAACTCATCTAACAAATCATCAATGACATGAATAGGAAACTTATCTTTCATGGTCTACTTATTAAGTTCTATGTAGTATAGAAACATACATCACCTTCCATTCTTGTGACACATCATCACCACTGGAGTAGAAAAAACACTCTGATTATGACGAATAATACCCATTTCCAACATTTCCTCCATTATCTTCTCAATCTCACTCTTTTACACATATGGGTATCAATAAGGCCTGATGTTGGGGGGTTGGCTTATTGGAATTAACTGAATGGCATGATCATTTTATCTTTCAGGAGGAAATCCTCTAGGATCCTCGAAGACAACTGCATGTTGACCAATAAACTTCTAAAGATCAGTATGCACTATCATCGTTGGTGGTTGAACTTCCATGGAGAATAATCATACTTTAAATCCTTCAATCCCCTTTTTAAGAATCTTCTACATTTGGTGAGAGCTAACCACCTAAGGATTTTTTTCCTATATTCCTCAAAGTTCAAAATGTCTACCCTCAGAATGAAAGTGCATGAACAATTCCTAGAAATTTATCTCTCTGGTGCCCAAAGTTGTGATCCACTGAACACTTAAGACAATATCAACTCCGCTCATGGGAATAAAAAACATAATATATTACATTGTGTATTCACCCATCACAAGTATGGTTTTATGGAATTTCCCTGAATATTCGATTGTGCCACCATCTACAATCATTACTTGAAATTTAGGTGATGAGTAGATGAAACAATCTAGCCTTACTACCATCTTATGTTTGATAGAATTATGTGTGCTCCAAAAATCAATCAATACTATCACCTTATTCTTCTTAAGATAACCCATGACCTAAAGGGTTTGTGGAGTTCTAATAGATGATAAATCATGGCATGATATAGTGGGTTGAAGAACTTTACATTCTTCCTCTAATTTTACCACTTCCTCACTTGATGTTTCCTCATATTCTTCATCATCACCATTCCCTTCAATGTAAAATAATTTCTTCTCAGCACAGTTATGACCTGGTCCATATTTTTTGTCACAGTTAAAACCAAAACCCTTTTGTCTTCAATTTTTTGAGGTGTCAATTGAACTAGCCAAGGGTACGATGGTGACAAGGTGCTACGATCTTTTATGTTAGTGTAAAGGTCTTCCTCCCTCCTCTTTATGGGAGACGTTCCCTTATTGAACACACAAACAAATAAGAAAATCTACTTATTTACAAATGTACAAATTATCAATATTTCAATGAGCATTTTGATGTTTTAGATGTCTTCATCTCATAAGATTTTCAATACAGAAGAAAAGAATATAGAAGAATTAATATTTTAGAAAATGAAGAAAGTGGCACTTTCAGATATATAGATTCAGAATGATATCCTTACTTATGCATGCATGAGAAACAAAATTAGAATCATACACATTTGAATACAGGACATATATGCAATAGACACAAAGTTCTAAGCATAACATCAACTGAAGGACACAAAGTTTCTATTCAAATATATATAACCCACATGAATCAGATAGAAAGAGGGAAAGTAAATAGATAGAACACAAGAAAAGATAGAACTTCTTCTGTATTGATTGCCAATTCAATACTTTTTACATCAAAACATCAAAATCCAACCCCCTTCAAATGACAAGGGAGAGCTCCTTAAATAGCCTCCTGGGGCGGTTACAAAAGAGTCTTTTCAGTTTCCCTTCTTTTAATCAAAGGATTAATATCTAATTAAGCATTATAACATCAAATTGTCTTTTACTTCATATTACATGACTAGAAATAAAATAGCCACCTTAATTAGATACATTATTAAAAGAAAATATTAAGAACTAGGAGTTGGAACACTTGAAGGAGTGACTGTGGCACTCTTTGCCTTGAGTAATTTATTTATGAATCTCTTCAATGCTTCAGCGATGTCCATACCTCGAGGGATGATGGTATTTTCAGTCGCATGAGTCCAGCTTTCTAGGAATTTTTCCATTTCTTCCCAAATTCTGCATTCTCTAGAAATTCCTTATTGGCCTCAGTGATGGCTGTTGAAGTGTACATATTTCCCTCATTTTATCCTTAGACATAGTATCTTGTTTAAACAAATCCTTCTTTAACAAATGTTCTGAACTGGGACTTGATCTCTTGGACTGTGAATTTTCTCCTTGAATTTTCTTTGAAGATTTGGCAGTGAATATCTTGAAAGGTAGATATAACACAGGCTTTAAAAGCTTCTCCCTTTCTGCAACATATTCCTGAGTTCACCAATGGCTTCTTCAAGGACCTTTATTTTCCAATCAATGTTGAAGACCCACTACTTAGACAAATTAAACTTTGCATCATCAAATACTTTATTTTCCAAAAGAACTTGCACATCTGTGTCACTCATCAGTCAGAGATCTTGAATGCATTCACTCCACAATTTCAATTCTCTATCTAAACCACTGAGTGTTGTAGTAAATTTCAAATTGTATCACAGTGATTTATCATATGACTTGTATGCTTCTTCGATGAAGTTTAATCCTGTGACTATCATATCATCAACCAAGGCTTCCATTTCCTTCCCATAGGTAACATGCTTATGGATGTCTTTGATAACTTGAACTTCATCATTAGTCAAGAAAACAAGTGATGGGATTGAATTCATTGGAGTTGGATCAAGTACCTTATCTTTTGCTAATAGGGACCAGATGAAATTTGAAAGGATTTGATTATGTTCCTCTAGTTGATCTCATGTTTGTTTTCCTTTCTCAACCCTTTAAATTAATTTTGACACTATCTCCTTTAAATTGTGTACTTCACTCTTCAGGGGTAGATTCTCCTAAAGGGATTCTTGTTAATTCCAAATCACTCACACATCTATTTTCATCCTTGTCAATCTTAGGTTTAGCAATCTCCATAAAACACTGACCTTGAGAATCAGATACTAACCTGGATGTGATTTTAGCCTTCTTTGTGGATGGGGGAGGAGTAGTACCTAGAAGAGCTGCCACAACATCAAATTTTGGAGCAACAATATGAGATGTAGCTTTTATTTTCTTGCTCTCTACCAATGGTTGCACCCAAGTAAAAGAAGAACTAGAAGAAGAGGGAACAATAGGCCCAAGTGCAAGTGTGCCCATTGCACTTAAATTTTGTACAATTTGATACTTCCAAAACAGATGTTTCAACTTTAGAAGTAGGTACTTCCTTGACAGGAGTTTCTTTGGTAGATGGTTCTAGGATAACCATTGCTTCTACCTCTGAAAGTATGATCCTTTTGTTTATCATCTTCTTCCTTTTCTTTTTCTGTACTACCTCCCTTCAAGGTTACTTTCTCATGTTCTCCTGTTCTTTCTCATCACCATCATCATTACAGAGATCTATAATTTATTCAATTTCAGATACTATTTCCAATTGTTTTGAAGAAGACAATTGTTCACTTTCTCCCTCAATTACCTTCTCTATTTTTCATCCTTCTTAGCCTTTCCCTTTCTTCATATATACCAAAGTTGAAGATTCAAGTGGAGAGGGGAACAATTGTGCATGTGCCTCAGGGGTTGTATAGGAACTCCTTTTGAGGAGTAGAGGCTTCTTGAGAGGAAGACCTTGACTTACTTGCTCTGAACATCTTCATTTTCCTATCGAACCAAACCTTAGTCCTGACTAAGACTGGGTTTATGAGTTTTTTCAAATCATCTCTTTCCTTACTGAACCGATAAATGGTTTCAATAGGAGTATGCTTGATAGACCTTTCATATTCAAGAGACTCCAGATCTTGATCATCATCTTGTAGTTCATATGGTACCTTGTACACTTAAAAGTCCTTGATTTGCTGAAGAGACAATCTACCATAATACCTTCTTTTGGCTTCATAATCATCAGAACAGTTTGCCCAATAATCTTCACTATCAGCAAGATGATGAAAACCCATTCTAAAATTATTAGCAATAAATACCTTGATATCAAAGCAGGTCCTTGGCTTGAAATAATGAAGCGTGAGGGGGGCAATTGTCTTGTTCAACATTTTGGGCATCCAAAGCAGTCCTGCAGGTGTAGTTACCCAATGTGATTGGAAATTGAATGCCTGCAATCTTCTTGTCTCTGCAAGTTATGTGAAGCTTATCCAGTTGTGTACAGACTTCAACTAGGGCCATTTTATTGCTATAATACATTGGAAGTTTCAAGGGTGTTCCTTCAAAACCAGCTAACCGTATGTAAGAAAACTTTCTGAATTGAGTGAAATAACTCCCATAGATATTAATCAACTGTTTGGCCTCATCTGAGAATCTTTGAGTTGTGTTGCCTTCTAACAATCTGACAATTTACATGGTGAAGGCATCATTCACCCTTCTGAAATGATGATTACTACTTTTCAAATTTAGTTGTGGGTAAAAATCATATTTAGTTGCATCCTTTTTGTCCTTGTTAGGGGAAATGCTCAACCACTCTCTGTATGCTGCAATAGTATACATCAAATAAGAAGTCATGTAGAAATTTTTGGTCCTTTGAACATTGGTAAGTTGTTCACTAAGACTATCACAAATGATCTCTCCCTAATTTAGGCTTTGTTTTCCCTTCACATATGATGTTGATATAAGGGCACATCCAAAAGTGAAACTCATTAGTTGAGGGAAACCCCATTATTCTAGCAAGAAGGGTAATGATATCTGACAGCTCCTCCTTGAAGTCAATTCTATACATGATTTTGGCAGTCTTGAGGCTCCTTTCTTTGGGTTTTTAAACCAATACTTGGCTACCCTGCTCTTGTATTATTCATTTTCTTGATCAAACAGATGTTGGGCCTGAGCTTTGGTGAGACTATTTGAATCTTCCACCACAAGGATTTTGAAGGCAGTACTGATACAATTAGCATCCAATCAAGCAATCACCTGTCCATGAGGATCAATGATTTCTTTTGTGTCTGGATTGAAACAAGAGCCACAAGCTAACACAGTGTCAGCACATTGAACAAAACAGGAAAACCCCCAGCATGAGCTATTCCACTTTCTTTGATTAATGAGCAATAGGAGTAGGATTCTTGCAGTTGAGTCATGCCCAAAAATCATCAAGGCCATGATGATGTGCATCACTATCTCTTATATTAGGTATGGTTGTTTCCAAAGAAGAAAGATGTTTGTGCCCTTTATAATGAATCTTCATGATGAGTGTAAATTTTGAACAACTAGCCAGAGAGAAAAATAAAGTCACTGAAACAAGAACAACAATGGCAAAAAATTCTGTAATGAACTTCTTGAAAATTGAATTTTTACTTTCAAATGAACCACGACCTTGCTAAAACAAATGCACTTGGAAATTTTGAAAAATGACTAGAGGAAATGGCTTTGCCATGGCTACAAACAGTGGAAAGGGTGAACGGAATGAAAAAAAGTCAGCTAATTTTGGGAAGTATGGTAAAACATCCAATTGCCCTAGGTATTTTATACACATTCCATTTTGAGTAGGTCGGCAGGGTGCATTGAATGTGAAAATTAATGCATTGCGGGGAAAAAATTTAGACACAATGTATGCCAACACGAGACCTTGGAATGTGGATATGGTGGAAAAATTGAGCACAACTAACACCATGTGATGCTGGGACACTTGGGACATTGAAAGCTGAAATCCCCACAATAAAGGAGGCTCTGTGTATGATGCGGAAAATGTGGGTTTGCGGGTTACAACTGGCCTGGGAGCACTTGGGACATTGGGACATGGAAAGCCAAATTCCTAATACACTCAAATCGGGTAAGTCAGGAAAAAACTGCACAGTGAAGGTCTTGGGACATTGGGACATGAGTTCTCCGCAAAGCCGAAATACCCACAAAACAAAGGGAAAGTTTATTTGATCAAAATGGCGGGGAAGAATGCGGTTGGGGAATCAAGGGAACATGGGAAAGTACCTGCAACCAATGGAACATGGGAAAACGGGAAATGGGAAAGAGCCCAAAACCTGGGAATGGGACCCGCAAAATACAAAGAAAGAAAAGTCCCAAACTCAAAATTTTCAACTATTGAAAACAACTCCTTTCCTCTCATACTTCACAAAGGCAAACAAAGACTTGCAAAAGACAAATTACCAAAAAAATTGAAGAATAAGGCCAAAAATACATACATTTTTTTGAAGGTGACAACAGTTGGCTCTTTTTCGAGATTAACTGACTTGAAAAAAAGATAAAAAAGGTAGGAAAAAGGACCCTAGAATCTCTGGTTTCAAAATAAGTGCAAATCCATTGGGAAATAGAGTTAGAAATGGGGCAATACATAAGATACACACACACAGACAACAAGGAACCACAAAGCAAAGACCGAAAATGGGGACTATACAAGACTATACAAAGGACTGCCTAGTCACCTAGGACTGAAACAACTTCAAATACTGCCCACTATATGGAAATGGAAGAGAGGTTCCATCCATATAGCTCAAATAAAATGAATTTTCACCAGCAAAGTGTCTAATTTTGAAAGGACCCAGCCAGAGAGAATCAAACTTACCATGACTTCCTCGAGGTTCTCGCCTCTTGTCCCAGAGTAGGACAATGTCTCCAACCTGAAAGTCCCTGGATCTGGATTTCTTATCAAATAGTTGTTTCACCTTTTGTTGATGTGCAGTAATTCTTTCCACCACCTGCAACCTGTCCTCATCCAACTTCTGCAGGTACATGATTCTTTTCTCCAAGGCACTGGTGAAATTTGAATCCTCAATAGCTTTCATTAATTGCAAGGCTAGCAATTCCACTGTTACTGGTAGCTGAGCTTCTGTTCCATACACCACCTAGAAAGGAGACATCCCAATTTCTCTTTTAGGTGTGATTCTATCTACCCAAAGAGCATCATAGAGCCTTTTGTTCCAATTCCTTTGAGATTCATTCACAAGTTTTCAGATGATAGTCACCAAATTTTTGTTTGTTGATTCTTCCTGTCCATTCCCTTGAGGATAGTAGTCAGAAGAATGTGCAAGAGAAATCCCATATCCATAGAAAAAATCCATCAATTCATATGAAGAGAAATTAGGGGCATTGTCAGTGACAATTTTGTT
This sequence comes from Taxus chinensis, assembly GCA_019776745.2. Taxonomy (NCBI): domain Eukaryota; kingdom Viridiplantae; phylum Streptophyta; class Pinopsida; order Cupressales; family Taxaceae; genus Taxus; species Taxus chinensis. The sequence continues at coordinate 53,955,049 of CM034157.1, read as the reverse complement.
TGGTACTCCAAACCTGATCAAGATGTTTTCCTTGATAAAATTACATACTACTTCAGAAGTTGTACTTTTAACAGGAATAGCTTCTACCCACTTTGTGAAGTAGGAAGTAGCATTCAAAACATGTGTATGCCCAACACTTGAGTTGGGATTGAGAGTTCCTACAAAATCTAGCCCCCACTGTTGAAAGGGCTCTTCAATTACTACTGGTTTGAGTGGTAAGGTGGATAGCTTGGGTCTTCCCACAAAATTTTGGCATGATTCACACTTTCTCACCCATTTAGTTGCATCCTTGAATAATTTTGGCCAATAATATCATGCACGAAGGATCTTATGAGTAGTCACAAAATGAAAAATGGCCTCCACAAGCTTGATCATGAAATGCTCTGAGCAACCTTTTCTGTTGTTCTTTATCCACACATCTGAGAAACCTTCCATCAATCCCTCTTTTGAACAAGAAATTATCCCAGAGCACGTATAGTGCAGATCTAAATTTAATATCTCTTTTCTCCTTAGCATTCAAATGGGATGGACATTCTCCATATGTTAGAAAATGAGCAATATCTGCATACCATTCATCAGTTGAGCTAAGAAAAAGGACAATGGGGATATCAACATCTTCTTCTTTTGAGATAGGTCACCTTTGGCACTGTTAGCAATCAATTCACAGAGACCCTTGCCTCAGACTAATTTTGGTTGGCCTGATATCCAAATCATACTCTTGCACCTTTTCCACCTAATTTCTTCGTTTAGTCTGAAATTCTTGTTGTGTGAGAATTGATTTAATAGTTGTATCAGGCACAAAGACAATTGAGTGAGAATTGAGGATATAGAAGTGGAATTGCTTGACTGCCTTAACTACAACAAAATCATGCTTCTCCATTTGTGTATATTTCAATTCATGAGCTTTCAAGACATAACTCATGAAAGCAATGGGGAGTTCACATCCTTCGTGATTCTTCTGTGTCCAAATGGCTGCCAAAGTATTCTCAGTGGCATAGCAATAGACTATGAAATCTTTCTCAAAATCAAGACAGGCAAGAACACGTGTTCTAGTAATATATTTTTTGATATTTTCAAAAGGATTCCTTCCCTTCCAGATGTCCAGCAAAAGGATTGTTTTCCTTTCATCATCTGAGCTATACTCATAGTCAATTCTGTAAAATCAGGGATAAATCTCCTTAGAAAATTTATTTTTCCAAAGAAAGAGTGCACACCTTTTTTGCTTGTAGGGAGGGGAATCTTCTGAATAGCCTGGACTCTCTCTGGGTCTATCTTGGTCCCTTCTTTGGAAACAATATGTCCAAGAAATTTTCCCTCTGTAACACCAAAGATAGACTTCTTTGGATTTAGGGATATCCCATGCTTCCTGCACTTCTGGAGAACAACCTCAAGATGTTGGAAATGATCCTCCCTCTTCTTGGAGAAAACAGTCAAGTCATCAAGATATATTACAATGCACTTTCCCTTTAAATCACCAAAATCTAAATCCATTTCCCTCTGAAAAGTGGCACCAACATTGATGAGACCAAATGACATCCTTCTATATGCAAAAGTACCCCAGGGAGTTGTGAAAGTTGTCTTGTGTTGATCTGAGACATCTACTTCAATCTGATTATACCCTGAGAAACCATCCAACATAGATAACATCTCTGAACCAGTGACAACTTGCAAGATTTGATCCATCATGGGGAGTGGATAGTTATCCTTGAGGGAATCCTGGTTTAAGTTTCTAAAATCCACACAAATATGGATCTCTCCACTCTTCTTCCTTACATGCACAATGTTGGCTATCCAGGCTGAATGATGAATAGGGAAAATTATCCTTGCATTCAACAACTTCTGAATCTCTTGGTGAATGGTATCTGCAATCTTGGGATTGTACTACCTTTTCTTTTTGTCTGAAAGGCTTAATCCCTGGCTTTAGAGGAATGTAGTGTTGCATTTCCCTTGGTTTGAAAGATTTTAAATCATCATATGAATAAGCCAACACATCAACATATCTTTTTAACAATTCAACCATTCTATTCCTTTCTTCCCAAGTGCAACATTTTCCAATATTAACAAGTTTAGGCTCTTCTTCACTCCCAATGTTAATCTTCTCATGCTCTGTTGATTAATGAGCTCCATGTGATACCTTTGACTTGATATACCTATCATGTTTTTCAAACAAATCCTCCAGGCTTACCAGTCCTCTAGGTATCTTGTTACCTTTCAGTCTTATACAACCATCCTTATCAGATTCTTCTTCGACTCCTTCTTTAGGTATAGAGATGGTACAGACTCATGAGGAGCAGCCTCACTTCCTTCAAAATACAATTGACTGAAGTTGTCCTTAAGCTCAAGAAAAGAAAGCAAGTGTTGATCATCATTGAATACCTGCCAATTATTGACATTATCTAACACACTTGGCCTGTGTATCATCTCAATTGTAAAATTTTCTTGGGAAAAGTCAGGATGAGGGATCAACAAGGACCCTGATACAACTAAGGCATCAGCTCTAGTGTTCTTTTCTCTAGGTACAACTTCAATGGAGAAGGCATCCAATAATTCAATTGAATCCCATACCAAATTTTTGTAATGCTTTAGCCTTTTATTTTTTACCTGAAAAACCCCTCTGACTTGTTTGACAATGAGTTCCACATCTCCTCATGCACAAAGGTTCTTTATTCCCATTTCTCTTTCCATTTCCAAACCTAAAAGAAGAGCTTCATATTCCACATTATTATTTGTATTTTCAAACTGAAGCTTATAAGAGAAAGGGTAATATTTCTTTTCAAGAGAAAACAGAACCACACCTGCTCCAGAACCAGCTGAAGAGAAACTACCATCAAATTCAAGAATCCAAACACCGTTAGGATCATCTATCACACCCTTGGGGGCCTTCATCTCATCTTCTGACATGATCATGTAATTACCATGACCAATGTCTTCATAGAGAATTTGTGCTTTAGGGTCATCAGTCTTCTACACAATATACTCAGTTTGTCTTTCAGGTAACATATTTCTTCATTTTTCCATTAACCGGGATGAGAGCATGTGACCAATCCATTTGAATTTCTCCTCCCACTTCTTTACAAAATTTCTACTCAGCAACATACCATAAGATGGAGGAATGTCTGCTACCAAAATGGTAGCTTTGACCCTCTTCTATAGGAAAGCATCAAAAACTACTTGTACATCCTTGATCCTCCCTACAAGTGGCACCTCCTTACTTTCCATAGAATAACATGATCCAAATGTGCATGTCAAATTCAAGCCTAAAGCATGAGCAACTTTAGCAGGCATCACATTGTCTGATGCTCCTGAATCAATAACACAATTACTAAGCCTATGGCCAGCTATAAGCAATGTGACATAGAAGGGCTCAATCTTTTCAATTGTAGAAGGTGTTGTAGCCATCAAATTTTGTTGAGGTGAAGAGGTGGGAGTAGGTAATAGGCCTTTGGAAGTGGTAGATGATGAGTTAGGTTTGGATTTGACAAACTTGACTACCTGGGAAAAGGCATCAGGGTGAGTTTGATAGAACTCAGCTTCAGAAATTTGGATCTTGGTTTTCTTGATATGATCAATTATGTCAAAAGATCCAGAGGTAGATGGGGCATCTACACTAGAAGAGGTGGAAGCCTTAGGCTTATAATTTTTGGTATTTGAGGTTGTTTTTGACATAGAGGTTGAAGCTATATTATCTTTAGGTGCAGAAGATGAAGAGGTAGAAGTGTTACTTACCTTAGTGGTGGGGATAGGAGCTCCTCTTTTTGCAACAACTGGAATAGTGACCGAACCTCTTTGGATTTCTTTGTAGGCTGGATCACCTCCTTCTTTTTGTTCATTTGTTCTCTGGTCATAACAACATATGATTCATTGTTCATATCTGTCACTACTTCATCATAATTATCTTCATCATCATCAACCCCTTCAGTGGTAAGGAAATTAACTTGAGAATCACTTGCTTCTTCTAGAACCTCATCTGCTTCTTCCTTAGGCTCCTCATACTCTTTAGCCTCTACTTCATCTTCAGGCTCCTTAACCTCACACATTGCATTGATTGGAACCTTAAAAGGAGGTGCTTCAATTGCTAGTTTATGTTGGGTAGAAGGTAAACAATTTTGAGGTTGAAAATTCCTCCTCGAGATATCTTTATAAGGAGTTCTTTGAGCCAATTTTTATAAGATCATTTGCCAATTTTTGTACCAGTTGATCAGAATTGGTTCCTGAAGAAGAAGCCTTAGCTTTAGGAGGTTCCTTTTTTAATTTCCCAGACATTATTAGATCATCTTCAACACTTATGGCCAAGCATTGATCAACATCCAAAGTAGCAAGATTAGCCCTTCTCAATGCATAGCTTACTTCTGGTACTTGAGTATTTAGGAAGAAACATTTCTGAATTTGATCCACAGGATGAGTGGCTACTGGAATTTTATTCACCAATTTGTTAAATCTTGCCACAAAATCTCGCATGGGCTCATATGGTTATTTCTTTATCTGAGAAATCTGGGCAATGAGAGCATGCACATCCTTAGCTGGTTTGAACCAGATTTTCAAACTGAGTTTTCATGGTATCCAGTTAGTGATATGACACCAGGTAGAAGATGATAAAACTAGTCCGTGGAATTGTCCTGTAATGTCTCTACAAAAACCCAAATAGAAACATCTTGATACTCAACTCCAAGTACTCCACAAGCCACAATGAATGCAACAATGTGTTCATCTGGGTGCACCTTCCCATCACCTCTAATTTTGGGAAAATTATTTCCTATTCCCTTTTGGGAGATCATGCAATGGTTGAGGAAGAGCCAAAGGCCCAACCCATTGTCCCCAAGGTAGAGGTGTTCCATTCTAGGAAAAATGTTTGCAAAGGGACTGCAACTCCAGCCAACACCAAAGCTTGGATGTTAGGGCTTGATTGTGTTTGAAAATCAACGTTCTCTGCAACTCTATCCTTAGTAGGAGGAGTGCTTGTGGATATTTTTCTGCTATTCCTTCTTTCTGGAGTCAGAATGAAACCTTGTTGTTCTAGTAACAAAAAATATGGATCTTCAACACCTTGTGCTCTCTGGCCTCGTGTATATCTTCTATCCACCAGCATGTTGTTGTTGTTGGTTGATTGAAGTTGTTTTGGTGGTATGCATAAAATGTGCCCCATGGTGGGCGCCAAAAACTGTTGGTTGTTAAATTTGACTTGAAAATAAGCAACAGTCAGGGGACAACAGTCCCTCCTCTTTATGGGAGAGGTTCCCTTATTGAACACACAAAAAATAAGAAAATCTACTTATTTACAAATGTACAAACTATCAATATTTTAATGAGGATTTTGATGCTTTAGATGTCTTCCATCTCATAAGATTTTTTCAATACAGAAGAAAAGAATGTAGAAGAATTAATATTTAGAAAGTGAGAAAGCAACACTTTCAGACATATAGATTACAGAATGATATCCTTACTTATGCTTGCATGAGTAATAAATCTTGGATCATACATATTTGAATACAAGACATATGTAGCAGACACAAAGTTCTAAGCATAACATCAACTGAAAGACACAAATTTTTTTATTCAAATATATATATAACCCACATGAATCTGATAGAGAGTAGAGAAAATAGATAGAACACAAGAAAAGATAGAACTTCTTCTGTATTATTGCCAATTCAGTATCTTTTTACATCAAAACATCAAAATCCAACCCCTTCAAATGACAAGGGGAGCCCCTTAAATAGCCTCATGGGTAAGTTACAAAAGAGTCTTTTCAGTTTCCCTTCTTTTAATCAAAGGATTAATATCTAATTAAGAATTATAACATCAAATTGTCTTTTACTTCAATATTACATGACTAAAAAGAAATAGTCCACCTTAACTAGATACATCGATTAAAAGAAAAGATTAAGAACTGGGAGTTGGAACATTTGAAACTCCTTATTGAGTGGCTTGTGAAACTATTTTCTTTGAGCAATTGATTTCTGAATCTCTTCAATGCTTCAGCTATGTCCATGCCTCAAGGGATGGTGGTATTTGCAGTCACATGAGTCCAGTTGTCTAGGCATTCCTCCATTTCCTTCCCAAATTCTGCATTCTCTAGAAATTCCTTATTGGCCTCAGTGATGGTTGCTTGAAGTGTACATATTTCCCTCATTTTATCCTTGGAAATAGTATTTGTTTAACTAACAAATGGACCTAAATTGAGACTTAATCTCTTGGACTGTGAATTTATCCCCTGAATTTTCTTTGAAGATTTGGCAATGAATATCTTGAAAGGCAGATATCACAAGCTTTAAAAGCTTCTCCCTTGTATAGAACATATTCCTGAGTTCACCAATGGCTTCTTCAAGGAATTTTATTTTCCAATTTTAATACCCACTGCTTAGAAAAATTAAAATTTGTATCATCAAATACTTTATTTGCCAAAAGAACCTGCACATTTGTGTCACTCATCAACTGAGATCTTGAATGCATTCACTCCAAAATTTCAATTCTCTTTCTAAACCACTAAGGGTTGTAGTAAACTTCAGTTGTATCATAGTGACTTTATCATATGACTTGTATGCTTCTTCGATGAAGTTTAATCCTGTGACTATCATATCATCAACCAAGGCTTCCATTGCCTTCCCATAAGTAGCATGCTTATGGATGTCTTTGATAGCTTGAACTTCATCATTAGTTAGGACAACAGGTGGTGGAATTGAAGCTAGTGGAGTTGGATCAAGTACCTTATCTTCTGCTAATAGGGACCAGATGAAATTTGAAAGGATTTGATTATGTTCCTCCAGTTGATCATGTGTTTTCTTTCCTTTCTCAACCTTTTCAATTACATTTGACATTGTCTCCTTCAAATTGTGTACTTCACTCTCGGGAGTAGATTCTCCTAGGGGAATTCTTGTTAATTCCAAATCACTCACTGACAAGTCTCTTTCATCCTTGTCAATCATAGGTTTAGCAATATCCATAAATTACTGACCTTGAGAATAAAATAGTAACTTGGGATGTGATTTTGGTCTTCTTTGTTGATGGGGGAGGAGTAGTACCTAGAAGGGCTACCACAACATCAAATTTTGGATCAACAATATGAGATGTGGCTTTTCTTTTCTTGCTCTCCACCAATGGTTGCACCCAAGTAAAATAAGAACTAGAAGAAGAAGAAATAATGAGTCCCAAGTGCAAGTGTTCTCATTACACTTAAATTTTGTACAATTGATACTTCCAAAACAGATGTTTCAAGTTGAGAATAATGTACTTCCTTGACAGGAGTTTCTTTAGTAGAGGAGTAACCATTGCTTCTTAACCTCTGAAGTATGATCCTTTTTGATATCACCTTCTCCTTCTTTTCTTTGATACTACCTCCTCAAGGTTTGTTTCTTCATGCATGATCACTATTTAATTTTCATCACTTCATCATTACAAAGATCTATAATCTGCTCAACTTCAGGTACACTGTTTCTAATTTTTTTTGAGGAAGAAAATTGTTCACTTTCTCCCTTAATCACTTCTTCTATTTTTTCATCCTTCTTAGCTTTCCCCTTTTTGGTGTAGACCAAAGTTGAAGATTTAGGGGAGAGGAGGAACAAATTGTGCTTGTGCCTCATGGGGTTTGCTATAGAAACTTCTTTTTGAAGAGTAGATGCTTCTTGAGAGGAAGACCTTGACCTACTTATTCTGAACATCTTCATTTTCCTATCAAACCAAACCTTGGTTTCACTAAGACAAGATTTATGAGCTCCTTCAAATCATCCCTTTCCTTAGAGAACCAATCAATATTTTCAATAGGAGTATGCCTGATAGACCTTTCATATTCAAGAGACTATAGATCTTGATCATCATCTTGTAGTTCATCTGGTACCTTATATACTTCAAAATCCTTGATTTGTTGGAGAGACAACCTGCCATAATACCTTCTTCTGGATTCATAGTCATCAGAACAATCAGCGTAGTAATCTTCACTATCAATAAGATGGTGAAAACCCATCCTAAAATTATTAGCAATAAACCCCTTGAGGTGTCAAAGCAATTCCTTGGCTTGAAATAATGAAGCGTGAGGGGGGAAATTGTCCTGTCAATATTTTGGGCATCCAAAGCAGTCCTACAGGTGTAGTTACCCAATGTGATTGGAAATTGGATACCTGCAATATTCTTGTCTCTACAAGTTCTATGAATCTTATCCTCCTGCCTACAGACTTCAACTAGGACTAGTTTAACACTATAATACATTGGAAGTTTCAAGGGTGTTCCTTCAAAACCAGCTAACCGGATGTAAGAGAAAAATTTTAATTGAATGAAGTAACTACCATAGATAACAATCAATTATTTGGCCTCTTCCGAGAATCTTTGAGCTGTGTTACCCTCTAACAATCCGACAATGTACATGGTGAATGCATCATTCACCATTCTGAAATGATGATTGCTACTATTCAAAGTTAGCTATGGGAAATATTCATATATGGGAGCTCCTTTCTTGTCCTCATTAGAGGAAATGTCCAACCATTCTCTGTATGCTGCTATGGTATACATCAAATAAGAAGTCATGTAGAAAGTATTAGTTCTTTGAACATTAGCTAGTTGTCTTACTAAGAATATCACAAATGATCTCTCCCCCATATTTAGACTTTGCTTCCCTTCACATATGATGTTGATATAAGGGTACATCTAGAAGTGGAACTCATTAGTTGAGGGCAGCCCCATTATCCTAGCAAGAAGGGTAATGATATCTGGCAGCTCCTCCTTGAAGTCAATTCTATACATGATTTTGAGAAGTATTGAGGCTCCTTTCTTTGGGTTTTTAAACCAAGACTTGGCCACCGTTCTCTTGTACTACTCACCATCTTGATCAAACAGAAGTTGGGCCTGAGCTTCGGTGAGAGTATTTGAATCCTCCACCACAGGGATTTTGAAGGTAGTATTGATACAATTAGCATCCAATCGAGAAATCACCTGCCCATGATAATCAATGATATCTTTTGTGTCTGGATTGAAGGAAGAACCACAAGCTAACACAATATCAACACATTGAATGGAAATAAGAAAACCTCCAGCATGAGCTATTCAAATTTCTTTGATTAGATGAGAAATAGAAGTAGGATCCTTGTAGTCAATTCGTGCCCAAAAATCATCAAGGTCGAGATGTTGAGCATCACTATCTCCTATGTCAGGTATAGATGTTTCCAAAGAAGAGAGATGTTCATGCCCTTTAAAATGGATCTTCATGGTGAGTGTGAATTTCGAACAACTGGCCAGAGAGAAATTTACAATCATTGACAGGCTTGTGTGGAAATGGTGATAAAAATTCTTCCATTAACTTCTCAAACCTTTGAATTTTTCTTCCAAACGAACTGTGACCTTTGTTGGAACAAGATGCACTTGGAAATTTTGAAAAATACTAGAAAATGCTTCACCACAGCTAAAAATAGTGGAAAAAGGGAGCTAAATGGAAAACGGAGGCCGATTGCAGGGATTATGATGGAAAAGTGAGCTTTCCTTATGAATTTATACACAACCCATTTTGAATAGGTTAGTAGGGTGTATTGAATGTTTGATTTAATGTATTACAAGTGATGAGAACACAACATGCCAGCATGGGCCTTTGGTATGTGGATATGGCAGAAGATTTGAGCACAAAAGGCCCAAGTGAGGGGACACTTGGTACAGTGGGATCTGAAATCTTTGCAACAAAAAGGAGGCTCTTTGGATGATGCAAAAAATGTGGGTTTGCGGGTTTCAACTAGCCCGGAAGCACTTAGGACACTTAGGACATGGAAAGCCGAAATTCTCGCAATACACTCAAATTGGGTAAGTCGGCAAAAACCTACACAATTGTCCCTTGGGACATTGGAAAGTGATTTCTCTGCAAAGCTAAAATACCCGCAATGTAAAGGGAACTTATTTTATTTCAGGGAAAAAAAAAATTTAGGGAACAAAGGGCCCAATGGAAGATAGTTTGCACGGGACAGAAAAACCTGAAATACCCGCAATACAAAGAGAAAGTCCCAAAATTTTCTAACTATTGTAAGTTCATCCTTTGATATTATACTTCACAAAGGAAAATAAAACTTGACAATGATTAATCTCAACAAAAAATTTGAAACATCTTTAAAAAATGCACAAATTTTTGAAGGAGTGACAACTAACTTGTTTGTCGTAAATTTGCTAATTGGCTAAAGTAATTCTTTGACATACTAGAACTATAGTGTAATTTAAGATCTTATGTGAAAACTGTCCATGTGACACTCGTACCATTATTTTTCCCTTGAGCACATAACCAACGATACTAGACGAATTGGTCAGGTTCAATATATAAGGATGCCATGGTCACCTTTTTTCCCAATGGGATTTGATGGAGATTAAATAAATTATCCATTTGGGTAATCCAATTGATCATATCCTTTCCATAAAATTTACACATTTCCACTCTTGGAATAATGTCATGCCATTGGTGAGGAGATCCACCTAATGTGTAAAGGATTATCCTTGATTGGAGTGATTTAGACATGTGTGTGTATTGCTAGAGGAACCCATATGACTAGAATGGGGATTTGTTTTTGAAAGAGAGAGAAACATCTACTGATTCATTGATTCAAAATCCATCTGTAGTTCACCCCTAAGGCTACCTTTCAGATGAAGAAGCTCACTGTTGAGGTCATCCTTACTCACTGTATTCTTTAACCTTTCCTTAAGTTAGTTGGCTACCTCATATAATCCCAAACCAAAAGATTATAAATCTATATATTTCTTATTTTGGGTCATTCCTAGATTTTCTTGACCTTTCCATTGGCCTTGAGTTGATCTTCCAGTCATGATGTAGGGTTTGGGACTCGAGGTAGAAGGAATCAGGAAAAACTTTAGGGTTTGGGGTTTCGTAAACTTATTGGATGAATTGAGGAAATAATAAAGAAGAAACCCTAGCTAATTTTTGGAAATCTTCCCGAAAATATAAGAAACTTAGGAAATTTCCAAAAATTGCAACTTAGGTAGCCAATTTATGAAAAAATCTTAAAACTACTATAAATTTCGAAAAACCAATCTAAAGTGTATGAAATTTGGAGAGGGGCTTACTTGACTAAATTCACCACACCGCAAAAAACACTATAAAAAAATTCACTACCAATTTTGAGATATAGCTGAACCTTCATAATTATGGTTTTGACTGCAGTTCTAGCCGAGATCAAGCTATGATACCACTTGTAATGAAATTACTTGTATAAGTTTAAATATCAACAATAATATAACACCAAAGAACACAAAATTATAGATAAACAATCACAATATGCAAGTAGAATGGCTTAGCCACTTCGAGGGGGAAACCTCTAAATCATACAATAAGACTCAAATGCTCAATATGATGATTAACTACTCCTCGCTGCTACCTATATATACTAAGCCTATGTTATGGCCAACACCAATGCCAACCTACTAAACATATGAAAACATAAATGAATAATATATGACAAGAAGAGAGATTACGTAAGCCACAAGTCAGAACTACATATCCAATATATGCTATAGGACTAAGGGTGTAACACTCAACACTAAGCATCTGTAGATTGCCTAAGAAAATGAATAGTGTGCCTTGATGATCAACAAAGAACAATGATCCAAGGTGTAAAAATAGATTTTTTTGTGAGAAAAATATCTGCCTTGCAGCTACAAAAATTCTAATAATAAAGGTTATATGTTGTATGCAGTAAAAATAACTTACTACAGTGAGGAAAGTGAGCCAAAAATAGAGAAGTTTACTCTTCTGAGTGAATTCAGAGATATCTTTCCTAAAGAACTACCTAGTTTACCACCTAGACATGAGTTTGACTTTGTCATAGAGATCAAACTAGCAACTAAGCCTATGTCAAAAAAACTACACATAATGAACAAAATTGAGTTGGTAGAGCTGAAATCTTAACTTCATGAGTGACTGACATGTATCCCTAGTAATTTATCCTTCTTCCTTTCTTTTTTCATTTCTGACATTTCATCCACATTGGTACTTTATTGCACACCCATTTCTGCACACTAATCTCCCAAAGGGCATGTGCTCGATATTTCACCATCACATAATCTCGTGCTCAACACTTATTGTGCCCTTTCAAAACTACTATGTGTATGCCTTATCTTTTCCTATGTATTGCATGCAATGCAAACTATTTTACAAAACTTCTAAAATTATGCAAAATAATTGATGTGCTCATGATGTTTTTACATCACACTCTGTGTTTCATCTATTTCTTTTATATTTGTTTACCTAGAAAATGGTATTACTTAGGGACTTGACTATGATACATGTAAAATAGAACTAGACGTGGCAATTGTTCAAAGTTGGCATTCTTTTTTAAAACTAGAAAGATAGTCTCTTTTTAATCAAGTTCAAATGGATAGATTTTTTTATTTCTAATAAAGGTAGTTCCATTAGAAACATGTTTCTCCAAATCCAGGTCTAGGTGGAAAAAGACTTCTTATATGTAGAACATATCCAAACAATCATTTATCATTGGGGAAATATTCCCTTGATGGCTAGTAGGGAACCACTAGACCACCATGACAATGCTCTTACCTTTGACGTTGTGGTTGTAGTATTCCTTGATGCTGCTTGTGGAGCTAACGTAGAAGATTTAGCCAGGTCACTCATAATTATATTCTCCCTTTCAAACGAGTAGTTGAAGGAGGTGTTTTGGCCACTTATTGGGTGGAAATGTTGGCGGTGGTGGCTCTAGTGGTGCTCATCACAATCGATGGGATGTTCCTCTCCTTGGCGGTGATAGTGGAGGTGGCGGCGATTCTAGAACTACTACTTGGGGTGCTCCTCCTTCCATTGAATTTCCTCACATTGATTTGGTTATTTCTCCCAAACATGATGATAAAGATGATAATCGATATGGCTAGGAAAGTGTCTCATATCAGGAGCCATATGGTGTTAGCATGTGGGTTGGAAAACCAAATAGCTCTCCCATGCCTCCACCGACGACCTCTATGCTTGTTGTTGTTTAATGTCTTATCTTTTGTGTTCTCTATTTATTACTATTTTTATTCAAATGTCTCCATTAAAGTGATGTAAATGTTAATTGTTTGGCTCACATGTCATCCATTATCCTCAAACTAGTTCTTGATATGAATTCTATGGTGTGTTTCCATACCACCCATTTTTTTGAATGATTAGCATTGGACTATAGTTTTCTTATTTATAGAGAGATTTTTTTCAATGATTTTTTTATGAAATAGTAAGATATCGAATCTAGCATTGAAGAAGTGGAAATAAAAAGGGGTATAAAAATGTCATAAGGAAAATGAGTAGGTTGGATTTATGATCAAATAAGGGGCAGATAATATTTTATAAGTTATACTAAGACCAAGTGTTACTAATAGAAGATTGAGATGTATATTTGGAAATAAGAATATTATTTGCTATCCTACAAACACATGTGATAGACCATAAGTTTACATAATGAATCCTTTGTGAAAACAACATACATAAGAACAACAAAAAGGATAAAGTAACAACCTTTCATCTTATAACGTCTACCAAATTAGAATTAAAAACAAAAAGCAACACAAGGTACCAATTACAAAATATGACTTGTATTGTTATCTCATATGATTTTGGAATCGATTCATCGAATTTTTGTTCTAAATATGTAGCTATCTATGTATAGGGACTTTGAGTTGTAATTTGAAGGCATGAGTGAATGCCATGTTTAAGTTTTTATCTATACAAATTGCCCCAAAGATTTACATAATGGAAATGACTATCCGAAACGATTCGAAACTTATGCGGTCATTATAAAATGGAAATAATTATTTTAAATATAGTACATATATCAGGGGCAACACAAGTAATAATTAAAAAAACAGGAGATCAAAAATCAGGTCTTTTGTCTTACAAGAAAACACCAATGACATAATTACAAATTTTATATTTATAATACTAAATAGGATCATAAAAAAACTATTAGTTTTGGAATAGTTAGCGGAAGTCAGAGACAAATATTTGTGGAGAAGTGAGCATTTATATGAGGAAGACCTTTATTACAGTCAGATTATATGAACCGCGCCCACCTTGCTCTGACATCCCTGCATCAACGAAAATACTTTTGTTATTTTAATTTCATTTGTTTCATCTGTGTAGGCTTGAATATCTCTATGGGAAACTGAATAACCGCCTTGGAGCTCCTCGAAATGGCCTTCTTTCCCTCTGTAGATTTTCTTCCACCTACCATTTTTCCTGCTTTCTTCAATTCGCCATTTCGGTTTTTTCACCTGGATACAAATCTGCGAGCAAAATGGCATGACCGCATTGGGATCTTTTTTATAGAATTATTAGACTCCTATACAGTTTGGCCAATCCACGTGCTGTCCATGAATTCATATTTTCGACCGTTGATTCGTAAATTAATTGACGTTGGAGACGACTTGATCTAATATTTTTCTGGATTATAGGGTTTTAAAATTGTAAATGCTTACCGCGTGGAGAGTTGTTTCATGTGTGTGTGAGGATGGCGTTAAAACATGATAGGTTGTGGGAGGAGGTGTTGTTTGGCAAAAGTGTATTTGAATTAACTGTTTTTTTGCAAAAATAATTTTGGTACTTTATTTTAAATAAAAAAATTGTTTTTATTCCGAAGGTGTGTTGTACATTCAGATTATATGAAATGCACCCACACTGCTCTTGCATCTATGTATCAACAACATTATTATTATTTTGATTTTATATTTGTTTCATCCGTGTTGGTGACCGCTGACCAAACCACGGGTAATGACTAAGTCCATGTTTTGCAAAGATCCATTTTTGCAGGTCTAACATTCCTCCACTACAATAACTCAATGACCCCCCCCAGTAGGGTATTACCAACTTGACTAGAAAAATATCATTGCAATTTATCCATGGAACTAGCCCGCCGATGAAATTCCATAAATGACAAACAAGTTATTGGCACTGACTAGGCGACCCCTCTAAAGGTTAATTCACGATATTATTTTTGATAGGTAAATACCTATTCACCCTGCCAAAGACTCTCTCCTTGTTTTCTTCTCCACGTGGAAAATATTTTAACAAGACCTAGGTATATATCAAAATATATTCCCAAATTTGTGACATCTCAAAAATAAAACAATATCAATTACTCAAGTTTAAATTGGAGGCGCTACATTAACTATGATTGTTCCTATATCATGTTTTTCCATAATTAATCGAGCTTAAAATTGAAAACCCAGACTACAAAATGCTACAAGAAACAAACATTGCAGTTAATTTTGAACTTGAAACTTATTAGATTTCTAGAATATTTTATTTTACCCCATTTAAGTACAAATTGCACTCGTGTCAATGCAAGTGAGATCAAGACGATACAATGGACCATAGATAGTAGATGTTATTTAGGTTGGAACAATATGAGTTGTGGAATATGTGTGGGACATGCAAGGTTTTAAATCTCATTTTTTTATTTCCACCTTTCTATTCATGTCTCTGCCTTATCTAGCAAATTATACATTCTCCAATCAAAAACCTTGATGTCGTAAAAAAGTTAAATAAAAAATAACAAAGCTCAATTGGCCGATAAAATATTTTTGTTACTCATATGTCCATATTTTGGAGAGGTACAATATTTAACAATGATTATTCTTACATTGCATGCTTTCCTATAATTACTCGAGCTTAAAATTGAAAAGTAGGCCTATAATGTGCCACAAGAAGCAAGGAGTGTGGTTCAGTTTCAAACTTGGAACCTTTTGAATTTTCATAATTGTTCATTTCCAAGTTTCCATTCATGTATTTGTCTTATCTAACAAACTAAATGTCGCTCAAAAGAAAGCCTTGACATTGTACGAGAATAAAAACATAAAAAATAGATAGCGATTGACAAAAATGGCGAGTGGTTATAGGAAACACGTGTTTTGCATAGATTCCTTGCAACATTTTCCCTGCCCTTCAAATGCTCTTCCTTCAAATTGCTTCTTCATCACCCATCTTCATTTTCTATTGTTTCCACCACTTGAATCTCACTTCTTTCATGCATCCCCATTGGCGTTTCCATCACACATTTTGTGTGCGATTGATAGTTTATTTGAATTCAATTTATGAGTGGGATATTTGGTACATGGTATATTCACGTATTATAGGTATATTTAAATAAAAATGAGTTTCAATAGAGAACACTTTTTGGATGTAGATTTGTATTATGAAACTTCAATTTTTTTATAAATGTTATTTTAAATATTAAATTTTAAATTTTAAATCATTAATGTTAAGGGATTTTTTTATTGTAAATTATTTTTTATTTTTAAAAAAAGCTTTTATTAATATTATATATAAAAAAAGACAATTCAAAAATTGAAAGCTATCCATTATCATCTATTAGGCATTGATTTACACATTTTAGGGAGACATTGATAGCATACCTATATTATATAAATATATGTAATATATGCCGAGAGGTATATATTACATATATTTATATATTATATAAATATATAGGTGCCTTGTGAACTTCACCTCTCGGCATATTTTACATATCATGTTTTGATTTATGTTTTATGTATGTAAAATATGACGAGAGGTGAAGTTCACAAGGCACCTATATATTTATATAATATATAAATATATGTAATATATACCTCTCGGCATATATTACATATATTTATATAAATATAGGTATGCTAGTAGCAACCGCAGAGTTGCATTATTCATAAAACAATACCTAACTTATTTACCTCATGATCACGATATGATGATGATTGTAATATTTAATTTATTTACAAATTAACATAATAATATCAATATTCACATAATAATAAAAAAATATTCACGACGATGATGATGGCAAAGATGTTGATGGTGGTGGTGTTAATGGTGGTGATAATGATGATGAGGATAATGATGACAACGACAACAATGATAGCGGTGACGATGAAAAAGATGACAAATATGTCACAATTTGTAAACCTTAAATCCTAAATATGCACTATAACAATGGTGATGATAATGACGATGATGGAAGATGAAAATGACCATGAATGTGAAGATGACAATCATGATCATGATCTAACGATGATAATCATGATGATGACTATGATGATGGGGAAATGAATACCTAAACATGTATGATAATGATGGTCACAATAATAATAATGACAAATGACAATGACCATGATCGTGATAATCAAGATCACGATATGATGATGATTGCAATATTTAATTTATTTACAAATTCACATATTAATACCAATAATACTAATAATATTAAAACTTGTGATGATGATAATGATGGCGAAGATGTTTATGGTGGTGATGTTAATGGTGGTGATAACGATTATGAGGATAATGATGACAATGACGTGGTATGATAGTGATGAAAATGAAAAAGATGACAACTATTCCACAATATGTAAACCTTAAACCCTAAATATGCACGATAATGATGGTGTCAATAACAATGATGATGGCAGATGAAAATGAGCATGAATGTGAAGATGATAATCATGATCTTGATCTAACGATGATTATATCGATGATGATAATCATGACGATAATATCATGGTCAATATCATCTTAATCGCCATCATTGTCACCATCGTCATTGTCTTTCGTGTTGTCATTTTCATCATCATCATAATCATTGTCATTATTTTCATCATCATCATCACAATTTTATTAACAATATTATTAATATCATCATCTTAATTGTTGTCATCATCATCATCATCATCTTTGGTGTTTTCTTTGTCATCATCATCGTAATCATTGTCTTTATCATTGTTTTCAATGTCATCATCGTTGTCTTTTTCATCATCAAGATCATCCCTACTCACCGTCGTTAACACAATCATCATCATCGTTGTTGTGATTGTCACAATCATCATTGTCTTTAGTGTTGTTTTTGTTTTCATCGACATCATCATCATTTTCATGATTGATACAATCATTTTCATCTTAGTTGTCATCATCATCATCCTCATCATTATTATCACCACTATCGCTACCACCACCATCAATGTCATCATCGTAATCGTCTTCGGTGTTGTATTTTTCATCATCATAATAATCATTGTCATCATTTTCACGATCGATATAATCATTGTCACTATCATTATCATCTTCATTTTCCTTAGTATCATCCTCATCATTATTATTTCCACTATCACTACCACCACCATCATTGTCATCGTCATCATTACCATCATTTTCATCATCATCATCATAATATATTATTATTATTAATAAAACATTATTGTTTAATACATTATTGTTATTTTTTATCATCATTAGTATCCCTATCATCGTCATTGTCACAATCGTTATCATCTTTCTTTTTTTGTCATTTATTCATTTATTGTCATCATTTTCATCGATCGATATAATCATTTTCATCAATATCATTTTCATCTTCATTGTCATCATCATCATCCCCATCATTATTATCACCACTATCATTTCCACCATCATCATTGTCCTCGTCATCATCATCTTCAATGTTGTTTTCATTTTTGTCGTCATCATAATCATTGTCATCATTTTCACGATCGATATAATCATTGTCATCATCATTTTCATCTTCATTATCACCATCATCATTATTATCACCACTATCATTATCATTGCAATATTTAATCACAAATCATATAATAAATAATATCATAATTATTATTATGTTTTCAATTATCATCATCGTTGTCTTCATCATCATTCATCCCTACTCATCGTTAACACATCATCATTGTCATTGTTATTACAATCATCATTGTCTTCAGTGTTATTTTTGTTTTCATAATCATCATCGTCATTCTTCACTATTTATCATTTTCATCTTATTTTCATCATCATTCATGATTGATTATCAGCTATCTTACTATCATAAATGATCACCATGATATTATCGTGGTTATCTTTTTCATCATTAATAATCATTGACTATCATTTTCAATGAAAAACATTGTCATCATATTATCTTCATTTTCCTCTATCATATCATTATTATCATACTATATCAATAGATGATAATTTACTTTATTTATAAAATAAGACCAATATATCATAATCATTAAATGCCATCATTGTTATGTCATCATGGTTATCACCATTTAATCATCAATCATTGTCATTAACACAATCCTTCATCATTTGTCATAATGATCATCACTTTCATCTTCGATGTGGTTGTCATTTATTATCATAATCTTAGTCTTCAATTTCATCGTAATTATCTTCGGTGTTTTCATGATTGATCATCATATAACTATTGTCATCATTTTCATGATCACCATAATCATTTTCATGGTCATTATCATTTCCTCATGTCATCATCATCATTATTATCATCCTTGATATCAATTATGATAGTATTTTAATTAAATTTAATATTCATTGTATTATCTATTGTTAATTTCATCATCATTAATTTTTCATCATCATCATTATCATAATTATAATCATCATTTATATTAATTTTTGTTCATCATGACATCATCATCATAATCATGATTATATCTAACATCATTTTCATCTTATTTCATCATCATCATAGTCATATTATTAATTATCGAACCACCATATGTCATCATAATCGTCTTTGGTGTTTTCTTTTTCATATCATATTATTTTAATTTACTTTTAAAATTATCATCCTCATATATTAACTATACTATTTTAATTTTATAATATTATTGTAATTATTTAATCATCATAATATTATATTATTAAAAAACATTATAATTATAATTTTATTAATATTATTAGTAATATCATAATTATGTCATCTTAAATCGTCATTGTCACAATCATCATCATCTTTAGTGTTTTTTTTTTTCATTTTCATCATAATCATTGTCATCATTTTTCAATCGATATAATCATTTTCATCATTGTCATTTCGTTCATCATCATCATCCCCATCATTATTATCATATCATAATCATCATTGTCCTCGTCGTTCATTGTCTTTCATATAATTTTTGTTTTCATCACTATCATATCATTATCATCATTTTTTATCATCATCGATATTACCATCATTAATCATCATCATTCTCCTTTATTGTCATCATCATCATCCTTGATGACATTATGTAACCAATCATTGTTATCACCATCGTCATCGTCATATCATTATCATCAATATTAATCTTACTACTAAAATTGATATTATATTATGATTTATAAAAATAAAAAACACTTATTATTAACACTATATTATTATTATTATTATTATTATTATTATATTAATAGTAATAGTAATAGACATCATAAATGCCATCCTTATCATCATGGTTATCCCCATCTTAACCATGGTCATTGTCATTGTTCACCTATCCTTGTCATAATGATCATCATCTTCGATTGGTTGTCATTTCATCATAATCTTAGTCTTTTTCGACATTTTCATTTGATAAAGCTTCTTGACCACTATCATCATCATTATGATCACCATCTTCATGATCATATGGTCATTCTCCTCTGGCACATCAACATTTTCAATGTATATTAATAAATTTAAATTATTAAATTATCCATATATAATATACATGTAATATATAATATAATTTAGACTTAGAAGTTTAATTCATTAAATAAATTATACTATTTAACTATATTTGGTTTTTCCTATATAATTTTGTTAATTATTTAATTTATTATATTAAATATTATTTATTTATTTAAAACTGAGGCCTCCTATAAATATATATATTTTTTTTTTAATAAATTATTTAAAAGTGGTATTCTATTATGTTATAATTATTTATTATTATATTATAAAGTATATTATATTATGATTATTTAAAATTTTGAGGGCCCTCACCTCTATAATCATAATCGTCTTCGACATGGTTGTCATTTATCGTAATTTAGTCTATTTTCATAATATTCTTATTTAATTATTTAAAAGTGAGGGCCCTTATATTTCATATAATTTTTTAAATATTAATAGATAATATATAATATATATTTTAATTTTAATAATAATTATATTTATTTATTTAAAATTATTAAATTAAAAACCATATATAATAATATAAATGTCAATTAATTTAATAAATTTTAATATATTTATAAATTTAAATTATAATATTTGTTATATAATTTTTTAAAAGTGAATAAATATACTATTTTAGGTTTTTATGTAATTATTTAAAAGTAGGTTATATTAATTTTATATCATATTATTATGTATTATTTATATTAAAGTAATAGTAATATGGTCCCTTATAATTATGGTTATTTTCATCTTAATCATATCATTTTCATCTTCTCCTTATCCAAGTCATAATGATCATATTCTTATGTTGTCAATTAATTTAATTTTCATCAGTCATGATGGATTTAATCATCTTACCATTATTATCACGGGATTACCATCCTTGATCATGGTCCACTCCTAATATATATAAATGAAGATGTAATATTAATTTTATTTAATTTACTTTTATTAAATTATAAACCATAGATAATATATAATATATATTTTAATTTATATAATAATTATTAATTGTATTTACTTAAAATTATTAAATTAAAAACCATATATAATATAAATGATAATATATAGTATAAATTTTAATGTATATTATAAATTAAAATAATAATATCTATTATATAATTTTTTAGAAGTGAGGGCCTATAAATATACTATTTTAACTATTTTTGGTTTTTCCTTATATAATTTTTGTTAATTATTTAAAAGTGATATTATATTATATATATTATTATATTATATTATTTATTTAAAACTGAGGCCTCCTATAAATATAATATTTTAGGTTTTTCTATATATAATTTTTTAATGTAATTATTTGAAAGCGATATTCTATTATATAATTTATTATATTATAGTATATTATATTATTTATTTAAAAGTGAGGTCCCTATAAATATAATATTTTAGTTTTTCCCTATATAATATTCTTATGTAATTATTTAAAAGTGAGGGCCCTTATAAATATAATATTTTAAATTTTCCACTATATAGTTTTTAAATTAACAAATTAAATTACTAAAGTTTGTTTTACATGTTTAAACAATTTATTTACTTTAATTTTTAAATAATTTACTTCCCCACACTCAAGAATTTAACAAATTAAATTTACTAAAGTGTTTTTTACCTTTAAATTATTTAACTATATAATCTAATTTAAAAGCCATATTCTTATGTAATTATTTAAAATTCAGACCCCTATTCTTATGTAATTATTTAAAAGTGAGGGCCCTTATATTTTATGGGCACGACATCAGATTCCCCCACTCAATATATATAAATGAAGATGTCTTTCGACATAGTAAAAAAATTAATTTTTATTTACACAAATAATTATTTACATGGGCACGACATCAGAGAGAAGATACCTCTCGGCATAAAAATACACCGTATATCTGGAATTTCAAATAAGGAAATGATGAGCCTTTATTTTGAAAGAGAACAGGCTTGACGTGGCATTAGAAAAATGTAACAGATAACAATCAGCACTTGGGAAGGTCAGGAGGAGGCAGGTGGAGCATTGAGAAGGGAGAGGGGCCGTTGTTGACAAGGAATGCCATGGCCAGTCCTCACGTTAGATGGTCGTCCAGGTGGTAGTGCATCAACCACATTCCGCCAATAGTATTCTTAAATCATGATAATATTAAAAAGGGGACTCGGGAGAATGGGAACTTGGAAAGCAAGAGAAGATAAATTAGCCTTGTTGGTAGCTTTGTTTATCTAACTCATTCTAGACCATAAATTTGTTTTGTAGTTAATCTTGTATCCATATTTATGCAGGAACCGAAAAAAAGTCATTCGTTGGCGGCAAAAAGAATTTTGTGATATGTTTGTGGCACAATACACTATGGCATTCATTATGGTTATAAGTCCTCAATCTCATTGGTTGGATTTATAGATTTTGATTGCGCTGGTGATACAGATGACAAGAAATCAATTGGTGGCTACATTTTCAAACTTGGATCAGGGTCTATTACATGGAGTGGAAAAAAAAGACAACCACCTTATTGTCCTCATGCGAAGCAAAATAATGAGCAAGAAAAGAAGCAGGAAAAAAAGCAGTTTGGATTCAAAATATTTTATTTGAGCTTGGTCTTCCACAATGTTTAGCTACTACTTCGTATTGTGATAATCAAAGTGCCATACAAGTGGCATATAATTCGGTGTTTCATGCTAAAACAAAGCACATTGAGATCGATGTTTATTACATTTGGGATCTTGTACAGCAAACTATTGTCAAGCTCCAATATTGTCCAAGTGAAGAACAAATTGTTGATATTTTCACTAAGAGTGTGACTGAAGATATTTTTTTGAAGTTTCGTGAAATGTTCAACATGTTAGAGGTGAACATTAAGAGGGGATAGTGAACATTAAGGGGGGATATTTTGTGTCTTAATATTAACCAGTAATTTTAATTTTGTTGATTAATATTTTAAATTGGTTAACAAAATGATTGGTATGTTTAAAATTTGTACAATTCATTGTTGGTGATTGTTTTGCATGTGGTAAACAAACACATAAACTCATGAATATCAATAATTGCAACACTTTGACATTTTGGTGCTTTGAATTGTATTTACTAGGAATTGGAGAACCTTAAGAAATACAAATGTAAATTATGAAGTTGAAGACAATGCAAAGCGGAATTTGATAGATTCTTCTGAAATACAGAAACGACGAGCCTTTATTTTGAAGAGTGCGAGCAGGCTAGAAATGACAAATATAAAGTAAACGTTGAATATGAGTCAGCACTTGGGAAGGTCGGGGGGAGGTGGCTTGAGCGTTGAGAGGGGAGAGGGCCCGTTCTTGACGAGGAAGGCCATGGCCAGTCCCCACGTCAGATGGTCGTCCAGGTGGCAGTGCACGAACCACATTCCTGCAATAGTATGATAATATTAAAAAGGGGAGTGGGAAGAATGGGAACTAGGAAATAATAATAATACTAATAAGTTTTTATAGTCCACGATGCCGCGCGGAAAGGAAAGAAATGATATACCTGGATTGTCGGCTTTGAACCTGATGGCAGTCCATCCGTTGAGAGGAACGCCCACGGTGTTGCGTTTGGGGGGATCCACGAGATTGAAGGCGCGAGGGTGTTGGAGAGGATCAAAGTTCCCAAACCCCTGTCCCACCACGTAGAAGCTGTAGCCGTGAACGTGCATGGGATGGTTGTCGGCGACGAAGATGTTGGTCCCCTGAAATACCACCTGCACGCTCGAGTTGTATTCCAACACTCTGACTCGTGTTGTGCCGGTTACTGGAGCCCACAGACTTCGCGGTATGTTCTGCCCCGTGTAATCGAACACAAGTGGCGGAGACGAGGGAAAATCGGTGGTAAACACAGCGTTCCCATTAACTCCACCAAAATAATAAGCCTGGAGCATGGCTGTCGTGGCGGGCAGAGCAAAGGAAGCGTTGTTCATACTTGCACTAATTCTGGTGCCGTTGGGTCCTCCGCAGATGTTCCCCGGAGGACTGCAGGGAAGCAGTCCCAGCCCAACAGTTGAAATTAGGCTCTCGTCTGTGCTCTGCGGAACGTCCACTGGATGCTCCCGGGAAGCCAGGCTCCGTAGTGCTCGGGTAAATTTCGTTACAGTCGCAGTGTCGTTGTAAAACGGAAGCTGTGGAAGGATCGCGCGAGGGCCGAATAATGGATGCAAATGTCTCCCTTTTTCTTTAATGTACTCTAAGATGGCAGTGGTGGTGCTGTTGTCAAAGGTGCCCGCCTGCTGATTGGTGTATGCTCGGGCAGCAATGTAGTAGCTGCCCGCAGGCTGGTCCGCAGTGAGGAGAATATCCGCAGTTTGGCCGGGAGCAATCATCATCACATCCGTTTTGTAAGGCTTGGTGTAGCCAGCGTCCACTGCCACCACTGTGAATTCGTGTTTTGCTATCTTGAAAAACAATTCATTATTGAGCGCAGCATTGACCACCCGCACAAGGTATGTTTGTCCGCTTCCTGCATATACGCGAAAGGTCTCTGCAGTGCAACATCCATAATAGTTAAAATTATATTTCATTCTCCAGACACAACAAGAAGGAGAGCAAACTAATTAAATAAATACCTAAAGCCGAGCAGGGATACAGGTCTCCGGGCTGCCCATTTACAGTGAAAGCGTCGGATACATTGGGCGCGGCACCCGTGAGATTCGCTTGAGTCACAACAGCGATGGGATCTCTATTCCACCATTCTCCTGTTCAATTCAATTACATGATCAAGATTAAAATAGCATGGAATGGAGAAATAGTAGTCTAGAAGAGGAAGAGGAAACGGTGAGTGACCGACCTAGCATAAGAGGAATCTCTTCATGGGGTTTGGGAAAAGGATATAAGGCGCCTCTTCTAGGATAGATTACTAATGCTCCATACACAGTAGCCCGCAGCCATGATACATGGGCGTGCCACCACAAGGTTCCTTCCTGCTCAACAATGGTGAATCTGTATCTGTAACTTCCACCCGGTTGAATGGGACACTGCGTAACATATGCCGGCCCATCCGCCCACCCTGTCCGCAACTGCCTCACCCCATGCCTAGAGTTCACGCAAATATAACAATCAAGAAAATCTTTAACCTTGTGCCATTAATAGGATCCTAATTTCATGTAGTAAGAGAGGCAGAGAGATATACCAGTGAAGAGTGGCATTGTATTGGGCTCTGTTATATGCCTTCACAACAAGAGTGTCGCCATTGTGAACAAAGAGAGTAGGACCAGGTAACTGCCCGTTAACGGTGATTATGTCATGGGTTTTGCACAGCCGAGTGACCCTCTTGGGTTCAATCTGTGTCATTCACTCAGCATTTTCTTAAATTATAATCATAAAAATTCATCTACAATATGGACAATTTCTTTCTTAGACTCAATAAAATATATGCATGTTCCACATTACTTACAACGAAGGTATGGTAGTGTATTTCGGCGTTTGCAAGAAGGGCAACGAGTGAGAAAGAAAGCGAGAGAAGATAAATTAGCGTGGCTGCACCGAACTCCATTGCGGCAGACTGCGTTCGCGATTGGCAAGGAAAAGCGTGTTGTGTTGATGCTGCAAGAACTACTCCTATATATATATTACAACTAGGAAAGGAAAGAAGAATAGTTAAATCTCTGTGGCAGGTCGAACATCACAAATTCCAAATATGTTCAAGTGCAACAAAACATAGCACGTCAACTGTCCCCAATATTTATAATGCCACCTGCAGAAACACTGGTTTAGTTAGAGGGAACATTCTAACCGATACATTCCTCCGTACATGGAGTCGCTCAGCGTTCGTTGACCATCTTCATTGGAAGCAAAGCATATAATCGAATACAATTAAATTTTCTTTTTCTCGTTTACTCCCTGATTTCTCTCTCATTACCATATTTTCCACTATTTTTCTCATGTTGCTTTTTGAACGATTACAGAACTGGCCATGTCTATTCCGCAACCGAGTACTGAGGTGGTTTCTTGTGGGCCCATAGTCTATAACTAAACGATCACAAACAAAAATTCAATGATCACTAGTCAATGTTGCCGTAGACGTCCTCTGAGTCTCGATGATTGTAATTTGTAACAACACATCATAACATGTGTGCTCTACTTGCCGCTAATATAATTTTGTAGCATGTCGTATCATATTTATTTGTTTTTATAAATTAATTATTGTTTTCGCAAGGCATATAGGAGATGGTGTTTGGTCGTTGAATATGATATTGTGGGTTTGGTTTGTATTGTGGGTTTAATTCGTAGGATTTAGGTTTTTCAGAATTTGCTTGTCATCAAATCTCTATGAAAATGGTGGGTTTTTTTTATTATCAAAGTATTGGAAGGTTTGGGAAAAAATCAAACATTAGTTTTTATGGAATGAAGAGGAGTTTAGAAATGACATCTCCTTCAATTCTCATTTGGTGTGATGGTCACTAGTTATTAACTTCCATAACATTTGTGCCGTTAGCGGTGGTTCCATTGATGCACACCCTCAAACTTTTTAAATGAGGGATTTACACCGTGCAAGACATTTATAGCGAGCAACTCAGAAGACTCGTGTCTTGGCCAAAAGTTAAGCTCAAATTCATTTTAGCCATTGGTGCCCAAGAATCTTGTCAGACAACTATCGAAGCTATTTCAAATGACATTTCACACAAGCTTGGGGTTGTTTCCTCT
This sequence comes from Taxus chinensis, assembly GCA_019776745.2. NCBI lineage: Eukaryota > Viridiplantae > Streptophyta > Pinopsida > Cupressales > Taxaceae > Taxus > Taxus chinensis. Next base: position 53,927,975 of record CM034157.1, on the reverse strand, counting down.
AAGCCCCGATAGAAGGACTACAAGTGGTTTCTAGATAGACCATTCTAAAATTAGTCACCCAGTAAGGGTTATGAATTGTTGTCTCCCAAGCTTCCATAGTGCACAAACTCAACTCCTGTTGGTTCTTGTGTTCTCTTGTTTTTTGTTGGAAACATAGATTCTCTATTGTCTTTTCGGCAATTCTAGAGCCCAAGCTTGCACATTTCACTTGGTGTATTATTTATCATGGTTTCCCCCTTAGCTGCAGGGTCATTCAATTTGGTGTTCAAGATCCTCATTGCCCATTTTGTGGGTGAATTGAAACCCCAATGTACCTTTTTTGTTGTTTTCGAAAAGCTCAAACCATTTGGGCTTGAATTCATGAATTTTTTAACCTTTTCAACCTGAACCTTTCCACTGTCAGCATATCCTACTAGGGGATTGGTCGGGCATTCCCATATCCTTCACCCAAGTCTGTCATGCTTTCAAATTGGAAATCTCTTTCTTCATTTGGAAAGAGAGAAACTCAATTATTTTCGTTCATTCTGTTGCGAATCACAATCTTTCATTGTCCAACAAAGCAACGATTGTGTTTAATGTTTTTTCTGCATATACAAGTGCAAGCATTGAAGGTGTTGCTGGAGGTGGCTCACCTCGAGACCCTATTGGACCACTAGGGAGACACCTGTTGCACTATTTCTTGGGTTTGGCTGCCCCTGCTGCTTAGAGTCCCTCCACCTTCCTCTCTCTATGTAGTTTTTGCCTAATTTCATGTGTTCTTGTTTTATGACATAAGTTTGTAATCTATGTGTTTCCTGCATAATCATTTCATTTTGTATCTCATTAGTGTGGACTTCATAACATACTACCATTTCACTATTTTTTTTGTAAATAGTTATATTATTTTACTTTTAATAATATAACCACTATTTCTGTAAAAAAAAAACTATTAAATTTTAGTTGCAAATGTGTTAGGGACAATTCATTGTCTTGCACACCCCAATTGACTCTTAAACAATTACTAGAGTGCAACTAATGGTGTGCATGTTGCCATAATGAGTTGCAAAATGGTTTCTAGGTTTACAATATTCGCATCTTTAACGTGAATAAAATTTCATCTGTTGGTAACTGGTCCTAGACCTATTTATATAGGTAAGGGATCTTCTTAAATGGCATCCCATCCTAGTAACCTAATGGAGCTAGGTGCCTGTTTAGAGAAAAGCAGATTATAAAAAATTGAGCAAGGAACAATTAACAAAGACGCTTCGACTCAAATTCTGAGCTGCTTGCAAAACAAATTTACAGAGGAGTTGGGTGACTAAAGTGGAATTATTAATGGCTAGAAGCTAGATTGACAGTGGAGAGATATCTGTACAAATTTGGGGTTGATTTTGATGAAGACGTCGTCACTATTTTCCTCATAAGCTTCCCATCCACCCATTTGTAAAATCAAGGATGTGATTTTGCATATTGAAGGCTAGAGAATTTGTGATAGAAAAGAGGATTTGGGATATTATTTGTGTCGGTAAATAATAAAAGAACGTGAGAATCAGTTGTATATGAAGTTGCATCGTTAGAAATCAATATCGTGAGAATGGTGTTGCTTACACAGAGATAGAAAGAGATGATGAAACGTTGCCGAGATTAAGGCTGCGTGACATGCATGGTGGCATAAAATAACAAAGATGTAGACAAATCTTGCTAAGAAAAAAAAAAAAATAGGAAAAAGATACAAATTTGTCGTGTAATGAATGGTGGTGTGTCTGTAGAGACATTTTGAAGGAGGACAGAGCGGTTGAGAAATATGAGAGCCATGACATGGTACTTCAGGATTTTCTTGTTGAGTCATGATATGGGAGGGGAAAAAATGAATGTGAATAGCGTTGATGTTGCATATTCTTATTGCGTAAGGAATATTTGTACAAAGACGTGTAAGTATATGGGCACATAGGCATTTCATGTTCTTTGTGCAATGTGGTTTGGAATGTTGTGTGTAGCATTGTGTTTTGTATAAGATTATGTGTAGGTATGTGTTCCATGTGGAAGTTGTATTATGGTGCGTAATGATTTTGCACAACATTAGAATGTAATGGTGTTCCATTTTATTATTTGTTTGACTGGATTTGTTTGTTAGAGGTATAAAACAATGTGTTGAAGAATACCCTGACACGACTAGTAAAAGTATATATCGTATTGATGATGGCTCGATGACTATTAGAGAGAATCCTCTTGTTGACAAGACGTGAGATGTTTTGAAGCATGCAACTACTTTTAAAGAATGTACATTCCTAGGTGTAAAATAAGAAATGGTTGTAATAATTATTGTGATTGTTGGATTTTGCTTAGTCAATCAAGTCATAGCATGTCATATATAGATCTACCAAACCTAGTGATGATATAGTTGAGTGAAGTGTATGGAATATTGAATACTATCTTACACTAGCTTGAAGGTGATCTTGATATATTTTGAATCTCAATTAGAGTAAATGTAATATAAGACATTGTGATTATGTTGGTTTTTTACAGAAATATTTTTCACAAGATAATATTATGTCTATATCTCATTTGATATATTTATATATTACTCAGATCTATGATTAAGTATCTTCTTTCCATTCACTTAATGTTAGTAGATATGGTTTATTCCCAATATCTGGTATCAAATCTAGGTTTAGAGCTTTGTAGGATTATTTGGGTAGCTATATAATATTTTTTTTGGTTGAGAAGTCCATTTACTATTGAAACTCTTATGTCTAATGATGTCAGGAAACTAAAGAATAGAGATTGATGATTTCAATGGTTAGAACTTTGAGTTATGGAAACTCAAGATGGAGGATATCTCGATAAATAGAGATCAATGAGTTGTGATAGAATCATGACCCCTGGGATTTAAATAAGAAGACTACATAATAAAATTAATAGAAAGGCTAGAAGTTATAACATATTTTTTCTATCATGTTCAATTTTACAGAATGTATCCAATGAATATACAAAAAATAATTATGTGATAACTTAAGAATGTACTAGGAAAAACCTTTGGTTATCAAATTGTTTCTCTTAAGGAAGTTATATTCATTGAGAATAAATGATGTTGACTTCATTACGAAGCATATGAATTCCTTTGACATTTCCATTAGTTAGTTATCATCCTCGGACATAAATGTGGATAATAAAGATAGGTGTATTAAAATTCTATACTTTTTATATATGTTTTGGATAATTGAGTGATGTTAATCACTAGCACCATATCTAAACAAAATATAGATGATATTGTTATGGCATTACTATAAGAAGAATTAAGGTGCAATCCTGCTAAAGACTACCAAGGTGATTCATTGTTGGTACACATGAGGATGTAGGAAAAAGAAAAGCATAGTTCATAGGAGAAGGGTGCAAAGTTTAGAGAAAATTCTATGACTCTAAGGAGACCTTCTCTAATGAAATCTGGGAATTGTGGAAAAAACATGGTATTTCGGAAGGACTATAGAGTGAACGTGGATAAGAACAAGCCATTAGAAATTTCATCTTAAGGTGAGAAGGGATTTATGGATAAAAATGGAAATGCATATTGGAACCTTTAAGTGGAAATGCATGCATGAAACATGATTGGTTGACTCTATAAGATCAGGTACCATATGACATCCATGTTGTCAAGCTAAATGTCTAGGATGTAAAATTGAAAATTTTGGCCATGATTGTATACACCCAGATTTTGTATACCGTTACTAACAACTCTTTTGTGCAGATAAGGTTTGTTGATGCATCTATTTCTTGAGAGGGTGCCTTAAAGGGCCTTCCAAGAATGGGGTATGAATATTCACATAGTCATCATTGGTTAGAGATAGTATACAAATATAATATCATTATGTGGTCCTAACTTTAGTTATCCTTGTCCATCTATGTTGCACACACTAGCTCACTCTTGACACTTGTTTGCATCTAACTTCATCATTGACACCCTTTATTTTTTCTTGATCCATGACACATTGCACTTCATTTGACATTGGCTCCCCTTAGTCGAAGCCATCACCTGTAAGGTGATGGTGTTGGTGTTATATTTTCCCTTGGCCGATGCCATCAATTGTGTGTGATGGCATCGGGTATATATACACACCACACCCAAAAATTCATAAGAAAAGGAAGGATGGAAGGAACCAATAATCTGCTCTGCTCTTTTTTTCCAACTTCGCATCTGTTCACTCTGATCTTGGTCTATCTTGCACTTGAATTGGATTGGACACTCTTCTTGGTTTTTGGATTGCTTACACTATTGGTTCATCTATAGTGAGTTTAGGATAAGAACGGTGTTCCCCTTCTCCACCCATAACGATTATCTCTCATCATATTGTTTCTTTGGAGAGATAGATAAATCAACAACCACCTCACAGGCAAGTGTTCTAACTCTCTTTGTCATTTTGTATAGATTAGTTCACTTCCTTTCCCATTTCTCTATGTTAGCTTAGTGTTATATGTACATTGATACCAGTTAGCATATTGATCTTACATGATCAATTCCTTAGCTTTCCCTCATTGACATTTTGGTTATATTGTAGTAGTGTAGATTGTGAATGATTGTCCTATATATCTATAATTATACATCTCTCCCCCATTAACCGATATCCTAGAAGGATACTCTCCTTTATCTTGACAACAGGCCTTGGAAACCATAGGTTGACCTAGTGTAGGGATCACTTCCCTCTGGATATGCGACCTTATCACTCATTGTATCCCCTTTAAATCAATTAATTGTGTGTTGGTCCATGTGTGTCTCCTCTTCGTTGCCTCGTATCCTTGTAGAATGGAAGATTTAGGAATGCAATCCATTGAGACATATTCTTGGCCTGCCATACATTTTAGTGAACCCAATGTGAATCCCATAGACCTTCTGATCAAGCACAACTCATTAAAAGAACCCATCTCTATTTTTGACCTCATTTCAAATCACCAGAAGTCAAAAAAACTAAAAAATAGTCTACATAGCTGCTATCACCCAGGAATGATACCGTCTACTTTTGTAAAATTGTCTCTTGATGCCATTAGCCCCTATGTAAATTTTCTTACATGGATGATTATGTTGGTAAGTCCCATTCTAGACATTTTCTTGATAAAAACCCTACACCTCGGCCCCTGTGTAAATATTTAACATGGCCGATAATATAACAATAGCTATATCTCAGACCTTATGCCATCGTCCCTTATGTAAATATTTGATAGGGTCGATATTGTTGGAAGCACAAGTTTCCAGAACCTTAGTTTTTAGCTTCCAAATTGTAAATATGTCATCTCTGAGGATATTTTTGGCATAGTTGAACCCCATGAATTTCTCCATGAGATATTCCTTTATGCATACATCTCCTCTTCATGCTCCTAAGTGTTCTAATTCTCACCCTACAAGCTCTAATATTTCTACTTTCCCTGACCTCACTCATGAGACTTTTCTGTCCTAACCCAATCCCTCTGATCATTCAAATTAGGGTAACTCATAGAATGTAATATGGTTGAGATTGAGAAAATGGATCCTAGATCCATCATTAAGAATCTTAATAACAATGAATTTTTTACTTCTGACAAGGATGGAGGTTTCTAAAGGATGCATACTAATGAAATGGAGATGACTATACCTTGTGCTAATCAGGAAGTTCCCTATCATGATTAGAATCCTCCCTACAGGAATGGTAAGGGTGTATCTCTTGAAACCCCCACTAATGAGCATGAAAATCACAAACAAACACCCACCTCTAAAATCCATTCTTCTTTTATGGGTCTTAACACAGTGATAGTCAAGCTCCTAGATCCAATGGCCTTATCCTAAGCTACCACTACAACTAGAATAATCCAAATATAAAATTAAATGTTGCAAATAAAATCTCAGAATGTGGTGCTTAACATACCTTCTTACAAACCTCATCAATTGGTGGATGCGCTTGGGAATCTTATTCCTCTTCTACCAATATGGAACAAGATGTTATAAAATATCCAAAATGAACCTTAATCTCCCTACATTGATGTCATGGAATTGGGAGAGATAGTTCCTACCATATCTTATAATGGCTCCACAGATCTAGAATCCCTTCATTTCCTTCTATCAGTTGGCTCACCTCCTACATAGCCCATCCTCTTCAATTCTTAGACTGTATTCTTTTCATTCATCACATCTAAGCTTCTATCAAAGAATTGTGGCATAGCCCGCAATAATTTCTCACATCATTTCTAAACATCCACATTCACTGGGTGTCATTATTCCCTTCATTGAGATCAGATAATTCATGCATTGATCTTATAAGAAACCCAAACTAGGGGTCACTATCTGAAGCTCATTTGCAATAACTTCCAAGAGCTCCAAAGCTGAACTAGCAACTGATTGTACATGATCTTATTAGGTTAAAAATCAAGTGCGGTTTCAAAAACGTACATTAAGATTTCATAGCCATTAAGTCCTGACACAAAGTGTAGAAACCTATGGATAGGGAAACTCATGCTCCCGCATATGAACATCACATGTTTTGAGATAAATCATAGTTATCCTTGTTAAGTACGAGCTCACCTTAACTCATTGAGATCAGAGATAGATATTATGCTTGATAAGCAAACATGCCTAGTCTCCCTTATTAAGGAAGTCACAACACATCGTTGTTGGATCTTACCACACAGTGACTTTGAAATAAATCCCATACCTCTTGCAGAACTATCAAACATATTGCCGGAAATCAAAAACATTTCAGAAATATATCTTAAAATTCATTTGAGGAAATTGACACATAGATTAAAATCACATGCAGGTACAATAGATCAAACATTGCATATCATAGTATTGTGTTACACATGTATGTTTCTTTCTTCCCTTACATTATCATTCTAGTCTAACAGAGTCTTCCTACCATATTCATCCCTGTTGGTGATATTGTGGATATAGCCTTTTCAATACACATTTTGTGATCATTTATATCTATGGTATCTGTTTGACCCTAGTCACTTTCATCCACCTTCAATCAAGAGTTGAAAGAACGAATGATACTCTTACAATGAAATGGCTATCTTATTATTGAATAGTTCTGCCTTACATAAAATTTACCGTGAAGAACTGTTTGGATATCTCTATATATATGTTGACACTAGCTTCAATGTCGTCATCACAATCACTTTCATCATCAGTGGATCCATTTACAAGCCATCAGTGGTTCTTAACCCCTTGTCAATCCACCTATAGAGTTCTAGTTGAAATAAGTTTATAGAAAGCTCAAAGTAGATATGAAATTTAGAAATCCAGTTGGATCAAATAGCTAAGTTGGTCAAAGGGTAAGTGCACGAAGTTGGTGGACAATTCCGTGGACATAAAAACCCGAAATAAAGGTACCGCGAGCGCGGTCCTAAAACCACGATCGCGGTTATTGAATTCTAGGTTCGGTAATTACCGAACCTAGTTCCGCGATCGCGGTTTATAACCGCGAACGCGGTTATAAACCGCGATCGCGGAACTCTGAGACAAAATTTAACAGTCCCGCGACTCGTTATTTTCTTAATTTTCAATTCAAACCGCGACTTTTCCTAAACGTTTTTCACTCGCACTTTCAATACTATCTCAAAATTGCTCATCGGACTTCTGGATAGCGATAGATTCAACCATGCCGCCAAGACGAGGAGGTAAGTCCCCGATTGTAATCATTTTTTTGCATTTTAGGTTGTTTTTTTTGCATTTTAGGTTTTTTTTGGCATTTTCATGGGTTTTGTGAATTGTTTGTTTATGTATACAATTTTATTGTTTTATCAGTTGGTCGGCAAGCTCGGGCTCGTGCAAACCGTCAAAACATTCCTCAAAACCCACCGAACATTCCTCAAAACCCTCCGAACATTCCTCAAAACCCTCCTCCAAACATAGATCCGCCCCCTGTGGCTCCTTCTGTCCCCACTGAGCCAACAGGAACGCAAGATAATATCATTGGAAGAATCCAAGAAAATAAAATTTTCATTGAGAACCTAATTCAAACTATAAGACAAAACCATGCTACAAATCCATCCCGCATGACTTTAGCCAATACATTGCAAACATTGATTGGCGAAGTCGAGTCTGCAACCAACCAAATACATAGATGGAACACCTTTAGAAGTGACTGTAGGCGGTGGTATGCGGATAAACTATCTCATGCGGCCGTCAAAGACAAAAAAATTGGAAAAGACCTAATTTGTGCATTATTTACCGACCCTAGAACCAATGCCCCCCCTGCAGTTACTTGCAAACGGTTCCCAATCCATTGGTGCCATGATGATAGAATCAAAAACAATTTTTGGGACCGATGGTGGATGGTTTTTGATTATCCACCATGCAACAACAATGAGGTTCCTCTTTATTTTTTGAAGAAATTATATTGTGAGTTTGTGCTCAATGAGGTCCCGAATTATTTTGACTTTTCAGACTTTTTTGGTCGAGGAGGTGGCTCTGCACAGAGCAGACCTGGTGCACGCGTAGGTCAGCCTAGGATCCCCCATGCCCCAAAACCCCCATTGCCTTCAGTTATCCCTCCTACAGTGAAGGAGGTTGTGGAGATTGATACATTGCATGCATTGAGGGAGCTCACTGACACTCTCACCCAGCATAGCACCCAGATTGCATCCGGTGATGTTGGTGGAGGTGCCAGTTCTAGTGCACCACACCACTGTGGATCATGTGGTGCCGTATGCACTGCAGGCGAGACATCATTTGCTGGTTCACAGGATTTTTTTTCTATAGATGAGATGCTGGGGAATGTTTTTGGAACTGGAGCCACTGATATTGGTCTTTCACAGGTAAATTTTAAATAAATTTAAATAATATATATATGTACAATAGTTTAATTCACATGTTTGAGATATTAATATATATATGATTGTACTTCATGTACATACATGTAAAAAACTAATTTTTTATTTTATTTTAAATAGCAAGAGCCGGTGAAGGAAACATCTGGTGTTGACATGCTAGCTACTGCGGTTGGGCGTGTTTCAAACGTAAGTTTCAAGTTGTACAAACTTACATTTTTAATAAATCATTTAATTGCACTAGATTATTATTATAATTTGTTTCACGTGTATGTTGCACATGTATTAATATTTTTCTCTTTTATACACAGGAGCCTGGCGGGTCATCATCTGCTCAGGGAACTGAAGCTACTGGCATGCCTCCCGTGAGTTTTACGCAGGTTAGTTACAAATCTCTTTAATGAATGATAAGAGTGATGAAGAAATGTAAAAAAGGTTAAATCCTCTCGTACCCTTTATCTAAAAAAATCTATGCGTCCTTTCCATATGATTATAAGTTTTATATGGATTGGTGTACTGAGATTTAAGAATTTACAACATCATTGTACCCTTAATAGACAACTCCTCCAATTTATGACAACTCCTGCGAACCCTAACTCCACCACTCATATGAACCCTAATAGATTTGGAGGCGGCGGACATATATATGTGCACACGTAGGGTTGTGTGAAATTACGTGATGGAGGTGTCCTTTCATTTTAGAAACTACATCCCCCTCTGCAGAACATGTAGACCCCTAAGGGTTTGTTTCTAGAAATATTCTTGGGCACTGGGTGTGGGGCTTCAGTTGCTCAAACTGCAGGTGGCAATGGAGCCATTGTTGGGGTTGGATCTGACACTACTGGCACCAATGTTGCCAAGAACTTGCAAGGAGGAATGGAAAATCCTGTTATCTTTGTTGGGGACACTAATAACCCATTGGGAGGTTGAGTGAATCCTAACATCTTTGTTAGGGGTGCAAACACTAGGGTTTTTCTCCCTTGTTGATAGCTTGGAAACTCTCCTGCTACAACTAAAGCTTTAGTCAATCACTCATTTAATGAGGTTTTGTAAAACAAGACATAGATCAAAACCATGAGGCCTACTAAGAGAAACCCAAGTGTAACCTTTGGCGATGAAGTCCTCGAAATATATTCATTTTTACCAAGATCATGCCTTGATCTGTAGATTCACTCATCTTTAGCCTAGCCTCCCTATCCTCCATGATTAGATCTCCAAGAATTGGTTCCCCGCTTCTAGCGGGGTAGGTTAGACCTCTACCCCCTATGCTAAGGGAATTTTTATTATTTTTTTCCCCTCTATAGCTGACAAGGACAAAATTTCTAAACAACTATGGGTTTTCCAACAAAGGTACCTTATCTTAAAACCATGGTTCACATCATTCAACCCTCTCACTGAATCTTTATCACACAAACCAATCTAGATCAAATTACCCCACTTACCCCTATAATTTTAGGACCATAGTTGTCTGATATCCATAGGAAATACCTTGGGAAACATCATTAACGTCGAATCCCAAACCTATGATTTCACACATACAATGTATATGCAAGAATCCTAGTTGAGATTGATACTTCAAAGAATCTTCCAACCCACCTTAATCTTAAAGTGCAAAATCAAACTTGCACTCATCCTCTGGACCTATAAGGGCCTACCTTTCAGATGTAGGAGATGTATTTTTTTGGGGCATTCTGCTCCTGATTGTGAGATGGTTAAAACATTAAAAAAGAGAATAATAATTGGTGGATAAATGCCCTCCCTAAACATATCATATTTAAATCTAAAGTAAATCCCTAATTCAAACACTAAGGAGGAAGACATGGTCAAATCTTTCCTAGGAACCCCCTTTGAGAGAGATCACAGATCATGTAAACAAGGGGTTATCCGTGGGTGAAACATAGAGGACCGGAAACACTAAATCAAAACCGCATGTAGCGGCAAAGGAGAATGTTCCTCCTCATTCTCCTTGTTCAAGCAACACATATCAGTCGATCACAGATTTTGAAGTTGTTATTCCTGTACAAAAAGCTCCCAATGTGACCAATGTCTCACTCTATATCCACTTCGCTTCTACTAGATAACGAGTATTCTCCATCCCAACCTTTGGACATAAATACATATGAAGATAGATGGCCTCCGAGCTAACATTTATAGATCCTATGTATTTACCCCTAAATAGAAGATAAAATTTAATAATGTATTTTTTATTCTTTCTTGAGTAACTAAATATTGATTTGTAGATGTTTTTTGTATAGCTCTTAAGTAGATTTTAATAAATTGATTTGTACATGTTTTTTTGTATAGCTTATGACTGCTACAGAGACTCCTCCACATATGCAGACTGTGGAGGCTGCTGTAGATACCGCCATAGCATCTGCAAATCCACTAACCGACGGTACACAATTTTTTAAAATTTGTTAAATTTTGGAGGTTCATTATTTCTTATTAAACTTAAATCTACAATATCAAATTTTGTAGGTATTTATATGAGTGTGAAATATTTAATTTGAAAATTAATTATTTGTATGTAGCTTACCCCTCGTGAGTCTATTGTTGTCCCTGCGAAGCGTCAACAACAAATCGATAGGGATCATGACATTGCGGTAAGATTGCACATGCATTTTAACTAAATTGTACAAGTTTCTAAATTTTGAAGGTATTTTTAAAATTTTGGGTGTTAAAAACTTGTTGTTTATGAATGTGCAGGTTAGGTTGCAGGCATGCTTGGAGACACCTAGGACCACACGGATGAAATCCGTAGTGGCATCTCCCTCCACTACATCCCCAGGTCGTGGACGTGCTACTTCTAGCAGGGCGAAGAGAGGGAAGATGTTTCATGAGTAGATTTATAGTCCACTTGGATGCCACATATATGTGGTCATGAGTACATCTATTCACAGTCCATTGTATATATATCTAGCCTTTTGCGACCGCATGTGGTCCCATATGTACATTATGGCACGTGCTTAGTTCGAGATCTGTATACATACATTATGAACTTATACATGTACATATATATTTTCAGAGACGTGCACGTTTGGAGCACACTTTATTTGATTCTTATATATATATATATATATATCCATGTGTGTTGGTTTAAATAAGGCTATAAATTTGGTTATTTTGGTATTATTGCTAACTCTGAGAAAGTGGGTTTTGATCTTTGTTCGGTGGATTTAGTGTATTAAGTTTCTAGTTATATAGTTTCTAGTATCTTTCTGATTATTATTTGTGGTATATTTCGTGCCATGGGCATTTTGAATTTTTATTTTTCAAACTAAAACAATATTGTTAGCTCTATATCAAGCCAACTTAAGTATTAGTAACTAGAGATGTGCTATGTATAACGTACATTTACTTCTTGAGGTAACCAATTTACATGAAGAAAAAGTAATGAAATGGCGGACTTAGAATTTGGGAGTGAGAAAGATGGATATTTTTTGTAGGTTGATTACTTTTTATTTTTCTCATTATTTTTCTCTAGTTGTTTATTTTGTTTAAATAAGTTAATTTTTTTGAAAACTCAAAACTATACTTAGCCATTTAAAACTTTAAACTAATCTGGAATAAGTTGTATTCTTAAAATTATGTATCTTCTACCTTCAATGATGATGTGGATCTGTGAACTGTCTTCTTGAATACATGTAGATTATGATTCTATATGCACACTTTGTCATCTTCTAAGTAGTTTTGAGTTTCTTGACTATTATGAATAAGAGGTTTTTCTTAATGATTTTATTTCATTTAAGAAACTATATCTCTAGAGCAACATGAACTCTTTTTGTACATGCATAACTATTTCATCTTTCTCTCAATCTGTGATTTCCTTGTAAGAGCTATGGTATTTTGATAACTTTTGTACCGATTGTACACTTGTAATCTATATTTTCTGAGATTCATTCCTTGTTGTATTTAATTTTTTAAATCAGACCTTTAAAGGCCTCTTCACAAATTTCTTCTCATATATTGTGTACTTATTCTTCATGACTTCAAAAAATCATGGAAATTGGTTCTCCTCTTTAGTGTTTTTTCTAACTTGCTTTTGCATCTTACTCATTTAACCATGATTATCATACAAGTGCTGCATATGATACACTCTTTGTATAGAAAATTTTCCTTACATTTAATAAATTATAACCTTATGGATGCAATGTATTTTTATTCTATTGAAGTTTGTTTATGTTCTTTCTACTTTTTCAAAGCTTATTCTAGATCTCCTTCTTGCAATATTTTGCAAATTTTTAGACTTAATCATATTGAAATATCACTGGAAAACTTTTCTTATAAATTTTTTAATCTTTGAAGCTTGACAAGTTCTTAGAGCTAAAATTTTAAACATATGCTTTCAAGAACCAAAATATCGTTCAAATTCGTCGGGTGACTACTCGGACTCCGTGGCACCTAGAGAGGCCTCGTCTGATCCGACACCTCGGCATACGGACCCTCTACAATAGCCTCTCTCATTTTTTTCCTTCTCATTTCGGTGCTCTCGCTGTCCTAATGTTTGCAAACGCGCGAAATAGTGCAGTTGGAGCCAGTGTAAGGTTGTCAAACGCTGTATTTTGCAAACGGTGGGCCGTGGCACCGAACCGCCTATGCCGGCACGTCCGGGTGGCCAGGTGAACGCTAGAGGAGGTGGTGTTTCGGTGCGCGAAAGGGTCGTTGCTTCCGGGCTACTTCGTTCGGGCGTAGTCCCTTAAGAGCCCTGAGACCAAAATATCGTTCAACTTCGACGGGTGACTACTCGGACTCCGTGGCACCTAGAGAGGCCTCGTCTGATCCGACACCTCGGCATAGGGACCCTCTACAATAGCCTCTCTCATTTTTTCCTTCTCATTTCGGTGCTCTCGCTGTCCTATTGTTTGCAAACGCGCGAAATAGTGCAGTTGGAGCCAGTGTAAGGTTGTCAAACGCTATATTTTGCAAACGGTGGGTCGTGGCACCGAACCGACTGCGCCGGCACATCCAGGTGGCCAGGTGAATGCTAGAGGAGGTGGTGTTTCGGTGCGTGAAAGGGTCGTTGCTTCCGGGCTACTTCGTTCGGGCGTAGTCCCTTAAGAGCCCTGAGACCAAAATATCGTTCAACTTCGACGGGTGACTACTCGGACTCCGTGGCACCTAGAGAGGCCTCGTCTGATCCGACACCTCGGCATAGGGACCCTCTACAATAGCCTCTCTCATTTTTTTCCTTCTCATTTCGGTGCTCTCGCTGTCCTAATGTTTGCAAACGCGCGAAATAGTGCAGTTGGAGCCAGTGTAAGGTTGTCAAACGCTGTATTTTGCAAACGGTGGGCCGTGGCACCAAACCGCCTGCGCCGGCACGTCCGGGTGGCCAGGTGAACACTAGAGGAGGTGGTGTTTCGGTGCGCGAAAGGGTCGTTGCTTCCGGGCTACTTCGTTCGGGCGTAGTCCCTTAAGAGCCCTGAGACCAAAATATCGTTCAAATTCGACGGGTGACTACTCGGACTCCGTGGCACCTAGAGAGGCCTCGTCTGATCCGACACCTCGGCATACGGACCCTCTACAATAGCCTCTCTCATTTTTTTCCTTCTCATTTCGGTGCTCTCGCTGTCCTAATGTTTGCAAACGCGTGAAATAGTGCAGTTGGAGCCAGTGTAAGGTTGTCAAACGCTGTATTTTGCAAACGGTGGGTCGTGGCACCGAACCGCCTGCGCCGGCACGTCCGGGTGGCCAGGTGAACGCTAGAGGAGGTGGTGTTTCGGTGCGCGAAAGGGTCGTTGCTTCCGGGCTACTTCGTTCGGGCTTAGTCCCTTAAGAGCCCTGAGACCAAAATATCGTTCAAATTCGACGGGTGACTACTCGGACTCCGTGGCACCTAGAGAGGCCTCGTCTGATCCGACACCTCGGCATAGGGACCCTCTACAATAGTGCTCTCTCAGTTGGAGCCAGTTTCAAGGCTTCAAACGCTGTATTTTTTTTGCAAACGGTGGGCCGTGGCACCGGACCGCCTGCGCCGGCACGTCCCTTAAGAGCCCTGAGACCAAAATATCGTTCAAATTCGACGGGTGACTACTCGGACTCCGTGGCACCTAGAGGAGTCGTTTTCAAAATTTACAACTTTTTCAAAATTTACAACTTTTTCAAAATTTACAACTTTTTCAAAATTTACAACTTTTTCAAAATTTACAACTTTTTCAAATGGAAGCTTTTCTGGCACCACTACAACATTTTCAAAATTTACAAACTTGACTTTTCAAAATTTACAAATTTTTCAAACAATGTTCAAGCTTCTCTTAGCTTCGAGAATTTAAAATTCTCTACTAACGATACCAACCACGTGAAGGTGGAAGCTTTTCTGGCACCACTAACCTAAACATAAAATTGTTAGTCAAAGAAATTTAAGTTTCAAATCAAAACCATATACTAGATCTATATAAACTAAACAAATTTAAAATAATATATATTCAAACTATATCTAGATCTTTAAACTAAAAAAATATATATATATATATATATATATATATAAATTGAAACTTGAAATTAAATATATACCAGACATGAGCATTGTAAATTCATTCCAATGAACCATCAGGATCGGATCTACTCTGAATAGCAGACAAGATTGCTTCATGATCTGACTCTCGAACCTTCCAAAGAATCTTGTTATTAGGTCTTCCTCGATATCTATACAACTGAATATTTGTCGCTAGAACTAGATGTGAATATAAGAGTATTTTCCTGTGTGTCTCAAAGTCTTCAAACACCCAAACAGAGGAGTTTTTTAATGGATACCGTCGAAGCCAAGTTCCAGTAACTACCACTGACCCTGTAGGATACTCAATCTCTTCGCCATCTATAATAGGAGAAGTCAACTTCTTTCTTTCCTCGATGCAACGACATAAGAAATAGTCTGTTCCTTCTTCATTGTCTTCTGTCGCAATTACTGCAAACACATGTCCTACAAAAAAATAACCAAGGTTGAAAAACTCAAATTTAAATTACATATTAAAATTTCAATGGACATAACTCAATACAAAAATTAAATAAATAACTGGATAAATACCTTGTCGCACCAAAATTGAAATTTCGTCAAAGTCCTTGGATGTTGTAACTTCATCTGCAGAAACAAGTTGTAATGCTTGTGGAGGTTGATAACTAGGAAGCGGAGTTAGAGGCCTACAAATCCATCCTTCCACCCATTCTTGTGAATCACACTCAGCAGTGACAAATTCGATACAAGATGCACAAAAACATGTCAACTTTCTTGTCCATACGGCCCACGAAGTAGCGTCTGAGCTACAAAATGAGTGCATATCACTGGACCCAGTGAGTGTCATACAATCCTCGTAGTTAGCAATATGTTTTTCCTCTATCAACCAAAAATATCTGCAAACTGTGGAATTTTCTTGAGAACCTCGGGCCATGTTGTCAGTACACCATTCCACTATGCTCTTTGCATCTTTTAATTTAGCACCATCTTTGTACTTCAACTCTTCTCTTGCAAGAGCTCTTTTCACACATGCCCCTGCACCGTCATGCTCTCCTTTTCCATGTCCAGCCTCAGTGAAACTCCAAATATGTTGCACACCCATCTTGACATGCATTCTGCTCATCCAATAAAACATTCGTGCATTCTTAAACTGAGACGTGCAATTATCTGACCATATATAATGTTGTTTGAAGTGGATGTCCCTATCAGACAAGTTTCCATAAAATAACTGGAAACACCCTTGCACAAATTCAGTAGAATGAGTACGATCATCACTGATATAAAAGTGGTACTCTCTTAAAAAAATTCGATCATTCTCTGTACTGTCAGGAGAATGTAGAAATGCTATATGCACAAAAATGGCAACTTGTACTGAGTTGTAATATTGCGATTGAACCTCCATTTGTGGTTGCAATGTGTAATTCTCTGCAAAATCGACCACTGAAACAATAGTACCAATAGGAAATGTGTCTTTGCATAGCTTGAATTGTTCATCCAACCATCGAGCTCTATGTGTATGCCTCGCATACTCATAAACAATTTCATCCTTAAATTTTCTCATAAATTGAAAAATGGGCATTTGTTCTGTAACTAGCTCACACCGTTTCGACTCTTTTCCATCTTTCAACTGGTATGCAACTGATTTATATTTATCAAATTCAACTAAATTATGTCCTATTGTACCTTCAATTTGCTCATGGATGCAACTTTCCAATTTAGGTAATCCGCCGCATGTACTACAACTTCCATCTAAACAATCCTGACTATAAAAAAATTGTCCAACTTCTTTTTCACAAAATATAGTAGGAATGAAATCCCTAGAAGATATTGGTGGAACTTGAACACCACATTCAGATAACATAGTTTCAGAATGAAAAATGGAACGAATACGTAAAAATTTAGCATAATGCATTGCAAATTCAACATGTTGCCTACAACAACAAGTGGTGCGAGCATGGTTGATTTTCACATAGAATGGTTTCAACATTTCAAAAAAACGTTGACTAATTTTAATTTCCAGATTCTCTTGTTCAAACTTACGAAAAAATTGAGTTTGAGTCATATCTAAGAAATGCTTTGGATGTGGTTCACGATTAGTAGAACCAACTCTCCGTTTTATAACATCTCTTGTATTAGGTGAAACTCTAGTGTTATCATGCCAAAATTTAATAACAACTTCTCTTATAGCATCAGAATTATTTTTGTCCTTACGCGGTGCTCTAGCAGAAAATGCCCAAAAATCGACATTATTGAGTGATTGAAGGATATTACGTCTTTCAATTGCTTTCATTAGAGTTTTTCGATTAACTTGCAACATTCGACTTGTTTGCGTAATCAAACGTTGTTTTTTTATTGATTCACTTACAACACTAGTAGCAAGTACACGACGCACAATATTACTATCCCTAGTGCGTCTCTTGACACCAACAGTGTGATATGCATCATGAAGGTTTTCAACAATTGTAGAGGTTTGACCACGTATGTTAGATGTTGTCAATCCTAAGGTGTTTAATGTAGGTCTCATTTTAATCAATTTCATCAAACTAACCAACAACTGACATCTTTGGGAATCATTTAAAATTTCAAAATGATTATCCCAAATTTCACTAGCTTTTCTTCTGATTTGTCGTTCAGAAAGTTTGTCAGACATTGGTTTCAAAATGTTTTCATCAATTTCAATCAAAAAATTAGGTTTCTTATGTAAAATCCTAGGAGGTGTTTTTGTCAAATTTTGTTTGTCTACAGTTTCAACATGAATTTCCTTATTCACATTTTCATTGTCTCCTTCAATTTCAACATTTGCTACATCATGAGTATTTAATTCTTCTTCAACATTGACAGTAAAAACTTCTTCATCACGAGTATTTAATTCAACTTCAACATTGACAGTAGAAACATTACCTAGTTCTTCATTGCTTACAGTAGTTGGGATTGAAGATGAACCTCTTCTAGATTCACGAAGTTTCCGCATCCGCTCAGCATTTTCAATTTTGTTGGCCTCTAATTCCTTTGGTGTTTTTTTACTTAATGACTTCCTTTTTTGACTTCGTTTTTTGTCTCCCATGATGTTTTGCTTTCGGTGATAAAAAAACGTGCCTGGAAAAAGACAGAATTTCGCAGTAATTCGTACGGTAAGGTCAGAGAGTAAAAATCACATGGTAATTCAGACGTTGGGATGTGTGTAAATATGGTTTATAAACCGCGAGCGCGCTTTATAAACCGCGAGCGAGCGTACATTTGCTTTATAAACCGCGCGTTCGCGGTATTTTACAAAAAAACCGCGATCGCGGAGCTATTTGCCGAACCTTAGCCTCGGAAAATCTTTGTTTTTCCCCAACCAAAGCTATGGAAGGTCATTATGAAGTGCAAAAGATCAAAAAACCTCAAATCTGCTCTTCCAAAGACTTGAACCATGCTAAAAAACTGAAAACATTTCACAAAAATGGTGCCATCACGTAGGGTAGACTCTTAGCTTTGTAAAAATATTGTTTTTAAAGTGAATAGAATAAGATAAATATCATTTTATAATTTATTACTAACAATAGGTCCTTAAGACATTTTTTCCCGTGAATGTTCATGTCTACGTTTAAGACTGTAACTTTTGTTTCGCTTATCAAAATATGATAAAAATTATACCATCCCAAGCGTGGACAAATTCTATGCACCTTAAAAAAAAAAAAAAATTGATTTCGATATTTTTTGATATAGTTATGGCGGGCAAACGGAAAGCGCTCCATTTTCTAAATATTTTCAGACCACTTTCACGGAAAAAATCATAAAAAAAAAATATTGCTAAAAAAAATACAAAATAAAATCCATCCCAAGATAGACAACTACATCTAACTTTTCACCAAAGGAAAAAAAAAAATAACAAGATTTGGTCATCCAAAATGCGGGCAAACGGACTACAATCTTATAAGTTTTTTCGAAAAAAAAAAGTAAGTCATATAATTTTAAGTGTTTAATATAGCTAAACTTGTCCGTTTTTTACAAAAATTAGTATTTTAGAAACTAGATTCCGAATGCTACGATTCATATTTATATAACTTTTTCTAATTTAGAGTGCATGTATAGCTAATAATCCCTACAAGTTGAGATTTCACTGTTTTTTGCAATATGACGTCCACGGATGACCCTATATTTGTCCATCAACTTGGTGCACTTACTTCAAAGATGGGTGTCAATTAAATTTTATTGCAATTGGGAAGGATTGGTTGGATCAAAATTTATTCTATTGAAACCAAATATTGGAAATTTTACCATAGTTGGTGGAAGGTGTTCAGTGTGAGTAAATCATTGAGTTTAGGTAATGTGGGCTTCAATTTCAACTTTCATGTGATTCATTTCCTACATCAAGTAAATCCAAGCAATGACTGGGAAAGTATGGAGTGTTGTTTTCTGATCAGAGTAAAATCTCATAGATTTGAATCTGAGGATGAATGGTCCTCACTTATTTCACTGTTTAGTAATTTGTCAATTCATGAAGAATTATTTTTCAAACAGTATTTTGAAATTTGCAACATTGAATGTAGCAAGATCCATTCAGACAATATGTTGTGCTTCGATCAAATTTTGTTCCTGAATTTGACAGTCATTTATTCTAATTCAGTGCATTTCAAATCATTGTTAGGGGAATACATGAACATTTAATTTCATGAATCTGTACCAAAATTTATGTCCACCAGTAGTTTGAGGAAGAAATGAAAAATGGAGGATCCTGTATGGAATTTTGGACAGTTTTCTATCTATATAGTTCAAGAACCAAGTTTAAATCAACTTGAGATAATTTTTCCAAAGTTTGGAAACTTACGATGAATTTTACTAAAAGTAATGTTCTTGATTTTTTGAAAAATCTTGGAAAAAGATTCATGACCTAAGAGTTCTTCTATGTTATAAAATTTGTAAACAGGTGCATAAACTCTTAACCCCGATGATAAGCATAGCTGGTGAAACTTGTATTTGTAAAAATGGATCTTATTTGGTGCAAGCTTGGAATGAATGAATATTGACTACGAGGTGTCCAATACATTAGGTTTCTTCACAGAAAAGGTTTGAAATTGGTTTGCATAATTTAAATTACCGTGTTGAGGGGATTCAAAGAGTATTAAGTCTTTTGTTGCTTGGATTTAAAGATTAGAGTTTTTCACATGTGCAAATTAATTCTTAGTCTCTTGAAATGAAAGATTACGAGCTGTGATATGCTGCATAATTTACCAAAAAAACAGTATTGATTGTTTTTTTTTGTTAGGATGACTAGTAGCAAGTTTATTTGTCAAGATTACACGGGTTAATCACAATGATCTGTAATCATCATGACCACTATACATTCTTGACACCAACAATGTGATATGTATGAAGGTTTTCAACAATTGTAGAGGTTTGACCACGTATATTAGATGTTGTCAATCCTAAGGTGTTTAATGTAGGTCTCATTTTAATCAATTTCATCAAACTAACCAACAACTGACATCTTTGGGAATCATTTAAAATTTCAAAATGATTATCCCAAATTTCAGTGGCTCTTCTTCTGATTTGTCGTTCAGAAAGTTTGTCAGACATTGGTTTCAAAATGTTTTCATCAATTTCAATAAAAAATTAGGTTTCTTACGTAAAATCCTAGGAGGTGTTTTTGTCAAATTTTAATTGTCTATAGTTTCAACATGAATTTCCTTATTCACATTTTCATTGTCTCCTTCAATTTCAACATTTGCTACATCATGAGTATTTAATTCTTCTTCAACATTGACAGTAAAAACATCTTCATCACGAGTATTTAATTCAACTTCAACATTGACAGTAGAAACATTACCTGGTTCTTCATTGCTTACAATAGTTGGGGTTGAAGATGAACCTCTTCTTGATTCACGAAGTTTCCGCATTCGCTCAGCATTTTGAATTTTGTTGGCCTCTAATTTGTTTGGTGTTTTTTTTACTTAATGAATTCCTTTTTTGACTTCGTTTCTTGTCTCCCATGATGTTTTGCTTCCGGTGATAAGAAAAACATGTAGAAAAAGATAGAATTTCACAGTAATTCGTACGGTAAGGTCAGAAAGTAAAAATCACATGGTAATTCAGACATTGGGATGTGTGTAAATATGATTTATGAACCGCGATCATTGAATTTTATAAACTTTATAAAGTGCGATTGCGTTCACAAAAAATCGCGATCACGGTTTATAAACCGTGATTGCGGTTCTATCTGTATCATCAAATCTGCCAAACCTAAGCCTCGGAAATCTTTGTTTTTCCCCAACCAAAGCTATGGAAGGTCATTATGAAGTGTAAAAGGTCAAAAAACCTCAAATTTGCTCTTCCAAAGACTTGAACCATGCTAAAAAACTGAAAACATTTCACAAAAATGGTGCCATCGCGTAGGGGAGACTGTTAGCTTCGTAGAAATATTGATTTTAAAGTGAATAGAATAAGATAAATATCATTTTATAATTTTTTACTAACAATAGGTCTTTAAGACATTTTTTCCCGTGAATGTTCATGTCTACGTTTAAGACTGCAACTTTTGTTTCACTTATCAAAATGTGATAAAACTTATACCATCCCAAGCGTGGACAAATTCTATACACGTTAAAATAAAATAAAATTTGATTTCGATATTTTTTGATATAGTTATGGCGGGCAAACGGAAAGCGCTCCGTTTTCTAAATATTTTCAGACCACTTTCACGGAAAAAATCATAAAAAAAAATATTGCTAAAAAAATACAAAATAAAATCCATCCCAAGATAGACAACTACATCTAACTTTTCACCAAAGGAAAAAAAAAAAAACAAGATTTGGTCATCCAAAATGCGGGCAAACGGACTACAATCTTATAAGTTTTTTCAAAAAAAAAACCAAGTCATATAATTTTAAGTGTTTAATATAGCTAAACTTGTCCATTTTTTAAAAAATTAGTATTTTAGAAACTAGATTCCGGATGCTACGATTCATATTTATATAAATTTTTCTAATTTTGAGTGCGTGTATTGCTAATAATCCCTACAAGTTGAGATTTCATTTTTTATTGCAATATGACGTCCATAGATGACCCTATATTTTTCCATCCAACCATCACTTTCTTTGCCTGCGAGAGTCACGTTATATTCATACTCACATTACATTTGGATGACATAACCATTACCTTCTTTACCATTCATATTTATATCATATCATTGCATTATACAAATACATAGTAGTTTGTTAATTATGTAGTATGACATCAATTTTTAACTCTTTTTGAATAGATATATGGACTTTTTTCAACATGCATTTTCATTGAATTATTTTTATGTTTATTAGATAAACTTTATTTGTTAATGAATCTAAATATATTCAAGATTATTTGGTATTTTATATGATCAAACTCTATATAAATATTTATTTATTTCTGTGATTATCTGTTTATGATTTTTTGACCCTTTAGAAGTTCGTGGCTCCTTTGGGCATTTCAACCACTTTTTTGAACCCAATCTTCACCTATCTAACAATTGAATTTTTCAAATTGAAAATTTTCTTAGGTTGGTTAGAAGCATGAACAGATCATGTTAGTTTGATCTTGGTGAGAAATCAATTTGACAAGCTTCGTTTATATACTTTTTTCTAGAGGCTATATTGAGTCAATCACCTTGGAATCATTATTCAAAAGTCTTGCACTTTTCCACTACAATGTTCCAAGAATAGCACTAGAGTAGTCCATGTGCTAAATCTAGAGTTTAAAGGTCAAAATTACAGGTTTCCAAGTGGCTTGTGTCAATACAAAGATCTTTTTAAGTTGCATATTAATTCCATAAAGCCTACATCTCATGTAAAAACGAGATTAAAGACTTCACTCGCAGAACTACATCAACCTTTGTTTAAGCAATCATTTAAATATGTGGTACAAATATATCATGTAATGGGTGTGTTAGAGGTCGGTCCATACACTAGTTTGGGAACATTCGATCAGGTCATGTTGTATGAGTTTCGCATGGTTTCAAACCAAGAAGACATCGTTTATACACCTCATGCATCCATCACTTTAAAGTTACATATTTTTAAATTCAAAAAGTGCAAAGAGAGGTAACTGGCATCCAAAATTTATATATACATTAGAGTAATAGGGACACTTTCGAATGGACCTAACCAATTTATTGGAAATACTTTCAACATCCAAAGTTGACTAGTAGACCCTTTTGGACATGAAACAAACTGCCCTTTTTAGGACCTTGACCCAAGAAAATTTCCAGAAGGGAAAATTTATAGACCCTATTGACATACTATCTCTTGAATCCATTTCCAGTAAAGTAATTTCCAATGTGCAAGTATATCAAATTGGAATAATCAAGTCAAGGCCTGTTCCTTTGCTCATGTGCTTGTATGATCTTTTAGAATCGTTGATTGATAACTATCTTTATTTTCCACATTTAGCACAATTCAGGTCTAATTATGACTTCCATTTATTAGTTCATGAATCACACTTTACCTTAATCATTTCATGCCTTTAAATGTAAAATACATTTGTCATTTTAGTGACTTTATATGTTGATTGATCAACAACCCCTAAAGTTTTACTTATCCAAGTATTAGGGTACATCTTTTATTCCCATTTTATGGTTTGATTTTGGATTGATTATCAAGAATAAGTAAGGTCTCATGTCACTTAAACTCTCATCTCGTGGTTAAAATTGTTGCATCTTCATCCTTGTCAAGTTTAATTATTGGTTTCACATTGATACTTCCTTCAAACACTAATTAATGCCATAGTTTTGCATTGTAAAAAATTACAAATTCTTATTACATCATCCATGTTATGTCCAACTGCTACACATGATGGTTAGACCATATGTCAACCATGTTTCTTTGGATGGTTTGGTGAAAAATCGGGTCAAACCCATGTGGATTGATTAAGCTAAAATGTGAATTATATGAGCCTAATCTGATTGTTATTGCAACAGTAAATGAATGACAATTAAGTACAAAATTAATATTCCAAGCAACTAAGCAATAAATATGAAACCCTAATTGTAAAGAGAGGGTAGAAAGAGCCTTAGTTGATTCACAATAAAATTCTGGACTATGCAAAGTGTTGACCTCAATGAACAGAAGATGGAGATATAGATTGTCACACTAGAGCCTTAGAAAATGTAGAACTAGAGGAACATGTTCCTAGATTGGGGCGCCTGGAGAGGGACATGGGCACCCATGTGGGTGCCCTAGACCTGTTTCTAGGCACTTGGGTCTGGGTAAATGCTCAGAAAACCTCCTCTGAGTGTTTCACAAGGTGTTCACCTTTGATTTCTTCATCTATGAGGTCACACAATGATCGTCAAGGTCACGGGAAACCTACAATGAAATATGAACCTGCAAAACCCTCAAATAAACATCAAATCCTAAAAATAAAGATGCAAAATGAGGGGTCAAACTTTCCTCATCCTTCACAATGGTGAACTTACGACTGAGAATTGCACTACATCTCAGACCCAATGTAGTTCTATGTGTGTGTGTGGAATTGTTCCCTAGGTGGCTCTTATGTTGTCGCACTTGATATCGAGCAAGTAGCTAGATGTAAAGAAATGTAATAGATGTGTGCATGAAATACAATGAACTTCCCTCCTATAGAGTATGATGTAGATAACTAGCCCTTGTGTCCCTTGTGATGGAGCTAGATGGATGCAATGGAGCTCTTAGATGTTTGATGGATGCAACCTTAGGTGGTGATAGCTAGTGCTTAGTGCTTGGTCCTTTATTATGATCATATAACTTTATATTTATATGATTCCTTTACTTGAATTTTGTAATTAACCCTGAAAATTCTGACTACCAAAAATATAAGATGCTCAAATGGATAGAAAGGACCCAAAAATGTGAATAAAGTACAAAAGAGGTTAGGGCACCCAGAGGGGATGAGGGTGCACTTTTTGGCGTCCTTCCTGGGTGCTGGTGTCCAGGATGATAAATGTAAAGAGTAAAAAAGGTAGACTGATAAAGTAAGGGTGTAAGATTGAAAGTGGTAACAGAAAGCAAAGAAATGTGGCCAAAGACATGGGTTAATTAGTACTTTTCTTACTTAGGAATCATATGAATAGTAGTATGTAATTAGGACTAGATAATTACCCAAAGTGTGTGATTTTGTGTCTACATTTTCCCACTTTATGTTGGTGAACAGAACACTCGATAACATAAAGTAGATAGAGATGCATATATGATAAGCATGTAGATCGATGCAGTAATAGCGTGCTGAGAGACTAGACAAAGCATGGAATGATAAAAATGTGAAGCATGGATGCTAACGATAAGGAAGTGAAAAAAGTGATGATGAAAATGAACCTAGGGTGGAAACACATGTGTAGAATGTCAGGATGTACCTATTGTTGATGTTCGATTGTTGTTGTAATGTTTATGAAGTTGAAATTGACTACCGCTTCCCATATGGATAGACCTGCAAAAGAGAAGAATGAACAAGTAGTCAAATACACATGTATATGTGTAAAAATATATGTTCATACCTAAAGGTAAAATGAAAAATGTGAAAAATGAAGATGTGCACATGATCCCTAATGAGGAAAGAGTGTAGAAAGAATTATGAAGATGTTGTAGATGAACAAGTTTTTCAAGAGATCTCACGCTAGTTGTGCCGGTCATGAGTTTTTGGGGTGATTTCATGCCAAGTCATGGAAGAAGTGTAGGGATAAAATTCTGGTGTTATCCTTCTTAACTGCTTCCTACAATGTAGAACACCACTGCAGATGGTGTGTAAAATTTAAACAATTTGATCCAATGTAAAATTTCTAAGGACTGTATGCCATGTAAAAGTTGTTCTGTGGAGTTTTGTAGACTGTGTTGAACTGCCAAATGTTGTGTAACTTACCATTGGTTATAGGCATCCAAGAAGGACCGTGTTGTGATAAGTACCTAAGTATGATTCTGAACCTTGAAACTAAAAAATGTGTTGTATCGACACTGCGCTATGATTTCTAATGACTATAGACTGTTGTATGGGGTTACTGATTCACCCAAATTATGACCCCCCTCATTTGGGGTGCATGCGACGTTGATGAAGGAGTATGTGGCCCAAAAGAGGATTGACCTGTGTGTGGAAACTGTGCCCTACAGGGGGAAGGGAATACACTTGATAGAAACCAAGGCACACACAAACAAAGTGGCTAGGAGATAAGTGTTAGTACAAGGAAAGACGAATATGCATGTGTAGACATCTAAAATGTCGACATACCTAGTTATGACTAATTTGTCCTAGAAATAACATCATCATCCATTTAATATTTAATCACAAGATTAATTATTATCCATTTATCATATTTCCCCCTTTATCATTATTTATTATTTATCCAATATCCCATCACTCCATTATTAATCCCTTTAATCCATTTTCATATCCCATTTTATTATTAATCCCTTTTATTTTATTATTATGTCCCATTATCCTATTATAATCCTTCATTAATAATTTCTAGGAATTTAATAATCCTACACTTCACCTACCACCTACCCTACACATACCTACACCTAGCCTTTCCATCAAATCACATCCTTAATCATGTTTATTTAATCTAAACTATCCTTAATCTAATTATTTTCTCCACCTCTAAATCTAGAAGCCTCTCTAACCTTCTCATTCCATTTAATTTTTAATTCAATGGAAGCTTCTTCCCTCCATGAATTTTAAATTCAAAACTCTAGAATCCTCTACATCTAGAAAAATCTCCACTCTCATGCATCCTCAGCCATTGATCCCATCCACCATGGAAAGATCTCAACCATTGATTTTTTCCTGCTCTACCTATAAATAGAGGTGCCATCCTCCATGGCAAACACCTTAGAAAAATAACAAGTGTATGCTGCTAAAATCTCAAGAAAGCCAAGCATTCTTCATAGCATTCCACAAGCCAAAATCTTCATTTGATTATGGGGAGGTGTTGCTGAAATTAGTCCATATATCTAAAGCATTTCACATTCCATCCAACAAGTAAATCAAGGAGCAAATCAAAAATCATCGAAGGAGGAAGATTTCACTTATAGGTAAGTACAAATATATTACTTTCTCCCCATTTTAACTCTAATCAATCTGAGGTAGATGAACCATTGTGCTAGATTTTGTGTTGAATTGGTTTCATAGTCATTTCTTTTTCACATTCTAACACAATTTTTCCTCTACATTTTGGCTCCCACCATGGGGCTTACCCCCTGAATTTTAATTGAAATTAGTAACATTTAGTACTAATAACAAACTGTTCGAATTTCATATTTTTTCGTTAAGATTTAACCTTGAAAATTTTGAATTTTCATGTTCGAGTTCCTTTTCAACACGTTCAACCTGAAACAACACATTTGTGACTTGTATAAGTGCATATATCATAAAGAAAACCGTTCTACACATTTTTATGACTCTTTGTTTGTAAGGATACATTTCAACGTGTTTGAATTCTGTTTCAGCGTGTATAAACCCTATTTTAACACATTTATCTGTTAACATTCTTTCTAAGTAGGTTGAATTCTCCTGTTCAAATTTCAGCACGTTTGGATTCTATTTTAGCGTGTTTAGACTTTGATTTAGTGTGTTTACCCACTAACGTTATTTATATGTAGGTCGACTTCTCCTGTTCACATTTCAATGCATTTGGATTATGTTTTAGCACATTTAGACTCTGTTTTAGTGTGTTTAACCCTTGGCATTCTTTCTGTGCAGGTTGACTTCTCCTATTCACATTTCGGCATGTAGATTTTTATTTCAATGCATTTAGACCATGTTTTAGCGTGTTTTCTTGTTAACATTCTTTCTGTGCAAGCTAACTTCTCTTTTTTGCATTTCAACGCATTTGGATTCTGTTTTAGCATGTTTATACATTGTTTTAGCATGTTTACCCACTAACATTTTTTCTGTGCAGGTTGGCTCTCATGTTCACATTCCAACGTGTTTGGACTCTATTCTGGCACGTTCTCTCCCACCAGTAGAACGTTTGTGTGCTAACATTATGTACGGGTAGGTACCCATATTTCAATGCATTTATCCTGAAACAATGCGTTTATACACTATTTTAGCGCGTTTAACCTGTAATAACATGTTTACCTGAATAGTATTTTTGTGTTCATATTAACTAATAACCCACATATTTTTCTTTTTTGTAGTGTTTTCTGGAATCTAACATTATGTTTTTATAGAAATTGTTTCGCACAAAATGTTTCGGCTCTGTGGAATAGACTTGCTTCTATCCTTTCATTCCTTCGAGAAACAGATAAGGGTTAGGGCTAGGAGGAATACCTGTTGAATGTTGAGATGGTGTGCGCGTACCGTAGAGAAAGATCAGATCGACTGCGAAGAACTCCTTTTTGTCTTGGAAGGACTACCTGCAAGTAAGAATACAAGACCACCAGATTTTAATTAGACAATAAATGAGGGAGCTGCCTTAAGCCCAGGAAATATAAAACTTCCTTTCGAAGGTGGTCAGTTCCCCTTTTAATACGAATTAAAACAAATGATAATAAAGAAAGCTATTTCAAAATCACGATTTAGGTATCTCGTTACAAAGCAATAGAAGCTAAATTATCAATAATAAAGCGTCACGTTGTTTGTTCGGTTACTAGTTGTTGATACGTTCAGGTTGAATTAGAGGGATAAACCAGACTGGACCTCTGAGGTTGTTAGGTGGACAAATAGGCGAGAGAGAGGTTTTGGGGTATAAGTCACAGTGATCGATGCCGGTCACTGGCTAACCGACCGCGGTTAGAGAACCGCTGCCGGTAGGGGATAAACGACACCGGTAGGGTCAGCAATCTAGGTTCTTTTGGATAGAGGTTGGTTACAGGGTGAGTGTGGGGTTATTAAGACTAGCAGATGGCTGAGGGGAATAGTGAGAGGACAGGGAAGACTCAGAGTGTGATAAAATGGTCTTCTGGGAAATACAAGGATGTATGGATGAAGGTTAAGTGCATGATGCTGGTAGGTGGTAGATCTAAGAATGAGCTTGTAATCACTATCAATCCACAGGCTCAAGAAATGGTGCTTAGAAACATACAAGACACTACTTACTCGTTCCTGATGAAGATGCAGGTTCCAGGACTGTGATGACGAAGACAGGGTTCAAATAGGATGATCTGACAATCCAAGATGAGCTATCTCCTCTTCTGATGCTCGGATGAGTGTCACTGGGCTCTGGTTATTCAGTTGCAGTCTTGGGCTTGATGTCCTTCTCTGCAAACTCTTCTTGTTTCTTCACTTGTCTCTGCTCGGCCAAGCAAAATCTGAATTCTTTCAATGATTTCTCCTCTTCTCGATCAAAAATGAAAATCCCGATCCCTTGTTTTTGGTTGGAGGTGGTCATTTACAGGGAACCGATGGCGGTTACGCAACCGACGGCGGTCGAGTAGGAACCGGTATCGGTCAGGTCAAAGTGGGCTATTTTTGGTAAAATAGCCAGCTTTCCCTCCTTTTCTCTCGAGGGATTAGTTGCGGGCTTGGTCAAGTCATTATGAGGTCAGTTTTGGGTGCGGGTGAGGAGTAATTAGTCATGGGTGTGGATGTGGACCAAGTTATAGGTCTTAATTAGGTTAGTTTAGGGTTAAGACTAGGTCATGATGAGGTGGCGAAATGAGGTGGCAGGTATGGCGATGTGGATTTATTAATTATAAGGTAATTAATAAATAATTGTGTAAGGTTTAGGTGATGAGGTTAGGTTGCGAAATGAGATGCAGGGCACAGGGTGTCGTAAGACACAAATTTGGTGTCTACAGAAATATTACAAAAACAAGGGGAAACTCTTCCAGTTTTAACATTTGATAAAAAAATATAGCCTAACATTTGTGGTCGCAGGATAAACTAAGACTATTAATCTTTGTTTTTGCAACACAAACAGTCCAAGAGCATTGGAGTTTTGATAAAAAAACTGCTAATCCTTTGTTTTACAAGATCCCTTGTTGAAGACCCATATCATATAAATTTCAATTTTTCAATTTTTATTATTTTTGTGTGTATCTTTTTGTACATTTGTGTGCTTCTTGTATTTATCCCAAACAAAAAACCATGTATGCTCTCCTCTCGCGATCAAAACAATATTGAGGATAAAAAGTGGCTAGCCTTCCCCTTGTTATTTTTTAGGGGTTAACGTGATGTGGAAGTGACATCCACACACTTACCGTATTCCTAGGGGTCTCATGACCATGGGATTCACCTTCACGTATGTAGACACACCCTGTGTTCTAATGGGGTATATAAATCATTTAGCATTTAACTTCTACAATCGAAACCCTAAACCATAGGCCATAAACCTAAGCACTAAACTGTAAACCTTGAGCCCTAAACCCTAAACCCTAAACCTTTAACCATGATCCCTAGACCCTAAAAGCTACCCTAAACCCTAAACCTTAAATATTCATCCCTTACTTGTGAGCCCTAAACCCTGATCCTTAAGCCCTAAACCCTAAGCCATAATCCCTAAACCCGAAGCCATAAGCCCTAAACCATGAACCATGAGCCCTAAATACTAAACCCTAAACCCTAAAAATTGAGGCATCCTAAAAACCTAAATCCTAAACCCTAAACCCTAAACCTTAAACACTAAATCCTAAACCCTAAACCCTAAGCCTTGAACCCTACACCATTATCCATGAGCCCTAAAATCTAAACCCTAAACCCTAGACCTTATACCCTAAGCCCTAAGCCCTAAACCCTAAACCTTAAACCCTAAAACCTAAACCTTAAACACCGAGCCCTAAACCATAAACCCTAAACCTTAATCCCTAAACATTAAATCCTAAACCCTAAACCCTGAACCCTGAACCATAAACCCTAAACCATAATTATCGTAAACATAAACCTTAACTTAAAATCCCTAAACTCTAAATCCTAAACCCTAAATCCTTAACCTCGATCCATAAACCCTAACCATAAACACTAAACACTAAACCCTAAACCTAAAACCTAAATCCTAAACCATAACCCTAAACCTTGAACCCTGAACCCTAAACCATAAACCTTAAACCCTGAACTATGAGCCCTAAACCCTAAACCCTAAACCCCAAACCATATTTCATCAATATTTCCTAGTCTCATGCCTAGAAACATCATTGAGTCTACTTATAGAACTACCTTGTTTATGAGAGGTGGGACAAGTAACTAAATGGATATGAAATCTACCTTGTGCCTTGTAATGCATATATTACACATCTCTTCCAAACTTGTTTCTCCCCACATATACTTACAGCTCTTGAATGTAAATTTATTCACACTCTGAAACAAATTTCACATTTCTCATATTTCCATGTATGGTATTATGCAAGCTAGGATGACCCATTGGAAGCTAGAAAAAATAACCATCACAACAACAAAATTAATCTTAAAGGAAACAAAAGAAACATAGAGAATATATCAATGCAGAGGTGTAGGATCATAATTGAATTTCCTGTAGTATCCTCTCCTCCGGAGAAAGATAAAGTTCAAGTGTTCTACTGGAATGGATAGTAAATTTGATGTATAACTTCCTAAAGTGTTCTAAATAAGCATAGAAACAGGGGAATGACTAAGAACACTAAGGGGTTACCAATCACCTAGTAAATCTTTCTTGTTTAGTTCTAAATGGGAGTTATTTGGCCTATGACTTAGTGACCTTCCATTCATTGATAATTCCTTATATGATAAACCCATGGATGTTTTCAAAATAACCTGAACAAAAATATAGGGATAGTCATCAATCCTAGTGAAGGTTGTGATGTGATTTCCAAGCAACTTGAAATTCATATAGATTTAGAGGTCATAACACAAATTTACAAATATCTCTATCATTATAAATGGAAGCCAAGTAACAGTGTCTCCCTGTACATCCAAGGATTGAGGACTACTGGGGTCTTTAGAAGGATTGGAAATCAGGAATATGACATTTCCCTCCTTCAAAATATCAACAAATGAAAAACATCAAATTTTGTTGACTCTCTTTGAATGTTCTGCCTACAAATTCGATAAACCCTGAACTTTGTGACCTTAACCCTTAACCCTCAACCATGAGACCTATACCCTAAACTATAAAACCCTAAACCCTAAAACCAAAATAATAAATCCTAAACCCTAAACCCATTAAATAGCCCTAGACCCTAAAACCATAAACCCTAAACACTAAATATCTAAACCCTAAAACCTAAACCTTAAACCCTATAACCCTAAAACCTTGACCCTAAACCTTAAACCCTGAGCCCTAAGCCCTAAGCCCTAAATGCTAAATTCTAGAGCCCTGAGCTCTAACCCCTAAACCTTAAACCAGTAACTCTAAACCCCAAACCTTAAGCCATAATAACATGAACCCTAAACCCTAAAAACTGTAAACCCTAAACCTTAAGGGCCCTAAACCCTAAACCCTAAACCTTAAGCCTAAACCCTAAACCCTCTAAACCCTTGAGCCCTAAACCTTAAACCCTGAAACCCTAAACCCTAAATAAACTAAACCCTGATCTCTAAACCCCTAAACCTTAAAACCCTGTAACCCTGAACCCTTAAACCTTAAACCCTAACTCTAAACCGAAACTGAACCCTGAGTCATAAACCCTAAACCCTATGCAAGCCCTAAACCCTAAACCATCGAGCCTAAACCCTAAACCCTAAAATCACCCTAAATCCCTAAACCCTAAACCCTAACATTTAAACCTTAAACCCTATCCATAACCCTCCCTAAACCCTAAACCGTAAACCCTAAATCCTCAACCCTAAACCTTAAACCATGACCTTTAAACCTTGAACCCTCAACTCTCAACCCTAAACCCTAAACCCTCAATCCTTTTCCCTAAACCTTAAACCCTGACCTTTAAACCTTAAACCCTAACTCCTCAACCCTGAACCCTAAACCCTAAACCCCAAACTCTAAGCCCTAAATCCTAAACCCTAAACCCTAAACCCTAAAACATAAACCCTAAATCCTCAACCCTAAACCTTAAACCATGAGCCCTAAACCCTGAGCCCTAAACCCTAAACCTTGAGCCATAAACCCTAAACTCTAAGCCCTAAATCCTAAACCCTAAAACCTAAACCCTAAAACATAAACCTTGACCCCTAAACCCTGACCCCTGAGCCCTAAACCCTAAACCCTAAACCCTAAGCCCTGAACCCTAGGCCCTAAGCCATAAGCCCTAAGCCAAAACCCTAAACCTTGAACCCTCAAACATAAACCCTTAACCCTAAACCCTAAAAACTAAACCCTGAACCCTCAACTCTCAACCCTAAACCCTAAACCCTCAACCCTGATCCCTAAACCCTAAACCCTAAACCTTGAGCCATAAACCCTAAACCATTAACCTTGACCCCTAAACCCTAAACCTTGAACCTTGAGCCCTAAACCCTTAACCCTTAACCCTTAACCATAAACCATAAACCCAAAACTCTAAACCCTAAACCATGAACCCTAAGCCCTGAGCCCTAAACCCTAAACCCTAAAATTTGAACTATGAGCCTTAAACACTAAACCTTAAACCCTAAACTCTAAACCTTGAGTCCTAAACCCTTAGCCCTAAACCCTAAACCCTGAGCCCTAAAACCTAAACCCTAAATCATAAACCCTCACCCAAAGGAAAGTCCTAAAAAGATCATTCAACGTGTTTCAGTGTGTAGGGAATAGTGTTTAAGGTGATTGATCGACTCATTTAGTTTTTATGAGAGACTACTTCCTTTGAAGGCCTAAAAAGGCATTTTTGGCCATTTTGTAGTTAATTGAACACCCTTCAGAACAAGCTAAAATGAGCTAGTCATGTCACCGAGTTATCAAGGACCATTATTTGTGAAGTATTAAGGCATCGTTTATCTCCATAAGAGACATATGAGCAAAAACATGTATGAGAATCATGAATTTGATTCCATGAAAGGATGCTTTTAGAGCTAGGAAAGGTGAGGGGATGATCTTTATATGGAGCACCATGTTTCTAAGAATGAGCAATCATCTGAGTTCACTTGATGCAATTCACTTGGTACTATTCATAACAACTCATTCAACACCTAGTAGTGTTATCACACCTTAAGGAGGAGGCACATTACAATCACCTCATTTTGGCCATATGACAGGAATCCCATTTAGGGAACAATCCTCTATCTACAAAGTGAGGATCTCTTTTTAGTAAGAAGTAGACAAACATCATAGAGTTAATTCATGGTCACTAAAGTGAATTATGGACCAAATTTAAAAATTAGTACCAATTCAAGCAGTGGTAGGGCCAAAATCCATTTTAGAAGGTCAAAAAACCTATTAAAAAAATGACTATATGCTTTCCCAAAACAAAGACCGACTACAATATATATGCCCTGAAAGTTTTAGTTCATTTGCTGAAATCCTGAAAATGAGTAAGTACTGACTAGATTAGATTTTGAAAAACTATCTTCTAGATTATAACTGTTGGAGCTACGAGACCACTTCCATAAGGTGCAGAGTGACCCTAATTTCTTATATTTACTAAAATAAATTTAAAGTATAAGAAATAATAAAAGAAATCTTATACTTTTAACATTTATTTTTGTAAGTATAAAGCACCAAAACACATATGCATGGTCCATACTACACAAAATGCGTACGTGTTTTGACTTGTTTCAAACGCGTACGCATTATGGTTCAGTGATACCCAAGCCAAACAAATTAAAATGCGTAGGCATTTTGGTTTATTTCAGATTCTTGTCCGCTTTTTGGCCCCCCAGCTTCATGCACTTACCCTATATGCTATGTCAAGAAGTAGCCTATGATGAATCCTATTTTCTAAGACTCTTCTCTACAAGTCTAGGTGGTTCTTCCCTAGAATGGTTCCTTCGATTACCCAAAGGTTCTGTTACAATGTTCACCAACTTGTCAGAAAATTTTTTGTAACACTTTTCCTATAATGTAGAACATGATGTCGCAATGATTGATTTGTGCAATACCAAACAATGTAATGGTGAAAGTTTCTCATCATTCCTACAACGATGGTGAGCCCTTGCTAGCTGCATTCCATGGCCCCTACCTAAAAAACAACTAGTTACCATCTTTGTCTCTAACCTCAATCAAGAATTAGCCTTCCATCTACAAGTCCATTGCGCAAACAAATTTAATGACATCATTGAGAAGGGAATGAAAATCAAGAAGGCCCTTATTGCAAAAGGCCTTATTAAGATATATATTCTCGTAATAATCATAACCAATCCAATCAACCTTCTACATTGAAAAACCTAAATATTTTAATAATAATAAAATTATTATTGGTGATGGAGTAACAAACAATAAAAATATCCAACATGTCCACACATCAACTAACATTTCCGTCCCTAAAGGACAACCTCAATATATTCAAGACTCCAAATGACGAACATACACCCCCCTTGGTGACTCTATAGTAGAGATCCTTAATAAGCTAATTGCCTCCAATATTGTCATTTTTCCTCAAACTCAGCCCATAGATGAGTCTCAACCTAAACCTTCGTGGTTTAAGGAAAACAAATATTGTAAATTCCATAAAATCAAGGGTCACACCACCCATAGGTCTATTAAATTAAAGAATTATATTCAAGTTATTAGTGACCAAGGTAAAATCGAAGTAGAAAACAATGCTTCCACTTCTTCTCAAAATCAGAAAATTAGGATCTATCAAAATCCCCTTCATAATCATGGTCAGAACAATGCTTCTCACTAGGTTCAATAGAAGTCTGGAAGTAAACTTGAATCATCAGTCATCATTCCAATCACATCAATTACCATCATGTACTACCTCCTTATACATCACTTGTTGACCATATCCTTCATTCTCCCCACCAAGTGGCCACCATCAAAATAAAAGGCCCATTCACAAAACCCTCAATGTGCTGTCACTACCCAAAGGAGCCATGTGGTGGTTCAAGGAGCTACTCCATTCTCTTATAACCCAGCACCACCAGTGTAATATAGTATCATCGAACAACTTGAGAAGACCCCCATGCAAATACCCATCACGGATCTTCTCAAGACTTCATCCTTCCACAAATACATCTTATACCGTGCTCTCCAAGAGACACACGTCCCCAATGACATTGATCCTACACAATTTTAGGCCCTTGTTTCTCACCTCTATCCTTATCCAATGATCCCACTCACCTTCACCCAACAAGACTTTCCACCACCCAATCCTTCCCATAATCTTCCTCTCTATATCAGAGTCCTCATTGACAACGTTCATGTTAAAAGAGTGCTAATAGACAATGGATCGACTCTTAATCTTTTTACCCTAACACTCATTCATCGGTTAGGATACAAAGACTTGGATCTTAAGTAAGATATTATTGCTATTAAGGCATATGAAAATATGAAGCATAAATCAGTCGACAACATTTATTTTCCTATCAACATCGGGCCTGTCATGCTTCCCACCCTCGTCCACGTTATAGACATCCAGTTCCTGCATAATCTCTTTCTTGGTCAGCCATGTATTCATGAGATGAATTCCATACCACCCACACTCCATCAATGTCTCAAATTTTAACATGTTGGTACATAAGTTACTATCCACGGAAACCCCCAACCCTTCCAAAATTTTCAAGCATTGGAAGCCAAAATTTATCGAAAACCTTACTATCCTATCACTGAACTTACACAACCATCACCAACAACATCACCCACTACTTCATGTATCTCGCTAGATAGTCTTCCATACTCATCTCACAACACCTCCTCCTCATCATCTCCTCTTCTTCCTTCTCTAATCATAACCACTCCTCTTCTACCCAATCCAATTCACCATTCAAAATAAAATTGATAGGGTGGGGAGAGTACCAAACCTTCAACATCAACCAACTACCACTATTGACCAAACAAATCGGGAGGCCTAAGGTCTGTCTAAAGAAATGACAAACATGAAGGTAGAGATAAGAAAGATTTTCATTCAATGCGTATTGTAAACAAAATAGCATAGCCATATAAAGGCTGCGGGAGGAGGAGACAGTTATAACTGTCCAATTGTCCACCATAACAACAATGTATTAATTTAAACTAATGCTAACATTCCCCCCTTATTACATTGTTTGTACAAAGATACATTTCCTAATGATAGGTCCCCCCCTTAATGAGAACACCACAAAGAGGGTCTTCACACAAGCATGCCTACATGGTCTCGATTCACATGGTTTTTCTAAGGTTGACCATAAACCTAGAGGGACAAGAACACTTTCTGACTATTCACCTCGGTGGTTTTACAGGCTTACCATGAACCAAGAGGATTTTACCTCGATGGTTTTATAGGCGTACCACGAACCCAAGATGATGATACCTCAGTGGTTTTACAATATTACCACGAACCCAACTTCGAGTACCATGTGCTGCTTTCAGTGCTTTTCTGCTCCCCATGATGCTCTTCAAATAGGAGGTCCCACACAGGAAACTATGCATCATCTGTACTTTATTGAACAACCACACAACACAGGAAAATGACAACAACACTAACAAATATTCCACATTCACTTCTAAGAATCATAGAAAATATGTTCTTAGTTGTAGCCACTGATGTCATCGTCGTTTAGCCAATCTTCAACAGCAAAGGAAACAAATCATTGCCACTGAATGTTGCCCTTGACTAAGTCGTTTTCACCCATAATGTGAAATGTGAATACTGAGAAAGAAATTACATCAAGAAACATGCTATTGACTAGATCTCGCCACTTAGACCTTATTGCACATGGTTCATGTTGCAAGTGAACATATTCACAAGTGAACCATCTTATTTTTGAAGCACGACACTTAGAGGATCAATTAAAAATGAAGAACCATTGGTAAACAACCTTGCTCTAGAGTAATCCATTTTCAGCGTCTGATCACAAAACAACAGAACACGGAACAAAATAGAAACTGAAATAAACAAAAACCAAATATTGAGGAATAGGTCCTCAATACCTTATTCTCCATAATATTTGTTGGCGGCCTCGTTTCTTGTGGCTTGCAAGAGGTCGCTCGATTTCCTCCAGCCTCCGTTTTTCCTCCGTCCTCCTGTAATGCTGCTTACAATACTTTAAATTCTATAAGATAATGATAATAATCTCCCTTCATCTTGTAGTAGAATACTGTGGACTCGCCAGTGTCAGAAGAGGGAATAAAGTGCTCACCAATTATTGTAAGAATGTCATTACAAATCCTGCAAAGTTCATCCTAAACTTTGTGATGGTACTCTTTGATTCATTTAACATTAACATCATTTCCCTTTGCCTCTTCTTTTTGCTCAATGGATGACATAATCCACCATGAAGCTCTTCGTGCCCCAATGGCATTCTTGTAGCTAACTGAAAGCAGGTTCCTTTCCTCTTCTGTGAGCTCAACATCTAACTTGGAAACTTTCTTCATTGACTCCACCATTTCATCATATCGTTCAACCTGCTCCGCAAGCTTTACCATGTACACATGGTTCTCCCTCTCTTTTTCTGTCATTTTTTATGCAAATTGGCATGCAGAACCCTCAAATTTGGGGTTAAAAAGAGAAAAATTGAACTAACTAGATGAAAATCACAGTCTCAGATGAAGGAACCTCAAACTCCTCACACAATCTCACCTTTCTCACTTTTACGCTTCACACAAACCCTCCAAACATGTCTCACCAAAACCATTTCAGACTAACTGCAACAGGGTATATAAAAAAATGTCTTCTCCTTTTATCTCCAGCGCTGACAGCAAAATGTCTTCTTCTTTTATCGACTCTCCAACATGTAACCGAATTCTCAACCTACAATAATCTGGTCGCCTGCAGTTTTAATGTTGGACTATACACAGCCACGTCTCTAAAGGATCACAAGTTATCCTTCACGGTGCCATGCCATTCAAGGTTGGTCGTTGCCACATTTCCTCAAGAATTCCACACAGGTCTGATTTCTCCTACACGCCATGCCAAATAGATTCATTAATGCCTTATTTCCACGTTTACTACAGGTCAAACTCCATGCCAAGGGAAGACTTGACGCTTTGATACCAATGAAGGCAGAGATAAGAAATATTTTTATTCAATGCGTATTGCAAACAAAATATCATAGCCATATAAATGTTGCAAGAGGAGGAGACAATTATAACTATCCAACTGTCCACCATAACAACAACGTATTAATTTAAACTAATGTTAACAAAACATATGTATTGGGTTCATCCAATTTATTTGTTTTGGGTTTCTTGCTAATGAGTACATCTAGCCAATCGATTCCACATGGATTATTAATGATTATATACCCTCTTGTTTTTCTAACGACAAATATCTGATTCCCAAAAGAATGATGGCCCATATGGGGTATTTCGAAAAAGGACCAGGGCACAATAACCAAGGCATCCCCGAACCTCTAGATGTCATCCCCAAACTTGATGGCCACGGGCTTGTGTACTAAAAACTTGGTGAAAGTATCTGTGATGACCTTAGTGATACTTATAACACAACTGAGGAGGTCACTGATAACATCAACATGAGTTTCATTTATAGCTAATATGAATACCTTTCTACCATTAATATTTTCCATGATACCAATTTTCTCGCCATCTCCCTCAAATATCCACAACTCATTCAATGGGACAAACGATCAGAACATGCCCCTCTTGACTCATTTCACAATGATGAAGCAATTCTTGAGTTCATGGGAACTTGCGATGATATAATTGTTAGGGATCATAAAAAAAAAATTCCAAATATATCTAAATGTTGATGCCTACTTCGAAGCATAGGAGATTGCACTTTCCCTTCCATCCCAATCTAATATCCCTCATCCCAACTTTTGTTTTCACCTTGACAAGGAATATCCCCATGCTGAATTCTTCCAAGAATCCCCAAATCCCAAACATGATCCAGTTATCGATCAACTCCTTCTAGACCTTGAAAGACTACAAGATTTCTCGTCATCATTAATTGAGTTGGTCAAGACAACTCCTACACATAAGGAAATTATGAAGGAAACGACTCAAACCCACGAGCTCACATTCCAGGATGACAAACAGGTTACAGGTGGGCTCAGAAATGAAGGAGCAGTGTCGCAGAGAAGCCAGGAGCAAGAAGGAAAAGAAGCGGTGAAGTTTCAAGGTCTTCGGGCTCAAAACCATTCAGGAAAGAATCTAGAATTGACTAAGTATGGAAGAGCCAGCAGAGAGAGCCACGTGTCCTAGCGGCACTTCTCCAAAGATGAATCCATAAAGGGAGGCTCAAACAAGCCCCACATCTCCACATGTGTCCAGGTCAAATGGGCGATTCAAAAGTCTTCGGGGGTTTTCTGAGTTTTACGTTTCACAAAAAGGAGGAAAAGGTAAATTACAGACCCACGAAACCTGATTTTTTGCTCTAATCTAGTTGCCACGTGTCCCATATATCCCAAACGAGCAGGCTGTCGCGTGGCCCTGGTAGGTGAAAATGGAGAGAAAGTCTTCAGGCCATTAACGTAGAATCCAATCTCTTCAAGATCTGATTCAATTCAATCCGCTGGGAACCAAAAGTGACATATTGTGGGTGGATTTGTAGAAGGCATTGATATTCAGTGGTTGAACTTTCAAAGTAGGATTCGATGCATATCTCATGGTGGTTGGAGAAGGATTCAAATTTTCCCTCTTCTCTCTCTTTTCTTTCTATATATACTGTAACACTTCTCATTTGAGAAGGAGAGACATTCTGGGCATAGAGAAACTCTGTCAAATTTGTTTCTCGACGCCATTTTTGAGCAGTGAACCTTCTCCCATGCCTGGAAAATGTATTTGTGCCTCTATTCCAGAAATGTAATGGTCTGTGCACCTTCTAGAGCAATAAAAACATGTTTTTGTGGTGTTCTTCAACCCTTTGCATCATTTTGTTGTTTCTCCGTGCCTCTCCCTTCCAGATTTGTTTTTCTGTGCATGTATTTCACATTTGCAGGTGCAGGATGTTGTGTTTCATGGAGTTTAATGGCGAATTTGAAGATCTGGGCCATGTCACTTCTGTCTGACCTCCCTCATCTCCATTTTTTCTATTTCTTTCTCCCTCAACAGAATATCTCACTTCCTTTGCTGGTGTATCACCGCTTTAGTGTAGGCTCTGTTTTTTCCCTCGTTCTCTCTCCTTGGTCTCCTTGGAATGGTTAGATTAGGTTAGATTTAGTTTTCCTGCACTGGAGTAGCTCATGGCAGGTAGTTTAGGAAGAGGAACCAACCTTCTCTGGAGGATCATTCCCATTTGCAAGTCCCACAGCTTGGGGAATGATCCAATGTTATGCAAATCACACCAAATGACCCTGCCTTAGAAAAGTAAATCCATAACTCATTTGGGGGTGCTGTGATTTTGCACTAACATTTTTGGCACGCCCAGTGGGACCAGGTCTGAAGCACCTTACACTTCATTTCATCAAGTTGATGTGTTCTTGGTGAGATTCAGCCTTTAGAGGCACATTCAAGCACATCTGGCGACTCCATCTGGTCAAAAACCCATTCTCTGAGTTGCATACCTTTTCCATCTATTTCCACTCATTTCATCCATTTTCTTCTTCCATCTATTTCATTTTCTCCCATTCCATGAGGTTGTGCAATCATGACTTCATTCCCTTCATGGAATTCACACTTACAGCAATGTAGTCCACCTCCAATGTATTTCCCAACTCCTCCAAATCAGCATTATAATCAGATCCAGAACCATTATGCTTACCCATATGAGCAGAGTCAAAATCAGTTTGGCCATGGAGCTTATCAAGAACAAGGGGACGCATATGATGGTGATAAATATGTGGAGAATGATGTTTTTTACGGAGAAGATTCAAAAAATGGAGGCTGGCATGGTTTAGTCAAGGGGCATAACACAAATGAAGGCATTCAAGATTGGTTGTAGGGCACCTTGTCCATGGGAAGGCCCTTTTCCAAGACATTACAGCCCTCAAGAGAAGCTAGACTTCATGGTTGAAATGTTGCCCCAACTTGCACAATGGACTGAGGAGATCGGGGCTTATGAGTTGGAGTCAAGACAACCTCGTCAATGGGTAAGTCCAACATCTCATAGCTTTTATTTTTCTCTTTCTCAAGCAGCACCCTCTCAACCCAAGCTCCAATTTCCAAGCTTCCCAGTTGTTGCCCCAAGTGTTGATTCCATTTCTCCATTCCCTAGTCTTCCACCCCATTTCATTTCTTCTCCCCTTTCCTTTCCCAAACAGTCATCCCCTCCAAACAAACAAGAAGTTCCACCTCCCTCCCCACCATAAACAATTGCAAAGCTAGTTGAACCCCAACCTGCCACTCCTCTTACTTTCCCAAGTCCATGTTGGGAAGATACTCAAGAATCCAGTCAAGGAGAACAAGAAGAGGAGCCCAACAAAAAATAAATAACAGACAATCTGATGAGTTGGGCTGCTAAATTTGGGTTTACAAAGATCCCCTTGATGGTCAAGCCAATAGAGGAGGTCAAAGTTGAAGAGCCAGTGGTGGCTAAGTTTGAATTTGTAGCAGAGGAGGAGGACCATACAGTTTCAGAGGCCCCAAGTGTGGAGCAGGCTACAGAAGAACCTTCAGTTCTTCCTCCCACTTCATCCCCTTCAAGCTCTGATGTTGAAGAAGAGTTTGATCTTTCAAACTTCATGTTTGAGAGTGAAGGGAGCCATGGTGATCAAGTTGCAGATCAGGAAGGCACCATGGAGGAGGTAGAGCACATGCAACAGGACAACAAGGAGGTAGATTGCCTGTCAGACTTGGAAGATTGCTTTAATGAAGAGGAGCCTGAGGAGATAACATCATTTTTTCCTCCATCTTCAACCTTCCAAGCACATGAACCTGCTGCCATGAAGGAGAACATCCAAGTGCAACAACCTGCATTCCATAATGGCCCTCTGGAACCAAGGTTGGAAGATCTTGATCTTCCATGTTCTTCAAAGGAGGAGGAAGAGAAAAGGCAGGAGGATGTCATCATCTCTCTCACACCATCCACCCAAGAAGGTCCATAAGAAGACTCCATTTTTGGAGTTGAATTTCAGAGAAATGGGCACATCCAAAGGATCAGACCATGCCCAATCAGGTACTTGGCTTCATTGGAGCCAAAGGAGAAACCAAAACCAGTCATGCCTACTTCAGGGCATGAGGATGAGCATCAAAGTACCAAGGGTCACCATCAATACCTCAAGGAGTCCAATGCAGGTCATCTTGAGGAGGTATTTTCCATTAATGTTGATACCTTGATGATTTGGGTGGAGGACAGGCTTATAGCCAGTTTTTCACTCATACTGGCAGCTATATTTAGTGTCAAATCATTTACATGGCTGCCTCTCTCGAGAAAAGGAAGCTACTTCTCCTTACCTGTTGTAGGCTTTGTTTAGCATTCTTTCTCTCTAGTTAGTTTAGGAGTAGGAGTAGATTTTCTTTCAGCAGAAGAAGTGCTTATGCACACTCTGCATGTCTCATTTGAGGCATGTATGATTTGGTCTTTGTATATAAGTTTTGTCCATTTTTCTCCAAGGGTGCATAAGGCCAGGCTCTTCAATATTCATGGCAAGAAGACTCATAGCGGTCTATAACAGTTGCTAGCTCCAAAAGGGAACAAATCCAGAGCAACTTAAGCCATTTCAAAACAGTCCATTTCAGGCACAAGTGAAAGCCCGGGTCAATACAATTTTCTACTCTCAGAAACTCCATTTTAAGATTTTCTTATGAAAATTGAGAGTGCCAACATGTGGGCAGATTCAGAGTCAGGAAGAGGTCAGCAAAGTGTAGAGAGTTAGGGAGTCCATTTTATAAGAAGGATCAGTTTCAGGCCATCATTCTTGACTCCATGCCCAATGGATGCTCCAAGGCCACTGGTCTCTTCATCTAGCAGGCAGATGTCCCCGTGAGTCACCAAATTGTTATCCCAAATTC
This sequence comes from Taxus chinensis, assembly GCA_019776745.2. Taxonomy (NCBI): domain Eukaryota; kingdom Viridiplantae; phylum Streptophyta; class Pinopsida; order Cupressales; family Taxaceae; genus Taxus; species Taxus chinensis. Next base: position 53,883,996 of record CM034157.1, on the reverse strand, counting down.
ACCCCCCCCGAAAATTTGGTCAAGACAACTCCTGCACATAAGGAAATTATGAAGGAAATGACTCAGACCCATGAGCTCACATTCTAGGATGACAAACAGGTTACAAGTGGGCTCAGAAATGAAGGAGCAGTGTCACAGAGAAGCCAGGAGCAAGAAGGAAAAGAAGCAGTGAAGTTTCAAGGTCTTCGGGCTCAAAACCGTTCAGGAAAGAATCCAGAATCGACTAAGTATGGAAGAGCCAGCAGAGAGAGCCACGTGTCCTAGTGGCACTTCTCCAAAGATGAATCCATAAAGGGAGGCTCAAACAAGCCCACCAAACAAGATTTTTGTCGAAATGGAGGCATGTCCCATATCAAAAGGGGAAAAACAGGTTTTCAAGTTTTTTCCCCGCCAGGGAAAAAGGTAAATTACCCTGATTTTTGCTCTAATCTACGCTGTCGGAAGCCCAAACGAGTGCCAGGCTTCACGTGGCCCTGGTAGGTGAAAAATGGAGAAAAGTCTTCCAGGCCTTTAATGCAGGATATTCTTTCTCTTCAACTACCAGATCTGATTCGATTCAATCCGCTGGGGAACCAGAAGTGACATATTGTGGGTGGATTTGTAGAAGGCATTGATATTCAGTGGTTGAACTTTCAAAGTAGGATTCGATGCGTATCTCATGGTGGTTGGAGCAGGATTCAACTTTTCCCTCTTCTCTCTCTTTTCTTTCTATATATACTGTAACACTTCTCATTTGAGAAGGAGAGACATTTTGGGCATAGAGAAACTCTATCAAATTTGTTTCTCGACACCATTTTTGAGCAGTGAACCTTCTCCCATGCCTGGAAAATGTATTTGTGCCTCTATTCCAGAAATGTAATGGTCTATGCACCTTCTAGAGCAATAAAAAACATGTTTTTGTGGTGTTCTTCAACCCTTTGCATCATTTTGTTGTTTCTTTGTGCCTCTCCCTTCCAGATTTGTTTTTCTGTGCATGTATTTCACATTTGCAGGTGCAGGATGTTGTGTTTCATGGAGTTTAATGGAGAATTTGAAGATCTGGGCCATGTTACTTCTGTCTGACCTCCCTCATCTCCATTTTTTCTATTTCTTTCTCCCTCAACAGAATATCTCGCTTCCTTTGCTGGTGTATCACCGCTTTAGTGTAGGCTCTATTTTTTCCCTCTTTCTCTCTCCTTGGTTCCTTGGAATGGTTAGATTAGGTTAGATTTAGTTTTCCTGCACTGGAGTAGCTCATGGCAGGTAGTTTAGGAAGAGGAACCAACCTTCTCTAGAGGATCATTCCCATTTGCAAGTCCCACACCTTGAGGAATGATCCAATGTTATGCAAATCACACCAAATGCATGATCTTGTAGTGTGCAAAGATGTAAAACCGGTCAAACAAAAGCTTTGCAAAATGCATACAAAAGTCACATTTCTTGTCAAAGAAGAATTATAGAGGCTGCTTGATGTCAGTTGCATCCGACCCATCGATTATTTTGAATGCATCTCCAATATTATCCCAGTAGGCAAGAAAAATTGGGGTATTCACATTTGAACTAACTTCCACGACATTAAAAAAGCTTTCCTGAAATATTATTTCCCACTTCCCAACATAGATATGATTTTTGACTCTATATCCAGGCACAAGATGTTGTCTCTTATGGACGGTTTCTTCGGGTATAATCAAATCAAAATTGCCAAAGAAGACCAACATAAAACAACTTTTACTACACCTTGGGGTACATTTTGCTATCGATTCATTCCTTTTGGACTAAAAAATGTCAGAGCCACCTACCAATGTGCCATGATTGTCATTTTTTATGATATTATGCATAATATAGTTGAAGACTACGTTGACGATATTATGGGAAAATCCAAAACTCATGAGAAACATCCTATGGTCCCTCACCAAATCTTTGAATGAATATGGGAATATAAATTTCATCTTAATCCCAAGAAATGTGTTTTCGGCATCACATCTGGCAAGCTCCTAGGCTTTATTATCTCCAGGCGCAGAAATGAAATTTATCCAGATAAAGTCAAAGTTGTTGTCAAAACACCTCCACCTAAAAATATCAAACTACGAAGTCTAAAGGGAAATATTCAAGCCATTAGAAGATTTATATCACAGCTAGCAGAAAATGCCATCCATTCCACCATTTGCTAAAAAGGGGAACAAAATTTCATTGGTACGAGGAATGTCAAACATATTTTGATAAACTAAAGGAATATCTAATGCATCCTCTTGTTCTGGTACATTCTACTCTAGGAGTGCCTCTTCTCCTTTATATATCAGCTATGTAACATGCCTTGGGAGATCTCCTAGCAAAACATGATAGCCATGGAAAGGAACAAACTATCTATTATTTGAGCCTAACATTAATTGCATATGAGCTCAACTACACTCCTATGGAAAAAGCATGTCTTGTCGTAGTCTTTTCCTCTCGAAAGCTACGTCATTACATGCTTAATAATATCATTAAGCTCATATCTAAAGTTGATCCACTCAAATATCTACTTTCTAAATCGTCTCTCACAGGACGGGTGGCTAAATGGATCATGAAGTGAGTTTGACATTGAATATGTTAATCAAAAAGCTATCAAAGGATAACTTCTAGCTGGCCAGTTGGCCAAAGCTCCAATCTCTTATTCTACACCACTCACCACTTGGTTCCTAGATGAATCCATATGTATAGTTTCAGAGTCAGATGCGTGGAAATTATACTTTGATGTCTCCTTCACACATCATGGCTCGGGATCTAATATCCTGTTTATTACTCCCCAATGCGACTTAATCCCTAAGATTTTTCGTCTGGATTTTATTTGTGCCAACAATATAGCTGAATATGAAGCACTTATTTCTAGTTTAAAATGGCCATTCAATGGAACATCAATCATCTCAATGTCTTCGGTGATTCACAGTTAATTATCAAACAAGTTAATGATGAATATGTCACCAAGGATGATAAATTAATTCCTTATAAAATAATGGTCGAAAGTTTTAAGGCATATTTCCAACATATTCAATTTGAACAAGTCCCTCGTACAAGCAATAAATTAGTGGATGCTATGGCTACCATTAGCCCACTTCTTGACATGCCCTCTGATGCATCTCAATCACAATTTTTGGTTGAGCAATTAAAGATCCCAGCTGATGATACTCCTGAGTCGGAGATGGTTTATGAGATTGTAATTGGTTCTAATTCCCCTTGGTACCACGACATCTACACCTATCTACATGATCATACCCTTATACCAAATCTCCCTCATAACCATCGTAAATCATTCGTCCAACGAGCCTCCTGCTTCACTATATTTGGTGATACCCTTTATCATAGAAGATTTGATAGAAATCTTCTACGATGCTTGAATTCCCAAGAGGCCAAATCAAAACTTTAGGAAGTTCATGAAGGAATTTGTGGTGCCCACACCAGTGGTATGGCCCTAGCCAAAAAGCTTTTGCAAACCAGATATTATTGGCCAAACATGGGAAAATATGCATGCTCCTATGTCTGCAAATGTGTTCCACGTCAAAAACATTTTGACCTCATCCATGCACCATCCCAAGCCTTGCAACCCATCACTACTCCATGGTCCTTTTCTACCTAGGGTCTCGATCTCATGGGAAAACTAAATCCCACTTCATCTGATGGATACAAATTCATTATCACTACCACAAAATACTTCACTAAGTGGGTCGAATTCATATCACTCACCTATGTCATTGGAAAATAAATATCCAAATTCATCCTTAACCACATCCTCTGTCACTACGATGTCCCATCCACACTCATCACGGATAATGATAAATCCTTCAAAAACAAATACGTTAGTGAACTCTATGACAAATTCCATATCAAGCTCAAGTTTTCCACCCCCTATTATCCACAAGGTAATGGCCACTCCGAAGCATATAATAAAATGCTAAAGTACATCCTCGGCAAAATAGTGAATCAAGCAGGACACAACTAACATACACAAATATATCTTTCCTTGTGGGCCTATCTCACCTTCATCCGCACTCCCACTGACGCTACCCCATACTCTCTTGTCTTTAACACTGAAGCAATTTTTCCCATCGAGATCGAAATCCCATCCCTACACATTTCTCTCCAACACCTCATTGATGATGAATACTACCGCGTTCATCACCTTCAAGAGCTCAAGCTTCTCGATGAGAAATGGCTCCAAGCCCTAAACCACCTTAAAGCCTATCAAAATCACCTTCTCTGCCAATATAGAAAGCACACAAAGGACTACGAGTTTGAATTCGGTGACCTAGTCCTCAAAAGGAACTCATCACAAAACTAATGTTGATCGAGAAAAGAAGGATAAGTTCAAACCAAATTGGCTTGGACCTTATGTCGTTATATCTAATTTTAGCTTAGGTGCTTATAAGATTGCTACTCCAGATGGATACGAGCTAGTTGAGCCCATGAATATCATGCATCTCCGTCATTTCTATGCTTGAGTCCCTAACGATCTATAAAATAAATTTGTCCACAAGTGAAAACCACTTTGGTGGCGCCTTGGGAAAGTACCATGGTGAAAACTAGTTTCCAACACTATAGTAACTCTGATTATCTGTTTACTAGCACTCTATGATACTAACACATGCGCACTGGGGGAAAACTACCCATTCATCCCTACATCCCTTGTATCCCTATTCAAAAATTTCCTCCTAATCTACCTTATCCATTATCTAAATCTAGACTTCTTCTGATCCCTCTTACGCAACATAACATCTGTCGTGATTAGGAAAATCTATCCTGATCCTCCCTCGGGTTGCATTGTCCATGCTCTTTTCCCAGGGAACAGATTTCCAGGAGTCATAGTCAACTGTCAAGAAATGCAACCCTTGTAAGATCTCAAGGCCTTCATTTCTCTCCATCCCCCCTTTTACATTCATCGCCACTCTCCCTTCTCTCTACTATCCTATCACATTTAATTCCATAGTTATCTTATAAATATTTGTACAAATTTCGAAAACATTTGACATCCATTTCCTTTATAAATACCATATATTACATTAATAACATGATAAAATTATACATCCATCCATGTATCAAGATCCATAACCAAAATCATCATTTACATCTAACACATAATCACTATGTCATCCATCATTAATAATCCATACTAAAACCTCCACCCATCAATCATAAATACTATAAATACCACCATCCATCTCTAACATAAAGCCAACAGTCTACCACATCACATCAAAGATAAACCATCTACATATCATATGCCATTACAAAAAAAAATGAAAAAAATATATGATCCCATTCACATGTTACACTCATCACAACAATCATCTAATAACAATCATTACATCATCAAACTACATCATCATCACTATAATTCACCACAATAACATAATTTTTTCATCACATATATAAACATGTAAAAATCAACACACCTATACACCAACAACAATAAAGATAATATTCTCATTCAAAGCCATCATGAACCAAATCATCTAGACATTATCTCATTGTCACATTACACACTCATCATGGTCATTAATCAAACCTTAAACATTATCAACATCATAATAAAGTAACATAATCAAAATCACAAGAAATCACCTCATCTCATCATATACAATATAACCATTATCATACTAATATCCTATTAACGTATCATCTAATCCATACACATAATCATTAAATCATAGAACCAACATCATCTAATCCATAATCATGCTCCATAAAGTAATCAATCTACATTATCTAAACCATCATCATAATCAATAGGCATCAACATCATAACATAAATATAACCATATCCAGGTACATCACAATGAACTATATCATCAAATAAACACTGTTATAAGAAAACATCATCCACATCTCAAAAATAACAAAATATATGCTAATGTCCACATCGTGTATATAACTAGATACCTCCAAAAATGGTACTCATATATCATTAATCATCCATGTATACATCCAAATAATACTTCATCCATCTATACATCAAAAGTAACCATCCTGGTCATTACAAAAATCACTGAAGTACATATGATATAATACAATGGCACTCATCAAGGTGCCAAACTACTAGTATCATCCCTTGCTGGTGGAAGCTATGCAACACTACTTATGCTCCTAGAAGTCGTGGACTGACCTGGTCTCCGAACTTATCTTTGTCCAAATCCCTAACCCACTCTCTGCCCAGCTACATAATCTATATATCATATATAATCTGGTCATTCATGCATCACCATATCCTCATAATAACACACCTCATCCATCAACGCTTGATTATTGTTGTAATAACACAAATTTTAAAATCGTGATACATTATATAGTTTATAATATGAACAACTAAAATTAAGTAATGTATTGAATAGTCCAAAATACAAATACTTGCTATTTTGGGAATAATACACAATCAAAGTTTGTAGTGTATATATAATTTTTGTTTAAACCTTAAAAATGGTGTGGAAAAATTCATTCATGAGACTTTATATTTGGGTTATCTGGACCACCTATAATTCTTTTACTAAATGTCTAAAGTTTTTCATATTATGAGGTGAAATTGTGTTTTTTCTATGATTAAATTTCAAGAATGAAACATATGTCATATGTTTAAATTTGACTTTTATGAAATAGCACACAAAACATGTTTCAAAATATGAGAAGATTTGATTTTTCCACAACAAAATTTCAAAATGTAGATATTTAACAAATTTGAAGATGACTTTTATAAAATTGTAGAAAAACTAGAGTTTGTTTTATAGAATCTACTCATTTAATATTGATGCTTCACATATTTTTCTACAAAATGATTAATTTTACTGTTGACAAAGGAGCCACTTCTAGTAGTGTACGTTTGTTGCACTTGAATATATTTGGAATTTGTGATGTTCGACCAGCCACAGAGATTTAACTATTCTTCTTTCCTTTCCTAGTTGTAATATATATATAGGAGTAGTTCTTGCAGCATCAACACAACACGCTTTTCCTTGCCAATCGCGAACGCAGTCTGCCGCAATGGAGTTCGGTGCAGCCACGCTAATTTATCTTCTCTCGCTTTCTTTCTCACTCGTTGCCCTTCTTGCAAACGCCGAAATACACTACCATACCTTCGTTGTAAGTAATGTGGAACATGCATATATTTTATTGAGTCTAAGAAAGAAATTGTCCATATTGTAGATGAATTTTTATGATTATAATTTAAGAAAATGCTGAGTGAATGACACAGATTGAACCCAAGAGGATCACTCGGCTGTGCAAAACCCATGACATAATCACCGTCAACGGGCAGTTACCTGGTCCTACTCTCTTTGTTCACAATGGCGACACTCTTGTTGTGAAGGCATATAACAGAGCCCAATACAATGCCACTCTTCACTGGTATATCTCTCTGCCTCTCTTACTACATGAAATTAGGATCCTATTAATGGCACAAGATTAAAGAATTTCTTGTTTGTTATATTTGCGTGAACTCTAGGCATGGGGTGAGGCAGTTGCGGACAGGGTGGGCGGATGGGCCGGCATATGTTACGCAGTGTCCCATTCAACCGGGTGGAAGTTACAGCTACAGATTCACCATTGTTGAGCAGGAAGGAACCTTGTGGTGGCACGCCCATGTATCATGGCTGCGGGCTACTGTGTATGGAGCATTAGTAATCTATCCTAAAAGAGGCGCCTTATATCCTTTTCCCAAACCCCATCAAGAGATTCCTCTTATGCTAGGTCGGTCACTCACCGTTTCCTCTTCCTCTTCTAGACTACTATTTCTCCATTCCATGCTATTTTAATCTTGATCATGTACTTGAATTGAACAGGAGAATGGTGGAATAGAGATCCCATCGCTGTTGTGACTCAAGCGAATCTCACGGGTGCCGCGCCCAATGTATCCGACGCTTTCACTGTAAATGGGCAGCCCGGAGACCTCTATCCCTGCTCGGCTTTAGGTATTTATTTAATTAGTTTGCTCTCCTTCTTGTTGTGTCTGGAGAATGAAATATAATTTTAATTGGCTTCTATATTTATTGAAGGAGTTCTAATTGTGATATTTGATTAATAGTAAATCAAAATTCTCTTTATTGTATGCTTTACTTTGGAAATAAGGTGTAGAAGAATGAGGTTTGTTAAATGTGGCCTTTTGAGGAGTACGTGTGAGGTGCAAAAAATATCAAGGAATCTAGACCATGGGGGGGTTTTTGCTGTGGTGACATTTTTCTATCTATCACTTATGAGGCTCTGTACCCAAGATAAGATGGGTTTAGAGGGAGAAGGTAGAGCAAGAGATATAGGACTTGTTATAGATGAATGGGGAACCATGGCTTGACTCGATATTGGTGATGGTCCATAAAAAACACTTGAGTGGGATTGCAAGGAGGTTGTAGGGGGCTGAAGATGAGAATGAATTGGTTGCTCAGAAGATTCTAGATTACTTTTGGATGGTGACACAATGAGTTCTACGAGTTTAAGAGACCTAGGTTTATCTTCCCTTTTGGTTGGTAACTTTCTGTGAGGAGATTTTGGCTGATAAAGTGGAGGTGAAACTTGCCAAGGAACCCTTACTTCTTTAGAAGTTCCCTCATCTCTCAAGACACTTGGATTTTTCACATAAACTTTGGTCACATAACTTTTAGGTAGATTTCTAGAGGATGAACTTTCTCAATGACCTTTTGAAACAACGAACTCGATCAATTTGTTAAGAAAGCAATATTTTTATCTCTGGAGAACAAGGGTCATTTGAATTGAAATGTTTGTATTTCTGCTACCGATGAGTCCATTGGTAGAAAAGGAGTGGTTCCAAATTGATTCCATGAAGTTAGGTTCATACATGTCACTAAAATCGTCAATCAAACCTTCAATTACCCATCCTATGTAGTAGGCCTTCATCTGTTAAGTTTTCATTCTCATGAAATCTCTCTGCCAAAATTTATTTCATCTGCACAATCCTCCCAATAATATTCAATTTCAAGATGATGAGAGATGAAAAGTATTTTACCTTCAGTCCCTATGTTTTTCTTGCTATAAAATATCCACCTTGTAGTTTAAGCATGTAAGTTGAATGGACCCAAGGAGGATTCAATGATGAGGGAATTCGTTGAAGTCCTACATGAATACATTCCCAAATCGATCCATAATATCTCTCCTTTAATTTTATTTTTCTCCTATTGAGGTGTATCCGAGATAGTTGTCGGCATAGCTTAATGAGCACAATATTATTACTCAAGTACCACGGGAGATGCAAAGGAGCATCTTCAAAGCCACCAAACAAAATGTATGAGAACATTTTGACCTAAATGAAGTAGCTTCTGTACTTCATAAACAATTTATGGTCTTATCTAAGTAACCTCTCATTCACATTTCCCTCCAATCTCCTAATTAATATCATGGAGAAGGAATAATTTACTCTAGTATAATTTCACTTATACTCACAAAAGAGTAATTTGAGGATGGACTTGATATACCAATGCCACTACATGGAGGTTTTTCTTAGTGGATGCTCCCGACAAAATTTGCAGGGATGTAATGGCATACACCAGGTAAGAATTCACGGTAAACTTCTTATTCATCTCCTTATTGATAAATTGTAAATGTAAGTTTTTTCTTATGATTTGGATCAAGTTCATCCTCTAAGTTCTCTATTTTGCAATAAATATTAACTAGGACATCCATGGGTGGAAATATTTGGTGGATGCCTCCCCCATCAGGAAGTTCAACGTGACTATCTAGTGTAATATATTTTCAATGAAGTCACATAGATGAAAGGTCTTGGAAATGGGAAGTTGAGTATACTTCCGAGAAGAACTCATAAATAACCAATTATCAAGCCCTGTAAACAAGATTCCTTCCTTTCCAGTTTGATTAATGCATCCTCTTTACTCAAAATGATAGCATTCTTTAACCATGGGATATGAGGGCATCTGGAGATTCCTTCGCAAGTCAAGATGTCCATAATGGAGCTACCATCTTTGGTCATTTTTTATTATTAGGTTCATAGTTGTAAGTACATGCACAAATAAGATCACCATCATCCAAAGATAATAGTAAAAACATAGCTCTATACAAACCATTGTGATCGATTTTATCTACCAGTACAATTTTGGTTCCTTCTTCCATCCACCTTTGTTGGTCATCAAGATCCATGTTGTCCACATTGTTATACAATATATTTGGATACTCAAAGACAAAAATTGAAATTTTCTCATAGAAAACATATTTGAATTTCATGTTTAGAGAAATTGGCACTATAAAGTTTGCAACTGAGAACTGACACTTTGTAAAGGTTAAATTTTGAGTTTTTTAGAGTTTCAAAGGGATTGTAATGGGGTTTGCAGCTAAAACGTGAATTTGATCAGTCTGGATGTAATACTAAACCAATCCATGCATTAATGGATTCAAATAAAAGTTATGTGGAAAACAAAGTCACACTCTAAATTTGAGAAGGTTCCTCTGTTGGAATTAACATGAAAATGTGAAAGAGCTTCTCAGAAAAATAGGTTTATTTCAATAGAGTTTGAGCTACAAGCTGAATATGATCATCGAAAATAAAATCCTACACCTCATCAAGCATGAAAGGAACCAAAATAAAGGTGTCTCAGAGGAGAGGTTATGGTCAAATTTTCAATAGAGTTGCTTCATTGAGTCTCTAGGGAATAAGCAAAATGATTTTTGGAAGCATATGGGAAAAAATGGTTTTTTATAGCTGAAAAATTCTTTCCCACATTAAAAAAAAAACTTACTTATCATTTAACAAAAGGTTTAACTCTTCTTAAAGACATTTTCAAATGGAGCATTTTGGAAATTTTTCTTGATTCTCTCTTGTGGAATCATCTAAGGTGAGCGAAAGTGTATTTGTACAAACTAGGGAATCAATTAGTTTTAAATGAGTTTTCAAAGAAAAATAATGATGTTTGCAATGTTCCATTCCTATCGTCACTTTTCTATTTCTTCATTGTGCAATTATGGGAGGGGGAAAAAATAAGTTTTAAAATCACTAAGGTGGAGGATTTAGATGGGCAATGCAAAACTTTGAAACATTGTTGAAATGCATGAGCACTCCAAGAATAGGGCACTCCAAATAAGACGAGGGTGAAATTTTGGAATGAAAATGCATTCCAAAAATCCATAACTAAATGCATCATGGGCTCCAAAAAATCTACCCTTTCCTAGATGGAAGAGCCCAATGGGGAAAACAAGGAGGGAAAGCAAGTTTTTGATTCTTTGTCAACCAAAATCCAACCAATATGAGGAGGGAGAAATTTTGAGAGGGTAATGAAAAACACATGCAAAAAAAATCATGGAGCCTTTAGCATATGGATTTGCACGCATGCAAATGACATGCAACAGTGTGGGAACGAAGTCCCTCCTCAATGAAGGTGAGGCTTCCTTTATTGAAAACCAAAACTGTATTTACATCTGTACATTCAAAATTGTATGTGGGGGGTGTTTTGGAACATCAATGGAAAGAAAAAGTGAATGAGGGAGATGGAATGGAATGAAGGAAAGGAGTGGAATGGAATGAATTGAAAGAACATGCAAGAGTTAGGTAAAAACAGAGCCTAATATTGCATGAAGAGGAAAGATGAATAACTAACACAAATAAAACGGAGTTTGAGTTAGCTAAACAAGAATGTGTAAAAGGGAACACACATGAGCAAGTAGATAATCAGAGCTTGATCACTGTGAACTAGAACAACAAATTAATAACGTTGACAATAAGATCAAAGATAATATTTGCATGCAAGATTCAAACACTAACATCTAATGAACATAAGAACATCAAATGCTATAAGAGACAATGAATGGGACACAAAGTTCATATTTCATTAACTCCAAAAATGTCTTCACAAAAGAACACAAAGTTTCTTCCTGAAACAAAGCTTGCACACAAAAGTATTTTCTTTTCCTTTCTCAAAGTCACCTTTACAAATGAGCCCCTCACTTCCTTTTATAACCCAAAAGTTGGTTACAAAGTAGTTAGGGTTTTACATGATCATTAAATAAGGCACTTAAGTGACCTTTGACTTTTTCTAACCAACTTTATTAAAGACAACCAAAAATAGAAATCACTTAAGTTATCCACAGTTTCCCAAAAATGAAATAACAACATCCTTTTCTTAAAATATTTTTAAAATATACAATAATAACCAGTGCCTTATCCATTGAAATGGGGTCCGCCTATCTCAAGCGTATGAGAAATGGACTCTCCCACTTCGTTAGATACCAAGAAAATTATCCCCCTGAACCGCCGGTGAAATTAGGATCTGCCACTTTTTCCAGTTGAAAGGATCTAAACCTTCCCAAAGTTTCAAACATTTTTTCTTCTTCTGGAGGTTCATTTGGTCGAAGAATAGCCTCACAAAATACCTGCAATTCAAGAATCCTACTTGGCATATCATTTAAATTAACAATTTTGGATTGAGCATTCTCAAATAAGTTCTTTAATTTGATGCACCGCTCCATCGAAACTAACGAAAAATTGTTGGCGGGAGTGTACATGTCCTTAAACAATTGTGAAAATTGCTCTTCCACCTGCTTCGATGAACACCTTTAATTATGCTCATTTACAAGGTTGCAAGGAATGTCAGCTATGAATTCTTGAATCAAGGAGAGTGAAGTGAAGGTTTCATTGCACATGCTCTCATAATGGATCATAGAATCCTCGAGAAGCGTCTTCCTTGATTTGAGATGCAGACACCAAAGAAAACGTGTCCCTCGATGTTCAAATTTGAGAATTCCTTCAATGGCTAAAACTGAGGATTCCATACTTGTCATCTCCTGCAAACTGGGCAATATCTCATCCAAATTTGATATATTAGAAACAAAAGTTTCTTTGAAAGAAAGAATTGGATCAAGATACGCACTGACATCTTCATGAAGCTTAACCGCGGTCTTGATCGTCCCTTGGCCTAAAACGAGAATCTCTGAAAGCCAAGTTTTAGTGACATGGCCTAATGTGTTTATTTCTTTTGACAAATTGAGAGTTTCTTCATCAGGGGCAGCCACTGCATCAGGTACTGGGAAAGTGGATGATATGGGATTTATCAAATGTTGAACATATTCCACCAATTGATTCTTTTCGGCCTTGAGCTGAGAGTTCTGAGACTTATATTTCTCAAGTCTCTTTAGCACGATATCAATTGAATCTCGAGCCATCGCCATGTCACTTTCTAATGTAGACCTCCCAAGTCCAAGTCTGGAAACTTCATAATCAGTAGGTGTCATGGCATCACGCTCCTTATCAACTTGTGGGATGGCGAGATCTGCAAATCTATTTCCGTCATTATCCACCATTATTCGAGAAAGCACCTTAGGCTTCTTTGGAATGACATCATTTGAAAGTTTGAAAAGGGCATCAAAATCAATGTCAATTGCCTTGACAACCCTCTTCCTTTTCTTAACCTTGGAATCAACCCAGGAAGGAGTATCATGCACTATTTCCGCATACAAAATCCTAGAGCTCAAATCAATATTCTCATTGTTCTCGACATCATGAGATCCTGCTTGAATCCTATCTACGACCTCGATTTGAGGAGAAACAACCTCAATATCCACCTCCTGATTATTCAGGAGATTTTTGGAAATCCCTTCATGAACTACATGCTCCGAAGTGTTTGATATTTGAACTACCTGCACCTGAGTGGACGCTTGTTCGAAGCATGGCTGAGGATCATTTGCCATGAGCTTCTGAGCACTATTAACAATGTGGGTAGAAGAATCTCTACTCGAGGTAGAAAATCCTGATACACGCTCTCTTCCTTCTTCGGGGTTAGGATCTTTAGATTTTTCTCCTCGTGACACGTTACTTGGCGAAGTGGATTTTGGCAACCACTCCTTTCTTGCTTGTTGTGTATGATTGGATGGTATAGAGGTTGATCGAGAAGAGGCTTTGGTTGAATGAAGGCCTCCTCATGTTGGCAATTTTTGTGATCCTGAAGCATGATCTTGAATTGATTGTAACTTGGCAAGTTCTCTGTCATACCAAGATATGCTTCTTTCAAGAATCGGTTGATTCTTGCTATCAAGAGAAAATTCATCTCTTTTGGTCCAGTCAATTCGAGGCAATGGGGTAAAAGCAACTGCATCATATGAGGGATCAATGACATCTTCATCATCATTTATGAATGAATCGGGAGGGTTCTTGATGTGGAAGGCCTTGATCTGAGCAAGTGTTAGGTGAGAAAACTCTCATCTTCTTACTTCATGTTCGTCTGAACAGGCAGCCCAGAAATCTTCCATGGTAGGGTTATGTTGATACTTTGCTCCAAGAATCTTCTGCATATATCCATTGATATCAAACTGGGCTCTCTTCACATATGGATGGATTGTAATGAGAGTGAACTCTTTTTCCATGAGTTGTGCACTGAAAAGATTTGGACATTGGTATTCCCCGATTTGGATTGGGAAATGAATTCCTGAACGGTGCTTGTCACTGAGAAGACAGTGAACTTGGAATAGTTGTCACGCAAGTTCCATTAATGCCCATCTGTCACTGACGTACTTAGGAAGCTTCCATGGAGTACCAGCAAAGCCACTCACGTGAATGTAGGAAAAGGATGAAAATTGAATAAACCATGTTCCCCATTGGGAAATGACACTCATGGCTTCTTTAGAAAATCTTTCCTCTGTATTCCGATTCAGGTTCCGAATCACGCAGAAGGTGAATGCATCGTTGACTCTTCTAAAATGGTGAGAGCTATTTTTGAAACTGAGTTGCGGGTAATAATGAAAAACACTATTTGACGGCCCCATGACTCCTCTTGTTTCAAGTCCCAAAAATAGCTTTCTTCTTGCTACTGCATAAGTCAGATACGATGTCATGTAGAAGCATCCAGTCATCTTAACTTCTATCAATTGTTTGTGAAGGGTGTTACTGATGATGGTGGCCCAATCCACAAACTCTTTCTTGGCAAGGATGATACAGATAAACTGATACATCCATGGGTGGAAAATCCTAGCAGAGGGTAAACCGAAAACTCGACTTAGGAGAGTAATCATGTCCCTGATTTCTTCCACGAACTCAATGCGGTACAGTTCTTTGGGAAGCCTATCAATTTGAGGCCTCTTGGTCACTAACCAGTTGTTATTAACCATCTTGCTCCATCTAAGGGGTTCTTCATCCCAAAATTCTTGTGCTGACTGGCGAGTGATATCCACATTCTCAGGAAAGTCAGGTATGCCGAGCAATTCCTCAATGTGCTCTGGTGTGATTAAGAGGAAAGGCTCGCGATTATCTTTAAAAATTCCTCATCTCTCAGGATCATAATGCTCAACACAAGTGATAACCAACTCTGGACACTGCACCGAGATAGGAAATGTTGCTGCTTGGGGTAGACCACTATGGTAAAGCCTATCCGAGAATATGGTTTTGCCTTCAGTTTTCACCCGTTCACAGAATTGTTGCACATTGATGTGACCCAGATTTGTATCAGTGATATTGTCATATGCTGACTTAATGGAACTGGGAGGGATGATTCCTTGGAATTCATACTTGAGTGCGGACTTGTTCGATTTCTCCACTGGCTTCCTCGATCTTCCTGCAGATTTGTTAGATTTCTCGGCCATTATGAATTTCACAGAAGAATGACTCAGGCACGCAAAACAATGCAAGCGGGGTCGGGTCTCAGTCTCCGAAACCCCCGTCAGTGCAAGAACAATATGATTCATTTTAATATTATTATTATTATTATTATTATTTAAAAACAATAATAATAATAATAACTAGTCTTGTTACAAAATTTTTTTAAATACACACACCGAGACTAGGTTTGAATTCCGACTCGGGTGACAACGTTTTTTTATTTATTTATTTTAAATAAACGAAATCACCCTGAGTTCAATATCGATTTTTATTTAATTTTCCAGAGAGCAAATTCTCCCTTGGTATGTGTGAAAATTGCCTGATTTAAATAACCGTGTACTTTGAGATTCACTTCTTCCTTGCGATCTTCTGATCGATGCGTGAATAAACTTGCTTAATCCTTGTAATGCGAATGTGTGAAGAATTGTTCTTTCTTTGGAAATCCTTTGGAAATTTGGATCTTTGTTTAATGCTTTATTTCTCCTCGCATGAAATTCCTTTTTTAAATGTGCTGGACTTTTGTTGGATTCTTGATGGTTCTTGGGAACTCTACTTAAATGTGGATATCTTCCTTGGTCTGTTCCTATGCGTGGATGGGTTTTTCTTGCTTGGCTTGCATGGAAGAAATGCTTGGAGCTTTCTTTACCTCCATGCATTGAAACTTAACTTGTTTTCTTGTCTTTGCTACTGTGTGGAAACTTTTTCCTTGGAATGGTTGTGCTATTGGACAATGTTCTTTCTTGGTTAACTTGCCTTTTGGCTCTGCCTGGGAGATTTCCTTGAGTCAAACAAATGCCTTGCAAAATGTTGAACTTTTCTTTTGTGAATGTCTGTGGTATTCTTCTCAAACGTGGAAATTTTTTTTTCCTGTGTGGTTTTTCTCTAAAATGGGTATTTCTTTGAATTACCTGCATGGAAATTTTTGCTTGTTATGTGGTGTGGAAAATGTGGAATCTTATTTTGATTGGTTGCTGATATCTTTGGAATGCCTCTTTGGGATGTCCTTCAAACTTCTCTTGGTAACCTGCGTGGAAAATTTTTTTCCTTTGGGAGTGTTTGGTGTCCTCCTTGGCGCTGCTTCTGGAAACTTTTGGACTGGCTTCTTTTGTGCTGTGTGTTCTCCTTCTCCCCCACGTGGAGAATGATTTTGAATTTTATTTTTCCCTGGGCCTGTGCTTGGAACTGTTATGCGTGGGAAATTTGCATGGTTATGTATCCTTTTTTGCTATGATTGCTGTGATTGGTGTGGATTCATTCCTTCCAAAAATGCGTGGAAACTCTTCTTCTTTATTTGCTTTGTTTTCTCCCTCCTTAAACAATGGAAATTTTTTGGTTCTTTTGTTCCTTCAACAAAAATCTTGGTTTGATCTGCAAATTTGACCTGATCCTGCGTCTTTGTTGCTTTTGGACTGGGTGGAAGATTATATTATTTTTCCTTTTCTATGGAGAGTCCTCTTGTATTTCTCTTTCACAATGGCATTGATAGTATTGTTGAGGGATGTGATAAAATATTATGTTGTTCTTTAGAAGAAATGAGAAGCAATTTTAGAAAGCTTCGTACGACTCTTTCCAATGAGTTCGACGGAGGAATTTATGAGGATTAACCAACTTCCCCTCTTCCCGGGTAGTGGAATTAATTGCCAGGGGAAATGGGGAAAGCAACGGCCAATTGCCAACGGAATGGCAAAGTGGGCTGGCAATCTTCGTTCAATTTCCCCATGTGGGAAATTGGGAGATTTCTTGCCCATTTGCCAATTCATTAATTTGGAAATTGTGAAAAGAAATCCCATAGGCGGGAATTTAAAACAATTTTTCTAGGAAAGGGTAAATCCGGGCCCAGGGAAGCCAATTTGGCATTCCCGGCAATGGGAAGCACAAGCTTATTTTTCCCCGGCAATTAAAATAAAACTTGTCGAATGAATTTTAATTAATATTTATTTAATTAAATACTCCAAAATTTATTAAAAATTAATTTTATCAAACAAAGAGTAATTAATTAATTAAATATTAATTAATTAATTTTAACGCGGTTTAAAGTCTGGCGGGAGGAGTTCATGCCCGAAAAGGACGAAACGAAGACCAGAACGATCACAAAAATGAGACGGTCATGATGAGAGTGATAAACCATGCAAAGTAACACTTTTGAAAAATTTCAAAATTTCCATTTTTATTTTATTTATTTACAATTTTGCGAAGTCAAAATTGGCTGATAACAGCTGGCTCTAATTGGGGACAAGGACTTCATGGACGCAGCAACGGACCCAGACCAAAATATTCATGAACATGATCTCAAAATGATGGGGCACAAAAATGGGGTGACACAAGAGAGGAGACCGAAAAACGGGGAAAAGAAACAAACCAAAATCCTAATTACCTATGTACATACGGGGAACAACCCATTTTCAATTTTGATAGTGCTTGAGATATTGCCCACTGTAGGGCAAAGGCAAATGAGTTCCATCAGGATACACCAAGTAATAGGTGTTATCTCCACAGAAATGTCTGATTTTGAAAGGGCCTAGCCACAGTGAATCAAACTTCCCATGCTTTCCTTTTGGTTCACGTCTCTTGTCCCAGAGAAGAACCAAGTCATTGATTTGGAATTGCCTCTCTTTGGTTTTCCTGTCAAACAACCTCTTTACCTTGGATTGATGTTCCTCGATCCTGTTTGCCACTTGACTTCTTTGTTCCTCAAGCTTGCTTAGGAACATGATCCTTTTATCTAATGCATTGGTGAAGCATTCATCATCAACTGCTTGGGCTAATTTTAATGCTGGTAACTCCAGTGTGATGGGAATTTGAGCATCGGTTCCATACAAAAGTTGAAATGGAGACATCCCAATTACTCTTTTAGGAGTTATGCAGTTAGACCACAATGCTTCATATAACTTTTTGTGCCAAGTTCTTTGATTTTCTTTGACTAACTTGCGCACAATAGTAATGATGTTTTTGTTACTAGATTCAGCCTGACCATTTCCCTGAGGGTAGTAATCTGATGAATGAGACAAAGATATCCCATACCCATAACAAAAACCTATCATCTCTGTAGAAGAAAAATTTGAGGCATTTTCTGTCACGATCTTGTGTGGAATTCCATAACGAACCAATATATTTTCTTTGATGAAGTCACAAATTACTGCAGTAGATGTTTGTTTCACTGGTATAGCTTCTACCCACTTTGTAAAGTAGTCAGTTGCGGTGAGCACGTGAGTATGACCAGCACTAGAATTAGGATTCAAAACCCCGATGAAATCTAAACCCCATTGTTGAAAGGGTTCTTCAATGATAACTGGCTTCAAAGGCAAAGCTGCCAACTTTGGTCTTCCAACAAATTTCTGACAAGCTTCACATTTTGTCACCCATTTCTGAGCATCGAAAACATAGTGGGCCAGTAATAATGTGCTCACAGAATTTTATGAGCCGTCACTGGGCCAGAGAAATGACCACCGCAAGCATGATTATGGAAAGCTTCCAACAATCTAGGTTGTTGCTCTTTATCAACACATCTGAGGAACATGTCATCAATTCCTTTCTTGAACAACGTGTTGTCCCAAATGACGTACCTGGAAGCTCTTAGTTTGATAGCTCATTTCTCCTTAGCTGTCAGATTCTCTAGGACACTCACCATATGTGAGAAAGTAGGCAATATCAGAATACCATTCATCTGTGGTACTGACAAAAACTACCAGTGGTAAATTTTCTTCAACTGGTTCTTCTTCAGAGTTATCTCGTGGTTCATTCTCTGCGATGAGTTGGTAGAGTCCTCTTCCTCAAACCAACTTGGTAGGCTTGATATCCAAATCATATTCCTGGATCTTGGAGACCCAATTACCTCTTTTAGATCCTGGTTCCTGTTGTGTCAGCATCGATTTAACTGCGGTGTCTGGAACTAAGACTTTGGTGTGAGAATTCAACACATAGTACCTGAAGTGTTTCAGGGCTCTCACCACCACGTACGCATGTCTCTCAAGAGGAGTGTAATTAAGTTCATGTTTCTTGAATCCAAAACTCATGAATGCAATAGGAGATTCAATCCCCTCTTGATTGTGTTGAGTCAAAATGGCAGAGATTGTGTGCGGCGAAGCATAACAATAAATTATGAAATCCTTTTTAAAATCAGGACACACCAATGTAGGAGCTTTTGCAATAGCACCCTTGATTTTCTCAAATGCCTCTCTACCTTCCTTTGACCATTTGAAGGATTCTTTTCCTTTCATCATATCAGTGATTTCTTTAGTCAGCTCGGCAAAATCTGGCACAAACCTTCTCAAAAATTTCACCTTCCCAAAGAAGGAGTGGACTCCAGGCTTACTTGTAGGCAAGGAAAGATTCTTGATAGCTTGAACACGCTCAGGATCGATCTTAGTTCCTTCCTTAGAAACAATATGACCTAGGAGTTTCCCTTCTGTAACTCCGAACACAGACTTTTTTGGATTTAGAGAAATCTTATGAAGTCTACATCTTTGCAATATTTTCTCTAAATCTCTTAGGTGATCTTCTCACTTCTTTGAGAACACTGTCAAGTCATCTAGGTATATCACGATGATCTTGTCTTTATAATCTGTGAATGCCATATCCATATCCCCTTGAAAAGTTAGCACCGACATTAATCAAACCAAAAGGCATTCTTCTATATGAACGTACCCCAGGGGGTGGTGAACGCGGTTTTATGTTGATCTTCTCTAGCCACTTCAATCTGATTATAGCCAGAGAAACCATCTAGCATGGATAGCATTTCTGATCCAGTTATTTCCTACAGAATATGGTCCATGACTGGCAGTGGGTAGTTATCCTTCAAGGAAGCTTGATTAAGATTGTGGAAATCCACACAAATCCTAATTTCTCCATTTTTCTTGTGAACTGGTACAATATTAGCTATCCAGGTCGAATGTCGAATAGGAAACACTATTCATGCATCTAACATCTTTTGAACTTCATGAAATATTGTCCCTGCAATCTTGGGATTATATTGTCTTTGCTTTTTCCTGAATGGAACTGCACCAGGCTTCAAGGGTATGGCATGCTCCATTTCCCTGGGTTGGAAAGACTTCAAGTCTTCATATGAGTAAGCCAAAATGTCAGAATATTTGGTAAGGAGGCTTATGAATTTCCTGCACTCCTCAGGTGAGCAACACTTACCGATATTGACCAGGTGAGGTTTATCCTTGGTACCGATGTTAACTTGCTCATAGTCAGTAGAATTCACAGGTCCTTCCTACTCTTTCTCTTTGATAAACCTGTCATGTTTGTCAAAAAGTTCTTCAAGTGAAACCAATCCTTTGGAATTTTATTTCCTTTGAGTTGAATGATGCCATCACCAGGATCTTCATTCTCAACTCCTTCCTGAATGGGTGAGGTAGTTGATTCGTGAAATGCAGAATCACTTCCTTCAAAGTACAATTGTTCAAAATTATCCCTCTTTTCCAAGAAGGCAATAATTTGTTGATCATCATTGAATACTTGCCAATTTTCTGCATTGTCAGGAACACTTGGCCTAAAAACCATTTCAATGGTGTATTTGACTTGATCAAATTCTGAATGAGGAATCATTAATGAAGCTGAGACTGCTAGAGAATCTACTTTGTCATTCTTTTCATGAGGGACAGATTTTATGGAAAAAGCATCGAAGACTTCTATTGCGTCCCACACTTTATTTCTGTAGTGTCTCAAACGATCATTCTTTACTTGGAACTGATTTCTTACTTGTTTCACGATCAATTCCGCATCTCCAAAGACTTCCAAATTTTTTATCCCTTTCTCCTCTGCAACTTGAAGGCCAAGGATTAATGCCTCGTATTCTGTAGTGTTGTTAGTATTTGAAAATTCAAGTTTGTAGGAAAAAGGAAATATTTTACCATTTGGAGATATGAGCACCACTCCTGCACCAGAACCCGTTGAACAACAACTTCCATCAAACTCAAGAGTCCAATATCTCATTAGAATCTTGGCAAGTGACCTCAGGGGTATGAATTTCTACATTCATCATATAATTACCCATACTTGAGCCTTGGAAAAGGACCTGTGCACGAGGATCTTCGGTTTTAGTTACCGTGAACTTTTCCTGAGTTTCTGGCATTAGCTTCTTCATTTCTCCACTGATAGGGATCATGGCATGAGACCAATCCATTTGAATCTCACCACCTAAATCTCTGCAAAATTTCCTACTCAACAACATACCATATGAGGTGGGAATGTCAGCAACTAGAATAGTTACCTTAACTCGCTTTTGAGGAAATTGGGCTAAAACCATTTGAGCATCTTTAATCTTCCCGATCAGAGGAACTTGCTTTGTTTCCATGGAGTAACACAATCTGAATGTTCTTGTACAAGTCAACCCAAGAGCATGTGCTACTTTTGTAGGCATCACATTATCCGAGGCTCCAGAATCTATAATGCAATTACTTAATTTGCATCCGTTGATAAGAAAGGACACAAAGAAAGGTTCAATCTTTTCATTTGAAGGTGTAGTGGCCGCCACAACATTTTGAGTCTTCCCATCCTTGGGAGTTTTTAGAATTCCTTTGGGGGAATGAACAGTAGAGTCACCTTTGATAAACTGGACCAATTTCTCGAGTTGATCCTTATTGGACTTCAAGTACTCTGCCTGTGACATGGAAATTTTTGTTTTATTGATATGATCAATGATATCAAATTTGGGCAAAGTAACCATACTTGATGTCTCAGATACTAGTTCTTTCGAACTTGATGATGGCACACTTTTGACCTTTGTCTTCGGGCTGGGTTGATACAGATGTGGAAGAAGAAACTTTCTTCGTAGCTGATTTATCAACTGATTGATCTAACAAAGGCCATCCTTTCTTTAAGATAGTTTTGACCTTTGAAACCTCAGTTGCCTTGGACTCTTTAGGAGTCTCATTTGTCTTGGATTCTTTGGAAGTTTCCTTAATCTTAGATTCTTTTTGAAGTTCCTTGTAAACCTCTTTATCTCCCACCTTAGTGGTTGTTTCACCTTTTTCTTAGATTGTTTCTTAGAAGTGTTGACGAAACAAATAGGGTAACGGGAATAGGAGGAATACCTATTCAAATGTTGGTTGATGGGTTGTTGCACACGTATGACTTCTAAAATCCACAGTTGATTGTGAGAGCTTCCTTTTGGCTAGAGGAACTACCTGTAATGAAAACAAGAACCACCAGAAAAGAATTAAACAATATGGGCAGTGAACTGCCTAGCGTAAGCTAGATCCAGGAAGTATGATACTTCCTAGATGGCTATCAGTCCACTGTTTTAAACAAATTTAATGTTGTAAAAAAAGTAAATCCTATTGTTATTTTAAAAATGATTTAGGTATCTCACTTAAAAACACAATAAGAAAATAAATCTAATCTAACAGGCTAAGCTAGAATAGAATCCAAAGGTCAAATGATTGGTTCTGGGTTCTGCAGTCTGATAAAGGTCTTGGGTAGGTCATAGCTGAGTGGGGGTGAGTTAAAATTAGGTGGGTAGGTCTCTGTTTAAGGCTTGTGGGAAAACATAGACCATTGTTGGTCAGGGGTGATCGACGACGGTTAGGTATAACCAGTGATGGTTACTGTGAGATCTGGAAATGTCATAGAACAGGGTTTTGGTCTCCTTTGTGATTACACAAAGGATTTTGGTTCGTTGGGACAAGGTATTGGGTGACTAGAGTAGGCTTTTGTGAGGTTTTAATGATTCTATGGAGGTGAAAATGTTGGATAAGGTCAATAGGGAGCAAGATAAACAATGGGTGATAAAATAATGATGAAGTGAAATAACCAGGAAAGTATGATGTTATACTTACTTGGATTTCATTCATGAAGGTCTGTGTGTGAAGGATGGAGGTGCTAATGATGGGTTTGAAGGCTGCAAGTGATCACCAACTGAAGAAAATATTTTTCATGGGTTACATGCACACTCCTCTTTGCTTGGATAGATCAAATCATGGTTGGGATAGTTGTGCAGGAGAAAAATACTCAATCTCCTTCCTTGAATGTGAGTTTTCACTAGAATTTACTCTATGAAGATGCATTATATCTCTGAGATTTGTTCTTGCTCGTCAACTTTCTTGCTTCCAACTTCCATGTTCTAACCTTGAGAATAAGGTTATTTTGGGTTAAAAGGGGTAACCGATGGCAATTCGTCTTAACCGGTGACAGTCAGGGTTAATCGATGTCGGTCAAGGTGGGATTTCCTAGGTTTACTAAACTAGGGAGATCCTATTGATTTCCTTGGATCTCATGTTGTTATCCCATAGATTAGACTGGGAGCCTCTTGTGAGCATGCAGGAATGTGGTTAGAGGGAATGTAGGCATTGATTTTTAGGGTTTGGGTAAGTCTTAGTTAGTTATGGGAACTTGCTAAGAATAGGTCTTAGGTTGAGTTAGCTTGGTGAGGTGTCTAAGTGAATTGTATGTGTAGATATTATTTAAATAAGATATTTTAATAATAAATATAGTGATAATAATGCATTAATTTAACTAAATTAATTAAATTAATATTAGTGGGGTGAAGGGGGGTCATGGCTAGGTAATTGTAATAAAGGGTGCTTATATGTCGAGGGATGAAAGGGGAGTGTGACCTAATTTTAGTGTCTACATTTTTCCCCTTTTTGTTACGTAGCTTGTATTGGGAAGCAATGATAACAAAAATAAGATGTGGTTGCCCCATGTGAGGGTGAAGGTGATCCCCCTCAAACCAGGAACTGATGAGGCAGCAGGCTGAAGCAATGAGTGGTTTGATGAAAGAAAAGGTAATGTGAGGAAAAGGAAAAGGGAACTAGGGAAAAAGTGGTGAAAGTGAAACAAAAAAGGGTCTCATCCAAAATTCAGCCAAGTCCACTAGGAAAATACATTTTAGGATAACCTTTTCTAAACCAAAGGTTGATGAATCTTCAAGTCCCGGTATGCAGGTTTAGGGACTGACACATTTGTGAAATAGATCATTTTTGGTGAGGATGGCTTCCTACAAATAAGGAGATCTAAAAGGTGAGGTCCAGGTATGTTATGGTGGGGGCGGGCTTCCCTTTGAAGGTATGACTCGACAGTGAGCAGTGAGTTACAAAAACCAAGGTGGGGCTGTGTTGTGATCGTGTGATCACCTACATTCTTCTTCCAGGTAGGATGTTGTTTAAGAATGTATGTATTTTGAATTTTTGTGTGGTTTGGTAAGGCTCAAAGAAAAAGAAAAGGATAGAAGTTCTTTTCTACAGCATTCGTTTGTCAACCATCAGCTGGTCATGACTTCCAGCGTATAGGTTGCCCTCAATTAATGTGAGCTAATGCAATAAATCAGAATGGAATGCACTTATTTTAAACCCAAATAGAAAAATGTGAAATTGGATGACACAATAAGATGAAGAGGAAGAGGGATGCTCTTTCACTACAATGCAAAAAACATGAAGAAATGTTTCTTTTTAATTGGGCCAAAAGAAAAGTTTCCTTTAGAGACAAATAGAAAGGAGAAGATTACCAGGGAAGAAAATTAGTGTGTATGCTTTTTAGAAGGGAAACAAACACATAATTTTTTCCTAGGAATGAATGAAATGCAAGGAACCCTGATGGGTCCCACCGGGCGTGCCAAAATGTTTCACCTTTTTCTTAGATTGTTTCTTTGAAGTGTTGATGAAACAGATAGGGTAACGGGCGTAGGAGGAATACCTGTTCAAATGTCAGTTGATGGGTTGTTGCGCGCGTATGACTTCCAAATCCACAGCTGATCGTGAGAGCTTCCTTTTGGCTAGGAGGAACTACCTGTAATGAAAACAAGACCACCAGAAGGAATTAAACAATATGGGCAGTGAACTACCTAGCGTAAGCTAGATCTGGGAAGTATGATACTTCCTAGATGGCTGTCAGTCCACTGTTTTAAAAAATTCAATGTTGTAAACAAAGTAAATCCTATTGTTATTTTGAAATGATTTAGGTATCTCACTTAAAAACACAATAAGAAATAGATCTAATCTAACAGGCTAAGCTAGAATAGAATCCAAAGGTCAAATGATTGGTTCTGGGTCTCTGCAGGTCTGATAAAGGTCTCAGGTAGGTCACAGGTGGATGAGGGTGAGATAAAATTAGGTGGGTAGGTCTCTGTTCATGGCTGTGTGTGTAAACACAAAGACCGGTGTCAGTCAGGGGTGACCGACGACGGTTAGGTATAACCAGTGCCGGTTACTGTGAGATTTGGAAATGTCACAGAATGGGATTTTGGTCTCCTTTGTGATTGCACAAAGGACTTTGGTTGGTCAGGATGAGGTATTGGGTGACTGGAGTAGGCTTTTGTGAGGTTTTAATGGGTCTATGGAGGTGAAAATATGGAGAAGGTCAATAGGGAGCAAGATAAACAATGGATGATAAAATGATGATGAAATGAAATAACCAGGAAAGTATGATGTTGTACTTACTTGGATTTCATTCCTGAATGCCTGTGTGTGAGGGATGGAGGTGTTGATGATGGGGTTGAAGGTTGCAAAATATCACCAACTGAAGAAAAGCTTCTGCATGGGCTGCATGTACACTCCTCTTTGCTTGGATAGATCAGATCATGGCTGGGATGGCTGTGCAGGAGAAGATGCTCAATCTCCTTCCTTGGATGTGAGTTTTCACTGGAATTGGCTCTCTGAAGATGCATTATCTCTCTGAGATGTGTTCTTTCTCGTCAACTTTCTTGCTTCCAAGTTCCAACTTCCAACCTTGAGAATAAGGTTGTTTTGGGTTAAAAGGGGTAACCGACGGCGGTCCAGCTTAACCGGCGACGGTTAGGGGTAACCGACGTCGGTCAAGGTGGGATTTCCTAGGTTTACTAAACTAGGGAGATCCTCCTGATTTCCTTGGATCTCATGTCATTATCCCATGGATTAGACTCGGAGCCTCTTGTGAGCATGCAGGAATGTGGTTAGAGGGAATGTAGGCATTGATTTTTAGGGTTTGGGTAAGTCTTAGTTAGTTATGGGAACTTGCTAAGAATAGGTCTTAGGTTGAGTTGGCTTGGTGAGGTGTCTAAGTGAACTATATGTGTAGATATTATTTAAATAAGATATTTAAATAATAAATATAGTGAGGATAATGCATTAATTTAATTTTAATTAAATTAATATTAGTGGGGTGAAGGGGGTCATGGCTAGGTAAATGTAATAAAGGGTGCTTATATGTCGAGGGACAAAAGGGGAGTGTGACCTAATTTTAGTGTCTACATTTTGCCCCTTTTTGTTGCATAGCTTGTATTGGTAAGCGATGCTAACAAAAATAAGATGTGGTTGCCCCATGTGTGGGTGAAGGTGATCCCCCTCAAACCAGGAACTGACAAGGCAGCAGGCTGAAGCGGTGAGTGGTTTGATAAAAGGTAAATGTGAGGAAAAGGCAAGTGGGTACAGGGGAAAAGGGGTGAAAGGTCTACTCGGGAAATCTAGGTAATGGGTCAGGGTCAAAGGTAGCAACAGTCAAATGTACGCACACGTATAAACTGCAGCACGCTACCAGGTTGAAGAGCAGGAAAACTCTACATCGTCTAAGGTTGATAGGTTTATCCAAACAAGGTTGAAGTGAATCCGGTATCCAAGGTATAGGATATGGTCAGGAAACACAACGTAGGTTAGGTGCAGGAACGTTTAGGTATGTTCCGGTACACCAAAGGTAGGGTCAGGATAAACGGTCATGGTAATAGGCTAGGTAAGGTCATTAGGTCAATCAACACAGGTAACAGTGCCACAAGGTATAGCAAACACATGAGGTCAAAGGTCACTAGCGATGGTCCAGGTCCAAATATCTAGGTCACGGCATGGGTAAGGCCAAGGTAGGGGTAAAATAATGAGTCCCCAAAGGAGGAAAAATGGAGGTAGTAAAGTGATGAGGTCAGGAAAGGTAAGGTAATGGGTTGGGTAAAGGGTGGATGGGGTAAAGGAGCAAGGTAAAGGGTCGGGTAAAATGGTAAAGTAGGGGCAATGTGTAGGTAAGGGTGACTGATGGCGGTCATGGATAACCGATGTCGGTATAGGAAAACTGACGATGGTTAGGTAGGGCACAAGACTGATGCCGATCTAGGGGAACCGACGTCAGTTAGGTCGGGTTTGGTATAAAAACAAAAAATCCACGTTTTTATTATTCATTTGTGATTTGCGAAGTGAAGAAACGACAAAAAAGAGAGAAAAGTGAGAAAAGTGTCTGGAGGAAATGGGACAGTGAGCTGGCAGTGGGATTTGATGGGGTTGGGTTGGTGAGTAGCGGGTCCACGAGATCAGGGTGAGAGAGTTGATTGGTCGGAGGTTATGGGTAGATACTTGGTGATGGCAGAGGATGGAGAGGGATCAGGCAAACCACTAGACACAGTGGCTAGACGTGCCACCAAGATGGTGGCAGCATGTGACGAGGTAAGTGCCTAACTCTATAATGTGAATTAGATAGAGTAGAGGTGTAAGAGTTGTTATTTGTTATTTGTAGGGTTTGTGGGTTTTTGTATTTTGTGGGGGGAAAAAGTTAAATCAAGTATGGGGGGAATAACGGGAAAAAAAGAGGGGGGGAGGGTAGTAAATTGGATAGGTGGGGTGGGTAGGGGTTTTGGGGTAGTGTAGGTCATTGTAGGTGGGGTAAAAGGGATAGGTGGGAGGGTTTTAGAAAAAGGGGGGTTTGGGAAGTCACAGATTTTTCCATGACAGTGACCGGCGTCGGTCAAGCTTGGCCAGCGTCGGTCGGGTAGAACCGGGATCGGTCACCTAATAGGTGACCGATGCTAGTTAAGTGGTAACTATGGTCGGTACAGTTGAACTGGTATCGGTCACCAAATAGGTGACTGATGCTGGTTTAAGGGTGACCGGAGTCGGTTAGGATGAACCGACACCGGTCAATATTTTAGGCACAAGGGTCCAAAAAATGATGTAGGTTAGGTGGTTGAGATGGGTAGGGTAAAAATAGGGTGGTGGGTAATAATAAGTGATAAATATGGTCATGGTAAAGGTAGATTAATGTTGTGTTGTGGATTAGATGCAGGGGAGATCACAGTTACACATGCGGGACAGGGTTCCACCACTACTGGTGACATTGTGTGGCTTAGCGAGCCCTTTGGAGCTGCAGCACATGGAGGCAGTGGGCTTGAGTGGTATTCAGCGCTACCGACATGTTGTTTTTAGTTTGATGGTCATGCTCATCGATAGATGGGACTCCATGACCAACACGTTCCACCTTCCGATGGGTGAGATGACTATCACCCTGGAGGACGTGTTCCAGATTCTGAGGTTACCCATATTGGGGGCCCAGGTGTACTCTATCTCCTCTGAGGCCTCAGAGGAGCTGATCAGGACCATATTTGGTGAGGGGACGGTGGAGTTGAGTTTCCATAGCATCAGTTTGAGCTATGGCGAGATGTACCTAGCCCATCCGGATGAGATGAGGCTAGTAGTTTTATTGATGGAGGTAGTGTGCTGCTATGCACTACCTGATGTAGAGGGTGGACACTTTCCCTGATCACTGATGGGGGTGCTCCATGATATGATGGTGCATGAGACATGCTTCACCTGGGCACTAGCATTCTTGGTGCAGCTATACAGAGAGTTGTGGGCATATGGGTGGTTGTGCAGGTTTAGCCTGTGTTGTACATTTATACTGCACTGCTGGGCCTACGAGCACATAGTCTGTGTTTGACCTATAGGGATGCCCCAAGTAGATGCATTCCCAGCGAGATCTGTGCGGTTGGGATACAGGAGATGGGTGTCGGTTGCAGGAGAGCAAAGGTCAGATAGGCTGACATATGATGTGGCCCATTTTTGGTAGTTGTTGGAGGGGTTGTCCAGAGTGGACATTATCTGGAGGCCATATGTGGGATTCCCCTCATATAGGCACATGCATGAGGAGCTAGCTGAGCTCTAGCTAGAGAGGTGGATACAGGGTCACCGTGCCAGGGAGGATGAGATGATCCCGGTAGATAGGGTCCGACGGCAGTTCAGGCTTGTATAGGATATTCCTCCATCCTTCCCATAGTATCGGAGAGATGACATGGAGAGGCCTCTCCCTCTACCATAGCCTACAGTGCCTACAGGAGAGGAGGAGTAGCCAGTGGATCAGTGGATTGATGATGTTGGATGTACAGATAGGTATAGGCAGTGGTGGGTGGCTTAGTTATGAGCCATACCACCTAGACCGGGGCAGCCAGACTTAGCTACCATGATAGTGCAGAGAGATTCCCTACAGGGGTAGGTAGCGACATTGATCATGCATAGATAGGTATACTGCAAGACATAGCTGGAGGGGTCAGAGGTAGAGGTAGCAGAGCTATGAGTACAGGTGGCCAGTCTGCAGGCCTAGATGGCAGAGGGAGAGGGTGGAGGAGATGGAGACAGAGATGGTTAGGTGGCAGCCTTACAAGCTTAGGTGGCAGGTTTACAGGGCCATTTGGCCATAGCCCAGGCACAGATTGGGGCCTTACATGCCCAGATACAGGTACAGGGGCAAGGGGCACCACCACAGGCATAGGGACAGGGGGCACCACCACAGGCATAGGGAGCTGGTCCCAGTTCACAGGTTGGCATAGGGTAGGTACAGGGGCCGAGACCTATGGGACCACCATAGACCATGCCTATATCTAGGCTACGGGATGCCCTAGGTGAGGCATGATAATATCAGGATAGCTCATGGTAGTTAGGTTGGATAGACTTCCTCTATTATGGAGAGTACAAGGCACAACAGGCACCCAGTGAGAGGACGAGGTCCTGCACACATAGTGTGGAGAGCATAGGAGGGTAGTGAGCTTCAAGGCCTGATCAGGGAGAGGCCACCAGTGCATGATGACCAGAGCTAGGTGATGTGCCAGTAGGGACACAGGAGGCTGAGGGTACAGGTGACACAGAGATGGAGGACATCTGGTGAGATGTCTGATATGCGGACACCCTGATTTTTTATGTATAGTAGTGATTATTTTTTATATATATGTTGGCCTGCCCTTGAAGATGCACATGAAAGATAGTGAGGATATAGTGAAGATAGGTGAGCATATACCGGCCTGTATGACGAAGATTTTTTGTATTGATTCATTCATTCTTTTTGTATATATGAGACTGGCCTTTGTGCCAATGACATTTTGTATTGTATATCGGCCTGCATGCTGACATTTTTGAGATGATGGCCATGATGAGGTAGACATGTATTATGAGATACACATTTATTGATTTATATGATGAGATTCATGGTAAAGGGTGATGTGTTGATGTGTTTATGAGACCATTGGTTTATGGCTTGTGTTAGATGAGATAAGGATTCGTTATTTTAATGTGGTTTAAAATTAGGTGAGTTAGGCATGATGGAGTTAGGTTGGTTTAGGCATGGATTGAGTAAGTCAGGTTTTGGCAATAGGCATAGGTCATCTGTAATGAGTCATAGGTTGTAATAGATGCATGGATTGAGTTGTGGCAGGATTGGTTATGCATGGATTGAGTTAGGATAGGCATGGTTGAGTTCCAAGGTTTGAGTGATAGGCAATGAAATGGAAATAGGTTATAGGCGTGGATGAGTTAGGTAAGGTTAATGGTATGGAGTTTTGATGGCATGGTTGGGCAAGTTTAGGTTTAATAGGTGTGGGTAGATGGTAAAATGATGTAGGCAAGTCGATTACTAAAGGTTAGGATGACCTAAAAGGTTAGCATAGAGGACCAAGTCGATGCTATAAGGAACAGTCTAAATATGGTGAAAATAAGAGCTCGGTACAATCAAAGCCACCTGATTAGGTAGGATCGTTAAGTGAAGCATACCTTGGAGGGGGTGATGAACATAAGTTGAAAGGTTTCTCTTGTTTTTTTTTTTCACAGGATCACCAGCTAAATCACATAGTTGTCCCAAATTGGAGAGAGTCTGGTAAGGAGGGTGAAAGGTAGTTAGTTTTATATGTTTTGAGTGACAGGGTCGCTTTTGAGGCCCAGAGTCCTAGGTCACAATTCGGAAAGTCCATGACTCAAGGAGTTTTTTTTTTGGATCGACATTGGGAGGTCTATATGGGATAAATAATATGGACAAGACCTTGAGGTCTTCATGATTGATCAATGCAGGAAGCTCAGTTTTTCTTGTTTTTTTTTTGTTTTGAAAGCATCAAAAGGCAGTGTATTAATAGTTCAATTTTTTTCAAGGCGAGATGTTTTTGACGGATTCATCGAAGTTTGACTTGGGTTTGGTCCCATATGAGTCTTTGAAATCATGGACAAGACCATTGGAGGATAGGACTCTTGTTCAAAAGGAAAGGTGGAATGACCATGGGATCTGTTAGATGAAAAGTATCCATGAGAATCATGCTATGTGAAATGCCGTGGTACACATATTCAAGAGAGAGATAACAAGTGACATGGTACTCACATGATTCTTGTTTAATCATTAGGGTGGTGTATGGAGTGGATAGTGCTCAAGGGAAGAGCCTGTAATGAGACAAAGGGTGAGGTAGGACAATGAGTCAACAATAGAATGGTCAAAGATGCAATGCATTAAGGGGCTTAGGTTCAGGTTTACCCTCAAGTGAGGACAAAAGATAGGCACTTGATCCATAGGTATGAGTTACGATGTATGGTCCAAGCCAATTAGGAGTGAATTTTCCCCGTTTACTTTTTTTTGCTTTAGTTACGTGTTGATTTTCCTTTCAAGACAAGGTCACCAACTTGGAAGGTTCGTTCATGAACACATTTGTCATAAGCACTTACCGCATTCATGATACATTGATACATCGGGTAAACTTGAAGGTGATCTAGAGCATTAAGATGACGTTCGTCAAATAACTCTAGTTGTGCTAAGCAATCCTGACAAAATTCATCATCAGTAAGCATGTCATGGAGATAAATAAGGAGTGAGGGGATCTAGACTTCGAGAGGTAGAACAGCCTCTGTACCGTAGACTAGAGAAAAGGGTGTGGCCGCAGTGGAAGTGTGAATACTAGTGCGGTATGCCCACAGGGAAAAAGGAATGTGCGTATGCCAATCCTTCCCAGTATCATCAACCACTTTCATGAGAATTTTGTTGAGGGTTTTGTTAGTGGATTCATCTTGGCCATTGGTTTGTGGGTAATAAGGTGATGAGAAACTAAGTTGAATGCCAAAGGCATCGCAAAGTTTTTGCAATGTTTTGTTTTTGAATTATTTTCCATTGTCAGTGATGAGGCGATGAGGAACACCAAAGTGACAAATGATGTGATGGTTAATGAACTCACATATTTTCTCAGCTTTCATGGAGATGAGTGGTATGGCTTCCACCCATTTTGTGTAGTATTCGGTAGCAGTTATGATCCATTGATGGCATTGGGAAGAATGGGATTGATTTCTCCAACAAGATCCAAACCCCATTGAGAGAAGGGCCAAAGGTCACGAGTGACCTGTAAGGCATGACTGGGTGTATGATGAAGGTTGGAATGTTGTTGGAATTTTACACAATGTTTGACATAGTCATAACAATCATGGTTAAGGGTCGGCCAGTAATAGCCTAGGCGAAGAATACGCTTAGCAACAGCAAGGCCACTAAAGTGACCTCCACATATGCCATCATGAACCTCCTTAATGGTATAAGGAATTTTAGAACTTGTGAGGCATCGTAAGAGAATACCATCAAAGCTATGCTTATAGAGGAGTCCCCCCAGAATGATGAAATGAGAGACCTTTTTAAGGAAGGTGCGTTGTCCATTACGGGTGAGATCAGGAGGTAAGATGGAGAGAGAAAGGTAGTCGGAGTATTGTTTATACCAAAGGTCACTCGGTTCAAGGGTGTTTCCGATTAAGTAAACATCGTGAGGTAAATAAGAAGGTGAATGGAGGCATTGTACGGTGACAAAGATTTTAGAATCGGTGGGTGAAGCGGGTATTTGGGAAGCTAAGCAAGGCCATGGTATCTGCAAATTTGTTGGTTGAACGTGGGATGGTTTGAAGGGTGTAATGATCAAAGGTGGTCAAAAGTATGTCTACATGATGTTTATACTTTTGAAGTATCTCGTTATGAAATTGGTACATACCATTGACTTGGTTTATGACCAATTGTGAATCACCAAAGATGTGGATTGATTTGACATCTAGGGCATAGGCAGCTTGGAGACCTAGTACGAGTGCTTCGTACTCGGCAATATTGTTGGTGCATTCAAAGTCTAGTTTGAAAGACAAAGGCATGGGTTCTCCATCTAGAGGAATGAGGATAACACCAGCCCCACCCCCACACTGACACTTGGAACAGTCGAAGAACAGTGTCATTTGGTAAGGGGGTTCATCCAAGGAAAGAGTAGCAATTGACTCATCAGGAAAGTCAAAATTAGAGGGTTGATCCCCGGAAATAGGTGCATCGACCAATTGGTCGGTGATAGCTTGGCCCTTGATGGAATTTTGATGAATGAATTCAAGGTCAAGATCAGCTAAAAGCATAAGCCATCATGTGGCACGCTGATTTTGATAAGGTTTGGCATACATGAAGTGTAAGGGATCGGTGTTGGTCATGACATAGGTTTTTTGGTTGAGTAGGTAATGGCGGAGTTTGGTGGCAATGAAAACTAAGGCTAAGAAAAGTTTTTCTGGATGGTTGTATCAGGTTTCATAGTCCAAAAGAGTAGGGCTTATGTAATAAACCACCTGCTCCCTGTGTTGGTCATCGTAGTGAGTGAGCATGGCTCCCAAGGAATGATCAATAGTTGATATGTATAGGTAAAAAGGTTGATCGTCTTTAGGTGGAATGAGTACGGGTGGTTGGAGAAGGTATTGTTTTAGGGCCTCAAAAGCTTTGTGATAGTCATCATCCCATTTAAAGGAGACATCCTTCCTAAGCAGATGATGAAATGGTTGACACCGATCAGATAATTGTGAAATGAAACAGCGAATGGACTGCAATTTACCTTGCAAGCTACGGAGTTGTTTAAGGTTAGTAGGTGGAGGCATTTCTCCCTGGCCTTGACTTTAGTAGGGTCAACTTCTATACCACATGGAGGGAAACAATAAATCCCAGGAGCTTTCCTAAGAGAACCGCGAAGACGCACTTTTTAGGCTGAAGGCAGATGCAATATTTAATGAGGTGGTCAAAGATGGTTTTGAGGATGGTAAGGTGCTCGGAGTGACATTTAGATTTGGCCAAGAGATCATCCATGTAATCTTCCAATATGTGATTGCATGATATCATGGAAGATGTAAGTCATAGCACGCTGATATGTGGCACCAACATTTTTAAGGCCAAAAGGCATGACTCGATAGCAAAAGGTCCCCCAAGGGGTGATGAATGAGGTCTTGTGTTGATATTCTAGGGCAAGAAAAATTTGGATATAACCCAGAAGCCATCCATGAGTGATAGCATCTCATGACCAGCGGTAGGTCAACCAGTTGATCAATACCGGGCAAGGGAAAGTCATCTTTCGGGTAGGCTAGGTTGAGGTCACGGAAGTCCATGCAAATGAAAAGTCCCCCTGTTGCTTAGTAACAGGGAAAATGTTAGAAATCCAATGAGGATAATCAATGGGTAAGATGAAGGAAATGGAAAGAAGGTGTTGAAGTTATTCTTTGACAAGATGAACAATGCGAGGGTGCATTTTCCTCAGCTTTTGTTTGATATGGTTTGGCATCGGGAACAAGGTTACGATATTGTGGACCACTATGGTGGGGTTCAAATACTGGCATGTCTGCGTAAGACCAAGCGAAAGTGTGGTTATGATCTCAAAGAAAAGAAGTGATGGCTTCCTATGTCAACAGCATCTAAAGATTGTCTAATCTTTAGGATGTGCGGGTCATCCTGAGTATGAATGTTGATCTTGATAGTTGATTCATTCAACATGGTTTACATCTCAGAGGGTAACGACCGATGAATATATGAGTCTTCTGCACCAAGGTAGGTGAGTATGGATTCATCATCCTAACATTGAACGATGTTAATTGTAGGTGTGTCGTCATCGATCATTTCAGGATATAGGAATGGAAGAGTGGAAGGGGTCTCGCCTTCACGTTGATAAGTCAAAGGCCCTAAGGAAATGGTGTTTATGAAAAAAAAAGTTAGGAGGGATAGATTCAGGATCCATCGACTCCGTCGGTGAAGGTGGTGATGAAGGTGGAGAAGGGCTAGGGTCCTCAATGAGTTCAATGCAGGACTATTTAGTAGGAGGTTCGAGGAATTTGATACCAATACGGTCATTATGTTTGCGGGTGGTACATGGAATAATAGTATGGCGTCCTTTCTCATAAAATCCAAAACCAAAACCCTTCCACACAACGATGCAGGAAGGTGTGGGTGAAATTTCGATTGGTAAGTGATTAGAAGTCAGCAGAAAATGGGTGGGTTTGTGATGGTGGTTCAGGTGTGTAAGTGGTAGTATCAAGTCCCCCATAGGTGAGACTAGTACGAAGATGAGGAGGACCATAAAGGAGGCGTTCTCCTATACGATGATCATAGTGAGGGTGTTGGTGAAGGCTTCCATACTCGTGCGGAGTAAGGAATGTGTTGACACTATATAGGTGGTACTCCCCCATAGTGAGGCATTGAAAAACACCTTCCAAGGGATCAATGGTTAATATGTAGGTAGCTAGGTATGGATGATGTGTTAGAGGTCAGATGCAGAGGTGGATTTAATGGATTGGGAAGCTAATGGGTCAGCCGTGGAGGTTATAGTACAGTGGTAGGAATGGAGGAGGTATGTGGAGTGAAAGTAGTGGTTGTACTGGTAGGTGGAGGTGTAGGTGAAGTGGTATTGGTTACGGATGTAGATGGCTTGATAGGTATGAGCACATCATTGGGTTGGTAAAGCATGTTGCATGTTTTGAAAGGTGATGGGTCAGCTGGAATGGTATAAGTGTGTCCTTCATGTTCAAACTTTACAAAACGATGCAAAGTGGAAGGAACGCAACCCATGACATGGATCCAGGGTCTACCAAGCAACAAGTTATATTGGAATTCCCCCTCCAAAAATACAAAACAATTCTGGAATAGTGTGGGGGCCCACGTGAATGTGGAGGATGACAGTGCCTAGTGTTGAGGTGATAGCAAGATGTCGTTGAATGAACGCAACATGAATGAATGATTTATGCATGCAATTGTCAGGTATGAAGTTTGCATTTGAGAAAATACATGGGATGAAATGATGTTAATGCTAGTGCCTCCATCAATCATCACACGGCGTACCCGTATGTCATTAATGTGGACAGAGATGAAGAGAGTTGGGTCTGTCATCACCAATCCGGCACTATGATAATTCTTCACCGGGAACTCCTCGTGCTATGATTATTTACTAATGCACAGCCTTTAGTTTGGTGGATGTAATCTGGAAACAAAACAACAACATAACACAAGAATACCATCGACTATGATAAGACAGAATGATGAAAAATCTGAAATATCAAAGTAAATTATAATATTAACATGAAATTGTTACAATCTCACCCATGAGGTACTTCAAGTGTTATTGACTTCACTTGCCTTTCACCAATACTATGGGAGAAACTTTACAATTACACCTCTTAATGGCTTCTTCAACACACCTTTAAACTGATGGCTTCCTTTACACACTTCCTACAATATTTCTCACTACTTCCTTCTATGCTAAATGAGGGGGGTGGCCTCTCTATTTATAGAACTTCCAGGCTTATCCATCTTATCTCTAAGATAGGATAAGAAATCCACTCTGACGAATCATATTCCATACCTTAACTCTTATCTGTACATGTAAGCTTATCTTTTAAGATAAGATAAACCTTATCATTTTACATGGGTTCCACATTTTTAGACTTTTTACAAATAAAATACACAAAATATTTATGACCTCACTCCTTGTCCTTATTACCAATATAATATTTCTAATTCCTAATCATGTAGACCCTACTTCTCTAATTACCCAAACTTTGACATTTTAACATTACCGGACCACTTACGACAAATATTTACTTTTTACAACATTCCTATTGTACTTTGACTGTTACCGTACTCCACATTATTGGCGGCACTGTACTGACGGCGCCGTTATCTTCTATCAGACGCTACTACTAATTATACTTAACAACATCCTATTCCTAATACATACATTAATGAAATAGAAATTACGGAGGAAAATTTTAGTGTCGACATCTTCCCCCTTCCTAGCTTCTACTCCGTCCTCGGAGTAGACTATTCTGGTGCTTGGAAAATCTTCAACTTGTCGTGGTTGACCCATTTCGTAATGGGAGTGCCATCCAATTCCTCCAGTCGGTACGTACCATTTTCATGCACAGCTGCTATTTTGTAGGGCCCCATCCATTTTGGAAGAAATTTTCTCTGTCTTCTTTTTTTGTATCTGGAATCATATACTAGAACCAAGTCATTCACATGAAATGGAGACCACCGGATCTTTTGATCAAAGTATTCCTTCTGCTTCATTTTCTTCTTATGGCTTGTATCCTTTGCTATTTCCCTCATTTCCTCTAGCAAATGAAGATGTACCAACCTTTCTTTTACTGAATCACTTTCATCCATCCTTTCATTTTTCATAACTCTCACAGTGGGAATATCAAACTCAATAGGAAGAACTGGATCAATGCCATAGGCCAACTGAAATGGGGAGTATCCTGTTGCTGACTTTGATGTTGCCCTATATGCCCACAATGCTGCATGAATCCTTTTATCCCATTTATGTACCTGCAAGGCTGCATCTTTTGCTAGAATTTGACACAACACAAAATTTGTTCGTTCCACCTGTCCATTTGTGCTTGGCTTGTATGTTGTTGCCTTCCTGTGCTTAATAGAAAACTTATTGACTAGGGCTTCTACCACCTCATTAATGAAGTGGCTTCCTTGATCTGTTACAATTTCTAATGGACAACCAAATCTGGTGACAATGCGTTCATATATGAACCTTGCCACTTCATCCATGGAAGCTGTTTTCAATGGCCTAGCTTCAACCCACTTGGTTAAATAATCTGTGGCAACTACAATATACTTATTTTGGCGTGATGTAGTTGGAAGTGGACCTACAATGTCTATTCCCCACTTTTCAAAGGGACCAAGTGGAAGAATAGGACATAATGGAGCTGATGAAGTCTTACGGTTACCATGTGTTTGACAAATATCACATGTCTTACAATAATTATAACAATCTTTAAAAAGAGTGGGCCAGTGATAACCTGCATCCAAGATCCTTCTTGCTGTAAGTTGTCCAGAGAAGTGCCCTCCACATGTACCATTGTGGAATTCTTCTAGCAGTTCCTTCCCTTGATCACGTCCAACTGCCCTCTTGTACTGTCCATCAGGTCCTATTCGAAATAATACTCCATGCAGAATAGAATATGGACGACTGGCTTGAGTAATCTTTCTCTTAGTCTTTGCATTGGCACCATCAGGAAACTTGAATTCATTCAGATAATTCCAAATATCTATGTATTCACTAGGGATTGTGTCAAGGGATAACAATGCTGCATCGGGGAAATCATCATCATCACAAGATGATCCTAAACCATCATAGGCTCGAGAGAGTGCATCTGCATTGACATGCTTCTTTCCTGGCCTATCTATAATATCAAATTCAAATTCTTGTAGCAAAATTATCCATCTTGCTATCCTCCCTGATGGGTTAGGCTTATTGACAATATATTTTAGAGCCTGATGATCTGTTACAACTATAAATTTCTACCCTAGCAAGTAATTTCTAAACTTCTTTACAGCAAAAATGATAGCTAGAGCCTCTTTTTCAGTTACAGTATAATTTACCTCAGCACTGCTCATTTGTCTGCTCCCAAAGTAAATTGGATGTTCATTCCCATTTTCATCCTTTTGGCTCAAAGTACTTCCTAGTGCTGCATCTGAGGCATCAGTGTACACAATGAATGGCTTGCTCCAATCTGGATTCTTTAAAACAGGTGAAGACACCAGGGCTTCCTTCAGTTGTCCAAAAGCTTCATGCGCCTTATTTCCTGGTTCATAAGTAACATCCTTCTTCAAGAACTGGGTTAGTGGCTGTGCAATCTTTGAGAAATTCTTGATGAACCTTCTATAGTAACCCACATGGCCTAAAAATGATCTCAACTTACTTCTATTCATAGGAAATGGTAAATCTTTGATTTTTGAAACTTTATCAGGATCAGTACCAATACCATCTCTGGATACAACATGCCCTAACAAAACACCTTTAGAACATCCAAAGACACACTTTGTAGGGTTTAGTGAGGCTTGTGCTTCATCTAACCTTTGAAATGTTGTCTCCATCTGGTGCAGGTGGTCCAACTTGCTCCCATAGATGCAAAAATCATCCAGAAATACTCTGATGAAGGTCCCAATGTAGGGTTCGAACACCCTATTCATCAAACGCTGGAATGTTGCTGGAGCATTACACAACCCAAAAGGCATAACTCTATAAGCAAACGTTCCCCAAGGAGTGGTGAACGTGGTCTTCAGCTGATCTTTCTCTGCTATACGAACTTGGTTGTATCCGCTATATCCATCAGCAAAACTATAGCACTCCTGGCCAGCTACTTCGTCCAAGATCTGATCTGAGAATGGAAGAGGGTAATGATCCTTCTTTGTTGCCTTATTGAGCTTCCTGTAATCAACACAAATGCGTAGCTTCCCATTCTTTTTTATTGAGATCACAATGGGAGAAACCCATTCTGAATTCTCCACAGCAAATATGAATCCTGCATCAAGCAACTTATCTATTTCTTCTTTTACAGTCTTGGAAAAATTAGGATTCATTCTATATGGCATTTGCTTTATGGGCTTAGCACCATCTACCAGCTCAATAGAATGTTCTACCCAACTTACTTGACGGAGTTCCTTGTAATCAAAAGTGAATAGGTGTATGTACCTTCGAAAGAGCTGGAGGTAGGATTCCTTCTCACTCTCCATCACAACATCACCAATCTTTATTTGTTGGAGACGATCATCAACTTCTTCTTCAGATAATTTTATGGGGTCATGAGTTGGTGTGACTGGAAGGATATCCATGACTGAAACATCAACCTCACTTTCTTCATCTTCAGTGTCCACTTCACTGGTACTAGAGTAATCAGAGGATGTCCAATCATCAGTTTCATCACTTGAATCCACAGGTTCTACCTTATGATGTCGAGGGATCACGTTTATCTTCACCCTCTCTCTACCACGTCCAAGTGTCATGAAACCTTCATTCCAGTAGTTTCTTGCATGAACTCTCCTTAGCCATGGTCTTCCCAGCAGCATTGGGTACGCAACAGTACCATTTTTCATCACCTGAAAGTCTACCACACATACAACACCCATAACAGATATTGCCACATTTGAAACTACACCTTCTGGTTTAGTTTTTCCCTTATTTAATGACCTTAACATAAGTGTTGAAGGGCGATCAATTTTTAAACCCAACATATTCATTACAGACTCGGTCATTACATTAACTGCAGCACCTCCATCAACTAAGACATCATGAATTGAAATACCATTACATAATACCTCAGCTTGTGGAGCATAGGGATCCGCCTCTGCCTCCAAAACAGGGACCTCAACCTCCTTCCTTCGTCGAGCATTGAGTCCACTTCGCAACTCCCGCCTCTTCTCAGAAGACATAGCCAAGAGTTGACCATATGTAATATTTGTAGGCCTTTTGGACAGATCTTCCAAGATGGAGTATGGTCCTTGCCCCTGTGAAATCAGAAAATCCTGCACACCCAACTTTCTTCTCCTATGTTTCTTACTAGTTTCTCCTTTCATCTTCTTAGGATCATTTCCATCTTGATTATCTTTTTCTTTCTTTCTTTTTGTTACAAACACATCTACTTCATTATTTCTGCTCTTATCTACTACATCAAAAGAATTCACAGGTGCTTTTCCTTTATCATTATCTCCTTTACCAGATGTAGAAGCTCTATCTGGACAATTATACTTATAATGACCCTTTTTATAACAACCATAACATACAACTTCAGAAATATTTCTTTTTGGACCTCTATCTCCTCCCTGAGAACTAAATTCCTTTCCTTGAAGAAGATTAATAGTTAACTGACCCATCTTTTTGAGCAGATCTTCATACTCAGTAGATGTACTAGGAGAAATATTTGTGCTCACCGGGAGTGGTTGTGGATTCTGGACCAAAGGTGCTGGTGTAGGCTCTACTTTAGCAACAATTTCTTTGGGCTCCTCTTCCATGCTTTCTTCTTGCCTTCTTGCAATCTCCTTTGCTTGTTCAATGGTAGCTGGGCGGTCATACTTCACTCGTTGTCTGATCTCTGGCTTCATCCCAAGAATGAAGTGCTTACAGAGGAGATTATCCACGCCATTCATCAACCCATCCGCTAATCCTTCCTTCCGGATCTGGGCATCGAGCTTCCTCCTTAGCTCTAGAACACGAGCATGATAATCCCTTATCTTCTCCTTCTCTCCTTGGGATAGCTTTGTGATCTCGATCATGAGATCTGCATATTTCTGTTGTTCACCAAATTCTTCAAGAAAACTTTCAGTTAATAAATCCCATGAATTTTTCACATTATCACCTAGTGTTTCAAACCACCTAAGTGCTGAACCATCCAAAAAGGTAGGAAAAAATTCAGTCCATTGTTCCCTTCTTATAAGGCCATTACAAATACAAGATCGTTTAAACTCTTGAATGAAAGAGGAAGCATCTTCATTAGATTGGGCTGAAAAAATAGGAATCTTCCCCATTTTCAAAAGTAACCACCGTGAAATACCAACCCACAAGTACAATCAACAAGACTTATGTGCACAAATAATTGGAATCACTATAATAGAAAGTGACTTTACACCTTTCTACAGTAAAATAGAAATGACCACGGTAAACTATGGTAAAACTTGACTTACTGCGGTAAAAACTGACTTTACTGTGGTAAACACTATTCACAGTAAAAAGTGAAGTTACTGCGGTAAATACTATTCACGGTAAAAAGTGACTTTACTATGGTGACTAAATACTATTCACAGCAAAAATGACTTTACCATGGTAACTACTATTCACGGCAAAAATGACTTTACCATGGTAACTACTATGCACAGTAAAAACAAGGTTACCCTCCAATTGATTTTTGACTAAGTGGGAATATCTCTCCAGAAAATCCACCAACGAGGAATGGTCCCGGCAACGGAACCAAAATGTCATCACCAATCCGGCACTATGATAATTCTTCACCGGGAACTCCTCGTGCTATGATTATTTACTAATGCACAGCCTTTAGTTTGGTGGATGTAATCTGGAAACAAAACAACAAACATAACACAAGAATACCATCGACTATGATAAGACGGAATGATGACAAATCTGAAATATCAAAGTAAATTATAATATTAACATGAAATTGTTACAATCTCACCCATGAGGTACTTCAAGTGTTATTGACTTCACTTGCCTTCCACCAATACTATGGGAGAAACTTTACAATTACACCTCTTAATGGCTTCTTCAACACACCTTTAAACTGATGGCTTCCTTTACACACTTCCTACAATATTTCTCACTACTTCCTTCTATGCTAAATGAGGGGGGTGGCCTCTTTATTTATAGAACTTCCAGGCTTATCCATCTTATCTCTAAGATAGGATAAGAAATCCACTCTGACGAATCATATTCCATACCTTAACTCTTATCTGTACATGTAAGCTTATCTTTTAAGATAAGATAAACCTTATCATTTCACATGGGTTCCACATTTTTAGACTTTTTACAAATAAAATACACAAAATATTTATGACCTCACTCCTTGTCCTTATTACCAATATAATATTTCTAATTCCTAATCATGTAGACCCTACTTCTCTACTTACCCCAACTTTGACATTTTAACATTACCGGACCACTTACGACAAATATTTACTTTTTACAACATTCCTATTGTACTTTGACTGTTACCGTACTCTACATTATTGGCGGCACCGTACTGACAGCGCCGTTATCTTCTATCAGACGCTACTACTAATTATACTTAACAACATCCTATTCCTAATACATACATTAATGAAATAGAAATTTTTAGTGTCGGAGGAAAATTTTAGTGTC
Organism: Taxus chinensis; assembly: GCA_019776745.2. Taxonomy (NCBI): domain Eukaryota; kingdom Viridiplantae; phylum Streptophyta; class Pinopsida; order Cupressales; family Taxaceae; genus Taxus; species Taxus chinensis. The sequence goes on along the minus strand of CM034157.1, from coordinate 53,840,575 downwards.
GACAGGTCATATGGATGTTAATATAGCTCCACCATCGATCTAAGAACTTATTTGGTGTGATCAAGATAGTAAGAGGATGGTAGGTTGAAGATGTAGAATTTGGTGAGAGAGGCTACAAATTGTGATCAAAGGCTACGGGTGTAGGGTCATTGGGTCCTCATCTGAAGAACCTTGAGGGTAGCTTGACGATGGGATTCTGAGGTTTAGATGAGGTCATAAAGGACATTTTGAGGGGAGATTGGTGTAATTGTTTGAGCATGGTGTGATGTGTGACCCATTAGAAATGGGGTATGTGGGGTGTAAATAGGGTATGGGTGCAGATGGTATGTTGGGTATAGGATTGGTTGGTGGGTCAGTTTCCTTTTCTTTACCCTTCTATGCATGTGTAGTGACATGTATCATGTTGATTTGAGGGGAGTTGGAAAATGGAGAAGGTGTAGGGTGAGTGGTATAACGACATGACGGGTAAAAACCTACTTGGGTGATGTGAGGTGAGTTGGGTTGCAATGACATTTGGGTGGTGGCATGGAAAGTTCTCTGATGTGAACCATGTTAATTTCAAATCTTGGGGGTGGCTCTAGGAGCTGTGAGGGTGGAGGTCATGGTTGTTGAGTGGGATAGTGTGGGAATGGGTGATTGGTGAAGTTGGGATCCTCATCGATAAGGTCGTCATCATCAAAGTTGGATTCTGGAGGACATAATTGGATAAGGATGGTTTTCAAGGCCTTACAGTTCTCCACATCGTGCCCTGGCACACGATGGTAGGCACAAATTTTAGTATCATCAAACCCTTTTGGCTTGGGTTTGAGGGGGTCATAAGGTCTGAGTGGTGGTAATGTGATGACAGAAGTCTTAAGGAGGTTGGTTAAAATTTTGGCATAGGACCCTGCTAGTGGATCACAATGGGAAGTGAACGTGGGTTTGGGTGTAGGTGTGGTTGACTGATTGTTGAGGAAGAGGTTTTTGCAAGAGGGGGAATGGGTCGAGCTACTGGTTTAGGTGTCTGGTGTGGTCTTGGGTATCTTCATGTTGTTTGGGTAGGGGTATGGTAGATGAACTGGTAGGAGGGTGTGTGGTTGTTTTGACTACCTTATTGGGGGTAGTGGATTTTAGTCTTTGGGTTGCACCTTCTTGGGTAAAGGTGATATGGGTGTATGAGGTCTAGAAGGAAAAGTAGATGGGGGAAGAGGGTGAGTTACCCATGGGGATAACGGAGGTGCTGTGAAGGTAGATGATGCGGGTCATGCTAGGGGTGTGAGGGACAAAGACTGAAGTGTAGTGGGTAGTGAAGAATTTATGAAGGTATTGGAGGTATGGGTGGTAAAGATGTTGCAGGTGTGGGTGTAAGTCATGTTGTGTGCACTTGGGTATATTAGAGGTTTGTGAGGAAGGAATGGGCTGTTGTGTTTTGGTTTATGGATGGGTGGAGGTTGCTTGACCAGGTTGGGAGGTTGAGGTCCTAAGATAGATGGAAGGGTGAGGTGTGAAGGTGTGATTGGTGTAGGTAGGGGTATGAGTTCTATGGGTTTGGTTCTTCTGTTTGGGTGTCAGAGTAGGTGTGGTGTTGACTTTGGAGGATGTAGCTAAATCTAGTTTGATAGGTGGATGAGTAAGGCTGGTGGTTGGGGTGACCCCTAAAGTGGTAATAGGTTTAGTCGAGGAAGATGTTGTAGCTGTGGGTTTGGGTTTAGATATAGGTTGGGTTATGGGTAAGGGTGTGGTTTGAGCTATGATAGGTGTTCATGGAAGGTGTTGTGATAGAGGTGGTTGTGTTTGGTTTGATTGGTTGAAATATTTTTGGGTAGATAGTGGAAGTATCAGCAAGTGACATCTGCATCTGGGTTGAGACAAGAAGTAGAAGGTGCCCCCAAAGTAAGGCCCTATCCACATAATCTAAGTGATCAGCCAAGTGTGAGAATGGTATGTCTGTAGGTGATGTTGATGAGGACCTAATGGAAATTCCCATAAAATGTGTCTTAGAGATGGGAAATTGGCTAGCTTCAGCTTCCGCGGGTAAGAGAGCCGAAAGTAGGTTTGCAGGATCTTGGGTAGTTGATGGAGAATGGTCACCTAAGAGGTAAAGGTATCTCAACTGGATCTTGATGGGTGGAGGAGATGATGGGTGCTCCTCTGTATGGTGGAGGAATGATAGGGTGCTCCTCTATGGGTGGAGGAGGTAAACAAGTATCCTCTATGGGTGGAGAGTACTGTGGGTGACTTCTTGGTAGGTGGAGAAGCTCAAAGGTGGGGTGAATGGTCTCGATGTTAGCGGAAGACTCCTCCATAGGTGATGAAGGAGATGAAAGGTGTTCCTCTATGGGTGGAGGAATAGATGAAATTGGTTCCAATGTGGAAGGAGGATTTCAAGCTAGAATTTCCTCTATGGAAGGAATATGAGGTAATTGGGAAGTGACAGGGTGTCATTAAAAATAGTGTGGACCTCAAGGTATGGGTATCATGAGTTGAGGTCTCACCGGTTTGATTGGAAGAAGGGGCATGATTAGGAAATGGTTTCTTGAAGATGTGTAGGTTTTTGGTTGGCAGGTACATTAGGATTATCCATGGTTAACTCACCTTTCTCGAGCATTTCTTGGACAATATTTTTGAAAGTGATGTAATTGCCATCACTATGACCCTTTACTTGATGATAGTTACAGAAGTCATGTTCTTTATACCATGCGGGCATGGGGCGAGCAGGGTCAAAACCAGTGTGTGGTTTTATGGGTGGAAGGGTGATGGCCCCAACTTTGATAAGATTTTCTAAAACAGAAGAATAAGGTTCCCTAATTGGGGTGTATTTCATTGTTCTTCTCTTGTCTGAATTGAAAAGTATGAATGGGTGAGAGATTAGATGAGGGGGTAGCCTGATTTGATGGATGAGCTGGGCCAGCCTTGAGTACCACTGCGTTAGCGGTGCCCTTAGCCTTTGAATAATTATTTTGTGGTTTGGAAGAAGAAGAGGTATCATTCAACTTGAATGCCGAATTCTTATTTCGTAATTGAATTTTCTTCTCTTCGATGGCCCGAATCTCTAACTTTCGTGCCATGGTGAATGCCTCATCAAATGTTCAAAGGTTTGGACCTGTGCAGGTCAGGGAGATATGTCTAGCACAAGCCCATGTGAAGAGCTTTCGATGAGTTCAATTTGTGGTAGTTGGAAGGTGAGTTGATTGATCAGGCTATGCACCAACGAGCAACAAAATCTGTGATAGATTCATCCTCATACTGACGTGTGGAATATAGATCAGTCATTGTAACCTTCTTAACAATATTAATAGAGAAGTGATCCAAGAAGGCTTGGGCTACGTGATTAAATGAGAATATAGAGTGTCTGGGAAACCCACTATACCAATATAACGCAGGCCCAGTCAAAGACATGGGAAAGGTCCTCAAAAGCAAAGCGTCATCATGAGCAATCAGATAACACCCATGTTTGAAAGACCACAAATGTTGTTGTGGGTCTTCTTTGCTATTGAAACAGTTGAATTTAGGCATTTCCCAATGCACAGGGTATGGGACGAATAGGAATGGATGGGTGAATGGCTCATTACAAATTTCATCATAGGTGAGAGTGTTGCAGGAGCCGGAAACTGATGCCTCTAATGTCTGCATCTTTCCATCATTAATTTGATTAGGTCATTGGTAGGTTGTGATGATTGGATGCCTCCTATAGCGTGAGGAGGGTTGGTTTTGGGCATATGATGGGGGTGGCATTCCAGTGTATGGTGATGCCATGTATAGGTGGTTGAGAAGAAGGCAGTGAAATAGGGGGTACATACCTAGAATGAATAATAGATGAAACAGGGGGTTGTTGATAGTATGTATATGGAGGTGGAAGGGTCATGGTAACCCTAGTAGCAATTGGGGGCTAATGATTGTGGAATGGAAAGGACCATTTCTGAAATGGGGTAGGGGTCACCGACACCAGGGTGGTAATGTAGCTATAGGTATGTGTGAGACATTAGGGGTGGATGAGGTTGTGTTTGGGGTAGTCAATGAAGGTATGGTGGATGTACGGGGTACTACAGAGGTAACAGATGCAATGCAGTCATAGCAGGTATAGGACCTAGCTGTGAAACGACTGGGGGTAAAGTGGATGTGGGTAGCACGAAGCCAGATGGGGCTGATGCGGAAGTGGGTGTGAGAGTCAAGGGGATGGATACATACGGGCATGTCCATATATCAACTGACCCAAGGCATCTCGAGTGGATGAGTGGGAAAGGTAAAACTGCAAGGTGACAAGGTTCTGGTCAAGGAGTCATGTGAACTCCTCATCTCCAGTAGAAATAGTAGATAGGCTGGATGGGATCCATGGTGATAAAATAGAAGGTGGTGAAGGACTAGGTGGGAGTGGTTGATGACTAGCGTGGAATATAAGGTGTTAGTTTGTCTTCAGGTCAGCACCATGTGAACCAGTACTGATCAGGTAGGGCTGCTTTCTGTAAATGACACAGAAAACAGCAGGAATAGGTGAAACTGGTGATAAAAAGGTGAATTTTGAAGTAAAAATGTTGGCTGGAAATGAAAAAGGCTAACCGATGATGCCGGTTAGGGAAAACCGATGTCGGTCACAGGGTAACCGATGCCGGTCACTATAGAAAATGGACAATTTCAAAAAAAGGTATAAGGTCAAATCTGACAGGTATGCCAAATATGATGATGTTTAAAATCAATGGGAATGATGAAGAGTGACAGAGACTCTGAAAAGTGGAAGAAAGTGGAGTGAAAATGTCCTTTTGGGTAGGTTAGCAAAAGGACCTAGAACTGACACCGGTTGGATATAATCAATGACGGTCAGAGGGTAATCGATGACCGGACCGACACTGGTTACTGTGAAATTGAAATAGTGATGAAAGAAAGTGGTTGTGAATTAAAATTTGATGTGGAATCAAACCCAGAATTCTTGAGAATGATGATGAATATGGTCCAGGCACACTCAGGTGAAGCTAGAATACACCAACTGTGATGAGGAGTGTGCAAGGATGAAAAAAAAAATGAAGAACGTGATCTCTCACCTTAAAACACAAGCCAAGAAAAACATTAAGAAAAAGTGTGATCCTAAGAGTGCCTTTTATATTATGTTTGTTTAGCTTATGCTATTTAAGGACTGACACATGAATTGTGAAATAGAGTTTTTTGGTGAGGATGGCTTCCTACAAAGAAGGAGATCTAAAAGGTGAGGTGTCAGGTATGTTATGGTGGGGGCAGGCTTCGGTCTAAAGTATGACTCAATAGAGCAGTGAGATGGGGAGTACCCACCAATCCTCTGATCAGTGCGATCATCGACAAGCATTCCCAGGAAAGATGTTGTTTAAGAATGATGTGTTTTTTGAATTTTTGTGTAATGTGGTAAGACTTAGAGAAAGAGAGAAAGAGATAGAAGTGCTTTCTATGATTCGTTTTTCAACCATCAGCTGGTCATGACTTCCAGCATATAGGTTGCCCTCAATTAATGTGAGCTAATGCAATAAATCAGAATGAAATGCAATTTTTTTAAAACCCAAATCAAAAATGTGAAATTGATGACACAAAAGATGAATAGGAAGAGGGATGCTCTTTCACTAAATGCAATGCGAAATGAAAGAAGAAATGGTTCTTTTTAATTACACCAAAAGAAAAGTTTCCTTTAGAGACAATAGAAGAAGAGAAGGATTACCAGGGAAGAAAATTAATGTGTATGCTTTTTAGAAGGGAAACAAACACACAATTTTTCACCTAGGAATGAATGAAATGCAAGGAACCCCTGATGGGTCCCACCGGGCATGCCAAAATGTTTCACCTGATTCTTAGATTGTTTCTTAGAAGACGAAAATAGATAGGGTAACGGGATAGGAGGAATACCTATTCAAATGTCAGTTGATGGTTGTTGCACGTGTTATGACTTCTATGAATCCACATATGATCGTGAGAGCTTCCTTTTGGCTAGGAGGAACTACCTGAAATGAAAACAAGACCACCAAAAAGATTAAACAATATATGCAGTGAACTGCCTAGCGTGCTAGATCCAGGAAGTGTGATACTTCCTAGATGGCTGTCAATCCACTATTTAAAACAATTAATGTTGAAATAAAGTAAATCCTACTGTAGTTTGAAATGATTTAGGTATCTCATTAAAAACACAATAAGAAAATCTAATCTAACAGGCTAAGCTATGATAGAATCTAAAGGTCAAGGTAATTGGTTCAGGGTAATGGTATTGGTCTCAGGGTAGGTTCTGGGATGTTTAGGGTGAGGTAAAATTAGGTGGGTAGGTCTCTGTTCATGGGTTGTGTGGTAAAAGACACAGAGACCGACGTGTGGTTTCTGGGGGTGACCAGACGATGGTTAGGTATAACCAAGTGTGGGGCATTACTGTGAGATTTGGAAATGTCACAGAATGGGACTTAATGGATCTGGCTATGATTGATAGATCTGGGATTAGATGGACAGGGGTGGAAGGGGTGATGGAGTAGGTTTTGTATGGATTTAATGGGTATGGACAGGTGAAAATATGGTACATGTGATTTGGTCAATAAGGGTGTGGATAAAAATGGATGAGTCAAATTTGCATGGAGATAAAATGGTAAAATGAACATGAAAGTAGAAACTTGTATAACAGGATTTAAAAGGCCTGTCTACCGAAATGACATATGATGGTGCTTGGAAAAGATATCACTTACTGATTTGATGAGCTTGATGGCTGGTTGGTAATGGTGGGTGATTGGTTAGAATGAATTTTGATGTAGTGATAGTGCTTCCCTGGATGTTCCCGCTGAAGACAATGGATTTGTGGATCTACTTCAAGTGATGGGCTATGGATGTCTGATGCTTGAAAATGCTATTTTCTGCTTGCATGTAGTCTGGTTTCTCACTTGTTCTTAAAGATGTTCTCAGAAATGTTAAAACTGTGAACCCAAAAATAAGGTTGTTTTGGTGATTTAAATGGTAATCCTTGACAGTGGTTTTCAATCTTAACCGGTGAGTAGTTAAGGGTAACCGACATTGGTTAAGGTGAGATTTCCTAGGTTTACTAAACTAGGCAGATCCCCTTGAATTTTTGGGATCTCGTTTCATTTTACCCAGAAAATTAGCATTGAAGCTTCCTTCTAACAGGCGAGAATGTGGTTAGAGGGAATGTAGGCATTGATTTTTAGCTCATTTGGGTAAGTCTTAGTTAGTTATGGGAACTTACTAAGAATAGGTTTGAGGTGTGAGTTGGCTTAGTGAGGTGTCTAAGTGAACTGTATGTGTAGATAGGCTATAAGATATAAATAATAAATTTAGTGAGGATAATGCATTAATTTAATTAAATTAAATAAATTAATATTATTTGGGTGAAGGGGGTCATGGCTAGGTAAATGTAATAAAGGGTGCTTATATGTCGAGGGACAAAAGGGGAGTGTAACCTAATTTTAGTGTCTACAATGGTATCCTACTCCTTTTTCTGAGAGCATGTGAAGACAGTGAAGTATTGACTATTCATATCTTCTATAATCTCTTCGTATCTGTCTTCTTCTTCTTAACAGTACTCAAAGAAATGATTATTACTTTCTCCCTCAGGATCTTCAATTTCAGGTTCAGATGCTCCAGAATCTGGCTCTTCCTCATCAACCTCGATGACTTCAACCTCATTGTCACTTTCTTCAATGACATCACATTTTGAGTTAGTTGAGGGAGCTGGTTCAATATCAAGCCTTGTTGGAGGACCTGTAATCCTGGATTTGTTGGGATCGTCTCCTTTTCTTGGGATGTCTTTGTAAGGAGCATGTTTACTACTTTGAGCAACTTATTTTTTCAAAGCCAGTACATCATTAGCCAACGTAGTGAGTATAGCTTCTAAAGCATTGGGGGTTTCTCGACTCTTTCCCTTGAGGGAATTTTTCTTGAATTTACCCACCATGATTAATTCATCCTCAATTTTGATGGCCAAGGACTGAGCAAGTTCTATGGTAGCTACTATATCCCTTCTCAGCTGATAGCACACTTCTGATTGTTGTGCGTTAATAAAGAAACATTTTTTTCCATCAGGGTTTGGGAAAATCCCGGTTGGAACTTGTTCACCATTTTTTTGAATTTAGCCATGAAGTTCCTCATGGGTTCTGTTGGCTCTTTCTTCTCCTGAGATAGTTGGACAAGAAGGGCATGTTCATCGTCTACCATCTTGAATCGATCTTCAAATTTATTTTTCATATCATTCCATTTTGTGATGCATCCATTTGGTAGATGATGAAACCAATCTGCAGCAACATCATGCAATGTTTCGACGAAAAGGTGAATAGCAACATCTTCATATTCTACCAAAAAAACAGCACATGCAGTGAAAAAGGTAGAAATATGGTCATATGGTGATGTCTTCCCATCTCGATCAAACTTGGGAAGAATCTTTCTTGATCCTCGTGGGATTTCATGTCGAGCTAGTAAGGAAAATGGGCCTATGGCATTTCCCCATGGTATGTTGACTGCCATTTTGGGAAAGGTGGTATACGAAGGTAAAACAATGTGAACAAGGACAAGTGCTTGACTAGTAGTGATTCCTTCCTTGCTCGCTCTTTCAAGACTTGATGCAAGGCTTGCAAATCTACAAGGTGTGTTCTTCTTTGGAGGAGATAACTTAAAACTAAAATTCCCTTGAAATTCAAAAGTGGGATTAGATCGACCTTTAGCTTTTTCTCCTCGCATAAACCTCTTTCCTTCTAGTTTGAAATCTTTATTGTAAAGGGATCACTGGCATGTTCTGATCAGCTCTACCCTTTTTTCTTCACTCCCTTTCTTGAGCTATTTGCACTTGAATAACTCTAGCAACTCTCACAGCTTTCTCTTCTTTGCTATCTAGTACTCATGCGGTGAGATGAAAATGATAGGTATTTATGCACTTTTACCAAATAGTTTTCCTTAAATAGGATGATATATCTTCTTGATTATTTGCAAAAACAATATTTGGTTGCAAGATAGGTGGGTTACCTGTAATAGTCATACAACTTATCACCGTGATAGAAGAGGACCGCGTTGGCGAACAATGATCAAAACGTGTCCAGGAGGTATTCTGGCCACAAGTGTGAGTGCTCTTCTTCTAAGGTCTTCGATGTAGATTTCTCTATCAATGGCTCTATCAACATCCAAAAATTGCTACAAGCTTTCACAGTTTTCCCAAGCTACTATTCGAAGGTTGGCAGTAATGTCTCTTTGAAAATATTCGTCAGGAACAAGGTTCGTTTGAAGAACTGGAGCTTGTGCAGAGGGGATAGTCATAAATATTTAACCAATCACTGGTTAACGATTTCTAAATCCCCAGTAGAGTCACAAAAAATTGTCAGCATATGGATTTTCACACATGCAAATGACATGCAACAGTGTGGGAATGAAGTCCCTCCTCAATGAAGGCGAGGCTGCCTTTATTTAAAACCAAAACTATATTTACATCTGTACATTCAAAATTGTATGTGGGGGGTGTTTTGGAACATCAAGGGAAAGAAAAATAAATGAGGGAGATGGAATGGAATGAAGGAAAGGAGTGGAATGGAATGAATTGAAAGAACATGCTAGAGTTAGGTAAAAAACAAGCCTAATATTGCACGGAGAGGAAAGATGAATAACTAACAGAAATAAAATGGAGTTTGAGTTAGCTAAACAAGAATGTGTAAAAGGGAACACATGTGAGCAATTAGATAATCAGAGCTTGATCACTGTGAACTAGAACAACAGATTAATAATGTTGATTATAAGATCAAAGATAATATTTACATGCAAGATTCAAACACCTAACATCTAATGAACATAAGAACATCAAATGTTACAAGAGACAATGAATGAGACACAAAGTTCATATTTCATTAACTCCAAAATGTTTTCACAAAAGAACACAAAGTTTCTTCCTGAAACAAAGCTTGCACACAAAATTATTTTCTTCTCCTCTCTCAAAGTCCCCTTTACAAATGAGCCCCTCACTTCCTTTTATAACCCAAAATTTGGTTACAAAGTAGTTAGGGTTTTACATGATCATTAAATAAGGCACTTAAGTGACCTTTGACTTTTTCAACCAACTTTATTAAAGACAACCAAAAATAGAAATTACTTAAAATATCCTTAGTTTCCTGAAAACAAATAGCAACAACTTTCAAAATATTACAATAATAACCAGTGCCTTATCCATTGAAATGGGGTCCACCTATCTCAAGCGTATGAGAGATGGAATCTCCCACTTTGTTAAATATCAAGAAAATTATCCCCCAGAACCACCGGTGAAATTAGGATCTATCGCTTTTGCCAGTTGAAAAGATCTAAACCTTCCCAAATTTTCGAACATTTTTTCTTCTTCAAGAGGTTCATTTGGTCAAAGAATAGCCTCACAAAATACCTGCAATTCAAGAATCCTACTTGGCATATCATTTAAATTAACAATTTTGGATTGAGCATTCTAAAATAAGTTCTTTAATTTGATGCACCGATCCATTGAAACTAACGAGAAATTGTTGGCGGGAGTGTACATGTCCTTAAAAAATTGTGAAAATCGCTCTTCCACCTACTCTGATGAGCACCTTTGATTATGTTCATTTACGAGGTTGCAAGGAATCTCAGCTACGAATTCTTCAATCAAGGAGAGTGAAGTGAATACTTCATTACACATGCTCTCATAATGGATCATAGAATCCTCGAGAAGCGTCTTCCTTGATTTGGGATGCAAACACCAAAGAAAATGTGTCCCTCGATGTTCAAATTTGAGAATTCCTTCAATGGCTAAAACTGAGGATTCCATACTTGTCATCTCTTGCAAATTGGGAAATATCTCATCCAAATTTGATATATTAGAAACAAAATTTTCTTTGAAAGAAAGAATTGGATCAAGATACACACTGACATCTTCATGAAGCTTAACCACGGTCTTGATCATCCCTTGGCCTAAAACGAGAATCTCTTAAAGCCATGTTTTAGTGACATGGCCTAATGTGTTTATTTCTTTTGAAAAATTGAGAGTCTCTTCATCTGGGGAAGCCATTGCATCAGGTACTGGGAAAGTGGATGATATGGGATTTATCAAATGTTGAACATATTCCACCAATTGATTCTTTTTGGCCTTGAGCTGAGAGTTCTGGGACTTATATTTCTCAAGTCTCTTTAGCACGGTATCAATTGAATCTTGAGCCATCGCCGTGTCACTTTCTAATGTAGACCTCCCAATTCCAAGTATGGAAACTTCATAATCAGCAGGTGTCATGGCATCACGCTCCTTATCAACTTATGGGATGGCATCACGCTCTTTATCAAATTCCATTAGTTACTCCAATAGTTCCCATTCATAACACCCAAAGTTTCATTTTATTTCCAATGTTGATTTCTTGATCTGAAATTTTCCCTTCTTCAAAATCAATAAATAGAGATTTATCCCCAGTCTATGAGATGATGCTCTTGACTCTAAAATCCATTCTTTATTGGAGTCTGAAGCAAACCATCCCTCCCCCCTTAACACTAGATTCATTTTTAAATCTAGAAATTACCTCCATACTTGATTCACCTTTTCTTTTGAAGGAGATTGCCACAAAGCTATGTTTATATGTCTTCCCATCCTTAAACCTTTCTTTCTTAGGCTTGTATTGTTTTCTTTCATTGGCCCTCTTCTTCAAACAAAATTTCTCAATATGATTTTTTCCTCCACAATACCTACAAATAATTGGTCTTCTTCCATCTTGCTTTTCTACACCATCATTTTTAGAAAAATGGTTAGATCCATCATTATTTCAATTTTTACTATAATTATTGCAATTGTTCTTCTCATCAACATTTCTAGAAAATAATTTGCTCTTGGTTGCATATGCATGATTTTTCTTAATATGTCCTACTTTAATAAGTTAAATCTCTTCATCTAAAATTGATTTGTAAAATTGATCAAATGTTTGTTGGGGAGTACTTGGATTTAATTGAATAACCCTTTTCCTTGATTCTTTAAACACCTTGTAAGGTTGGGGGAGTTTACTCTCAACCATAGAAATCAGTTGAAAATCCTTTTTTGCATATTCATCACCTATTTTATTCAACTGAGTATTTAAATATGTAACTTCATTAAAATAATCACTCATTTTCTCAAATCAACAAGATCTAAATTCACCAATTTTTCCTTTATATTAAACATGCTAGTCATGTCTGCATCTTTATAATCTTCTTCTAATTTTTCCCATAGCTCTATTGGGTCATCAATATCAATAAATATTCTATTGAGATTTGGGCTCAATGCCTTACCAATTATTCCTCTAGCTTACTCCAACTTACATTTCCAAAATTCCTTTTCTTTATCACTACTTTACGGTTCTCCAATTTATTTGTTCGTAATCCTCCACAAAGCTTTTTCCCTCAAAGCATTCTTTACTACAATATTCCAACCTACAAAACCACTTCCATTGAAGATTGGCAATCCTTCATTTGAATAATACGTGTTAGAGTAAAAATCCTTTAAAAAATACCATATTCAACCCCATAGTAAAAAAATTCAATATCCAACCTTGCTATAGAAAATTCGTAGCTCTGATACCATGAAAAATCCCAAGCCCATAACAATAAAATATTTAAAAAATAGAACAACACTTTAAATTAAAGAAGTCTCAATAATATTAATTATTAATTCAATTACAAATATCCAATCTGACTTACATCTAATTCAATTGTTGCAATCCAACTTGTTGATTCAAATTGATGTCTTGTTATAAATTTATAGGCTTGGATTATAAGAATCCAAAAGATTTTATATTCTATAATTTTCTAATTTCCTCTTCATACTTGGAATCTTCTAATTTATAGATTTTTCTTATTTCCTAAACTTCTTTTTTTTCTAGAAAATTCTAGACAATCTTAATTTTTCTGACAGACTGTGAAGATTGCGGAATGAATTTAACACAAAGAGAGAACATATAGGGCAATGAAAATGGGATTGGATCATCTTCAGCTTCAGTTATGATATGTCGGCTTGAATCACTTGCATTGCAGTGGTAGGAAAACAAAGAGGTGCTACAATTGCCTCTTTCCCATTCTTTGCATCCATGGTAGGTCCTCCGTACACGGCCTTTCCCCACCCATAATCTGTTTCTCTAAACCTGATTGTTTTTATGTTGTAAATAAAAATTGATCCCATCCCTCTTTTTACAAGAGGAGGTGTTGGGAATAATTCCTTATAAGTTATATTCAATGGAAGAGTGAACGTAGTACTCATTCGCACTTGCTCTGGCATTCTGAACAAGTTTTGTAGTAAAAATAGAGGCCTTTGTTTATCAAATATGTGGTCATCATCTTCATCCATGTGGAAACCATTTCATTTCTGTAGTAACCAAGTGGAAAAGGAGGGTTCAGTCAAGAACAAAAATCGATGAGAAATTTGAGTCTCATCTCTTCATTAGGAGGGATGTTGAGAGCCCTTGTTTTTTTCCCCCACAAATACACAGACAAAACTTCAAATGTGGTGCACCAATTCACACCATTTTCTTCCTCTCTCTTCAAAACTATTATTTCATCTCTACTAAAGAAGAATGATTTCCACACCATTTCCTCCTCCTCGGCAGCCATGGCCGCAACCACAGCTACAAGAGAATATTTTTTATCATCGTAGTGAATAAATTGTACGAGTGGCTTGGTTTTTGGAAGTAGTATTTCTCTTTCCCAAACAAGAGGAATGGAGAGGGAATTGTCACCTTTGGCCATTTCAACAAGGCCTCTCATAAATAAATAAGACCCAAAAGTGTGGCACAAGAATGGATTGATGGTCGTCTCTAATATGAAACCTCCACATGTCAAGCGCGTAACCTAATAAATAAATATAAATATCATATTTTTTTATGAAAAATATCTTATATTATATTAATGCAATAAGATACAAGATAACTGAGCATGCCCCAAAACCATGAACAAACTAGGCTGAGCTATTTAGATTTGGGTTCTTTCAGATCATAGTTACAATGAAAAAGTATTTTTTCATTGGTAAAGGGAGAATATTGAAACACTTTTTAATTCATAAATCCAAGGATGCCCTCCACTAGTTTCTCTGCACAGTGAAAGGGGGAACAAGTTTATTATTGTGATTAAAAAATAATTATTAGAGGGATACATCTACATTTTCTTCTATGAAGGAAACACCATCATCAGTGTAGTGGAGGAGGAGCTTATTGGGAGAGACTGGGGAGGGTCTCAATCTTCAGACAAAAGGATAAATGTGGACCAGAACCTTTCCCTTATTTTATGGCCATGGCTATATCCTCGTGTCTCATCTTATTACATTCATAAAACTAAAGTTAAGGAATGTAGAACATGAGTATGGTAAATTTGTCAACATTAGAGACATAGATAATCTCCTATGGAGTTTGAAGGGTTGGACACACAAGCTTCCTGGCATGCATGGTAACTATAAAAATCCCATTAGAAGAAGCCATAAAAATGATAAATTGATTGAAAATGTGAGTACTTTATGTGGATTAACAAACAAGACGGACCGAAGTAATGGGTGTTTAATGCTTGTCAAACATGTGTCATTTCCGATTATAATTTTTGGCTTGAAAAATCATGTATCTGAGATGATCATGGTCACCTTTAGAAGAATCAGAATCATCCCCAATATAAACCATCTATTTTTATTCTTTAATTACAATAATTGGTTATAAGGCCCCATTATTATCTTTTAGTACATATAATTGTAATAAAAATTGAACTCTGAAATAATTTAAAAGGCAATCTCACTTTACGATGATTGGTTGTGTCATAATTTGTAGTGTTGGATTTTACAAGGCTTTTATACATTTCATCCATTTTAGATGTCAAAATACATTCACTTATAAACTAGCAATCCTATCTGAAATGTAAGGTGTGAACGCTGAAAGGGATATAGTGAAGAGGTGAAACTGGATGGAGAAGAATTATGGGAAAGAAAGATGGGTGTAGAAAATGGCATCTGAGGGTGAATAAATGCAAGGGAAAGGAAAGAGGCATCAATGAGGCAATGTGAAATTAAAATTTATACGAAGAGCACGGCATGTATGTCAGTAAAAAGGAGAAAACTCATGTCAAGGAAGACATATATGAAATTGTAGAGGGATATATCTTAAAATGGAAGCCGCATACGAAAAATGTCGTTGAGGCGAATACATGTTTAAATTTAAAAAAATTGACTTTATTGGGTTGTTAGAAAAAAATTAAATGTAAGGGGAATTTGAATACATGTTTCATAGGACACGTCAAGGATAAGAAGACGTAGAGTGTACTTAGAATGCTCAGGTAGTGATCTCATGTACATTTGGTGTTTTTCTACAACTATCAAGTAAATGATTAGGGTAGTGTAGTATTCACATGATTTCAATTTATGATTAAAGGGGAAAAACAAAAAGGGAAAAGCCAACATGTTCCAACTTTGGAACCTGACCATAAAAACTACGGTGTGAAAGAGGTTGGGGAAAATTTCAGCTCTTACACTTTACAGGTAGTTAGAATAGAAATAAATGCAAGGGGAATTCACTTATGTGTTTCAAGGGTTAATTTAGAAACAAGGATATGTGGTGTGAACCTAAAATTCTAGGGTAGGGGTTTCATACACAATTACAATTAGGGTTTCTTTGTAGCTATTAGGGAAAAGAACAAGGTTTGTCTCTAGTCATGAGGCACACAAATTTTCGAGGTGTGGACAATGGAGGTGAAGTACACTAAGAAACATGAAGGGTAACGCAATATGCTTGTGGCTAGGGTGATGTTGCAACTGGGAGGGAGGTCTACTGAGATTACAACCCGATAGTGGCATTACTCCCTTTAGATCAGGTAGAAAGGATGCATAAAAGGAATGTTCAAGGAAGGAAAAGACATGAATTAAAGGTTAAAAATTAAAATGAATTATGTGATCCATTTTTTTGTCTCTTTCTCACACATTATGCACATGAATGCAATTTGCGTTTAAAGGGACGAAAATGTAAAAAATGAGGAAAACCCAATAAACACATTTTTTAGTTTCAAGCTTGAGTATTTATAGGGGAATAGGTGATGCTTGAACAATCATTGATAATTGAGCCATTGTAATGGTTGGCCATATGAGAAAAGGTGTTTTTGATTTGTCATTCGAAAGAAGTATTTTAAAATAAAAACACGGGAATTAAATACATGCATGTCCCATGGTTATTCCACGACTTAGTAAACATGTGGGAGTTAAATCCTTTCATGCCCCTAGTCCTCGTTTTATATCATTATTACCCAAATAATATATGTTATGTGTTCTACCTTATACACAAATGTGAAAAAGGTTCTATACATAATTGCGATTAGGGGTTTCTTAAGAAATTGGGATCATGATTTCTATATAGCTACAAGGGAAAAGAATAGGGTTTGTCTCTAACCCTGAGGCACATAGTTTTTACATGTGGACAATGTAGGTGAAGGACACCCTGGAATTAAATACTTACATAGCCCACAACTACCCCATGAATTAGTAAAAACATGGGAATTAAACCCTTGCAAAATATACTTTAACTCACCAATAGTAAAAGAATTCTTTATTAGGCACAATAATTTCAATCGAAGCCTCAAAATGAAGTTTATCAATACATAATAGCCAGTATTAACCATAAACAATTTGGCATTTGTATGTTGTTTGGTTTGTTAGCATCTCTTTCCTAAACACTACTATTAATTGTATTTCTAATCGTGAAAACCCACACTTCTTCATGATGATAAATAATAGCAAAGGATAGTCGCCGCCGAAGTCAAACCCTAGCAAGAATATGAAGAAACACAACATTGGTCATCACGGATTTGACTATGTGGCCAATGGAGAAATTAGAAGTTGTGGAGCATAGTACCATGCACATAAGGGTTATTCCATAGGCTTTCTTGCATCCCATTTTTTCACCGAGGTAGCCGAAGAAGAGATTTTTGAAAACGGTTCCACATAAGACCACACTCATGACTACGGACACTATAGAATAGGACATCACCCCCGGTTTTCTAGAACCCAAATGGTAGTAATAAATACGGCCAAGGAGTTTGACGATTGTTAATGTAGAAGAAGTTGTAGGCATTTGTGAAAAATCACATGTAATTGTTGTGAAGTAGTACCATTATGTTTTTTCCACGTCCAAAGCTTTCAACACCATCGATAGTTCCCTCGCCATGATTTCAACCCTTCAAATCCTGGAAACAAAACATACACACCACACAAGATCAAAGTCAGGTGGTTGCAGCTCCCAAATTTAGTTAAAGTTATTCCTCATTGCGATGTCAAAAATGAAATGAAAGAAAATTATCAGTGTTGGTTACCAACTGGTACGGTAGACTTTCTGTGACAACACATGTCTTCCACAATTTTTTTCAAATAGGTTGCATTATTTCACATTTTGAATATATGTTTGACCCTAACCTTGCAACTTAAACATATCATCGAATTCCCTTCCTCATAATGCTTCAGTATACGTCCATGCTCTATTTCAAAGCTCCATTTTTGGGATAGGCTCGTGGCATGCGAGCACAGGTGAAATGATCAGATCTGAAACATGTTGGACAAGAAACCACTCTACTCCAAACTAATCCCAAATCCCAAACCTATTATGCTTGACCCCATATTTGTCTCCACTGCCTTCGATCACCTACTTTGTCTCCCATGTCTCCGAGTTGTTATCCTGGATAAATATGGCGTCACTCTCCCACGAGAGGGCCAAGTACATAGACATGTTCAAATCCTTGTTGAATGAAGGCGGCATAGTTTTTGGACTCGAGGGAACAATGTGTAGAGAGCTTCATTTTGCAATTTAGTAGGGGACCTGGTCATATGCCTCAAGGACACAACATGAAGAGAGCTTCATGTTTTGATTCTACACTATATTCATAGAGTTGATGGAGAACATTGTTTTGGTATAATCTTGATCAATACTTCCTTCATTATTTTGTTTCCCCCCAAACTCCAATCAATGGCTCATATCTATAACCCTCTTCATTCTTCCAAAAGCACAATCCGTGTGCTTGCACCCTGTTCGTCATAGATTGATTATTATGTGTGTCTTCCTCATCCTTGACCATCATATTTTCAATGCATCCACTTTCACTTAGTAATGCCTTTTGGCGTAGATATGACTATCATGATTGGCATGTGAAAATATAATTTAAACATCAATATGACATGTATGTTCAAAATTTAACCCTTAAACATAGTCCATATATATATGAGTGTGATACACATATTACTAAATTGAAAAGAATTATAAAAATTACCAAATTAAATATTATATTACATATTATTAATTCGTGAGATTTATGATAGTTAATATCAACAAAAATAATACTAAAAAATATCTTAATATCTTATTAATAAAAATAAACATCAAATAATATCTCACTACTAAAATGGAAACATCAATTCATTTTGATTTTTAGTTATTTTCTTTTGATTCCATTTTCTTTTATTTTTCTTTGCTTGATTTCTTAAAAATATAGATTAAATGACAAACATAGGATTTTGGATTTTAAGAAAAATTAAACTTGAAATCCTAAAATTTGGAAGTTGGAATTCAGTTTATACGGAATTGCAAGGTTACATTAGTGAGTCATTTCTTCCTATTTTTGCAGTATTTTTATTTTTTAACTGTAACTTGAAATAGTGATTTAATGCTCTAAAAAAATTTAATGTCAATCCTAGTTCTTTCACTTGATTTATGAAGATCCAATTGATTAGTGTACAATCGATATTTATGAAAAATAATTATATCTATGATAAACTATGAAATTGATTAATGTAACATTGTTTTGTTGGTTTATAACTTTACAAAAAAGGCCCAAAGACTTATAAAGATTAAGTTTGTTAAAATTATTTAGATTCAATCAAATTAGAGAGTCCCACATATATTTTTAATTATAGTTCGATTAAAAAAATATAAAGATGGCATACACACTAGAGACTAACCCACAATAAGAAAATTGTATAATATTTTTTAATAAATACCAATATTGGTATCAACTGAAAACTTTTATTATCATTTAGGTACTTGCTTTTTTGGTGTATGTTTTTCTCCCTGGATTAATAATGATTACATAACCATTTGTTTGGTTAACCATGGAATGAGTAATAATTGTTCATGAGGTGTAATAATTGATCAATGCCTCTCTATGGATCATTAGTAGGAGTTGAAGATGTATAAAATAAGATATTTATTTTCAATCTCCCAAATGTATGATTAAATAAAATTGGGTAATGTGGGGGGGTAGTTAATATAATCTAGGAGGACATAAACGTTGTAAATAAATATGGTAAAGTGATATAGTAATTACTAATTAATAAACTAAAACCTTAATATGTAAGAAGGGGGTGAGGAAAGAAATCAGTTGATTAGTAGGTGCTCTCGAGATTGTGTTCGCAGAGGTGACTAGAGAAAATAGAGGAAGCAAGCAACGATTATGCAGGAGCTCCTGTAAGGATGGATCTGGTGTATCTGACTGGACAGGAGCGCTTGAAGAGGGACTGGGGCGCTTACGGGTGCTCTGGTATGTAAACTGGGCACCCTAGTCTGTGCAAAATCTCTAAAACTAATTCTTCACAAGTTTCGTACAGATGGTCCGAAACCCTCATTGTCTGTTGCATTAACTTCATTATACTACTCCGAATGTCACGGATATTCCAAGATGAGGAAAAGACCTACAAAAGACCAAGGAGTATCAAAACCCTTAAAAATATAAGAATGCAAATGAATGGGTTGGATTGACCTCAGCTACCACAACAATGGGCTTACTAATCTGAGCGCTACACTACATTTTAGACCAAAATGTAGTTCTGGTGAGTATGTGTGTGTGTGTGTGTGTGTGTGTGCGTGCGCATGTTGTGCCCTAGGTGCTCTTGTGCCAGTCACACTTTGTGAAGTAGCGAGCAATAACTAGATGTAGAAAATGTAATAGAATGTGTGCATGGAGTATAATAGAATCCTCTCCTTATGTTGTGTGTGATGCAGATGACCTATCCTTGTGCCTTGCGATTGAGATACGTGGATGCAATTGATCTCCAATGCAATAGATGGATGCAACTCTAGATGGATGGTAGTAGTAGATTGATGCTAGGTCCCTCATTATGGTCTCATAACTTTATATTTATAGGGTTCTCTTGCTCTAATTTTGTAATTAACCCTGAAAAGGTTGGCCACAAGAAGGATAAACATGAAAAATGGTTAGAAGAGACCCAAAAGTGGCAGGAAAGTACTAGAAGTATTGAGGCACCCCCAGGTAAGACCAGGGTGCCCATGGGTACCCTGTACTAAATTTGGGTGCCCCAGCTACGGTTAAAATTATGTTGGATGTGTGAAAATGGTTGGTTATATGGGTGCAATAGGTCACAAATTATGAAATAAAATAAATAAGGTGGCCAAAGGGACAGGGGTTAGTTAGTACTTTCTTCACTCGATAACCTTCTAAATAGTAGTATGAGATCGGGATAAATAAATGTCTAAAGTGCATGATTTTGTGACTACAATGTATAATTTAAACTATTTTATGTATTTGTTACTAATTACTATACACTTTTTGACATGTATATAAAATTTTCAATGTCAAACGACACTCTCATATTTTTTTGGACTGACACCTAATTTTATTGCGACGTGTAACCTTGAACATCAAAATCTAGCACTAGAGGGAACAATTTGGAAGTGGTTTGTGACGTTGGATTTTAATGTTTAATAATGTAGGTGATGATTTAGACCATGCTTTTGTGTCAAATTTTATTCTTAATATATACCATGCTTTTCCATTCAAAATTATTTTCTCTTTTTATTTTGTTATCAAATTTGTATCATTTTTCAACACTTATATTATTAAAACACACAATAATGTAATTGCAACAATCCAAAAAGTTGCATAACCATTTGAAAGTAAGGCTCTTTAGGATGGTCACTATTAAGATAAATCTAATATTCTACAAAAAAATCATCATCAATATCCTTTGGCTTGCCTTGTTGTACATCTTATTTGAATCCACTTATATTGTGTGTGCCTCATGTCATGTGCAAGTATTTTCTAGAAAGAAAATCCAATACATAAATCCTCAAGATTTTCATCGATGATTATTTTTCTATAGATGGTGAATGCCCTAATAATTTACCGCTTTGAATTTCTTTGATGGATTAAATGAAATAATGTGAGGCCAAAGATGAGTCCCAACACCTATATTCTATTTTTGCATAACCAAAAAACTCAAAAAACATCCATGCTATCATCCATTTATAGGAAGATAATAAAATTGATAGAAACACATTTCCTATGATTTGAGGTCCACACTAGAATATTGGCTTCTGACAATTTAAAGTCCCATATTGGGATCGACTCCATACAATTTCAGGGTCCATATGTGAATGACAACTAGTATCATGAATAGCCATTGTAATAATGTATATGATTTTGTCATTTATTATTGGAAGGAAAAATAACTATGTACAAACTAAGAGCGCGGTGAAAAAAAAAATTATTTGTCATTGTGAAACAAGAAAACAATAATAACAATGCAAAACCGTGTGTTCAAATAATTGAAAAGTCAACTTAAGAAATTGGAGTACTGAGCAACAAGTTCTTTTTTTAGAGATGTCTTTAATGCATGCTACCACAAGGATTTCTACATTAAAACCACTTTCTCCTTCCACTAGTTACCAAAAATGACACGTTGCCCATATGTGACTTACCAAAAGAAAGAAGAGGAACACCTAGTTTCTTTCCATGCTTTTCCCTTTACCTATTTCTCCTCCTTTTATCCCTTTCTTTATCACCTTACTTCCATATGTATTGTTACTCCTTTGGTCATCTCTATTGGCATATCCATTGTACCAATCAAATGTGATTGCTAATGTAAATTAAATATATTTATTAAAATTTTCACTTTAAACATTTGAATTTTACAATTTTATTAAATAAAAAATATTAATATTTATTTTTAATTGAAATTTGAATATTATAATGTCCAATACAAATTAAAAATTATAAATACAAATAATAAATTTAATCACATTAAGATAATTTTATAAAACTATGATTAAAACCTTAAACTTATCAATTATTTATATTATACACCGTAAACAATAGAATATTAATAAAGAATTTTGAAATTTAAACCCTAAAATAAAATATTAAATTACTTAATTGGAATTCATTAATTGTTGAAGACAAGTGAAACATATGATACAAGAACTAGTAATAAAAAAGACTTGTATAGTATCAGAAAAAATAAAAAATAATATGCGAAAGAATAAATTTTACTATATGGCATTCAATGCTTAAAGAAAAGAAAATAAAACAAAAAATGAAATGTATTAATAAAATTCGGTGAAAATAAATGATATTTAGAATTAATTGAAAATCGTCTTTCCATTGTGAACCATCTTTAAGTTGGTAGTAAGATTAGCCAAGTATCAATCAATGGATTGTGAGATTGTTGTCCAGCTGCACAGATACCTTGACAATTTTATGAGCCGACAGTCTAGCTTAACAATATTTTAGATGAGCTGATTTGAAATCCATGTTACTTATTGAATTAATATAATATAAGATCCTTTTCATCAAAAAAATACATGTTTCCCATGTCTCATTTATGCTTCAAGTTGATATCAAATCTGTTAAGCCATGTTTGATTTGGTATAAGTGCAATTGTGTTTGATTTCACCCTTGCCAGAAATTGTTGGTGACATCAGCAGGGTAGATGGGTATGTGATTTAAATTGGAACGATAGTATAACGACGTTAACTTACAAGTTTGATTCTAAAAGAAGGACCCACCTTGGCACGCCAGGTAATATTAGAAAACATCAGTATGTTAAGCCCTTCTATACCAAGGTATTATTTTTTTCTAATATAATGGATAGTTCCAATAGTAAAAAAATTCTATTGTTTACTAAATATATCACTCATAAACATTCTATAAATCAAATATATCCTTTATAAATTAACATCATATAAACAAAAAAACATCTATGTAAATATTCACTCCACTCTAACCACTACTAACTAGTCCAAAACAACATAACTCATATGGCTATTTTTAATATTATAAATATTAAATTTATAATTATTATATTGATAGGATTGAATTACATTTAATACATTCCATAAATAACCAAAATCATAAAAGCATATTCACATATCACATGCATGCTAAATATATTAAGTGTTAAATTCTTAAATTAATTCTGCGCAAATTTAATGCCTCGTCAAGCATACTCGCACTCAAAATAAAGGCTCGTCATTTCTGTATTTTAGAAAATCTATGAAATTCTACTTTGCATTTTCTTCTTTCTTGTTTTCAACTACATAATTTATAGTGTATTTTTTTAAGGTACTCCAATTCCTAGTAAATACAATTCAAAGTGTTATAATTATTTACTATTGGAGTTCCAATAGTAAAAAAATTCTATTGTTTACTAAATATATCACTCATAAACATTCTATAAATCAAATATATCCTTTATAAATTAACATCATATAAACAAAAAAACATCTATGTAAATATTCACTCCACTCTAACCACTACTAACTAGTCCAAAACAACATAACTCATATGGCTATTTTAATATTATAAATATTAAATTTATAATTATTATATTGATAGGATTGAATTACATTTAATACATTCCATAAATAACCAAAATCATAAAAGCATATTCACATATCACATGCATGCTAAATATATTAAGTGTTAAATTCTTAAATTAATTCTGCGCAAATTTAATGCCTCGTCAAGCATACTCGCACTCAAAATAAAGGCTCGTCATTTCTGTATTTTAGAAAATCTATGAAATTCTACTTTGCATTTTCTTCTTTCTTGTTTTCAACTACATAATTTATAGTGTATTTTTTTAAGGTACTCCAATTCCTAGTAAATACAATTCAAAGTGTTATAATTATTTACTATTGGAATTGCCTTTTATATTAATTAAAAAAAGAGTTACATAGCAAGGGCTCGCCAGACAACTCATGGTTTCACAAAACTCTGTAAGGGCAACAGATAACACCACAAAGGCAATAGAAGATGCCCAAATGGCAACAGGAACTAAATAGGCCCGGGCCTAGAAGGAGCCACGGAGCCAAATACAAACCGAGAGGCTGAAACCGTAACAAAAGGAGCCTCAGAGCCAAAATAAATAGGAGCTACCAAAGCCATCACCGACTGACTAACATGTCAAGTAGCAGGTGGCATAAAATTCCCTTTCTTCTCCTTGGATCTCGAGACCACAGTCCAATTCTCGGATGGGGAAGGCAATGCTAACTAAGAATCAAGTTGAGGATGATCCTGCTCTGGGTCAAAGTCAGAGGAATCAGTCACATGTGTTATTTTAACACCATAAGGGGGAGTCTCCTCACTCATGGACTTTGAAATTTTAGGGAGAGGGTTCTCTTTAGTATTCTACATTGTAAACAGTTGCCAACCTTTAGGCTACGAAGCAGCCACTTTGTTCTTTTTTTAAGTCTTATGGAGCACGCAAGCCTCTTGTAGGTGACCTATCTGATGACATAATCTACACCAAAATTTAGTATTCTCATAATCCAAAATCTGAATCCATCTAAAATCCACATGAAGTAACTCCAACTTATCAGGAAGACCCTTGTTAAGGTCCACCTCAATGCAAATACGAGCATATGTGAATAACCCATGTTTGGATTGTTCATCATCCTTCTTAACTAAATGACCAATAGAGTTACCAATATCTTCACAAATAGTAGGATGCCAAAAGGGGAGATAAAGATTAGGGAGACGGACCCAAATCGGCATTTTGGAGACTACCATAATTGAAGGATCAAAATCCTTAAAACACAAAGTGAGAAAGAGATCAGCTCTAACCGGCCATTGGTAAGCACTCGTTGATAATCAAAAGGAGAAGAGAACTGGAGAATAAAAAATCCTTTTGCACAAATTTGGATTTCATAGGAACTTGACCAAGTGGAGTGAATCTAGTTGTGAAGAGATTTTGTCTGAGGCCAAAATCCATTAAATCTGTAAATAAGTGCAGTATCTTTGAGGACAGAGTTAGAGTTAGCTGCCTCTAACATGGAAAGCATATCCACTAGAGTGTCATCAGATTTATCCACAATGTAAGGCATCCCTGAAACATTCTGAGCCCCTGGAGAACTTTCCCTGCAACATAAGGCATTCCAGAAACACCCACAGCCTCTGAAGAGCCTTGTCTTGTATTTCTAGCAACAAAGGCCATGAAAGACTTCCTGTTGGCAAAAACCGGCTTACCCGCCATGGAAAGAGGTGCAGGTGTGGGAGGAAAGGTGGACGGTAGCAATCATGAAGCCTGACACGGACACCTTGCAAAACCCTAGTTGTTGTGTTTTCTTCAACGCTGCAATTATTTATATGTTTAAGACATGTAAAACAATCACCAACAATGAATTGTACAAACTTGAAACGTATTAATTATTTTGTTAGCCAATTTAAAATATTAATCAAAAAATAATAATTCAAAACGCATACATATTTTACAATTATTAAAATTACTGGTTAATATTTAGACGTAAAATATTAAACTTTATTTTTTAAAAAATTAAAATATTGAAATAGTTGAAATATTAATTTATAAAGTTATAATATTTCAATACTATATAAATATATATTCAAAAAATGTTCTTAATCAAAAAGAAATTCTATTACAAGAACAAGGGCTACCGGAACACTTATGGTCCCACAAAAAAGTCACAAAGGAAACACAAAACATCTAAAAGGCTAGCCGAGAATGCCACGAGGGAAAACCTAGGAACTACATAAAACCAAAAAAACATTATGCACATGTCACCACTCTGAGAAGAGGAGGATCATACTGAGGTATATTTTTTTCTAATATAATGGATAATTCCAATAGTAAAAGAAATTCTATTTAAATATAATATGTACTAAATATATCACTCATAAACATACTATAAATCAAATATATCACCTATAAATTAAAATCATATAAATAAAAAAATCTATGTGA
The DNA here is from genome assembly GCA_019776745.2 of Taxus chinensis. Lineage (NCBI taxonomy): Eukaryota > Viridiplantae > Streptophyta > Pinopsida > Cupressales > Taxaceae > Taxus > Taxus chinensis. The sequence goes on along the minus strand of CM034157.1, from coordinate 53,814,657 downwards.
TCACTCCACTCCAACCTCTACTAACTAATCCAAAACAACATAGCTCATATGGCTCTTTTTAATATTAAATTTATAATCATTATATTCATAGATTTGAATTACATTTAATACATTCTACAAATCACCCTCGTCATACAAGCATATCACATACCACATGCATGCTAAATATATTAATTGTTAAATTATTAAATCAATTCTCGGGAACTCTATCTTCGAGGTACATTGAGGTGACATAATTAAGATTTAACTCCTTAATTACCATGTTAGGTAATTCTTGAATTACAATGTGATTTACAATATGATCTAGTTTATAGGTCACTACATCCACAACTATCTAAAGACTATATATATATATATATATATATATATATATATATATATATATATATATATATATATATATATATATAGTAAAAATTAGTTGAAAAACAAACAATATTTTCTTCTCTTAAAATATTATAATATACAATAAAATAATATTTGTGTAATTAGTAGGACTACTTCAAACACTTCAGATAGTGTCACTTACATGTGTGATCTTGAAATTTTTTTGTAACATTCTAAGGATGGAAGTTTAAGCTCTCGGCTAGCCCACAGATTAAACCACATTATTGTGGCACCCTATCACTAGGGTATACAAACCATTGGTAGTAGGCCACCTTAACACATAGTCGAGATTTGAACCTTGGACCTCCCAATTATTAACAAACCCAAGAACCAGCACACCACTACCCATTGGATGTAATAATGTTAGTTATGATTGTGTCTTAAAAAATTTATGGCATGGTGGTTATAAATGTGTCCTTGTAACTTTGTGTGGCAAGGAATGTAATGGCATGTGTTGATTGAAAAAACTCATTATTTTTTATTCCAGCTCAATGTTTAATACATAAAATTAAATAAACGAGATGTGTTCTTCCAATGAGTGTAATGGTCATGTATTGATGGAAAAAACTCATTATTTTTTATGTCAACTCAATGTTTTATACATAAAATTAAATATATGATTATATATTTATATACGCAAACGTAATTTATTTTAATACTGTGAAAGATAATTAGTGCGGGATAAATAATAAGTGTGTAGATATTACTGCGAAGGAAATTCTTCGTAAGTAACTATATTAATTTTTATTAGAATATAATTAATGCAAGATAAATAATAAATGGGAATAAGTAACTATAATAATTTGTATTGATCTATATTATTATAAGTTTTTAGATGTATTTTTACTTTTCAATGTACACACATACACACACACAGAGGTTAGTTTTTACTTTTAGATGTATTTTTATGTTTACGTTAGTTTTATTTTAATATTTACTTTTAGATGTATTTTATAAATAACACATAAATAATTTTTTTATATTTATACAAAATACTATTGAAGAATATAAATTTGGATTATTGTATCTTATATTTAGGTATGGAATAATTTGAGGGTCGCATCCATGCTTGAGGAACACATTGAATATTAATCAAATAGATTCTGAAAAAGACTATGAAGAATTACTTAATTGTGTGCAGCGTCATATGATGTGTAGAGATGGGGCATGTCTACGTAAGAAAAGGGGAAATAAGGTTTGCAGGTGAGATTGGTAATTATTCTAAATTGTATTAAAAAATTATGTGTACAATATGTATGATATACATAACGTTATATGTAATGTAGGTACAATGCCTCTATGGCATATGTATCATGATAGGATCAAATACTATATGTAAATAGTGAGCTAGGAGATAAAAATATGAGCCATATATAAGAATATAATGACTGTTTCAACACTCATATATATGTGTGTGTTACAATCATGGCGTGCCAATATAGATTAGCAACCCGTTGTTTCAAAACATGCAGTAATAAATTACATCATAAAGTATGTTGCAAAAGAAGAGACAATTTATATCAACATCATAAAGTATGTTGCAAAAGAAGAGACAATTTATATCAACAAATATTGATGCGACTTATAAATATTAAAAATCCTCAAGATCCTGCTGCACAAGTATATAGACGACTATTAACAGAAACTATTATTGAAAGAGATATTGGGATGATGGAGACATGTCACATGTGTTGCTATGAATTCCTTTGGTTGAGTATAGTATAATTTTCGTATCATTGAATGTTGGGCGTAAAGTTTTTAAACCCGTATTAACAGAGGATGATGGAAATGAAACACATGGTAAATCAATAGTTGATGGATATAAAGATAGACCCCACACGATGGAACATGTACCACTCATTGAGGTTATTATATCGTGGTTATTTTAGAGATATCCCTAACCTAGATAGCCGACAATTTGTGAACTTTTGTTGGTCATAATTGCTATTGTACAAACCATTTTGTGATATAAAGAGTGACATTGGCCTTGATGATGAAACAATAAAACTCAATTGGGATCAATTTCAATGCAATCCTTAGCATACATAACGAAATATCCTTAGCATACACAACGAAATATTGAAACAAATATTGAGGTTCAATGTGAAGTAGACGATGAAAATGAGGATAATATCTAACAAAACACCACAGAACATGAGTGGGAGATAACATCAGGACTACACCAAAGACAAATTCTGCATGTTTCTGAGATTGATATGTTGGGTCGAAGAGATATTGACAGGCACTTGTACATTGTAATATAGACCGCCCCGAGTGAAGAACGAATGAATAAAGCTCTCAAATTCATAACCATGGCTACAGATAATTGTTTACTTGGAATTGAAGATGAACCCTCCAAGTTGAGATATGATAACCTGAGTGAGAAAAAAACATTTGATATAATCATCAGACATTATAATCAAGGAATAATGCACATCCATTGCATATGATAATCCAATGAATGGAGGGAATAGGAAAATCATATCTTATTGGAGGGATTAAGTTTGTATTTATAGATTTATCACAACCACAACATAGCCCCCTTCTACTACTTACTCCAACTAGAGTTGCAACATTTAACATGGGTGCATCAACAATACATACAACATTGCGAATGCCTATTTTAGATTTTGAAAAATTAGAACGATTAAGGTTAACGATATTTCAATAAGAAATAAAACATGTGTTAAGTATATTTTGATTGATGAGATGAGTTTTATAGATCAAAAGATGCTTCAAAATATATATTCTCGACTACGCCAAACATTTATAGAAAATGTTTATATATGCTTTGGTGGAAGGTCTATGATTTTTGTTGGCAATTTGGGACAGTTGTCTCCGATATTGGATACACCTCCATCTGAAAGCACAACACAAGAAAAAAAAATGGAAAAACTTCATAATTGTTGAACCATTACGTTATATAAGGTTTTCAGACAACAAGGTGAATGCGATGAATAAAAAAGGTTTCAACAACTTCTAACAAATGTAAGAGATGCAAATACAACAATTGAAAATTGGAAATTGTTGATGATAATAATCGATGCTTCTCTTTAAACAGTTGAAAAAGAGGATGTTTAATGAACAAGTACATTTGTTTGTAACAAAAGGAAAATGTGCATCAACATCATAAGAGAAAATTGTATGCATTGAATGAACTTGTTGCACGAAGCATTGCAAGTAAAGGAGGAAACAATGTTGTTTTTGGATTGGGTGATGAACATATAGAAGTGGAATTATTTATTGTTAAATGTGTGAGGGTGATGCTTACTACAATCTTATGGATAGAATCATGTATTGTCAATGTTTCTCTTGGGTATGTTTGAAGCATTGTTTACAAACCAGGAGTAGTGCCCCATGCACCTGTTACATATGTAATGGTTAAATTTGATAGTTCTACATAGGTTTTTTTTTATGCAGATCTAACGACAATTCCAATCTCCCCTATAAAAAGGGGTCACATACATCAATTACCTTTGAGATTAGCATGGGGATTGACAATCCACAAATCACAGGGTTTAACACTTAATAAAGCCATAATTGACATAGGACTTATAGAAAGACAAGGTTTGACATTTTTTTGTTGTATCACATGTCAAGCCATTATATGGACTACAGATCTCAAATCCGTTCACATATGACCATTTTGAGAAATTGAAGAGTGGAAAGGGAGTATAAAGAAAAAAGAAGGAAGAAAAAAGACTTCAATCATTGGAGGACAAAATGTATAGATGATGATTTATTCATCAAGTGCAAATATATCATATATGCATATGAATGTTTTATTATATTCATGTATTCATATAATTTTTATTTAAAATGTATATTTTGAATATGAAATACTTTAAATATTTTTCATTTATTGTGATGTATATATTGTGCATTTTGATTAAAATTTTATGCTATAACTTTTGATTATTTTTAAAAATTAGTCTGTTACATTTTACACGCAACACCCAGGGGTGTGTCTTACCCTAGGCAACCTAGGCAGTTGCTTAGGGTGCACAAAAAGGAGGATGCCGCATTTTCTATAAAAAATTCCAAGTAGCAGGTCGGCTAGGCATTGAGGTCGGCTAAGGCTTGGTTAAAATTTTACAAAAAACAATTGATATTAAACGCCCAGTCCCCACTACAGTTTCAATTTCATGAATCTCAATTGCTCAGTGCTGTTTACAAATTACAGACAGAGACTACAGTTTCAAATTCATTTTTTGTTCTCTAGACTCCTACGGCTGCGGCTGCATCGAGTCCAGTGACCCTCACCTACAGGATACATAGTGGGAGCAACAATCAATTTTTTAAAATAGTCACCTCCAGTCTTCTGTATCCAGAATGTAGAAGTTTTCTGCGTTCACCAGTCGTCACAAAATTTACTTCATCAGTACCCCACCTTTCTTTGCCCCATGCATATTCTTCAAATATCTTATAGGTTTAAACTGTAACTCTTTTTGCACCTTCACCATTACCAATTTAAACTTCTTCCAAATGATTATTTTTAAAAACAGTCGATATGAATCGATGTAGGTTTTTCAACAATGAAAAATTTGTACTCCATCGGAGCATCGAATCTCAGGAACGAAAATGCGGATTCAAGCTCCTAGATGTCGGTAGGTCGAATCGTGTTAACTACACCTACAATATTAAACAGGTAACATTATAATGATCTTGATAACGTTTTGGTGTCTGTGACAATGACAGCTATATCTGACCGCATAGGGGAGGCGTGCGTGAAAGAAGACAGTGGTTTATCAAGGCGCCACCACTCCAATGCCCAACGACATTCTCACATACATTGTAAAAATCCTGAATGTGTGCGTGACAGGCTGCCCAATAGGAGGGATCCACCTCACCTGTGGATGGTTCAACTTAGCTAGGATGATAAACCCTAAGACATTCAAGTGCTTGAAATTCAATGACTGCCTCCTCAATGATGGGAAACCGTTAAAATCAGGAGTCTCCATATCCATTAGCAGTTGCTTCAGTTAAATGTCTCTGACTAGAAACTTGTATGTGTTAACCACTTCCTATAATTTATTTTTTTCACAAAAGAGATGGTGATTATTTTTTCAAGATCCTTTAAAGGGTTCAATAAGAATATAAATGTCAAATGCGCGCACTGCAATCAGGGGCGTGTCTTACCCTAGGCAACCTAAGCAGTTGCCTAGGATGCACAAAAGAGTTATACTAAGTCTATGATTGTTTAAAAAACATTCACATATAGGTGGGTCGTTGGTCTCGGGTGGGGGGGCGCACGCTCCGAGTACTACCTAGGGCACTCAGAAACCTTAATTCGGCCCTGGCAACACCAGTGGGTGCTACTAGCATAAATATCTTAACTACATATATCTACAAGACACCAAGAAATATCAATCTCGAGGTGCCTATATTGGATTTCTCGCACAACTTAGATAGACACCTCAAGATTGATATCTCTCGGTGTCTTTTAGATAGATGTATTTAGATATTTATGCTAGTAACTTTATGAGATTAATTAGTTGTAGGAGAAATATTTGTAGTGTAAATAAATATAACAATATGATGATCTATCTAGTATTCTTACTTCCAACTAGTTTTTGTTATAATGTTACTTTTAAGTCCATTTAAACACAATTATAAGCACAAACGAGTACAAAAAAATCAATCGAAACTCTACATATATGATATTCTACACTAAATATGTTTATTTATGTATTTATGAATTTAGTTTTTTTTAACATATAAAATGAGAAAAATTCTATAATGAAGAAGCTTTTAAAAGAGAATAAAATTATAAATATTTTACATTTATATTAAATTTATATCCAAATAAAATAAAATTATTAAATTAGTTTCAGTGATTAAGTATTTTCATTTGTTTCCTCTTAAAAGAAACGTATCCATGTTTTTAATATAAATTTATCAAAGCTAATTTATAGCTTCTAAAATGAGTCTTAGGAAAATCAAATAGGATGGAGTACAAAAAACATGCACACAATAAATGATTTTTTATAGTATCCAAATGAAGCGATTCTAAATTTTGAGTGATAATCTAATGGATGTTATGCTTACTTACAAATTTAAAATATAATAGACATTGAATAAAGGTAAGAAAATGTTTAAGATAAAATGTAAAATGTAAGCCTAATCTAAATGTTATAGTAGCAGTAAATGAATAACAATTAAGTAAAAAAATTACACCCGCGCAACTAAGCAATAAATTATGAAACCCTAAGTGCAAAAGGAGGGCAATAAGCCTAAGTTGATTCGCAGGGATCCCAGAGGTGTACAAAACTATAAACTTGAAAAATGTGAAGTATATGCTATCACACCGAAGCACAGAAAAATTCAAATATGGAGAAATATGTTGGACAAAAGCACTTGAAGAGGGACAAGGGTGCCTACGGGTGCCTTAGACCTGTTTCTAGGCACCTGGGTTTGTGTAAAATCTTAGGAAACATCCTCTGAGTGGTCGTTAATTATTCGTAGTTGTTCGCCTTTAGTTGCACAAATATATACGAGGTTGTTGGAAACTTGCAATGAAATATGAACCTACAAAACCCTCAAATAGACATCAAAACCTAAAAAAGAAAGATGCAGAATGAGGGGTCAAACTATCCTCGGTTATCACAATGGTGAACTTATGACTGAGGACTACACTACATCTCAAACCCAATGTAGTTATTTTTGTGTGTGTGTGGAAATAATTCCTCGGGTGGATCTTGTGTGTGTCACACTGGATAGTGAGCAAGTAAGCTAGATGTAAAGAAATGTAATAGATGTGTGCATGGAATAGAATGAACTTCCCTCCTATGAAGTGTATGAAAAATAACCAGCCCTTGTGTCCCTTGGATGGTGCTAGATGGATGAAATGAAGCTCTTATATGTTTGATGGATGCAGCCTTAGGTGGTGATAGCTAATTCTTAGTGCTTGGTCCCTTATTATGATCACATAACTTTATGTTTATATGATTCCCTTGCTTGAATTTCGTAATTAAAACCGAAAAGGTTGACTACCAAAAATATAAGATTCTCAAATGACTAGAAATGACCCAAAAAGTTTGAGTAAATTAAAAAGGGGACGGGGACACCCAGAGGGGACGAGGGTTCCTAGCGTTGGGATCCTAGATGGGCACCGGTGTCTAGGATGATAAATGACGAAGTATAAAAAGGAATAGTGAGAAAGTAAGGGTGCAATACAAAAAGTAGAAACAAAAAACAAAGAAAGGTGGCCAAAGACATGGGTTAATTAGTAGTTTCCTTACTTAGGAATCACATGAATAGTAGTATGTAATCAGGACTAGATAATTACCCAAAGTGCGTGATTTACTTTCTACATTTTCCCCCACTTTATGTTGGTGAGCGGAAAGATCGGTAACATAAAGTAGATAGATATGTGTACCTGATAACCATGTAGATTGATAACAAAAGCATTTTGAAGGACTAGACCAAGCGTCGAGTGATCAAAATGTGAAGCGTGGATACTAAGGAGGAGAGAATGTAAAAAATGGTGATGAAAATGAACCTAGGGCGGAAACGCATGTGTAGATGTCTTTATGTACATGTTGTCAATGTCGATGTTGTTGTGATTGTTATTATTGGTGTTGTGATGATATTTACTACTACCTCCCATAAGGATGGACCTATAAAAGAGAAGAACAAACAAGTAGTCAAATATGCATGTATACATGTAAAAATGATGAAAATGTGAAAAAGGAACATGTGCGCCTGATCTGTGATGAGAAAAGAATGTAAAAAGGATCCTAAAGATGTTGTAGAAGAAAAAAAAATTGGGATATCTCACGCCAGTTGTGCAGGTCATGATTTTTTGGGGTGATCTCATGCCAAGTCATGGAATAAGTGTAGGGAGAAAAGTCTTGTTTCGTCCTCCAATTTTTAACTACTTACTGTAATATGGAACACCACATCTTATGGTGTGTAAAAACACAGTGCTAAGGATTGTATTCCCTATAAAATCCAATGTGTGGATTTTTTTAGACTATGTTGAACTACCAATCATTGTGTAACTGTCCTTGGTTACAAGAATTTGTTATCACCAAATCACCGCACCCTCCGAATGGCCAAAATGTGAAAAGGACGTTCGGTGTGATTGGGTAACATGGGATCACCTCTCAAGTTGTGTGACTTGGGCTCGAGGTGAACCTCCGGAGAAGGTTGGCTTCTTCTTCCTAACCTAAGAGTTATACTACTCCTAGTGTAATAAAATAGCTAACTAGACCTATACTAACCTATCATGGGATTAGGGAAAGAGATTTTGTAAGAAATAAAAGCTACACTAAATATGGTGATGCACCAAGAAAATGGTGTTGCTAGACAACTTTATGATCTTCAAACAGAGAAGGGTTGATTTGAAGAGGGTCAGAAAATACACCACAGTCAAATTTCACCTACTGTAACTTAGAGAGGGTAAACAAGACACCACAAACTATGAATCAAGTGTTCCCTTTGTTAAGCTCAATCAAACAAACAAGTTTTCGGTCTTCTAGTGAAGAAGGATGAAACTAAGAAGGATGAGAAAGTATCACAACCAACCACATACAAAACTCCACTACTATATAAGCATAGAACCTCCAAAAAACTACAATGGAAACTTGAATTTGCACAGTATACCTGCAAGCATAAAAAAGGCATAATGAAGTTCCTATCAAACCAACCCCTCCAACTCCCAAATGACTCAGTAATATCTTATCTTGGTTGAGTGAGTTAACTCTTACCGAGATCCTTCCAGATTCATCACATGCCAACTTCAAGTTGGAGCCCTCCACTATCCTCTTCACGTAGCTCGATGATTTTACCAAAATCATGGCCGAGTTGGCCTTTTCACCTCTCACACAAGTTTTCATCTAAGTTGCATTCAAATCTTCCTGCATTACTCGAGTCAAGCCATACGATCTCATACTCAACTCGGTTCCCTGCTAGGTTCACCTTTGACTGCAATAACATCGTTGACTGCTTTGACATGGCTTTCGAGCTAGATATTCAGCCATTCTATTTTCAGGCTCTTCCCCTAAAGCGATGCATTCACCATGTTGATCCCGTCTCACCTCCCATTGTGTAATGAGCTTGTGTTCAAGATATAATGACTCTCCAATTCCAAAGTGCCTTCATCCTGACTAACCTGACAAGTACCGAGTGACTCTCCCTAAAACTTTCTTGAACACGAGCCGAGCTTTGAAGATTATAGATAAACCATTCAAGCCACTAGGATTACCATGCTAAGTGTCTTGGCTTCAAATTTTCTGGCTTCGTAGACTTGTTATACCAACCTACCATGATGTTGAGTTTGCTCATGAGCTAGGCACTGACTCCTACAAGCTATTTCCAAACACCTTAGATCTCACCACTAATCAAGCAACCCAACCTATTCATTCTCCATACGAGCTCACCAATCTCCAAAACACCATTTTTTCAACTTGATTCAAAAAGAGCTCACCATGTGAATCTCCATAGGAGCCAAGCTATTATTGATCTTGACATGGAACTATCATCCACCTTACCTAGTGAGATCAGTTGGCACTCTTGAGCCACCTTTTTCCCTGAGATCTTCATGGTAGCTTTGAGCCCACCTCTTGATCTACCTATATGCTTATGTTCATGCTTTGATTCCTCCTTATCCTCATGGTATGGATCGATCTGGCAATCCACTTGCCTAACAAGCTCAACTATTCTGCAAATCACTTTTCAAGCCATTTGGCTTTGTCCTTGTGTGAGAAACTTGAACACTACGTTACCATGCTACCTTGAGTTCGATGAGTTAAAATTTCAAGTCTCCACATTTTGTATCATGCCTTGTTTATCTATTTTCATAGCGTTTCATTCATCATGACTCGGTCATCAACTGCCCTAATGTCACCTTGACTTAGGTGGTGTTTTGTCGATGGGCCTATCATGCCATCTTGACTAGCTTAGAGATAAGCCCCAAGTCTTACCCTAAGATTTCTCCACCATTGGCTCTTTTTGATTGATATCCCAGCATACATTTTCCCAATCCGTGCAGCTTAGCTCAACCGAGTGAGCTAAACTCACCAAGTTCCTATATGGCTCTCGCATACCAGCAAATGAGCGACCTCACTTGGTTTCCTTTCCTGAATTCAAGCTTGGTATTATTCTTTCACAATGAACTTTTGATGTTCCTCGCCCTCTGAGCGGATCATTGATTTAACCCTGATAACCCGTATCTTCCCCAAGCTCATCAACGCCGCTTGGCTTTTGTGCATATCCTGCGATATGCTATTTAAGCTCGTATGTGCCCCGAATTGATTCGTTTTCCAAGCTCGATGCATCGACGAGTTGTTTACCTCGACCTCGGCTCCGCATTCACCCGAGCTACTCAAAATGCTCGACTTCTGACTCACCCGAATCTATCAATCACTCCGAGTCCTTCCTTTGCGTGCCAGGTTTAACTCACCTCTTCAAAATCTAATGTTCTCCAAGTGTAAACCGACTACACGAGCTCTTACCAACTCACTACTAAAATCCTGAAATGGCGTTCTTTGAAATGAACCTACCTCAATAGTTTATAGCTCACCCTGGGAGATCATTTTAAAACTAATTTGAGCTAGTCTCCTAATCTTCCACCGATTGACTCGGCTCTAACTCAGTCGTATGAGTTGATCCCTTTTGGCAATTCCCTGTTGAATCTTTCAAGCTCCTCAGCCACTCTCCCCGACCATGCTACATTTTACTCGATGCACTCAGGGCTCTCTCCTACCCTTGTTAGTTGTGAATCGGCATGAGTGAGCTAACTCTCCTGATCTATGTTCAAGCCAAGTCTTACTGAGTCGTTCCATATCAATCCCTGATGCCAAGTTAAAATCAACCAACTCACCTTGAGCTCGTCGAGCTCGTTCTTTGCTTAATGTTATCCACCCCTTTAAATATGATTTTACCTTGGTTCTTAGACATCATTAGTTTCTCCTTGAAATCAGTGAGGTAAATAGAATCACAATAAGACCTTTTAAACATAACCTACTAATTTTGATCATTTTTTAACATCAGATGAATGTGAACCCGTTAGAGGGAAATTTCTCACCCTAAGACTCAGAAAATGGAAAATGGTCCGAGATGATCCTGTAGTAATTATTTTACCCTTAATACCTCTTTCTAACCCCAAGCACACCGGCCTATCACCCATCATATGTTGGGCACTCACCCGACATGTGCGTGGGTTCCGAGCCCCTCCTTTATGTGAGCTTTGCAAGAGAGTTCCACCATTAATGGAGGATTATTTATAGAAACAAAAGTACATGCATCTACTTAAAAGGTAGAAGATATAACTAATAGATCTACACATCAATGCATCACAAAAGGTAAATAAACATTGTATGAAGCACAAGAAACTAGATCTGAGTCATGACAATCCAAATAACATGAGGGTTTACACCCATAAACAAGATGTATATAATAGATCTATGTATATTGATTTAAAAGAGTTTCTGGTAGCCATACTACATTCAAGAGGGTCATCTCAGACCATATACATCAAATGAAAAAGATACAACCCCTGTAAAATTATCTGATCAGAGATCCTAACTATGCTTTCCCCATTATAACCCTTGTTATAGACCCCATTACCCATACATATGCTTAATGATATCCCTTACAACCCTCTAGCATCAAGAACTCTAAACCCTGGCATCATTAGCTCCAAACCCTTAGCATTCCCTAACATTTTTGTAGCACCTCATTACCCTCCTTCTCTTATCACTCCCATACCATCTATCACCTTCTCACTACCTTCTCCCTTCTTCTCTTTTTCCTTTTGTCCTTCTCCCCCAAGCACTTATTTAAATAGGATCAACATCCACCACCATGACTTCTCTCTTGAGTAGATCATGTGCCAAGTGTTAATGTGGTCCTCCATTGGCGAATGCTTAGCCTCTTTGCAAAACATTCCACTAACTGTAATGATGCCTCTGGGAATATTCCCTGTGTGGAATATCTTTTTCTTGGCCTCCAAGGTTCCAGGCTAACACCTTATCCACTTATCATGCCTAGTCGGGTCCTCACATTTTTCCTCAAGTGACTCCATGATGCCAAATATGGCTAAGTCCTTTAAACCCTTGTTCTTCCTCCCACACGTGCCCTGGTTTCACTTAAACCATTCTTAAACCCTTTTCCTGCGTGCTTTTCCTTCAGTAGCCTTCTATTTATTGATCATGTGTGTGTGTGTGCCTCTTGGTACTTAGCCAATATTTAGGGTCCAACATCACCCCACACTACACATGTTCTCCATCCTTGGAAACATTTTGCTCCTTCAAATAATAAAGAATAGTGGAATTGAAATAATCTACATAAAAATGGAAGAATGAATAATATGTTACTGTTGCATGAGTGGGAACTCCTTTACAAGTGCCTCAATCTTCTCCCAAGCATCTACTTCTCCTTACACCTACTGAAGTAGGTCACCCACCAATGTGCTTACTTCATCAAAACTTAGTTCATCACTCTTAGCTTTCAGCGTATCTACAATGCTTCCCAGCTACTTGCTAAGATCGCCTAGTGCATCCATCCTACGAGTGACTTGGGGGTATAGTTCCTTTAGCCTATTCTTAATCGAACCCCACAAGGTTTTGATTGCTTCCAACTTCTTCTCAACCTCAGCTAGGATCTTATCACGCTCTTCCCTATTGCCTTTGTTCTTTTCCTAAAATTATTTTAGATCTACCTCATGTGTAGCAACCAATATGCTTGTTACCATGTCTCTGTCAGCATAGTTGTCATACATGACTTCGGTCATCTGCACGACATTTTTTACTGCAGCAAGGAGCTTGGAGTACCAAGTCACTGTCTCCCCAATCTTCAACTTTTCTTCCTCCTTATGGCATGTCATCACCTCCTCTTCTGACTCTAATGCGAGTGGCCACCTTTCCATGGTGAGGATGTGGGTCAAGTCTTCCAAGAAGTGCATGGTTGACTTATATTTCTACTCAGGCGGGGCCAGGTCTGGGTGTTTCAAGATAATGGCATCTGAAATGGCTCTATCTTCTTGCGAACTTCATGCACCTTCACCTTTTCATCCCTTAGTTCACGCCTTAACTGCGCACTAATCAATTCCTTCTATTTTATCTCCTTGTCCCTCTCAATGATCTCCTCATTATTTTTCTCAAGCTCTTCCTCCAAGACCCTTATTCTATCATTTCTGCCAAAGAGTCTTGCTTCCACCTCCACCGATACTTTGTTGAGCGCATTGCAAACTTTCTCATCTGACAAGTGTTGGGCATTTACAAGAGGGTTTACTCCCTTGGCATCTGGTATCTTCATCAATGCATCACGATTTACCTCAAACTCAGGTTCATCAATGTGGGACTCAAAAGCCCAGGATAGCATTTTCCTCATACGCGGGTATGCACCCTCTTCATCAAAAGAAGACCAAAAAGGAGTTGGTTTGTGGTCATTGTACTTTGGAAGCACATGCAGTACCTTGATTGGATCATTAATATAAGTCATATCGTGTTCCTACATTGCTAGTGTGCCCTTCCCACCTATGTGTGATGTCATTGGGAAGCTTACTACTAAGTTAGGGTCTCTGCCCATGCTCCCATACTCCTTTCCTACACTTGCACTCTCCTCAGTTTCCTTCACCACTTCTTCAACACTTCACTCTACTTCATGCTCCACCAACTATTGGATAATACCTTCCACCTCCCTCTCTATAGTGTTATCCATCTGCTCCTTAGTCGGGGTCGGGGTCTTCTGATCTTTCATGTTTACTTCCTCACTCCCCCTTGTCATGAGTTCCTTCCTCATTCTCATCCCTCTCTTCATTTCCTTCTTCATCTGACTCATGTACATCATACACAAGATGATTCTGAGCCTCACCATGCTCTTCATCATCTTCATCACCCTTGTCAGCCTCCATGCTTTCTATTTCTCCTGAGTCTGACCCTTTTGTCACCCTTTGCTTCTTCCTTACTGGTGACTCCAATACAGGGGACTTCTCTTTTTCTTCTCTCTCAGGTGACTCTTCTCTTACCAGTGACTCTTCCTTCTGTGGTGACTCTTTTCTAACAGGATACCTCTTCTGGTGGATGTAAGTACTTATGCCTGCACCCAACTCTTGTGCCCCTACTATCTTTACTATTTACTCACTCGGTGCCTTTTTCTCAGGAGCCTCCTCTCTTTCTCTTTTCCTTAGCACAACCTTTTTCCTCGTGATGGGGTCCTTAGGAATGGAGACATCATCTTGAATATAAGCACCTTCTTCATACTTAGGCCTTAGGAACAAATACACCCTCATTGTTGTCCTCCCTGCAACAGGCAATGTTACTGGTTTCAACATGTGCACGTCATGGGAGACATAATTCTCCACATAGGCATGCTTCTTGGGGTATATTAACTTCCTACATAGCTCACGGTAATCTTGATCTACTACACTTAGATCAAACCTGAGTTTCTTCACCTCTTTGAATCAATTGACCCTGGCCTAGAAGTACTGCATCGTGAAGGAGAAAGGAAACTTACACCAAGGACTCTTGGTGCCATCTATCAAAGTAAATCTATTGATACAAAAATGTTGGTATATGTGAACTCATCCTCTCCTTGTACTAATGAAGGAAAATTGCTAGGGTATTCTCCATTCAACCCCGAATGCATCGCACATCCACTTATACCACTTTTCCAGGTGCACCTTATGAGCAGCCATCATGGTGTCACAAGTATATTGTTCAAACCTCTTGGCGGGGGAGGGGTTCTCATCTGGGTATTCCCAAACAAACTTATCCGGCCCATCAGGCACTCCAATCTCTGAAAATACAATGGTGAGGAGGACATTACCAAACATGATCTTCTCTCCATCGTGCATGGCATTTATAATCTCCTCTGCAATAAAAGATGAGAGGTTATAGATGGTCCCCTCTGAGATCTTGCGGCATACATTCAACCAGGCCTTGTTGATCTATGTCCATCTCTCTTGCCCATTCATCTTTGTGACCAAGTGCATGGCCATCCTCATCACAGGGTCAGTGATTGTAGAAATGTCAAAGTAGCATGAACCCTTCTTGTAGTCATAAGCTTCAACGGTCTTCTTAATGGCTTCTTTGTCTTCCAAATCATCGTCCAATGATTCTCCTTCACAGATAAGGCTGGTGAACTTAGAAATCAGCTAGGGGGTTATGTGCATCCTCTGACCTGTGAAATAGAAGTGGTCTTCATGCATGTGTGACATCAACCATTGGTATAGTCACTCAGGCTTTCCAAAATAGGGAAACTCGTAGAGTTGCAACAACCCAGCCTTCTCCATTTTCACCTTCACTTCATCATCATAGATAGGCATTCCATCTGGTGTCCTCTTCTCTATAGGGAAAACCAGTTCTAGTGTCATCTCATTTTCTGTGGTGCTCGTTCGATGGTTGTAATCACTTACGGCCATCTTTCTGACATGAGACACCCATTCCTTACCAAGTAATACGTCATCTAGGTACTACATTTCCACATACCATTCTTCATTGAAACTGGTAGAAATTGCTTGTTTTCCCTTGCCCTTTCCCTTCTTTGGTGAAACATTTGCTACTTTCCTTGGTGTCATTCCTTCATCGGGTCCTTAAAACTTCTTCCTCTCTCCTAGTCTTGGCTCTGCTCAACTTTATAGATCCACTCCTTTGCAAAAATCCCTCCAAATCTCATGCCCTAGCTATGCAACCCAAACCTGGAAAACCCTTTTTCCACAAGACAGCATAATACCCATGGGATCCTTCCACACAACCTTCTCCACTTACGCACATGTACTCCTTTCCACTCGAGTTCACTGATCAAACTAGTTATGCACGTAAATCTTCACCAATCTTCTCAAACCTTCTTTGCAAGAGCTCTTTGATAACTTAAAATGCAAGGTAAAAAAATAACGCACCCCCAATCTTCTATTTATAACTTTTTCTTTTCTCCATAATAAATGTCCATGCCACCTACCAACATACTTTTGCAATAAAGGTGAATTTTTCCAATGCTAACTTTCAGCACTTTTCCTCTGCGCTAAATCCTACAAAAAATACTTCGAAAAACTTTAGATGCACAAAAACCCCTTACTGACCATAGATCCTTACGCACATGCTTATAGCGTTGAAGGTATTCTTCCTCTATGTCCTAATCTTGGTTCTTGACATCGCCTACCTCATGTTGTTCCTACTTTTCATTCTTGTACGTGGTTTCTATAAAGCCTTTTGACACCATCCTTCCCTCATGTTCACCTCTTCTACGCATGATCTTCCAATCCATGTGTTTTTTATTTTTCAACCCAGGCCATCAACAACCATAGCTTCCAACACTTGTCACATCACTCCACCCCACACAAAAATGGATGTGTGGTCCTCTACGCATAGAATTTTTTTGAAATAATAAGTGGCTACCAGCACACAAATGCGCACAAAAAAAACAACAAGAAAGGGAAACATAAAGAAAGGAAACTACAAAGAAAATCCTAGGCTAACTATCAATACTACCTTATTTACAAACACAAAGAAGACTTATTTATAGTAGGGCTTCAACCTACTCCCATTGAAATGGTCCTGGAAACCATGTTCTATCTAGCGCTTGTAACTGGAAAGTGCCTGAATCAAGTATAGAGGATATAATGTATGGGACCAACCAATGGACTTTGAATTTCCCAGGATGGCGCAGAAACTTGGAATCATACAAGAGAACCATCTTCCCAACCTCAAACTACTTGTTCTTGATGTGTCTATCATGTCATGCCTTCTGCCTAGATTTTTCTATTTTCTGACTCCAATGAGCAATAGCCCGCCTCTCATCCAACTACATCAACTTATCAATCCTCTCCTCAATCTCTTGTTCATCATCTAACCCTCCTTGCACATGCATTATACGCAATGATGGTAACATTAATTTAACAGGTAACATAGCTTCTACACTAAACACCAATTGAAAAGGTGTGGCCTTGTTCAATCTCTTATAAGTAGTCCGATAAGACCATAATATAGCATAAACTTTCTCATCCCAATCCTTTCTTCCCACATCACAAATCTCGGTCAACAAATGATTCAAAAATTTTTTAAAGCAGTCCCATTAGCTTGTGGGTGATAAGGGGTAGTCTTGTTATGGGCCACCATGAATTCTGCCAATAAATCTCTAACTATCTCATTTAAGAAATGAGTACCCCTATCACTTGTTAAGCTCAGTGGGCATCCATGCCTGTTGATTATATTTTCCCACAAGAACCTAGTTGTTGTTTCCATTGTGAAATCCCTTATAGGCACCACTTCTTCCCAACTTGTAAAGTAGTCTATACAAGTAATGATATAGCGTGAACATGTCCTTCGCATGGCTAGAGGAATAGGGCCTATGAATTCAATTACCCATTTCTCGAATAGCTCTGCACTGGAAATCAATATTAATGGAATTTCATCTCTTTTCCTTGGTTTACCAAGGCAGTGGCAGTGGTCACAAGCCATGTAATACTTGATACAATATTTGTAAATTGTTTCCCACCAAAATCCTGCTAGAAGGATCTTACTCGTGGTTGCATTCCCTATATAGTATCCCCTTGCAATTCCACCATGAGCCTCTTCCATGATTGCAGTGTGTTCATGCTCAAGCACACACCAGTGTAAAACCTCATCACGTCCTAACTTGTATAAGTCTCCACTAATTAACATATAGGGTGTGGTACATATGGCTAACTACTTCCTTTCCAAATTCTTCATTCCCTCCGGTGTTACACCCATTTTGAGAAACATAGCAATATCTTCCAAGTCAGAGGGTGTGCATTATAATACTTATAGTTGTGCATCTAATGTTATATCCTTAATGATGTGCACATCCTCTCCTAAGTCAGTCCTTGATAAATGGTCATGCCCTAAATTACTCTTACCTTGTTTTATAAAAACTATAAACTCAAACTCTTAGAACAATAGGACCCACATGCATATGCACCCTTATAAGGAGGGCTTGTTCACCAAGTACTTTAATTTCATGTTGTATGTGTAAAAGATAAAATGCGTTGCTAGCAAATACTTCTTGAATTTTTGTAGTGCGTAGATCATCGATAATGCCTAGCGCTCTGTGGTAGTTTTTTGTGGTCAAACTTCCACCCGTATCTCAGATTTGGAAGAGCCGAGTTTTCTAAGACAATAATGGAACCATCTCCAAGTTATGGGACCTTAAGTGCTTCAGATGAATCTCTGAAGAAGGTCAGTTCCTCTACCTACCTCTAACCCTATTGCTACTCCTAATGCTGAAAGAAAATCCTAGAATAAACATGCCAAGGGACCAAGGATAGAAGCATGTGTAGAAAGGGGAAATCCTAAGCTAAGGAAGTTGATAATGCCAGGGAAAGGGTTGTGTCGTCAATTTTTTTCCCTCTTAGGAAAAAAAATGGATAATGCCCTACAATCCATTTTCTATTCATTGCGGGTATAAAAAATGATTGAACTGATAAATCATGTCTTAAGGGGTCATATTGTGTTTTTGCTACCTTTCGGTTAGCTAAAGGAGCCCTAGAAGGTCAAAAATGAGGACAAGGTCATTTCTTGAGAAGCCAAGGTACATCAAGATAATTTTAAACTTGATACCACATGTGTGTAGAGGTTGGCTCGGTTCCAAGGAGCTTGGTGAAGAAACAAACAAGATAAGTATCACAGGTTTTAGCTAAACACTAAGACATGTGAGCTTGATATCATACAGGAGATTCAAGTTATTGTATTAGCTTAGGTGAGCTTGTTGATGGCTTAGTGATCCAAGATGGTCGGTACTCGGAAGACAAGTTAGTGGAAAACTTGGGTGTGGTAAGGTTTTTGTCACTATGATTGAAACCAATGGCTCGAAACAGGTCCAATCTGTGGCTGAGAGGAGGATGTTGAACTCATCGAAGACCAACTCTTTCATGGTGAAAAGCTTGATAGATCATATATTTTTGGTGGGTACAGAGGTACTTGGATGAGAGTTCATGAAAGGGCCAAGTGGAGGCTGAGCAGTTGAAGTTCCTCGCTGAGTCAAAAATAGTTCAAGTCAAGTCGAAGGCAAAGTGAGTCATATCAAAGGGACAAAAAAGCTCAGCCCTGGTAATCCAAAGAAGGGAAAAGCTTGTCACAAGAGCTCAGTGACATTAAGAAGAGCCATAAAGGAACATGATGACTCAAAAGAGCTCGAGCTTGATGATCAACCCACCAAGATTCAAAATGTTGACACAAATGTAAAAAAATCTCGATATCAATGGAACTCGCTGGTCGCTAGGAGATCATGCAGCGATCTCAGTGGATGATATCTCTTCGGTGGATGCACAGGTATTCAGGAGTGGTGAACCCGTTTGGATCAACCTACACAGGTGGAAGATTAGCAACTCACCTGGCTTTTAAAAGGATATTACAAGACAATGGACAATTCAATGCATTGAGCTCCACTTTGGTGTCCATTTTGGAGGTCACAAACCAAGCAGAGATCAGTGAGCTTTGGGAATATCAAGGTTCACATAACAAAAAATAGGAATGGCTTAGATATCATGTGAATACATGATATTAGTGACGATCTCATAACAAAATTTGCCTAGGATGTTTGAGAGGGGATCAACATTGGAGAAGATGGAGACATCTCATGAATTGCGCTTGTATGCTCTGTGAAGAAATCACATAAGGGAGCTCACAGCAACTTCACATGAACATGGCTCAGTGAGCCATTCATGGAGAAGGGAGCAGCTCGGTTGACTGAGAAAATAATGAGTCGTTCGGTGCCTAAGGTCCGTGGTGAGCTAAACATAGCTCATTGAGTTATGGGAAATTATAGGATCCATAGCCAGGTGGGAATGTTATGATGGAGTGCCAACATGAAAATTCCACTCGTGGGAGATTTTTGGTTCTTTTCCCAATCAAATGGCTTAACTATTGTCTCAACCCCACAATAAAAGTATTCACATGAAAGTTTCTTAACACAGAAAACTAGGGATCATGAGCCAATGTGCAAGGTTGATTCACAGCCGATATGGAAAGTCATGGTGAAAATCCCACAATGGGGAGTTTCAAGCCATTGTGGCCATGGCGGAGATCTGGGTCATTTGAGTCGGGGCCACTTGGAGTATTTTTCCCGTAATGGGGATTTTGATTGGTCGGGCCAAGTTGGTTCGAGTTTCAATAGATAATGTGGCAGAGATGGAGTGGGTCAACGTTAACATACAACACTTAAAAGGATAAGAGGATTCGACATTCAATATGCATCAGGCACTTCAAGCTTAGTGGGAGTTCAGGTGAGTAGATAGCCTGGAAGATTCACAACGCGGATCTTGCTAAACTGATGAAGCGGTTAAAGCCTAGAATAACTCGTTTGAGCCAAGTCATGAAATGTCATTTGAGGAATGATGAAGTAAGTAAAGGAACCCATTGTAGAACAAGGGTTTGTAATTGGCATAATGGAAGGACTTGCTATCAACCCATGTGAAGACAGTATAAGCCACCATCGAATACCAATGTAAAATTGAGTCAAACCGACATCTTAAATAGAGCTGTGAATTATAATGGTGTTCAGAGCTTCCTCGGTCAACATATTCGGTGCACAGGCAAGTCAGGCATGTTGGGCAGTATAGTAAGAGTGGGGGTCAGTCTTTGGAGTTCACTTCCATGGACAAGCAGAGTTGTCCAACTCATGTTTTTATCTGTTCAACATCAGTCATGCCGATTGAGGAGAATTCATGGATTTTCCTTCAGCCAGTATATTTTTTGATGAAAAGTCAATAAAGTTGGACAGTGAGAGTGTTACATCAGGAGACCAGTTTAGGAAATTTATTACAACGGATTCTCTATCGCAGACCTTACTGGTTTTACGATGTAACTCATAGAGGCCTAATCTCAGTAGAGGTGGAACTGTTACATATTTGAGAATCCATTTCAAGATCAGGCCATAGTTTTCTTTGCAATTATCCTGAGCATCAAATCAATCCAGTCACTACTCATGCTAGGCAAGCATAAAGGGATTGATTGTTGGAATTATCACACCTTACAAGCTACTTTGCTGAAATGTTCTACACCGAGAGTTTGATGTTATCCTCAAGATCAAGGATCGAAGGAGAACTCGGCAATCGAACGAAAAATTAGCATCATGGGGATGTCCAAGCACGCTGGTGGGAATTATGGAGATCAAGTTGAAATGAACTTACCAAGTTTGCACGGTGACAGAGTGTTAGGCTGGGGCTTACCTAGGATTAATGTGTCCAGAGCTGTTACGTCGGGGATTTGGAGCTAGTATGCTTGAGGTCAGATAGAGAGTTGTCATGTTGATGTGCAGGCCAAGCTGTTAATCCTAGCACTGAGGTCATAGAATAGGGGAACTCAGGGAAAGTACCACCAAGTGGAAATATTGGTTAGGTAAACTTAGTGACCAAAATAGCCGTGAATGTGGAGAAATCGGATCAAACTTGGGCCAAGCTTGGAAATGATTACGATGGCTATGACAAGTGATGAGGTAGGGCCTCCGCACGGGATCGTGTATACAGGATCAGAGCACGTTGGTGCGAGTTGATGAAGGAGAGTTAAAGTGGCAGTTCGACAAAATGGGTAGTGAGATAATCCTCCAAGGTGAGCCAAGGGAGGACTGATGGTTTGAGCCATGGTTGAAGATGGAATCGTAGTGTTGAAAGCGTAGCCGGTTTAACAATGAGCTCAGCAAGAAAGCAACGCCTTACCTCAGCGTTGGAATACCGTAGGAATTGCAGCTCGACCTGGTGAACATAGGTTTCCTCACGAAGCAACAAAACAGACTGTCCGACCTGTAACTCAGTTCACCTTGGGTCCAGCATACTTCTCCCTGAACTCCCGGTTCGATTTATTTCCAAGAGTCCATTTCGGGCTGGTGCCACAGAGTGCAAAATTTCCTACTGCACAATTGCATTCAGTGCACTGTTCATGCAGTACAATAGAATGCCTTTCTTTTGTAAAGGATCTTCCAGCAAGTAGGTTGTCCAACTGATGTTGTTACTCTGTTCAAAGTATCGAATGCATCCTCAAGATAGGGATCATAGGCTTATCAGCTTATTCAAGAACTCATATCGTAATAGCAGTTGTAGGAAACAAATCATGTCAGATGTCCATGTAACTGATGGACTACGGAGCTTTACGCTGAAAGAGAGTCCAATGGCATAACAGATTGTCCCTAGGATCAGGACTACCTGAAAGGTTTATTAGCTGAGTCGCATTAAGTGAAACGATTCATATTGCTCAGCATTTATTCTCCTAAAATTGAATGTGAGCCCTGTGAAATGGTGCAACTCATAGAAAGTAGAATGGTTGGCCAGGTTTAACATGCCTTACAGAACTTAGTTGCTCAGATAGCCTGGTTTCTTTGAGAAGGACTCATGGCCGGGCCACACTGAATGTAATATTTATAACCTTTTGATTAGTACGACGTAGAGCCAATGGGATCTGACAGATAAAATTGGCAGTATTCCTTTACCAGGTTCAGATGAAAATCGTTCGGCCTTGCCGAGAATGACATGGAAAAGGTGAGCCAAGCAACTTTGGTTCAAGCCATGTTAAACACATAATGTAGTTTTGATCCAGCCTTTTAACGGAAGATTTAAAGAGTGAAAGTTGTTACCTGAAGGCATTGGAAACCATAGGAATTTACTTGGGCCTAGTTGAATGAGGTGCATTTTTTGAAGCATAAAAGCAACTCTTTGATGTAACTTGTAAACACTAGGTGGCATATAATTTCAACATTAAAAAATGATGCGGAGGGTTCACGTCATGAAATGAAATTCAAGAGGGAGCTCACGGGGGAATTGAAATGGACGTTTGTAGTGAGCTCATGCTAAACTCATGTCAATGCAAATACCAAATAGCTCGGTTGCAATGAAACTCTGTAGGAGCACGTGACCAACTCCGTGGGTTAGCTCGGCGAGCCAACCACCGAGTTGATTTTTTGACTCATTCACATGGACCCCTCCCTCCTCAGCGTCAAACCGGTCAACAGGGGGGTCCCACATTAATTTAATTAAGTTAATATTTTTATTTTAATATTTTAATAATAATATTTATTATATTATTTAAATATTCTTTTAATTAATTAAGGAGAACTAGGTCAACTGGGCATTAATGACACATGATGGAAGCTTTGTAAAGTGGTTCAACCAACTGTAATAAATGAACCATCATGTACCTTCAATTTAGAAATGTAATTATGACCTTTCCTCTTCTCTCTCACATATTCTTCTATAAATGTAAGTTGGAAGCTCATTCCAAAGGGTTCCAATAGGTCAGATAGGTTGGAAAGTTAGACATCTTAGGCAAGTGCAATTTTTCAAGAGTCCTCTCTCTTCTGCAAGTTGTCCTTGTGTGTTGAGAGAACTTTCAAGCCTCCTCTTCAAGACTGTAATGGCAACCATTGCCTCTTCTGAATGTATGATGCATTGTGCATGTTATTGAAGCAATAAAAGTGTGTGTTTTGTGACTAATCTCGGTCCTTTCATCCTTCTATACTTCTTTGTGCCTTTTCTCATGCTTGTAGGTACACTGTGCAAGTTCATGTTTCTATTGCAGGTTCTTGGAGTTCTGTGCTTATCGAGTGGTGGAGTATTGCATGCAATTGAGTTGTGGTGTTATTCACCCTTCTCAAGTTCATCCTTCTTCACTGGAAGACTGATAACTTTTTTTCTGATTGAGTTTAACAAAGGGAACGCTTGCTTCCTAGTATGTCGTATTTTGTACCCTCTCTAAGTTGCAGTAGGTGAAGTTGACCTGTGGTGCACACACCCTCTTCAAATTAACCCTTCCTGAGTCTGGAAACACCCTTTATTTGGTGCATCACCATCCCTAGTATAGTTTCATTTCTATAAATATCTTTCCCTAAAACCCATGAAAATGTTAGCATAGGATTAGATAACCATTTTATTACACTAGGAGTAGTACAACACTTAGTTTAGGAAGAGGAAGTCACCTTCTCTGGAGGTTCACCTCGAGCCCAAGTCCCACAGCTTGAGAGGTGATCCCATGTGTCCCAATCACACCAAACTTCCTATTCACATTCTGGCCATTCAAAGGGTGCAGTGATTTGGCGACAATAGTTTTTGGCATGCCCAGTGGGACAGAGTTGGTACTTCTCTTCTCACTTACACAAGTCAAAGTACCTGGCGACTCTATATCTCTGGATTCCAAATCTCAGTGCGTTAACTTATGTGAATAATTCAGACAAGATCTTCTTCAAAGAAAGGAAATTATCAGCATATCGAACTTTCCTTGTCTCCTTCAAGGAGAAGGAAAAGAGGCATCTCAACATCACCCATTGCAGCATTACTTCATTTCATTAAGTTTTTGTGCTCTTAGTGAAATTTCATCCTTACGAGACATACCCAAGCACAACTGGTGACTCCATTGGTCAAAGTGACCCACTCTCTGTGTTGCAAACTTTCAGTTTTACCCATTTCCATCTAGTTTTCTTTGACATCTTTCCATTCATGAAGCGGTGCCATCATGACTTCATTTCCACAGTGGGATTCCCACTTGCAGCAATGGCGGTTATTTCCATCTTTAGGCTATTATAATCCACCTCCAGACCAATTTCATGATGAATATCAGTTTGAGCATGCATGTCCACATGAGAAAGATGCAGAGATAATTTAGTCACCCACCAAATTGGGGGGAATATTAAAGAACAATGGCATGCAGATTCTGAAATCTATCCTACACCTGAAGAAGACCACTTGCAGAAGAAGGTTCAAGAGTTGGAGCATAACATGGTGCAAATAAGGATAAATGAAATGAAAAAGGCATTCCCAGATTGGCTTCAGCATTCCATACCCATGGACTAGCCCTATATCATGTGAGCTTAATCCTCAACAAAAGCTTCAATTCATAATCAATATGATGACTCAAGTTAGAGAATGGATCAAGAAGAGGGACATTCATGAATATAATGTTAGTCAATCATATCAATGGGAGGTCCCTGCATTACCACCTTACAACCCTCTTTCCCTATCTCCATCCATGTAGTTTCAATTTTAAGCACATGATCATAACCTTCCAGTTGCTACCCCTACAGTGGAATTCACTACTTCATCTTCTATTCCTCCATTCCATCATGAATCTTCCATGCCTCATTCTTCTAAATTTCCTTCTTTTCTACAAAGGCCACCAAGACAAGAAGTTGAATCTCTTCCACTTCCTCAAATGGTGAGTAAATCAGTTGAATCCCAATTCGTACCCTCATCTTATTGTCCCAAACCCATTTTGGGAGGAGACTATTTAAGAAATGAGTCAAAAGGAGGAATATATGGTCGAGGAGACTAGAAAAGGAGAGATGTAGAGAATCTGAAGAAATGGGCTGCAAAATTTAACATCAAGCAAACTTTTTCCTAACTAAACCTCAGAATTGAGGCTCAAAACTCTTGATTTCTTAGATGAATTTGATCTTTCTAATTTCCATGTATTTAGAGAATGAAGAATATCAAGGTGAAGGAAACTAGCTAGTTTGAAGGATACTCAGATTGGGAGGAGCATTTGGACATAGTCAAAAAGAAGAAGAATATCTATCAGATTTGGAAGAATGTTTCGATGGAACAAGAGACCTATGGAACTTGAAAATATTGTTATTCCATTGTCAAGAACTTCTTTTCCAACAGTCAAATGTTACAATCAAGCCAAAGAGTGTTGTGACTAAGGTACATTTAACTCAATGTAGATGAGCCCATACAAATGCTTTCAAATCTCATTCTTCATAACTAAAAATTTGAACATCTTTTATTACAATTTGATCTTTCCAGAATTGGGGGAATTGAAAAAACAATCATTCTGTACAAAATTAGCCAATTCGAAGAATACACATAAAGGAGGAACACACAAGAGAAGCTAGGACTGATCTAGAAGCATTGAATGAATATTATGTCATGGAGAGGAATGATTTTCAGTTACACGGAACCTGTTTTGGTTAAAATTCTGATGGAGGAAAGTATTCTTGAATATTTTTTTCCCCTAAAAATCTCAAAAGCTACAAATAGGAGGGTTTGAATTTTCAAGGAAGGCTTATATGTTGAATGAGGGAGATGTCACTATCAATACCATCCATCTAGGTGAAAGATCAGTTATTTGTAAATGGGAAACAAGAGGGAAATCAAAGGAGTTTCATGAACAACCATCCGTTTTCAAGGATGTCTTCAACAATTTATCTAGAATTTCTTGACTTAAAATTGAAGTTCAGACTAGCAGGAATATTCAATGGGTTAGACCATGTCCCATCAGGTACCTGGCTTCATTGAAGCCAGAAGAGAAGCCAGAACCAGTCACATTCATTCCAAAATGTGAGGATGAGTTTCACAATTTTGAGGATCAGCTGCAATGCCTCTACAGGACAAATGCAGAGCAACTAAAAGAGGAATTATTTCTCTTTCCAGTTGATACCTCGATGGACCAAGTGGAGAATTGGGCTTGTTTCAGTTTTTCACTCTCATTTTCAGCCATGTCCATTGTCAAATCATCTGCATGGAAATCCATTGTGAGGAAAGGGAGCTATTTTACACAACCAGTTACAGGTTTTGTTTAGCTTTGCATGTGCCACTAGTTAGCATAGAGTAGGAATAGGTTTTATTTCAGCAGAATAAGTGCATTGCACACCCTACATGTTTCAATTGGGGCATGTATGGTTTTCATTTTCAGTGTGTTTTGTTTTCCGTTGTTGCTCTTGTGTTGTTATGCACACTCTTTCATCATTGAAGTTTTTTCAAGGAAGAGAAAGGTCAAGTTTCAAAGAAAGTTTCAAGATATCCCCAATTCCTCGGATGCTTCATTCAAAATTCCACAGTATGCCTAGATGCCAAGTGTTCATCAGATTCAGTATACTTCATGCTTAGCATTCCAGGGAGGTCCAAGATCGGTAATGCTCAAGGGGATTCATGGGATGTATCACAGAAAATCAAATTCATTTCAGGATTCCAATATTGACTCCATGCCCAATGGATGACTTAAGGCTACTGGAATCATGCTTAGTAGGAAATCATCCCTGAGAGGTCACCAAAAATGTTATCCATTTTTTGACCCAAGGAAAAATTGGACAATGAGGGAGTTATTGGACTATCAATTCATGGAAAACTTAGGTGCGTATAAGAAAATCTTAGGGATAATACCTTCATGGTCATTCTTTAGAGGTCGCTAAAAATGTTGAATTTAAGGTTTCAAGACCTAATTGGAAAAAATTTTGATCAAGTGGGCCACATCGCCCAGTCCCAAAATACATCAAAGAGCAAAAAACATGATCAAAATAAAGAAATACATTGATGGAGGGGAATTATGTTTTCACCTAAGGCTCTACTCGGGTTCAAAGGATCACCAAAGGTAATCGGTTAAAAAGTTTCGGTGAGTTGGAAGATGGAGCTCGTAGCTTGGGGGTATTGAGTTAAGAGGAGCTTCAAGCTACGGTTTGATTGAAGAGCTCAAAGAGGAGTTGGTGAGGGCTAGAGTAAGGAGGTTGATGATATCTTGGGCAAATGAGCTCACTTTTCAATGTAAGATTCAAGCTCATGGTTAACAAGTCTTGGAAAGGTTGAGTAATGGATGTGAATAGGACTGGACTATGGCTGGGCATTAGAGTTTAGATAGCTCGGGCTCAGAGTCGATGGAGGCACAAGTTCCAAATATCTGGTGGTTGAGCTAAGTCTTAAATGAAATCGATGAAGAGAAATTGGCATGATAGTAGTTCGAAGTGAGTCAAATTGATTAAAAACAAGGTGAGCTCAAATGAGACATAGGTCGATATGAGTCAAGTCACAATGAGACCAAGGAAATTTTTGGACTAACTCATACAGTAATGCTAGTTAAATCGAAGCAATTGACTTAATCAGTGCCAAGCTCAATTAGGAACATATTCATGGCTTTGGAGGATGTTTAATAAATGAGCACGAAGTGTCATGGGGGATGCATCGGTCAATAACAGATTCAAATTAAGTGGATTGATGATCATTGAATGGATCAGGTATGAGAAATGATAATTTCAGAACTCATGGGTCTCAAAAAGCTAATCATTCCATTGGAATACTTGAGTGCTTGAAAGAGCTTTGAACAAGGTTTGTTAAAAGCCAACCATATCAAGTTAGGATTTATCATAGGATAGCTCAAGATTTTATTGGCCATAGTGTAAATCACCCAAGCCATGGCTGGTAGAAATATGGACCAGGCATCACATGGTAAATGGAAATTCATGACTTAATGAGCTCGAACTCGAATTTCACTTGGGATCACCCGGTCTAAAGCATGGTGTCGAATCTAGTTTCAGCAGGGGAATGAAGATCAAAGTGTATTTCTGCTGGCTCAAGCTGAAGTGGGTTGGACCTCAAAACTTAAGGTGGATAAATTTCAACCAATGTGAGACCATGGCTGGAAGATCAGAATGGATATTTGTTAGCAATGGAATAATTGGATTATGTCAGAGAAGATTGAGTGAACTGATTCAAGATTCGATGGAGAAATCATCTCATGGTGGAAAATATTTCAATTCAGTCAAGGAGAAGCTATGAAGGTTTCCATGATTCGGTTGAATTTTGAAGCGATCCAGGGTAAAACATGAAATCGACTCAAGGTTCACATTGGCAAAATTGGATTTAGTAGGGATTGGTTTTGGAGGGAGCCAAGCTCAGTAAATGCTTGGATGACAGAATGGAGTAGGCGGAGATTCTCTTGAAGAAACTTGCAAGTCAGTTCTAGGACTTGTGGAAATTACATGATGAATTTTAGGGGTCTAATTCCGTTGATCATGGGGAGATTTGAAAGAGGAATGTCATTAGTGGGAAAATAAGCCAATGGGTTTGATACTTCCATATATGATCCTCGATCAATACATCGTGAGTTGTCTGAGGATAATAAAGATTCTCATGAGGGTAAATGGATTGATCAAGACAGTCGGGCCGGATATGTGAGATCATTTGATCATGGGTAATTCAATTGATGTCATGACCAATCCATCAAGGAAATTAAAATTGAGTCATAGGAATTTGCAAAGGACCTAGCTTGGGTTTTCATTGAACTTAAGTTGAGTCAGAGATGAACTGATACGCTTAGATTCAAAATCAAGCATAAACATGGTATAAATTTTGATAAGGTAAACATTGGAATCTGAATCATCTAAGATAGCTCATCATGAGAAAGGACTCATCCAAGTGAATAGTAGGTCTGAACTAATGTGGTCAGGAGTTTCAACCGAGTCATGGCCAAACATGCCAGGAGATCTGGGTCATTTGAGCTTCAGAAGCCATGAGTCAACTTGAACTATTGAAATTTAGTGGATTTAACTTGGAGCCAAGTTGGTTCGAGTTTCATATTTAATTTGGAACAGAGATGGACGAGGGTTTGAATGTTAATGTAAAATGTTGAAAAGCCAAGAGGATTCATGGTTTGAATATTTTCATCAAATTCAAGATTAACCGGGAGTTGAATGTGAGGGTAAATAGCTGAACAGACATTCATAGTTGTGATGCACACAATCTGGTGAGATGAGTGGTAAATGGCTCTAGAATGAACTCATTTTATTTGAGATAGGAAGATCATGGAATGTCTCATTATGACGGAACATATGAGTCAATAACTCAGGAAGAAACTTGTCGAATTAAGTTTTCTGAGGTTGAAGGAATTACACTAATGGTAAGGGAACATAATTCAAACTATGAATCTAGTTAATGGTTCATACATCTTTTAATGGTACTAAGGAAATGCAACCAAGTTGAGACCGAGCTGTACATGCTTTCGGAAGGACCAAGTTTTGTCTGAGGTAGTTGGTGAGTGAGGGTCAGAGGGCATGGATCAAATGAGATGAAAAGTGTAACATTGGGAAGATGGGAAATAATCAGTCATGGAGCTGATCATAGAAATTTATGGAATGCCATAGTGAGATAGATGCCAATCGTGAGAGAATTGAATTATGAGTGATTTGGCTCAGGATGTGTGGAAAGTTGTAAACTAACTTCAAATATGTAGACGAATGGAGTCATCGAGAGTTCACTTGAGGAAAATGAGGCTCTAGGGTCATGTCGAGTTGAAATAGAGGTTACGGCATTTCTGAGAGGGGGATCAATCCATAGGGTGATAATTGCTTGCTTGATCGATGGTATCACTAATCATGTAGGAAAGAGAATAGGATTGGTTTGAATTAAAGGATCTCAATCAATTCTTCGGAAGATAATGAGTGTTCAAAGATAGGGATCGAAGCATGACTTAATCAAGTGAAATATGGTAGGAAACGATTTTGAAAGTAGCATGGAAGTGGGTCTAAGTAACTCATGATATGAGCTCTGAGCTGAGAGGAGCCAATGATATCGAAGGGAGTGTTCAGTGATATGAAAATGCTTGGCTCATTTAGAGGAGCTCAAGTGATTAAGTTAAAAATCTTGAGATTATAACATCAGATTCATCAGAATTCATGTGAGTTCAAATTGCAAGGTTATAACTCTAATTCAGTTGTCAAGTGGAGGCAAGATTAAATCATCGAATTAGTAGACAATGGAATACGTAATAATGGAGCCTAACAGAAAAGGATGCATCAGAGTCGGAAGCTCGATGTGAGCTAAATGGATTGAGTGGTCGAATAATTGATGAGTCAGAGGTAAGTCAATCAGGATAATGGATTTAACAAATAACTCGGTTGGAAGTTTTCATGAAGGAGATGATTGTCATGGTTAGAGTTACTGGACATTGGAAAAGGTGAGGAAACAACTTGACTCGGTATGAATGATCCAGTTAAACCAAGAATGTCGTGGCTCATGAATCCTTTTCATGTATGAGCTTGTGAAATGAAAGCTTTACAATCATGGAGTAAGGAATTCACTCGGTAAGCCAACAATGATATGAGGTGGCATGGAATTTTGGGAAGAGATCCTTGGATGTGAACTGAGCTCAGTATACAGTGGAGGTCTAGTGAGTGAGATCTCAATTTCCTAACATCAAAATGGGAATGATGCTCGGTGGTGAATGTCATTGTAAAGCTCAAGAGGGAGCTCAATTGTTACATGTGAGGAAATTGCAAAGCAGTTTGAAGGAGCTCATGCAAGAGAAGCTCAGCTCGATGGAAGAAGCTCGATTCAATGAGAATCTCAGTTGCGTGAAGGTCAAAAAGGAGCTCGACACCAACTCGGTGAGTTGGCTCAGTGAGCCAACCACTGAGTTGGGCTCTTTTTGACTCATTTTCACATGGACCCTCCCTCCTCAGTGCAAACTAGTCAACAGGGGGTCCCACATTATTTTTTAATTAATTTAATATTTTTATTTAAATATTTTAATAATAATATTTATTATTATTATTTAAATATTCTTTTAATTAATTAAGGAGAACTAGGTCAATAGGTATTAATGACACATGATGGAACCTTCTAAAGTGGTTCAACCAACTGTAATAAATGAACCATCATGTACCTTCAATTTAGGAATGTAATTATGACCTTTCCTCTTCTCTCTCACATATTCTTCTATAAATGTAAGTTGGAAGCTCATTCCAAAGGTTCCAACAGGTCAGATAGGTTGGAAAGTTAGACATCTTAGGCAAGTGCAATTTTTCAAGAGTCCTCTCTCTTCTGCAAGTTGTCCTTGTGTGTTGAGAGAACTTTCAAGCCTCCTCTTCAAGACTGTAATGGAAACCATTGCCTCTTCTAAATGTATGATGCATTGTGCACGTTATTGAAGCAATAAAAGTGTGTGTTTTGTGACTAATCTCGGTCCTTTCATCCTTCTATACTTCTTTGTGCCTTTTCTCATGCTTGCAGGTACACTGTGCAAGTTCACGTTTCTATTATAGGTTCTTGGAGTTCTATGCTTATCAAGTGGTGGAGTATTGCATGTAGTTGAGTTGTGGTGTTCGTTCACCCTTCTTAAGTTCATCCTTCTTCACTGGGAAACTGATATACTTGTTCTGTCTGATTGAGTTTAACAAAGGGAACGCATGTTTCTTAGTTCTGTGGTATTTTGTACCCTCTCTAAGTTGCAGTAGGTGAAGTTGACCTGTGGTGCACACACCCTCTTCAAATTAACCCTTCCTGAGTCTGAAACACCCTTTATTTGGTGCATCACCATCCCTAGTATAGTTTCATTTCTGTAAAATCTCTTTCCCTAAAACCCCATGAAAATGTTAGCATAGGTCTAGATAGCCATTTTATTACACTAGTAGTAGTGCAACACTTAGTTTAGGAAGAGGAAGCCAGACTTCTCCAAAGGTTCACCTCAAGCCCAAGTCCCATAGCTTGAGAGGTGGTCCCATGTGTCCCAATCACACTGAACTTCCTATTCACATCCTGGCTATTCGGTGGGTGCAGTGATTTGGTGACAATGGGTATGATCAACTCAATCAACTAAAATTAACCTTGAGAAGAGGGTGGATGATGTGCCCATAGATCAACACTATGAGTCTCAGCCTTCCATGTGCACAACACATGAACATGGGGACTGCAAGTAGGAGATGCACAACACATGCCAAAAATTGAAAATAGAGAGGTGAGATGCAATGAAAATGAGAAAGGGAAGACAAGAGTTCCACAAAACATGATTTTATTGCTTAAGGGACACACTGTCATTTACATTCATGGCAGGAGGTGAGAATACATTATAGAGACCATGCCAAGGTATGAAACCCATGGGAAGTCGGCCACCATTTTGGCATGGTGTCATTACAATAAAGAGGGATCCTTTTTACAAAGTAGAACTCTATTATTTATAGAAGAAGGAGAGAAGAGAAGGAGAAAGAGAGGGAAACTCATATTCAAATATTCAACCACCAATAACAAGTGATAAATTCCTGAAAATCCACTGGCAAGGCTATTAGATGTGCTTCCCCATGTTTATTTGGCATGTAGAAGAAGGAAGAAGGAAAGATCTGATTGAAATCTGGTGGTTGGGTTGATTAGATGTGTGCATTGATGATTAGAAAGATGTTTCCCTATTTTCTACCTACCAAATCCCACCTAAATCTGATTTTGAAAATTCCAACATGTAGCTTATGTCAGTAGCTTTCAAATGAGACTAGGCATGCGGGAATCTGAGCACTGTAGCATAAGTTATGGCTGTCAGAAGATCTATAGTCACTGAACACGTAATGACACATGTGCACACACTGATTGACTGAGGAAATTCAGCCAACTATTCATCTATTTTTAATCATTTTTGCCCATGTGTCACACACCAGTTGGTTGTTAAGATTCAGTGCCCTATTGGCATGCTTTGATAGGTTACATGTAGCACACTCAAGTCTGACAGATATGACATGGCACAATGATGGCACAAAGAAGGTGCAAGGTTCGGCATGCAAGGAAAAGGTGGAAGACTGGCAAAAGGGAAGTAGAAGGGAAGATGCATGTGCAAAAGGTGTGCAATGGAAGGAAAGGAGAATAACTTATAGGGGTCAAGTATGCAAGTGGGGCATGAGCATTCAATTGAGGAAGGGTGTGCAATTTGAAAGAAAGGAAAGGGGCGCATGGTGTAGGAAGGAGCTAGCTGAGCAAGTAAAAGGCAAGTGGTAGGAAAATGTCAGGGACTTAGCCAATTTGGAAGGTAAGTCTATAGAGGTGCGTGCAAGGAGTGCATACGTGCTAGAATAAAGAAAGTGTGTATGCAAGAACACAAAGAAGGATGCATAAGGGGAAAGAATGCAAAAGGAAAATGGTGAGGAAAGTGTGAAGGAAGAATAAAGGGGATGTAAAGGGAGAAGTAGGAAGGGTGTGCATAGGGGCATGTAGAAGAACTGTAACTATGCCAAGTGTCCAAGGAACTAAATTGAGTGTGCACAACCTGAAATGTGAAACATCAGAGTCAGAATAAAATATAAGTTATCCAAATAACTAGGGAGTTATTTGGATAACAGTTTTGGTGAATTTTGGGGCCATCTTCCTACTAGATGAAGAGACCAGTAGCCTTAGAAGCATCAATTGGGCATGGATTCAACCTAAAAACTTGAAGAATTGATCTATAACTTGAAGAACATCCTTGGAGTCACTTGAAGCATTGTCTGAACTCTATACTGAACTATTGCTCTCATGTGAAGATGTTTTGACTTGGATTCTGAGAGTGGAAAATTATGCACTGACTGTTGGAACTACCTCTTTTTCTAAAATTGAACTGCCATCCCAGGAAGCAACAAAAGGGGTGCATGAACGTGTGAAACAGGAAAGGAAATAGGCTGCCAGAGGGAGCGCAACAAAAGCATAAATTATGTACAAAATATGAAAATCATACATGTCCCAAGGGGAACATGCAGAGTGTGCATGAGCACTTGTTTACTAAAAGAAAACCTAAACTAACCTATACTAACTAGAGGAAAGGGCACTCAAGTAAAACCTGCAACAGGAAGGGAGAAGTAGCTTCCTTTCCTCACAAATTGTGACCATGTAATTGATTTGGCATTGGACATGGTTGGAAAAGAGTGAAAAAAGTGATTTGTAGATGGTTTTCACCCTCTCTCAAAGTATCAACAAACAAAACATATACCTCCTGAAGTTGTTCTACACTTGGATTCAGGAGGTGTTGTTGCTGAACTTTGGCACACTGAAGCTCAACCTCATGCCCTAAAGTGAGCATGACCAGTGGTAACTCTTTCTTTGGCTCAAGACCAGCCAAATATTGGATTGGGCATGACCTGATCCTTGTGATCTTCCCATTTTTTGAAGCTCAATCCCATATATGGGATTATCTTTGCAGACTTTCCTCCTGAAGGGGAGACTTTTGTAGGCTGGGTCACACAAAGTTGGGGGCAATGCCTCTACAAAGAAACTTGGTCTCCTTTAGAACTGCACCTCTAAACTAACTGATTTTCTTCTGAAACATAGGTGCCCTTATGATTTCCTCTTCCCAATCAGAGTCACATGACCATTCCATTCTTCAACTATTCTGTAGTCATCAAACATGATGACATTGGTTGGGGATGGCGCATAGGTAAGGGGGTTGTTCATTTATGGTATAGTTAGACAGAGAGGACTTAGAAGAAGGTGGAAGGATGGGGGAAGGAAGGGATGGGAAGGCACACATGCAAGAAGGAATGGAAGTGCACACGGAGGGATGATGGAAGAGATTGAATGAAGGTGAGAAGATGAGAGGATGGATAGTGGAATTCTCAATGGGGGCAGTGCACAGAAGCTAGGAACATGGGCAGTGGGCTGAGATGATGTAAGTTGGGGATGGAGGAATGGGAGGGTTGTAAGATGGTAGTGCAGGGTTGCCCCATTGACAGGGTTGACTCAACACTAGATTTTTGAGCCTCCATTTCTTCCACCCATTCTGTAATCTGGGGCAACATCTCAGTGATAAAGTGTAGCTTCTGTTGGGTGTTAAACCAGCCTGGTACAGGGCCAACCCATGGACAAGGGACCTTGTAGCCAACTTTAGCTACCTTTATGGAGCACTTGACTCTGAGCTGCATCATGTCCATCTCCATCTTTTGAACCTGCCTCTCAAAATCAGCTTCTTCTATGGAGTTTCCACCATCATCTACATAAACTTGTTCTTCATAAACATTTTGGTTAGAAAAATAACCATACATATCAGTGGGAGGTTGGGTTATATGCATATTCAGGATGATGGGGCTCATAAAACTGATTTGGAGGAGGATTTTGAAACTGTGGTGATGGAGGGAAATAGTTTTTCTACTGCAAATGAGAATTCTAAGAGGGGAAAGAATTCATGATTTCACAACTTCAAAAGAGAAAGGTAGAATGGTGGAAGAATGAAAATGAATGAAAGAAGCAGGGGAGAATGGTCTACGAATGAGAAAATGGGTACATTTGAATCAGTGGAGTCACCAGATGTGTTGAAAAATGCCTCCAAAGGTGAGATCTCAACAATAATACACCAAACTTGCTAAGATGAAGATGTATAGCTCTTCAAACTGGTCCCACCGGGCATGCCAAAAATTGTTGGTGGTCAAACTTGCACCCGTGTCTTAGATTTGAAGAGAAAGTTGTTTGAGACAATAATGGAACCATCTCCCAAGTTGTGGGACCTTGCGTGCTTGAGATGGATCTCCAGAGAAGGTTGGTTCCTCTACCTACCTCTAATGCTACTACTACTCCTAATGCTGAAAGAAAATCCTAAACTAAACATGCCAAGGGACCAGGGATAGAAGGATGTGTAGAAAGGGGAAATCCTAAGCTAAGGAAGGTGATAGTGCCAAGAGGAAAGGGTCGATCTCTCTCCACGAGTGGTGAAGGAAATAGAGAGGGCATGGGAGAAGAGGGTGGATGGCACGTGCCACAGATCAACACATGAGCTCAGCCTTCTAGCATGTGCAACACATGAACATGGGGACTGCAAGTGGGAATACACACAACATGCCAAAAAATGCAAACAGAGAGGTGAGATGTAATGAAAATGAGAAAGGGAAGACAAGAGTTCCACAAAACATGATTTTATTGCTTAAGGGATGCACAGTTATTTACATTCATGGTAGGAGGTGAGAATACATTACAGAGACCATGCCAAGGTCTGAAACTCATGGGAAGTCAGCCACCATTTTGGCATGGTGCCATTACCAAAAAGAGGGATCCTTTTTACAAAGAGAAAGCTCTACTATTTATAGAAGAAGGAGAGAAGAGAAGGAGAAAGAGAGGGAAACTTGGATTCAAATCTTCAACCACCAACAACAAGTGATAAATTCCTATAAATCCACCTGCAAGGCTGTCAGATGTGCTTATCCATGTCTGTTTGGCATGTAGAAGAAGGAATAAGGAAAGATCTGATTGAAATATGGTGGTTGGAGGTCATTAGATGTGTGCATTGATGATCAGAAGATGTTTCCCTATTTTCTACCTACCAAATCCCACCTAAATCTGATTTTGAAAAGTCCAACATGTAGCTTGTGTCAGCAACTTTCAAATGAGACCAAGTGCATGTGGAATCTGAGCACTGCAGCAGAAGTTATGGTTGTCAAAAGTCTATAGGTCACTCTGACACAATAATGACACATGGTGCACACACTGATTGACTGAAGGATTCGAAACTGTTCATTTGTTTTTTCATTTTCTACCATGTGTCACACAACCGGTTGTTATCAGATTCATGCCCTATTGGCATGCTTTGATTGGTTGCGTGGAGCACACTCAAGTCTGACAGATAATTATGAGGCATAGTGAATGGTGCAGAAGAAGGCACAAGGCACGAAAGTAAGGTGTGCGCAAGGGAAAATAGAGGGAAGGCACAAATGAAATGCACGCGGTAGGAAATAGGAGCATACTTGCAGAGAGAAAGTATGGGGAAGGGGCAAGCATTCAACTGAGGAAGGGCATGTGGTGGCAGAAAGAAAAGGGGGCATGTGAGGGAGCTAAGTGTATGTAAGTGCACGCAAGAAGGAATGCCAGGGACTTAGCCATTTTGGAAGGTAAGTCTACAGAGGTGCACACAAGGAGTGCATGATAAGATAGGAAAATAGAAAGTGGGCAGAAGGGAAGGAAAGTGCAAAGGGGAAATGGAGGAGATAGAAGAATGCAGAGGAAGAAGAAGGAAGGCACATAAGGGCATGTGAGGAACTGTACAACTGTGCCAGGGTATCAAAAGAACAATCTTGAGTTCACCCAACTTGAAATGTGAAACATAAAAGTCAGAATGAAAATATAAGTTATCCTAATGTGTCAAAAACCGTCTATTGTGCCTCTCCCAATGAAATGTATTTTTGTGCTTCAGCAACTCTTCCAATGGCGCGACGATCTTGGCATACCCCTAAATAAATTTATGGTAATACCCCGTATGCCAAAGGAATCTACACTCTGCACTCTAGCTGGTAGGTACCCCCAATCCCACATTAACACCAACTTTTGTAGGATCCACCAGCAAGCCTTCTTTACATATGATATGTACGAATAGGGTGCTAAATGAATTAGTGAAAACACATTTCTTAATGTTGAGATATATACTCAATTGTGTGCATCTCTCAAACATCAACTGTATATTGTCACAATGGTCCCTCACTAATCCATATATTATCCAGTCATCCAAGTAGAATTGTAGAAATTTATGGATGAAGTCCTGAAATGCCTAAACCACAATGCGCGAAAACATAGCAGGCGTGTTCTTAAGTCCAAAAGGCATGACCTTATAGGAAAAAATTCCCTATTCAGTGGTGAAAATTGTCTTTTCTTGGTCCTCATTTGCAATTCTAACCTGATGATATCTTGAGAATGCATCTGTGAAATAACAGATCTCGTTCCCGGCTACTCCTTCCAGGATATCTTCAATGAAGGGGGTTAGAAAAGGATCAATGACACACACCATATTCAAATCCCTGTAATCAATGCAAATCCTTATGCTCCCATTCTTCTTAATGTTGATGACCATCGAACTTATCCACTTTGATTCAACAGCCTCAATGATGCCTAATGTGATCATCTTGTCAATCTCTTCCTTGAATTTGACGCGCAGATTCGGATTCATTCAATAAGGTCTCTTTCGAATTGGGTGCACATCTTCCTTTATCATGATCTTCATTTCTCCCAAAGAGTGGTGAACTCCTTTAATCTCATGGTACCCGCGTGGAAACAAATCCTTAAATTTTCACAATAGATCAATAATCTTTGAAACCTCCCTTTTTATCCAGTAATCTCCAATAGTAGCTTCCTTAGGTTCCACCTCTAAACCAATGTTAACCTTCTTGGTTTTCAGGGGTTCATGGTAGGTGCACACTTTCTCATCAGCACTATCCATAACCTCATATGTACCGATAGTATGGTTAACATCTAAGTTTTCCACCTCTTCACCATCTATCACATAGACCAATTTTCCTTTCTCTTTTTCCATGCATGTGTGCTCAAGTTGTACCTCCTCTGATTCTTCCTCATCAAAGCACACTTCCAAGCTAGGTTCACCCAACAACTTCAGTACTTTTTCCTCCACCATGGCACTATCTCCCATAGTTAGGTGCTTAACAACCTGCAATGCCTTACTCACTAATGGTTTAGTACTCTGATACTCAAAATCTTGAAGGATATCAACTGTCAACTCTTGTCAGTTTCTTGTCTAAAGGCATAGCTCTAAGTGAATGTACCATACACG
Source organism: Taxus chinensis (assembly GCA_019776745.2). Taxonomy (NCBI): domain Eukaryota; kingdom Viridiplantae; phylum Streptophyta; class Pinopsida; order Cupressales; family Taxaceae; genus Taxus; species Taxus chinensis. Next base: position 53,775,352 of record CM034157.1, on the reverse strand, counting down.
TGTGCAGCCTTGTAAGGTGGAGTAAAGCTTATACACCCATAAATATGGAGGTAATGCTTTTGCACCTTCCATCCAGGCATTCTCACATGCCTGGATGTGAAACAAGGTGGGTTCCTTCCCATGATAATCTTGTATAGCAGTAGGTGCATTACTTCGGAGAAACCTAACAGAGAACATGATTCTCACCTCGCACCACTCTAGAAGGTTATTATGATGGGTCACCCACCAACGTCCTGAGAAAAGTATAGCTAAGCATACTTCTCCTTTCGACCTCACATCTCCACTGGGTCTCCATTTCTCATAGGAAAACATTAGGGTTGGCTCCCCCAGTGTAACTTGGTAACTATTTTCCTCCCAGGTGCTTGACTGAGCATGCCTTTGTTACTCTCATCACAGATCCTCTTAACTACCTTCTGACTAACTCATATGTCCCATGTGCCCAATTATCACATGCCACACTAGTTGTATCACTTATAGATTGAGCATCTTCCCACTAAATAACACCTTCTTTTATTGGTTGCACAACCTCAGGGTCCCTGATAGTGCACACATAGATTCTGTCTAGGTCTTCTTCCCTTAAGGGATTATTATAGGGTGTTGACTTCCATCTGTCAAAGGAATGATAACATGTTCCTCCTTGTTCTCAAAACTTATATACCCCTTATTGAAATGTAAGTCAACATTGTTCTTATAGCACCAGGGGTGCCCAAGTAATGTTGGAAAGTTGTCCACCTCAGCAAGTGCCAAGACTTTGAAGTCTCCAGTGAATTTATCCCCTTGGATAGTGATAGCAACATCCTTTAAAACACCAATGGGCATTTCCTTTGTCTTATTATCCATATACAACACATTTGAAGATGGTTGTAATGGGGGCCTTCCCATTTGATTCCATGTGTCCAGGGTGAGAACATTAACTTCCTCACCCATGTCAATCAGAATATTACTTAGGATTCATCCATCAAAAACTACATTTAAGGTAATCTCCTTATCATAGTCAAGGCTATGAGGAGGTAGATTAACATGCAAAACATGCCTCTTGCACTCTCCTCTAGCGCTTGGCACTTTATCTCTTAACCATTCTCTTAATAGATGTATGATATTTTCTTGGCACAACATCTTACACACCTCTCTAAAATCATTTATATCTTCCTGAGGGACCTCAGTGCTTTTCTTCTTCTCCAACTTCCTAGATTTCTCTTTTAGACACTGAATTTCTCCTTGAAGACTTATGAATACTTCCATGGTCTCTTGATAGACTTCCTTCTGATGGGTAGGGTCTAGATACTTCCCATGTACCACTTCTTCTCTTGTAATCAGTGTTCTTTGCTTTGGTATCTCCCTAGCATGCACAACCTCAGCTCATGTCGTCACTAGTACAGGTTCTAACTCTGACTCACGCACCACCCTTGGCATCCACTATTGATCAACATGCTTTACGCTCACCATCCCAGCACCCTTATCCTTATGACTTGCTTCTGGATCATGTGTTCAAACAATTCCAGACATTCCTCATACTTGTGCTTTTTCCCACACCAAGAGCATTGTAACAAATCAGGACACTCACACTTGTAATGTTCTGTAGATCCACAGTTATAGCAGGTTCCTTAAGGGAATTCACTCCTTCCACCCCCATGATTTCCACAACCTCTAAATCCTCCTCGAAATCCTCTACCTTGACCTCCTCCATCCGTGTGCCCTTCATAATGATGACCATCATCCTTGGAGCTATTTACAACATTGGTTTGGCACACACTAGTATCAATGACATCATGTATTTGGTCAATCAATTGACAATCCTTGGTGTCATGAGTAGTATATGTGCAAATTTTCCAATAGCAAGACATATTCTTACGGATCACATGCTACAGTAGTGGACACCTATTTGCATCATGATCTCCGCGTAAAATCTCATAGTCTACCATCATCATGCATACCAATCTCCAAGGAAAAAATTTCCTTTGTATTCCCTTCTACCTCACAATCCTTACACCATAATACGCTACGAGTCTCATGAGACATGTTTGCAGATAATTTCTCCAGCTGCTTTTCCATTACAGAAATTTGGGATTCTAGAAATAAACTAACTCCTGTATCAATACTTCATACTACCTTAGCATGCAAGGAAGCCTCTAAGGCCTCACAGTGGATCTTCTGTGAAAGTTCCCTCCTGAATGGTGTGATCAGTCCTCTGACAAACCACTGAGCATGTTGAAGGGTGAATGTCATAAGATAACTTGGATAGGAGAGTCTTGAAACATGTGTCATACTCCCACACACTCTCCACCATTCCTTGTTGAATTTCCTTCAACATGATAATGCTTTTCTATTCAAACTCAGGTATGTGGAACTCCACCAAAAAGGCATTATGCAATGCAATGTAATCCACCACTATCTAGTGTGGGTCATACTTCCTGTACCAGCTATGCACGCATCCTTGTAACGTGGTTGCAAACTGACTTGCCTTCCGCTCCAGTGAAGTGATTCCCTTTGCGCGCCATAGTAACTCACACTTGTGTGCATTTTCTATGGCATCCTCAATTTGTAATCAGGTAAGTGGAGCGACATCTCATAAAATACCTATTAATGGTTTTGTGGACCTTGTCCGTTAGATCCAGGACCTTGATTCCCTTCAATGTTTCCTCCACAACCATATCCAATAGATCCACTAGTGTCAACTCCTCCAGATCCTCCTCATGTCATAGGTAAGGGGCCTAACATAGTTACACCCTGTGATCCCACCATCATGTTAAACTACATGCTAACAGTCTGTGATATGGAACCACTCCCAGATGTGTTTCCCATGCCACTCCCAGATGTGATACTCAAACCTTTTGATCCCACACCTTACCCAAATGTTTTGCTAGACAAAATACCCCCAAACATAGGAAATGATTGTGTAGCCATAGATGTACCAAATGAAAAATTATACCTCCTAGGTGTCGCTCGACTACCAATACCGATACCAACTGGATTATCAAAACTTATCTCAGGAACTAGAAAACTAAGTGTAAGGGTCTGGTCACATGTGGGTTAAGATGCACACCTATGGCTCTCCTCCTTTCTTCATATGACAAGCTCTCTCAAAATCCAAGGGGGTTTCTCTTCCGCACTTGCTAAAATGGGGTAGCTCATACTGCTCAGGTTCCATGTCCTCCGCACGAACCTCAAATCCTTCCCAACATCTTTGCCTCCATAAATCCATCACTCCTACAGCTTCACATTGTCTTGTCAACTCCCTCTCCCAAGCTTCATTATACTTGAGTTTCCTCTCCTCTCTCTCTATTTTTTCCGCAAGGTCCGCCATCCTCTACCATGCCAGCTTTCACACCCTGCACCTAGCGGGATTTTAGCCAGCCATGGGAAAGGCTTCCAAACTCAAAGTAATGACCAAGATCTTGATAGCCAGTGGAATAACACACAAGAATGATCCTCTAGGCTCCCTCAAGAACTCAAACTCAGTAATCTTTGGGAAAGAATACGTAGAAATAGTGTATTCCAAGGTATAACTAGTCAGCACTCTACTCCACCAGTGATCAACAACACGGGTCCATGTCAAATCGGCATCATGCAACTATTGATATTCCTCCTGGGTCCAAACACAAGGTCTATAGTACCAACTTGACCTTGATGCATATGTTGATAGCCATTCATACAACTCTACTAGGAAACAACAGAAAAAGGTCTCATATAACTCATGATATAGGTGATCCTCTACCCATTTACATGCATCAAACTCAGGTCTAGTGTTAAATATTTGAGAAAACTCATCCTCCATGTTTTTGAGCCATGCTTTGACACTATCCAAGGTCAAGCACTCCATCATTACACATTTCTCTCACAATAGCTTCAAAAGAGGTCCCAGAAATGGAACCAAGATGTAGTCATTATTTTACCCTCAATACCTCTTTCTAACCCCAAGCATGTCGACCTATCACCCAACATATGTTAGGTGCTCACCCAAGGCATGCACAGGGTGTGAGCCCCTCCTTTATATGAGCTTTGCAAGATATTTATTCCATTAATGGAGGATTATTAAGAGAAACAAAAGTACATGCATCTACTTAAAAGGCATAAGATATAACTAACAGATCTACACATCAATGCATCACAAAAGGTAAATAAACATTGTATGAAGCAAAAGGAACCAGATCTGAGTCATGACAAGCCAAATAACATGAGGGTTTACACCCATAAACAAGATGTACAAAATAGATCCATGTATATTGATTTAAAAGAGTTTCTAGTAGCCATACTACATTCAAAAGGGTCATCTCAGACCATATACATCAAGTGACAGAGCTCCAACCCCTCCAAACTAATATGATCAAGAGATCCTAACTATGCTTTCCCCATTATAACCCTTGTTACAGACCCCAATACCCATACATATGCTTAATGATATCCCTTACAACCCTCTAGCATCAAGAACTCTAAACCCTAGCATCATGAGCTCCAAACCCTTAGCATTTCCTAACATTTCTGCAACACCTCGTTACCCTCCTTCTCTTAGCACTCATGTACCTTCTAGCGCCTTCGCACTACCTTCTCCCTTTTTTTCTATCCCAAGCACTTCTTTAAATAGGATCAGCATCCACCACCATGACTTCTCTCATGAGTAGATCATGTGCCAAGTGTCAATGTGGTCCTCCATTGGCGAATGCTTATCCTCTTTGCAAAACCTTCCACTAACTATAATGATGCCTCTGGGAATATTCCCTACATGGAATATCCTTTTCTTGGCCTCCAAGGTTCCAGGTTGGCACCTTATCCACTTATCATGCCTAGTCAGGTCCTCACATTTTTCCTCAAGTGACTCCATGATGCCAAATATGGCTAAGTCCTTTAAACCCTTGTTCTGCCTCCCGCGCATGCCCTGGTTTCACTTAAACCCTTTTCTTATGCATTTTTTCCTGGACACCCTTCTATTTACTGATCATGTGTGTGCACCTCTTGGTACTTAGCCAATATTTAGGGTGAGGGTAATAAGTCTTAGTTGATTTGTAGGGATCCTAAGGGTGTACAAAACTTGAAACCTAAAAATACGAAGCAAAGGTCATCGCACCAAAGCATAAAAAATGTAGATCTAGAGAAATATGTTGGACAAAAGTACTTGGAGAGGGACAGGGGTGCCTGCGGGTGCCCTAGACATGTTTCTAGGTGCCTAGGTTTGCATAAAATCTTAGGAAACCTCTTTTAATTGGTCACTAGTTGTTCACATTTATTCAATTTTAGTCACTTTGAGGTCGTATAAAGATCACCGAGGTCGCTGGAATCCTGCAATGAATATGAACCTGCAAAACCCTCAAATAGACATCAAATCCTAAAAAAGAAAGATCGAGAATGAGGGTTTGGACTATCCTTAGTTATCACAATAGCGAACTCATGACTGAAAATTACACTACATCTTAGACACAATATATTTTTGTGTGTGTGTGCGGAAATAGTGCCCTAGGTCATTCTTGTGCATGTCACACTTGATAGCGAGTAAGTAAGTTAGTGGTAAATAAATGTAATAGATGTGGGATGGAATAGAATGAACTTCCCTCCTATAATGTGTATGCAGAATAACCCACCCTAATGTCCCTTGGATGGTGCTAGATGGATGCAATGAAGCTCTTAGATGTTTGATGAATGCAATCTTAGGTGGTGATAGCTAATTATTAGTGTTTGGTCCCTTATTATGATCACATAACTTTATATTTCTATGATTCCTTTTCTTGAATTTTTTAATCAACCCTAAAAAGGCTGACTACCAAAATGATAAGATGCCCAAACGGCTAGAAATGACCCAAAATTTTTGACTAAAGTACAAATGGGACAAGGGAACCTTGTGTTGGCATTTTTGTTGGGTGATGGTGTCCAGGATGATAAATGTCAAACTATAAAAAAGCAAACTAAGAAATTAAGGGTGTAATACAAAAAGTAGCAACATAAAGCAAAGAGAGATGGCCAAAGATATGGGTTGATTAACACTTTCCTTACTTATGAATCACGAGAATAATAGTATGTAATCAGGACTAGGTAATTACCCAAAGTGTGTGATTTAGTGTCTACAGAAAATGTAAATATAGATTTGAGTTAGTGGAGGACATTTTTTTGAAGGAAGATCTTTTAGTGGATTTTTATTATCTTAATATTTATGATACATTCAGTCTAGGTAATGCAGAGGAACTTATAAAGATGGATTAATATGGAAAAACTTTGTGGTTTTTGTGGATCATGTTGACGCTCGATTCAACATGGAAATAGAAATTTTTATTCTGGTATCTTTAGCTTAGGAGGATTCAAATTAGAAAGTGGTGGGTAGGAAAAAGTTGGACAATCTAAGAGGTTGCCTAATCAGAAAAAAATGCAGCTATAATCTCATAAAATGTGATAATGGAGGAACTTGATCGAAGGATGTTTATTTTCTTGTTTTGGGTGGTTTTATTCCTTGTTTTTTTGTTCCTTGTGAGCTCTCGTTGAATATATTTCTTCTTTTAGATGTCCTAAGAGCCTTTTCCAAGATTTATTAATCAAATAAAATGTAAATACAAAATTTATGAAATTTTCACCATGGAATTGGGAAAATTGTTGTTTAAAGTTAAGAATCAATGGCAACTAAATAAGGGAATGAGAAATATATGGTTGAATTTGTAATTTTTGAATGATTTGATGATGAAGATTTATAATTGAGAAAGTAACACCATTTCTCTTAATATATTTCTCTAAACTTTATTATGAGTGTGATAATATAATAGTTTGTCTCACTTTTTGGGCCACAAACAATAGTGTTTAAAACACACACAAAAGTGATAATTTCTTAAAATTAATCCAATTTTTTCCTTATATAGATTGTATATGTGAATAGGAATTTCATACACAATTATTTAAAAAAATTAATCTTCTTTAAGTATTTTAGAGATATATTTGTAATATATATATATTTTCCCAATGTAGGACACACAATTATGCTTTTATCTATGACCATTTTCTATATCTCTAAATGATTAATTTATAATAATACAAGAATAATTTTTATGGACTTCTTTTGTAAGAAAATTTTATGTTAGAAGTAGGAGCACAATTCAAAAAAATAAACAAAATGAACAGAACATCAATGTTGTTCACTAACTCCACAAATTTGAATTTCCTAGGGATAATAGATCGGTTAGAAGGTAAGAAGTAGAAACCATCAAGAATACTAGATCTAATGTATCAATGAGGAGTTACCTAAGGTTATTATATTTAATAAGCATAAAATATCCAGAAACCATTAAGAGGACTATATTGAAAGGATGCAATAAAAACCATTGATACCAAATGATAGATGATCTGGTGGAGGTTAAGATGCAGTAACCCTCAATGAGTGAGACTAGATCAAAGGTTTTAGTGGAGGCCTACAAGTTTTAGATCTAGTAAGGTAAATTATAAAATAACGAGGTTACTAGTCATATAGTTTGTGATGGTTATATTTGTAAGTACTAACTAGTAAAGTTAATATTGTAAGAAATATAAAAATTCCAAATTATTTGCAACTCTACATAGATTTTAACACTCTAAATTATAGTATGTATTTTTCTAGAATATATAATTGACACATCAATAAAAAATATCATCACCTTTTACGTAAGATTTATCTAAACACTGGAATTGTTTAGGTGAATGAAAAGTAAAGATATTATATTTTACATTGATCTTGGTGATGCAAAACTGGCATTACCTTTACATGACTAATATTTTTTATCTATGTAAACATTTGTACATTTTATGTCGATTTTGTGTCAATTTCAAGTTGAAATTTTTGACACAAAATGTATCATTTTGAGGCCACTTCGAGATATAAAAAATAAAAAATACTTTTAAATCATTAAATTATTTTAATACAAAAAAAATTTCAATCAATTTTTACATTTAAAAAGTTAAGAAACTATTATAATTATTTTGGAGAAGTTTCTCCATTATTCACTATTAAATTTTGTAGTTATGATTTCATATATACACATGTATATAGTAGATGTAAGTATTTATAACAAAGAAGAGGAACTATTTTATAAAATTCCTTGCACATTTCCAATGGAAAAATCATACAATGCCAATCTCAATCCTATTTTCATATAATTATATAGAGAAGGTCAACAAAATAGGGATTATAAAGGACTCACGGGTCTTGGTCTATTAGTGAGTTACAAGTAGTTTATAATCATCATCCCAAGTTCCATTCCCATTGAGGCCATTGGGAACTTTCAATAAATAGCCAAGGATACACCTTGAGGTAGGGGTTGAACTTCTCCATGTGAACCAAGCGAACATAGTAGTGCACTCCGAATATGGATCACTTGGAAAACATTAAGGACCCAATCCCACCTCCATATCCCACTTAGAGAAATTTCTCCTCAAAAAACCACCACTCAAGTTCATATATCTGGTATAATAAAAGCATTTACCATCTAAATTTTTGGACATAAGGTCTTGGTCTATTAGTGAGTTACAAGTAGTTTGTAATCATCAAACCAATTTCCATTCCCATTGAGGACATTGGACACTTTCAATAAGTAGCCATGGAGACAGCTTGAGGTAGGGGTAAAACTTCTCCATATGAACCAAGAGAAACACAGTGGGGCACTCTAAATGTGGATCACTCGACGGACATTAATGACCCAAGCCCACCTCTATGTCCCACTTAGATAAAGTGCTCCTCCAAAACCCACCACTCCAATTCATAGCTCTAGTATAATAAAAGTTTTTGCCATCCAAAGTTTTCTCAATTGCCCATCATTATTAGGTGAACAATATCCTAACGTAATGATGTCCTGATGCAATTCCCTAACCCTAACAAGATTGTTGGCTCCCCTGGTGGCGCGAGCTTGGGAGGTACTGGGAGGTTTCAGGTACAGGTTTTAGGAGGGCTCAGCCTTTGAGGCGGATGGGTCTTTTATATCTAAAAAATATGGAGATGCATCTGGATTTGGTAAAGGGTGTGACGACAATTTATCTAGCGGCCAAGGATTTGGAATTCTCTGTAACATTGATCTTGGAAATGGGAGCCCTACCTTTTTTGAATACTCATCTTATGGGAAAGGTGAGGTGAATCTGATGCTTGGGAATTCAGATCTTGATAAAATTGCTCATTTTTTAGATAGATCATGTGGATTTGGTTTACTGCATGGGGTTTTGGTAAATGGAGGTAGCACTTCCTCTAGAGATGGTGGTTTGAACCATGGGGGAAATAACCATGCTCTAGTTACCTCTATCAATGGAATTGTTTCTTTCAAGGAGGTTGTGTAAAGGAATATGGGATCCAATCCTTCTGTCAACAAAAACAAGGGAAAGATGGCCTCTAAGGGTGTTTCCTCTGTTTGAAAAACTTCTAATCATATGGCTTATGTAAGATCTACCCTACCAGTTTGTTTTGGTGAAGAGGTGGTGAAATATGAAGCTTTCTACCAAAAAAATGGACTAATCTACAGATTCAGCAATTTCTTCTCGGGCTTGTCCTCTCTTCATGTTTGGATGACCAGTCAGTGAGGCCCCGTCGTGGAAGGTAGGATGGATATCTATCCTAGTACTCATGGCTTTTTCATAGTAATATTTTCTCAAATATTAGATAGGGATTTGATTTTTGGAAAATTTTGGGATTTTGAATCCCACCTGCTATTGATGAAACCGTGGTTCCCTCTATTTACTCTGGTATCTAACACATTCCATGTTAAGCCATTTTGGATTCATCTTCCTTATTTTCCCATCAAATTTTGGATGGAGAGTTGTTTTACTACTATAGGAAATACTTTGGGGAAATGTTTGGCTATTGACCCAAAGACTGATGATTATGAGCATACTACGTATGCCATAATTTTGGTTGACATGGATACTTCTGTAGATTTTCTAGCCACTATTGAACTCAAAGTTGAGGATAGAACATGGATACAAAATTTGGACTATGAAGGGTTTCCCTTTAGGTGTAGAACATGTTTTTCCTTAGGCCATTTAGCTTCATATTGTCATATGGAGATATATTAAAAAAAGAAGCTTGGGGTGGAAGAACTCTAATCCTAGTCACTTGGTTGTTAAGAACCAATTAGATTGTGATTCTGATGTTGAATCTAAGAATTCAGTTTATCTAGATGCGGATAAAGAGGAAGTGCCTCTTCCTCCTCACAAGGATCATGCGGATCCTTTAGTTTTGAAAAAGGGTACATCGGTCTCATCAGGGATGCAAAGTTTTGGGGAGTAGATTGAAGTGATGATTCCAATCCATAATATTTAAAATGAAAATCCAAACAAAGAAAAGGATTAGAAGGTTATGAACCGGAAAAATAAAGGGACTATCTCTCCCCTTAAGATGTACTTAAGATCCAATGAGAAGGGGTCAAAAAGATGAGGTAGCTGAAGTTTTGGTATGTTGTTATTTTTACTATTTATTTTGTTTTTTTTTTTCATTGTGCCACTTGTAGAGGCTTCCTCTTTTGTTCCTAAATTCCATACCTTTCTCTCCACTTTTGTCCAGGGTAGGGTCCCCTTAACCCTCCTTTACCCATAATAAAAAAATAGGGGGTTATAAATACTTCTTTATGCACAAAAATCCATTCCAAACCTTAATTTAAAATAAAATCCATTGACTCCCACTCCCATATTATGTCATGGTATGCACACTTCATTGTTGAAAACATGAAATGATTCAAGGTGTTCATAGATACTTTGTAGGGCCAAAGCATACCTCCAAATTTCATGATAGGCCTCAAGGTTGGAATTTCATTCCATTATTCTCTGAAGTATTTCCACATATTCTATTTTTAAAATTTTCATTTATCCATCACCATATGCAATGAATTCATTGAGAAAGTGGAGGAAAAAGGGCATTGTTCTCAATTTTATAGTGAGTTGTGCGAGATTGCAAAAATCTTCTTTAGTGGATCCTACACCGTTTTATCTTTCGCCATCTTCTTGAATGCTGATTTGATCTTCATTAGAAGGCTCAAGGATAGGATTTTCTTCAGCGGCATTCAAGAACCTTTTGGGGATGAAAACCCTGTGGTATAAATGATCTTCAGGATCTTCCTCCATAGGACAAATCTCCTCTTCTCCTTCCTTGTTATAAATTGCTTCAATTTTCTCATACATCTCTTGCAAGGCTTTGGAATATTCTTGAACTTCGCACATTATCTTGTATTTCCTTTGAATCCTTTCCAACAGCTCTCTACTTTCTTCTTCATTGGCAACACATTTTTTCTTTCCTTTGTCTAGATGTAGATTATTGCTTGAAGTAGGAGTCTCTTTTACTGTCCTTGAATTTTCTATTTTGTAAATACTAATCTGGAACCATGGCTAATCAACGATCTTCCTTTCTCAATCAAGATATTTTTCTTCTTCGTTGTCACTCATTGGTACTTCACTCCAATCTATACATTTCTTCATTGTGTGAGAAACGAACATGACAGGGGTTCATTCCTTGATGTAGTCACCTTCAAAAATGATTTTCTTTGAAAAAAAAATTAACTGTAAAATTGACCAAGGGAAATTTTACAGGTAACCATGCCAAAATTTCATTTTGGTCCACTGAAAAGGTCTATTAACATTGAAATGGCCCTTCCAAAAATCAAGTTTTAAAGAACTTAGCCTTTTTTTCAGCCTTTTTGAGCTGGGCACAAAAATTGTTGTGGCAACATCAAGAAAAGTGTGCCCCTTTGAAGATCCTTTGGTGCCCTAAAAGGCATGTCAACATGACAAGAGTTGTTCCCCTAAGGCACTAAGAGTTACATGCAAGCATCCTCAAACCTGCACCAAAGAAATGTGCTTAAGGCGTGAAAATTGATGTGTCAACACATAAGAATGTGCGCCCCCTTTTCTCCTTGGCGCTGAAAATGTTATGTTGACATCATCTTAAGTGTGCCATAGGCGCTGGTGTCGAACCTCCTGTGTCGACACTTCACCAACCACACCAAAGGTGGTTGGTGGCACAATAAATGCCAGGTTTTTCTATATATAGGCACACTTCAACCTATCATTTTCACGAATTAAAAATTGAGAAAAGTCTTTCCTCTGCGATTGTCAGTTATCCTCGTCAGCCTCACGTGTCGTTCCTCATGCTTGTGGATCCCACATCTGTTCCTTCATCATTATATATATCCTGGTAAGTGGTTTTTATCCCTCTTGTTGTTATTTGTGGTTTTTATGTCAGGTTAGGTGATTAGGATTGTATGTTAAATACAATGAACCTAAAAAGAATTTAACAAACCAATTAGCCAGCTGAAAACCCCTCTTCCCACTCCTTCCAGATCTACAAATCTAGGAAGGCTCTGCCTCTGAATAAACCATCCTTTGTATCTGAGAAGGCTCTGCCTTGCTGCAAATCCCACAAACCCTCTCTTTGACACTTTGCAAAAATTAAAAAAGGAGAGAAAAGGGTCATGCAAAGGGAAAAGAGATCAGACAATGCAAAAGAAGTCTTTTTTCCTTTGGCGTGCTATCCTTTCATGTTGTAAACCCCACAGTCATGCCAAGGTGCACTATCCCTATATGTGACTTATTCTTAACTTGCGCCATGTATAAGCACTTAAAAAATATCCTCAAGGTGCAGGCGCATCCCAATCAACATCAACATTCGATGTTGTGTTCCCCAAATCTGTGCCCTTTATAAACCCATTAGCACATTAAGCTTCTGTGCAACACATTCCAAAACCACACCTTGGGCACACTGTAAAACCATGCAACATCATCTTTAGCAGTGCCCAGTTAGCAATTTTCCTAAGGCACTGGCGCATGAACCTTAACACCAACACTGCATGTTGTGTGTTGCAAACCCACGCCCCATGCCTTTCTCTTTGGCGCTAAGATCTTTCGTGCAACACTCCTGAAAAGTGCACCCCTCTATAATCCTTTGGCGTGGCTTTCCCCCTTTCAACACAGGTGCATATTTTTGCATGTTGACATCCTCAAAAGTGTGCCCAGCCTATTTAAGCCCCTGCAGCATGCTATAAACCTGCGCCTTGCACCTTAAGGCTTATAATAGCTCATTTTCCATTCTGTAAGCTGTTATTATGAATAACATGATGGCTGACATGGCTCTTCTGTGTTGGACCTCTTTGATTCTCCATGCAGAACAACAATAGCCATCCTCGAGCTCACACATGTCTTCGTCGAGCAAGAAGCCAACTAAGTCTAAAGGAAAAGCTAAGTTGACAGAGCAAGAAATGAAATACAAATATCAGAGAGTCAGGATGCCTGACTCACTTGTAGAGTGCAGTCTCGACATCAGAGACTCAGAGCTTGGGCACATAGATATGGATGACTTCTGGGAAAGAACCACAAAGGTTACCGGTGGCCCATGGATGGACAAACTGGTAGGCAGCGGGCTACACTTTGCAGCTGGACTCCCAGTAAGTGCTATAAACAATGAGTTCATCATGATAGTGGCCCATTGTTACAATAAAGACACAAGATGTGTCGAAGAAAAGGAGGGCAAGGTGATCATTAACCTCACAGCCCCACTTCGAAGTCATGTTAGGCATTCCTCACCATAGCCAGTATGTGGCAGTAAGCCGAGAAGATTGCATAAAGACTTGGACCGAAAATGAGGACAAGTGCATGCAGATGATGAACGAGGTTTACCTGAAGAACAAAAAGGTAGTGAGCATATGGCCACAGACCATCCACCGCAGTGACTTCTCAGAGGAGCTAAGTGATACCATCACTTTCCTTAGCAGAGTTTTTTAGACTTCCTGATGCCCACTACTTTCACAAATGGATGCTCAGGTACTTAGAGACCATAAGCAAGAATGTGCCTGAGCAACGTTTCAGCTGGGGAGAGATTATCAGTGATACTATCTCGCAGCAACTCCAATAGGTTTCAATGACTGGGAGGTTCTATATGAACTCCTATGTCGTATATGTCACTGCCTCAGAGAGAGAGTACCCAAGACTGATTCAAAGTGGGGTATGGCCTCAGGTCAAGATATATGAGTACTACCCAGAGCTAAGGCTTGAAGCCAGTATCACCCAGTTCAACAAGATCAATGATGCCTTCTTCTATGAGGTGATCTACCTAATGAGGCCAAACATGAGGCATGGTCAGACCAGCATGAGCGTGGTCACTGCCACAAAGAAGTGGGGGGCTTTGTTTACACAATTCCCCACCTTCACATATCTCAGAGCTGCCAACTTCCTGGGAGAACCAACAAGGTTGCCAAGGTATGCAGGGCCCAAGCTGATCCTTCTGGAGCTCTCAAGGCAGCTAATTACATATCATGAAAAATGTATGAAAAGGAAGAAGGGTGGAACTCCTTTCCCCCTCACGGTTGGTAGATACACCTGCACCTCATTGGGTAAAGCCTGGGAAATGTTTGTAGAGCTGGAATTGCTCAACCTGAAGCATGATTTCCTGGCAAGGCCAACCTTCGACTGTCAGGCTTGCCTCCCCAAGGCAAAGATCGATCCCATCCATGTCCCAAAGATCGAGGACATATGGATAGACGTCAACCATGAAGTTGAAATCAGGTGAAAGGATCACTCCCGGCTGGCACTGGCAGAGATCATCCACTATGGAGTTTCCATCATCCCAAAATATTTCCAAGAAACTGATCAGGAAATTGATCAGGTTTACCTTGACATGGATGGGGATGATTGGCCATTTGCAAGCATCGATAGGACCAAGGCACCCAAGACCATAGAAGAAAGGGTCCAACCCACATTGCAACACACCGAACATTGGTGCAAATGAAATGGTCTCATCTACCTTGGGGTGGATTTCACTACTTCCCCCTTAGGAAGAGCACCTCCAAAGCCAGATCACTTGCCAAAGGGAAAAGGAAAGGATGAAGTTGGAGAATCAAGCAAGCAGGAGAAAGCTCCTGATAGCCCTCTTTCTGCCTCAAAGAAAATAGTGGACTTAGTGTCCCCAGGAAAGGAAGAAGCAGTAGATATTCCAACGGACACTTCCACTTAGGATTTTGTCACAACTGCAACTATGGAGGTGCCCTCTGTTCCTTCTTCTCCTCCTCTCCCTCCTCCTCCTCGGATAACCACTCCTTTGGTTGTTTCTTCTCCTCCATCTTCCTCCCTTCCATCTCCCACTTCTTCCATCTTTCCTCCCTTGCGGATCTGTCACTCTAGGTATTCCCTCCATCCAACTACAGATCCCTTCCATCTTCACCTCCTTCTCCTCTCTTGTAGTGACTCCGGGCCCTGTAAGCACTAGTGCATCAGACTCTCTATCCATGCCACCACCAAGTGTTTCCACTTTCTTCCCTGAGTCCACTACAGTTGCTCCCCCTTTCACCCTCGTTTCCTCTTCTTCTTCCGATCCCGATCCCCTAAGTCCTGGTTGGATCTCCGACCACCTGAGTCAACACAAGAGGAAAGTCCCCATTGCAGCTATGGACTTCTCCATCATTCCGACAAAGGGACCCAAGAAGCAAAAAGCATTAACTCACTTCTCAAAAAGTGCCTCAAGAGAAAGAGTCATGGAGATAGCCTATCTGGATCCCATAAAGAAGAAGGAAGATCTGTCTCCTACAGACTTCACAGTGACTCAAGTCACAATGGGAACATCATCTGAAAGCCTGCAAGGAGAAGCCTTGTCAGCTTGTTGATGCCCTCTGCAAGAAGCTACAAGAGGCCAAAGAGGAGAAGAGAGTGCTCAAAGAATAGAACAAACATCTCCTCCAATATTTGCAGAAGATGGGCAAAGCTCCTTCAGCAACTACTGCAGAACCTGTTCAAGCTCCCAGCCAAGAAAAAATAGATGAATACATAAAGATTGTTGAACAGGGTACAACTGTGTCATCCTGGATTGAGAAGATCCTCCAGGATGGTCAGGTGATAATTGGTAGGTTCACGTTGCTGCACCAAGATATAACTCGAGGAAATAAAGAGCTACAAGCAGTAGCGAGCTCCCTTTCTGAGGAGTTGGATAACGCTAAGTTGCAGCAAGGAACATTCCAGACCATGGTCAACTGTTCGGCTGATGACCTGTTAAAGGTCGGCGTTATCGATCACCCGCGGGCACATTATAAAGCTCTCACTACTTTAGATTACCGGGTTGATCAAATGGAATTCATCCTGGAAAGAATCGACAAATTCAAGGAAGAAGCCTTGGATGCACTACACAACATGGAGAAAATAGTTTCAAAGATGTCTCCTAGACTGCTCAGTGCATCTTATGAGTTAAGAGAAGCAGATGACACATTTCAACACTTCAAGGATATTGTCTCTCAAGGTCTGGCGCAAGAGGTCACTTTCGATCGAGAGTCCATCAACAACCTCTTAGCCTGTTGTGACTTTATAGGCTCTTTGATCGATGTAAACGAAGAGTACGTTGATTTTCCTGACAAGCTCAAAAATGAGAAAGAGACTTGCGAAGTGATTCACGACCATTTCAAAGGTCCTGATCAGTATCAACTTCAAAATATAATCACCAAGTTCGCAGAGTATCGAGCGCAGTGCCACATTGACTCTCCTGAGCCTCAGCCAGAAGCTAAATTCAAGCCGAGAGATGATGATGAATAGCTTCCTCTGGGATGGATTTTCCATTTTTGTAAAATATTTAAAAGCATGTTGGCACACGCAATGACATCATCCATGTTACACCATTGGATGTTGTCATCCTAAAAATTACCCCGAAGTCAACTTTTTTTACTATTTAGATATTTTGTAAATAAGTGGTTGGCTTCTTTTTGTCTTCTTTCTCCTCCTCCTTCTATAAATACTGGAATACTTGTTGTATTCTAGGTGGACAGTTTTGTATGAAAAATAGAAGTGAGGAGAGAAAGACTTTGTACTTTCTTGTAACAGAAGAAAATATTAATACATACATTGAGACTTTGTGCTGAATTTATGTGTTATGTGCATTAGATCTCTCTTAAGTTAGATCTGTGTTCCTTTTCTGTTGGATTCTTTCTTGCCTTTGTCATTTGTTCATCAGTATTGCTTTATTTGTTTATGCAAGTAAGTTTGGCTCTGTTTACTACCAACCCAAAGCATAAACCTTCTGACCTTTCTATCTTGGAATTCATTTCTTTTCTCCCTTCAGATCTATCCTTCCTCCATTCTTCCCCTCTCACATTTCTGTTCGTCATTCGGAACTACCTCTACTGGGATGAGATCCCAAACCCCCTGAAGGCAGAATACTGTAAGACTTGCACAGGTTCCTGCTGGTAGAATAGTAATAAACCAGTTTCACTTTGTTGTCTCAAAGAGGGGCTATGCCCTGCACACTATTGGCCTGTTTCCCCACGATCTGCCCATCTGACATATTTTCAAACCAAATAAGAAGACTTCATGTTTGTATTCTACAAAAAACAAGTTGCATTTTCCATGAATTTAGTATTGCTCTTATAATGTTGCAAGATAATAAAAGAAAAAGTAGAAAAAAGTCACTAAATTGCAATAAGATTAAATACAATGATAAAGGGCCATTGCCGAAAAATAATGGCATATAGATAACAAGGGAGTGAAAAACAAAATGTAATAGACAACCATGAAGTGGCAAACCATTCCTCGTAACAAACAGATTCTGACATGCATTGAAGAACCCATTAACATGTTCAACGAGAGATAAAAATTATGTCAAAGCATGATCCTCCATATTAATGAAGATTAGTTTTCTAGTAAGAATAGGAAGTAGTACAAAATGAAATAATTTTCACCATGTAGTGATGACTACGAAAGTGGATGCCCCCAGGAGCCTCAGTGGACCATTGGATAAGAGGTTACAATACCAAGCATCCATGTTACATGTAAAGATTTGCCCAGGAAGTCTACATTCCATATGACTAATAGACCAAGTGAACGCACATATGGTTCTATGATAAAGACATTGTTATGATATCTGACTAACATATGGAAACAAATGTATACATGCATAAGTAATGAGGAAGCAAGAATAAGTACAACCAAGATGGATGTCAATATGTTGTGTAGTGAGTGAGATGGAATGATATGCAATGTGACATGTGATAGGAGTAACTTGCACCATCTCTTCAAGTGGATGTGGATGACACTGTGAGAAAATGAACCAACATGTGTACTTGAAATACCACTTGACTGTCAAGAATGCTTACTACACTAGAAGAAGAGTAGCATCATCGGGAATATTTTTAGTAAGTGCGCTAGAAAGATCAGCTTTTCTGAAACTGTCAATTGCAGCTGTAGCAACTTGAATGTCCTGACTTCTCAGTGATGTTCCTTTCACCTTCTAGACCCTCTTGAATGGCTTGCTATTTATAGTAAGTTCCTATGCGACTACTTAGTATTGTCAGTAAGTAATGAATTTTGGGCTCTATGATGAACCTCAATTGTTTAATATGAAAACGTTCCAAGTGCGTTCTTCTCTCTGTGTTCACGTACACTTCTTCACAGACAATTCTTTAATGGTGATTTAACTGAAGCTAGTTTCCCATGTGATGACCAGGCCTTACTATTTTTAGTAAGGAAGTATAAACTAGAATAATCCAAATCAAAACAAAGTACACACACATAACACAACATGTACCATGGTTCACCCAATGTGGGCTACGTCCACCAAAGATAGAGATCTCATATATATAATATAACAAGAGTACAAACCAACTCTTCAATACAAGAGTACAATGCATCTCTCCAAGAGTATCTCCTCTCCTCCAGATCTCTAAATGGATCTCCATGAGTGCACTACAACCGTGCCTCCAAACACCACCAACAGATCTCACATACCAAGAACTACTGCATCTCCCAACTGTGCAACCAAGCTCTCCTGTGAATCTGCAAACAAGACCTCTCACATGGGTCTACCAATGTGCAACCATATATGTGCACCAAGAAGTAAGTCTCTCCTCCATCTCACTGCATCTACCACTGCAAACAAGAAGACAACCTCCTCTACAATATCTGGATACTATTTGTATCCACAAGCTCTCCAACGAGCTACAATACTAGATTCCTATGGATCAACAATACAATATGATCTCATGGATCTACAATACAAGATCTCACAACAACTTGTGGATCTACAAGATCTCACAACAACCTGTGGATCTACAAGATGAAATGACTATGTGCTTTGCATACTATGCAAGCCATTACATTTAGACAAGACAATACAAAGGAAATACAGAAGAAGACATAACCACCTTCTCACCATTCAGATGTACCTGTTATTTCCTTCTGTCCAGCTTCTCTCCATTGAAGCTTTGTCTTCATGCAACCTTTTTCTTCTTTTTCTTCTTCTTCATCTTCAACCAAGGAGAATTAACATTCTTCCTCTATCCTTATGTTCTAACCCTAGTTTTCTAGCTTATATAAGCTTAGACAAACTTAGGGCACCTTAGCTATGCATTTACAACCTTTAGATCAACTTTATAACAAATTTAGATCTAATTCCCGTGAGTTAAATATAAAATTTCATGCACAGGTAACCGGTGTCGGTTACCCTTGACCTGACCATCGCGGTTACCCTGATGCTGACCGGTGTCGGTTACCCTGATGTTGACCAGTGCCGGTTACCCTGACCGGTTACCCTTTGACTGGCGCCAGTTACTGAGTAAACCAACAAGGTGTAAATCATGCTAACTGTGAAGCAATTCAGCTCCACAATCCTAACAATCTCCCACTTGGAGATAAATTGTTGAACCTGTACCTGTACCTGTACATCACCGTCCTCTACATACCATGAAGACCATCTATTCTTTATATCAACAATTCTCTCAAATGAAATCAGGAAGATTAAACCATCTTCTAAAACCAAGAAGATAACAAACCCGTGACTTACCATATACCTGCACGAAGCTACTACTGATCCATGATACACGAGCTATCCATACATCAAGCTCCCACTGAATCATAACACCAAGCCTCTCATGCAACCAAGCCACCATGACTAACACACCTGCAAGAGCTCCCACTCAAACTGAAATACTGAGCCTCTAACGCATCCATAGCCATACCTATAAAACCAACCATGTTCTCCAACCATCTATCCATGTCTCCATGTAACCACCAATGCAACTGACCAAAGACAAGTCAAACTGGAATATGCGTAAGCAAAAAAAGATCCTGGGTCAAGACAACCCAAATGAGTTCTACATGCAACCCGTGGTTAATTACTCCACAACACCTGCACAACTCAAAGAATCCAAATACTGCATTCTGTAAATCCAACCCTGCATAAACAACTAGCATGTCCAAGACAACCATCCATAGATAACATATCTATCAAGGAGTAACATAGTAACAAGAGGAAATACAAACATCCCCTACTCATGCTCAAGGCATCTAAACCATGCTCATAGGCATCCATGTGCAAAACAAATATCTGCATCATCATAGACTCACAAAATAGAATCTATCCACATGTATAAACTTACCATGTACATCCATCCATATCATCAGGCTCTCCAGAAGCTCCAAGTCTCCACCGACTAACTCCAAAGCCAATATGAATCATGTGCTCATCAATGTCAACAACAACAACCCTGCTAACCATGCTACTAATAATTAGTGCAAATACCAGCAAACATGTCATCAACATACTCTGCACAACTATCCAAGATGAAAGCAAATAAGGGCAACATCAATAAGATGTAAATGTACACTGTTGTCACACTTGTAACCTGTAACAAAAACAGATTTTCCTTCTTAACCCTTCAATGTCAATAACATTTCTCTCTTCTTAACCCAGCTGAACAACCATCAACTGCAATCCCATAGGGATATCCAGGCACTATAAATAAAACTAGAAGTGACATCATCATGCAATAAACTCAAAATACCTGCAAAACCGTGACTGTCCTCCAAAACAACTTGTGCCTCATGCCACACAAAAAATGTAGCATACTCCTCTCACTCCGCATGTGCATATATGTCCAACCTGCAATGCCAATAACCATGGCTTGCTCCCACTTAACCTGAACTCCCCTGCACTGCTTCTAATCACCAAGCTCAAAAGCTATATATGTCAGTGAGAAATAAAATAGATGAAAGAAAATATAAACTGATTCCCTTCTTATCAAAGAATACTTCTACATCACAGAAGTTTGGACTTCTTGTGAAGTAGGTGAATCAACTTCTTTTCATCCTGTGTACTCAACATCTTTCGTTACTGCAACTGTGTCTAAACATGACTTTTCATTGAGGATCCCATCCTTAGACTAGATATCCTTGTCCTCAAGATTCCAACATATCCCGAAAATAAAAGTCAAGCTCACCAAATATCCATGGTGCAAATTTTATTTGTGCACACAATCCAAACATAATATCAGTTGCTCCAAATGAAAGAAATAAAACATGAATCATATAGAGATACCTGACTCAAAGTCTCACTGGACTAACCGAGCCAACTCCATCCTCTTTCTGATCCAAACATTGAAGTGATCTACATTGTTTCTGCCTGTACACACTGTGCAAGAAACTGATCCTTTAAAACAGGGCACTGAACCATCCATGCCCTCTTCTACTGTAAGAAACCCTGTGCAAACTCATTGTCACAAAGACTGACCATGTTTCCTGACCGGTACCGGTTACCCTCTGTGACCGATGTCAGTTCCCTGACTGACGTCGGTGCTGCTGGAATGAACACAATGCCACAAATTGGCATAGGTCACCAAACCAGGTGCCTACTCCGACCAAAGCCGATAGTTGTGTTGAGCCAGTCATTTCAAGAAGCACCCAAATCTTGCACAAAAACTTAACAACAATAATACATGCAATAAAACTGCACCAAGATGAAATACATCACCTTACCAGCACCAAGATACTCAACCACATCTTCAACTAAAGAACATGCTTCTCTGATGGAAACCCCGTCTTCATTCTGTGCTACTATATTCTCTTCTCTAACAAATCCCATGCATCTAACTGCACCAAAGGATGCATAACTGCTCCTCTATCTCATACTCAGATCTGCAATCTCAAACATGCATGTGCAACCAAAATATACAAGCACTGCAATACCAAGATAAAAAACCATACCTCTATAAATCGGATCTGTAATCTGACCAATCATGCATGTGCCTCCAAGAACCAGGGACACCTAAGCAAACAAGATGCATTCCATGCATCTTCTATATTCTTCAGATATGTGATTTTCTGTTTAAAACCAGGTTGCCTAGTAACCGACCACGGTCACCCTGTAACTGACCACGGTCAACCCACGGTCACCCTGCCAACATCGGTTGCCACCTAACCGACGTCGGTCACTGTATTCTCCAGCAACCTCACATTTCTAGCTTCCACTTGAGATTTAAATATCTTCCTGTGATTTTCACATCAGGAAAAACAAACCCTACTCTCATACACCTGTCAGTAAACCACTAACAATATACTGAAGCAAAACCTTGCTCTGAAATAACCAAGCTCTGATACCAGTTGTTGGGAATTCGGGACTGCGGAATAGTGCTATGATTCAATAACAAACCCAATCATGCACACAAGATCTAAACAATTCCCCAAAATCTACAGTAGTGGAAGTATAAACTAGAATAATCCAAATCAAAACAAAGTACACACACATAACACAACATGTACCGTGGTTCACCCAATGTGGGCTACGTCCACCAAAGATAGAGATCTCATATATATAATATAACAAGAGTACAAACCAACTCTTCAATACAAGAGTACAATGCATCTCTCCAAGAGTATCTCCTCTCCTCCAGATCTCTAAATGGATCTCCATGAGTGCACTACAACCATGCCTCCAAACACCACCAAAATCTCACATACCAGGAACTACTGCATCTCTGAACTATGCAACCAAGCTCTCCTGTGAATCTGCAAACAAGACCTCTCACATGGGTCTACCAATGTGCAACCATATATGTGCACCAAGAAGTAAGTCTCTCCTCCATCTCACTGCATCTGCCACTGCAAACAAGAAGACAACCTCCTCTACAATATCTGGATACTATCTGTATCCACAAGCTCTCCAACGAGCTACAATACTAGATTCCTATGGATCAACAATACAATATGATCTCATGGATCTACAATACAAGATCTCACAACAACCTGTGGATCTACAAGATCTCACAACAACCTATGTGGATCTACAAGATGAAAGACTATGTGCTTTGCATACTATGCAAGCCATTACATTTAGACAAGACAATACAAAGGAAATACAGAAGAAGACATAACCACCTTCTCACCATTCAGATGTACCTGTTATTTCCTTCTGTCCAGCTTCTCTCCATTGAAGCTCTGTCTTCATGCAACCTTTTTCTTCTTTTTCTTCTTCTTCATCTTCAACCAAGGAGAATTAACATTCTTCCTCTATCCTTATGTTCTAACCCTAGTTTTCTAGCTTATATAAGCTTAGACAAACTTAGGGCACCTTAGCTATGCATTTACAACCTTTAGATCAACTTTATAACAAATTTAGATCTAATTCCCATGAGTTAAATATAAACTTTCACGCACAGGTAACCGGTGTCGGTTACCCTGACCGACCGATGTTGGTTACCCTGAATGGTGCTGCCCTGATGTTTACCCTGACCGGCGCCAGTTACCCTTTTACCGATTACCCTTACCCCTCTGATGACCGGCACCGGTTACTGAGTAAACCAGCAAGGTGTAAATCATGCTATCAACCGACGCTAGAACCTTTGTACCTAAACCAGTACACCTCACCATCCTGCATACACACATAAATTGTGAATCTAATCTAGCCTCCAACAACCCAACTCATGAATCACCAAGCTCCCTAAACTATGAAACCATCTAATGCAAGCACCCTCTACATGAAGATAAAGTCTCACGAATCCACCCAACCTGCATTAGAAGACTGACACACATCGATCACGAGATTTTAGGCAAGCGAAGCACTCGGGAAGCTCCACAGACCCATAACACCATCACCAATTGTTCAAGGCCATACAAAAGGGTCAAGACCAACTGGGAACTCTTCATGAAACATAGCCATCATGTAATATCTGACACTAGGATCAACTTGCAGGTTCCATTTTTAGTGCCTCAATCACATTCAATCTCAAATCATCTTGTAAAACTTGCACTCAATGTTCTTCACCCAAACTCTATCCAAATCCACACATGAATCCAGCTGATGGTTACTTATCCAAATTGCTTGTGTTTTGATAGTTGGAATCATGATCAATAGTCAATTTGAAAAGTGTCCCGGGTAAAATTTGTGCCTATTAATGTTGGAAGTTTCTACATGCAACAATCAGAATATCCATCCTGTAACACATATTTCATCCTTTTCAAAGTGCATGTTAGTCCAAACATTCTTAGAATCTTAAAAAGGAATCCAACATTGATTCACAAAAATGAGCATGAAATCCAAGAGGGAATATTTAGTTATAGGTTGAAATATCCCATGGAGGAACATACATACTTAAAAGGATAATAGCACACATCCCCTACTGCATTCTCAAGGCATCTAAACATTGATAGGTTACTATGGTGTCCATTGTGCAAATCACTCATCTACATCATCATATGTTGCTTATGTGGGGATAACCTACATCTATCCATTATCTACAAACTCACCATGTACAGAAAACCATATCATCAGGCATGTGTCCAACCAAGTTCCAAGTGGGGTCTCACCGAATAACTCCAAAAGATCAATATGAATCATAGTGCTCATCAATATTCAATAACAAACATCCATAGCTAGACCCTTGTCACTAATACCAAGTTTTTTTGTAAATACACAGAAAACATTTCATTGCAAAATACTCTACACAATCAACTTGGGAATGACACCTAGTATTTACACTATGGTAGTGTCTTGTAGGAAAACCAACTAGTAAATAAACACTGTTGTCAAACCTGTGACCAAATCAACCACGGTTTCCTAACTGCACCCCGGTCGTAGTTTGCTCTCTTGAGGTAGGAATCCACTAGTCATTACTAGATGGACCTGACCATGGTAAATATGGGTGATTGATATTGGTCTCTGGAGGACTGCATAGATTTTCACGAGGTCTCTTTTTCTACCCTTCAAACATTTGAAAATGTGTTCTCAATAGTGATTACATATGTAGGAGGACTGATTTGAATCTTTACGATGGCTAAGAATCCTTGCCATAAAGCTCAAGCATCCTTCGCGGTGATGCTCACAAAATAGGCCCGATAAGTGAAATTTACTGTAATAATCACAAAATAGGCCTAAAAACGAATTGTCCCGATGGCCCAAGCAAAACACAACTTGTGACATCCAAAAAACCTCCTGTAATGAGTAGCAATCTCCTCATCACTCCGCATGTGCTACAGATATGTCAAACCTAAATATTGGGTTGGAAGATCTGAACAAGGTTGGGAACAATGAGATTGACTTCCACTTGGCAACCTGGGCAGAATACTTCTTCAAACACAAGCCCTCTAAGATATCCCTAATATGATATATGACTTCATGGCGCGAAAACTAGATGAAAGACGAATACTAAATTTGATTCAATGATCTTATTCCCTCCAATACTTCTACATGTGATTTCGAATTGATGTATAAAATCTTGAGAAGTAAGAAGAGGTGAATCACTATTCTTTTGCCAAATCAAAAGAATAGATTGATACTGTTGGCATCATCCAACGTGATCAGGGCAACTATGTCTGATGAACGAATTTTAATGGGTGAAGATCCTCATATCCCTAATATGAATATAGAAACCTTCGGCGCACATCTAAATTCCAGTGTGGCAACCGGCAAATAAATTTTTCAATGTTTTTGATCACTTCTAATGCCCTTCACTAAAGAAACACTGTGTGAATTTCGTGCACACTGGATCCAAGAGATAATATTTGCTTTCTCCAAATGAAAGGTGTTCTTCATGATACCATCAAGTGGAGATACTTGACCCAAGGTCTCATTCAGGATAACTCAGCCACATATTGATGGAGGATTTTTTTAATCCAAACAGTTGAAGCTAATTCATGTATACTATAATTCCCTTTGCCTTAAAGGACACATTGTGTCAGCTAACTTTTATCCTCCAACATAAGGAACATTGGGCTGACATCTGGGTTGGGGGGATCTTCTGCTCCTCAAACCCTGTGCAAGTGTACCTTTGCTGATAGGACCGGTTTATGGGTCATCTGACTGCGTACCAGGCTCCTTTGTGACTGATTTCACGTTCCACTTCACCGAATTGGTGCTAAGTTGGAACACTCACCTAATGCCATTTATTGTGCACAGAAGTGATAAACTTGAGTGCCTACTCCCGATTTGAGTACCTTAGTTACAAAATTTGAGCCATTCATTTGACTAAATAAGGAATCTTCTTGAATCTAAAACTCAATAGCAATCTAAACAGTGATTCCTCCATTTGAGCACTTGATGGAAATGGGTGTTCACACATTCCTGGCTCCATGACCAAGCATACTCAAACTGCATCTATAAACAGGGTATGTTAACCTATTGTCATTCCCTGAAGGAATGGACTGATTCCACCATAGTGTTCTGATGCTACTCTGAATTAGACTTGTCCGAACAAATCCCATAGCCTCCTAAATACACCAAAAGAAAATTTGGCAAACTCATATCATACTCGCTAAGATATCTTAAAGATCAGTAGCTTTTTTGGAACCTATGCATGTGCAAGGAAAAAATAATACCTAAGAACACCTGCAATATCAAGATGAAACCATGCCTCAAAAATTGGAAATCTTCCCTAATCTGACCTACATGCTTTTGCCTCTAATGGGGTAGGGACTCCCGTCAGCAAATAAGATACATTCAATGCTAACTTATACAAAATCTTCAAATCTGTGATCTCTCGAGGTGGTCGTAGACTGATGTTGTCCACTCAAAATTCCCCGCTCTGTCAAAAGTAAAAATTTCAAAATTTTGAGTTTAAATGTCTTTTCTGTCGAGCTGGTGGTGTGAAAAAAGTCTTGAAGTCGAAAAAATCTAAGTTCTGGGTCATTCTGTAAGTATTTCGGGCCTGTCGGACATTTTTGTCCCAACTGTCCCAAGTGCAAACGGGTCTTCTATTCTCCGATCGGCCGAAACCTCCGAATTTGCCCCATTTTCGGGCCCGTCGGAAGTTTTTGTCCCAAGTGTCCCGAAAACTTTTTGTGCTAATTGTGCGAACCGCGTACTGTTCCATTTTTCAAAAAGGCCTGTTCCATTTTCGCCCGATTTTGTACCCAACTGTCTCAAATTTCTGAAGTTCAACTTAAACGGGCCTTTTGTTCCATTTTTGTCCCGGCCGATTCGCCCGAACCCCCAACGCTTTCATGTCCCAAATGTCCCAAAGTTAAAAAAGTGCAAGTTGTCCCATTTTCGGCTGAAACTCCCAAGTCGCGCACTTCGCTCTTTTTCGTCCCAATAGTCCCAAAATGCATTTGTGCGTCCTCTCCCTGTTTCATGCATTCACGTCTCACTTGTCCCAAGCGAACCAACGGTCATCCATACTTAGTTTCCCGCTCTTCCCGAATATGCTGTTTTTCAAAATATGAATTCAAATGCGCATTAATTATCCTTCTCTCTCCTCAACGGCTATGTAACGGGCAAAACTTCCTTTGCAATTCTTACATTGTTTCAAACCCTTGCAATTTGAAAACCCGCGCATGTCCCCTCCCTCTGAAACTCCTTTCCGAGCCTGGTTTGCAGCTCTGTTATTATCAATATGAAGATCAAGATCCTGGAGGAGGCTTGGGAGAACTAAAGAAGCAGTTACGAAGGACGAAACTTTCAAGACGTCGGTTACATCAGTTTCCAAAGATATTCATTGTCATTCTCAAGATAAAAATTCTGGCGTGTCCCTCGTGGCAAGGACATGGCTGAGACATGGAAGAAACTCAAGCAGCGGTTTCCAAAGACAGTGGGTCCCTCTCAGAACTGGTCACCTGTCTCCTTCCCCTTCCTTCTCTCTTCTCGCCATTTCTTTCGTATTCCATGTAATTAGTTAAGAAATTGTGTTTGGCATTCCTTAACTATTCTCTAGTTAAAAGAAACGGTTACGAGGAGTAACCGAATTGTAAGCTATATAATGGCCTTCTTTGCGCCATTTTGAAAGGAGGAAGAACTTGGCATATTTTCTGAAAGTGTAAATAGATCAGAAAGAAATCAATACAAAAGGGCTTTCCGTTCATCATCTATCTATCTCTGTTATCTCTATGTTTTCATTTAATATTGTGAAGATCATTTTGTCTCTAATTTATTAGTCTCTCTGATTGCATACTGTCCGGTTCAATTTTGCAAATACAGCGATCTTGTATAACCAAGAAGGAACTTTGTGTCCTTGATTAATGAATCTGAAGAAGGTTATTTACAGAACTTTGTGTCTTTAAATTCCATCTTATTCAGTTCAATGTAAATGATCTTGTCTTAAATTCACTTGAAACTTCGCATACATAAAGAATTATTCTGCTATCTATAATTCTGAATGTTGCTATTCTGCTCATCCTTTATTCCCTTTCCTCAGTCCTTTTGTAACTGATGTTCCTTTTGGAAAACACTTTCGTAATATCCAAGTTCAACCATAAAATAATGTTCTGTACATTTGTAAATAGTTTCGTTTCTGAATAAGGGAACCTCTCCCATTAAAGAGGAGGGACTTCTTGTCCCCTGACTGTTGCTCTTCTAAAAAGTCCTATTTGACGACCAACAGTTTTTGGCGACTCCGCTGGGGAAAATCGCATTCCAGTTCTGTAATTTTTGATCATCCTTTGATCTGGCGACTTCGCGTTTCACTCAAGGGAGAAGGGCCCTTGGTATCGAAGATTCTCAGTTTCAGCTTTTAGAGCGACAAGGTTTTCCTTTCCTGTCAACTTCAACAAAAGATAGGACTCGTTCGACAAGCACTCCACCTGTTCAAGATAGAAGTCCTACGGGTGGTATTCCTTCAGAGCCTGCTAGTCCCAATCTATGAGCTTTGATCCTAGCCAGTGTTACAGTTCCCCTCCAAGCCGTATTTCCAAGAATGGCGGCACAATTGCCATGGGGTCATCGTGTCGGGCCTCTGGCCCTTACTCAGCCTTTGCATGAGTTACCCAGAGGAAACCAGAAGAACTTCCCCAAATTCAAAGGCGATGGCAAAGTGCATCCTGATGAACACATCGCAGCCTTCGTTGTTGCATGTGGAGTTCTGGGAGTCGAATATGAAGACGTCTCCGTAAGGCTGTTCGTTGAGACGTTACAAGATAATGCTGCTGACTGGTTCTATCACCTTCCGATCGGTGCTATAACCGACTGGGACACCATGAGAACTCAGTTTGAAAACCGTTTCAAGCCGGCAGAAGATGTGCATGCCTTGCCTTCCCAAATTTCTCAGATAAAGAAAGATTCATCAGAGCCCATGAGAGAATTCGTGGCTCGATTCAACAGGTTGATAAATAAAATTCCAACAAACACTCGACCTGTTGATCAAATTCAAAAATGTTTCTTTCTAAATGCCCAATCGCCCAAAGTTAGTTATGCACTAAGAAGGGCTAATCTCGGAACACTAATCTCTGGATCAAGAACTGGCTGTTAGTGTCGAAGATGACTTGATCATGTTAGGGAAGTTGAGAAGAGACCCTCCCAAATCTAAGTTTGCTGCTTCTTCCTCTTCCACCCCTGGACCTAATACTGATCCATTAGTCTAGAAACTCGCAAATGATCTTGTCGCTATAAAGAAACAGTTGGCTCAGCATGCCCCGTATGCAGATGTTCCAAGAAGAAATTTTCAGGCCAGAAATCGTTTTCCTGCTCCTCACACAAGACTAGCACTTGAAGGACCTCCTGTTAAGGTTCCTGTGAATGCAACCTGTGAAGTTGAAGAGCCAGATGATGATGAAGCTTGCGAGGAGTTTGTGGAGGAATTTGATGATGAAGCAGAGGAACTTGAGGGATCTCAAGTTAATTTCTTTACCACTGAGGGTGTTGATGATGGAGATGACTATGATGAAGTGGTAGCAGACATGAATAGTGAATCATTTGCTGTCATGACTCGAGAACAGACAAAGCAGAGGGAAAAGGTGACACAGCCCATAAAGAAATCTAAAGAGCAGCCGGCAACTATTCCTGTAATTGTAAAAAGAGGATCTCCTCTTCCTACTTCAAAGGTGAGTACTGTCAATCCTGCTACCAAAATTGCTTCTTCTTTTTCTCCTAAAGTTGATAAGCCTAGAATTCCAAATGACGATGGCCCGTCCACTTCTAGGTCTTTTGATATTGTTGATCACCTGAAAAAGACCAAGGTACAAATCTCAGAAGCTGAATACTATCAAACCCATCCCAAAGCCTTTGCCAAAATGATCCACTTTGTTAATTCCAACTCTAAGACCACCTCTAAAGGCCTTTTGCCCACTCCTCCTTCTGCACCACAGCCAAGTCTAGTAGCTACTATCACCTCCCCTGGTGACAAAATTAAACCATTCTATGTAACACTTCTTATAGCTGGTCATAGGCTCAGTAATTGTGTCATTGATTCCGGAGCTTCAGATAATGTGATGCCTGCTAAAGTAGCTCATGCTTTAGGCTTGACTCTCACACGCACTTATGGATCTTGCTACTCTATGGAGAGTAAGGAAGTGCCCCTGGTCGGGAGAATTAGAGATGCACAAGTAGCTTTTGCTGCTTTGCCTGAAAAGAAAGTGTTGGCTACCATCTTAGTGGCAGATATTCCCCCTTCATACGGGATGTTGCTAAGTAGGAACTTTTGTAAGGACATGGGTGGGGAAATCCAAATGGAATGGTCACATGCACTCATACCTGTGAATGGAAAAATGAAGAAGCTGTTGCCTGAGAAACAATCTGAGTATATTGTGCGGAAAACGGATGATCCTAAGGCACAAATACTCTATGAAGATATGGGTCATGGAAATTACATGATTATGTCCCCTGATGAAATCCATCCCCCCAAAGTGTCTCCTAAAGATCCCAATGGTGTTTGGATTTTAGAATTTGATGGAAGTTGTTCCTCAGCTGGTTCTGGAGCTGGTGTCCTGCTAGTGTCACCTGAAGGATGCCTACATCCTTTTTCATTTAAGTTGCAGTTCGAAAACACTAATAATACAACAGAGTATGAGGCTCTCATTCTTGGACTGCAAGTGGCCAAAGAACAAGGTGTGAAGAACCTTCTAGCTTGTGGTGATGCAGAGCTGATTGTGAAGCAAGTCAGAAGCCTTTTTCAGGTAAAAAATGGGAGGTTGAAGCATTACCGGAATCAGGTCTGGGATTCCATTGAATTCCTTGATGCTTTCTCCATTGAGGCAATACCTAGGGAAAAGAACAGCAGGGCTGATTCACTGGCTGTCTCAGGGTCACTACTGATTCCCCATCCTGAATTCTCTCAGGAAAAATTCACTATTGAAATGGTCCACCGGCCTAGTGTACCTGACAATACCAATAACTGGCAAGTTTTCAACGATGATCAGCATTTGCTTTCCTTCCTGGAACTCAAGGGTAATTTCGAACAACTGTATTTTGAGAGAAGTGACAACCTGCCTCGTGAAAGTGTGTCCTTTGACCAAGCTGTCACCCAAGGAGAAGAAACAGATCAGGAAGGGTGCATTAAACTCAAAGGAAATAAGATTCCTAAAGGTTTGGTGAGTCTGGAGGAATTGTTTGATAAACATGACAGGTATGTGAAATCTAAAGCTTCTACTGGACCTCAGCAATCATCCGAGTATGATAAGATTGATATTGGGAGTTCTACATGACCCTAAGCTAGTAAATATTGGAAAATGTTGTACATGCAGATGAGAGGAGAAAAGCAATTGATCTCCTAATGAAAAGGCCATTGAGAAGATACTAAAAGCTTTCAAACCAAAAGTGATGCTCTAGATAAGAGGAATTATGTAACTGCATAAACTTAATGAGGACAGGTTGGAGGTTGCTGATCGGATATATGTTCACCAGCAGAAGGTCAAGGTCCTGTTTGAGAAAAAGGCTAGGTTCAGAGAGTTCCAAGTTGGAGACACCGTGCTGTTATGGGACAAAAGACATGAACCTCGTGGCAGCCATGGAAAGTTTGATTCCCTGTGGCTCGACCTTTCAAGATCAGACACTTTGCTGGTAAGAATTCTTTCTATCTTGATTACATGGATGGTTCTCCTCTCCCACTTCCCTATAGTGGGCAGTATCTCAAGTTGTTCAAGTCCTAGGTGACTAGGGAGTCCCTTTGTATATTCTGTACAGTGTTTTTTGCTTCTGTTGTTTTGGTGTGTTTCCCTTCTGTTGTTTTTGTGTGTTGCCCTCTGTATTGGTCTGTTTTTGACTCCGTTGCCCAATGGATAAGGCACTGGTCTGCTTCACCAAGTTTGTCTAAGTTCTTGCCTTGTCTCATTCCTTGAATTTATGCCAAGTCATCCCCAGAAGGAGCCAGCTGTTGTCCACTCAAAATTCCCCGCTCTGTCAAAAGTAAAAATTTCAAAATTTTGAGTTTAAGTGTCTTTTCTGTCGAGCTGGTGGTGTGAAAAAAGTCTTGAAGTCGAAAAAATCTAAGTTCTGGGTCATTCTGTAAGTATTTCGGGCCTGTCGGACATTTTTGTCCCAACTGTCCCAAGTGCAAACGGGTCTTCTGTTCTCCGATCGGCCGAAACCTCCGAATTTGTCCCATTTTCGGGCCCGTCGTTTTTGTCCCAAGTGTCCCGAAACTTAAAGTCTCCGGAAGTTCTGTTTTTCGGCCGAACCGCCCGAACCGCGTACTTCGGATCTTTTTGTCCCAAATGTCCTGCGCCCTGTTCCAATTGTGCAAGTTGTTCCATTTTCGGCCGATTCACGCGTACTTTTCGCATTTCATGTTCCCAACTGTCCCGAGTTCCAAACGGGCAAGCTGTTCCATTTTCGGCCGAAACGCCCGAACCGCGTACTTCACGAACTTTTTGTCCCAACTGTCCCAAAGTTAAAAAAGTGCAAGTTGTCCCATTTTCGGCCGAAACTCCCGAGTCGCGCACTTCGCTCTTTTCCGTCCCAATTGTCCCAAAATGCATTTGTGCGTCCTCTCCCTGTTTCGCCCGAATCGGCCGAGCCGCGTGTTTCGCGCATTCGCGTCTCACTTGTCCCAAGCGAACCAACGGTCATCCATACTTAGTTTTTCCCGCTCTTCCCGAATATGTTGTTTTTCAAAATATGAATTCAAATGCGCATTAATTATCCTTCTCTCTCCTCAACGGCTATGTAACGGGCAAAACTTCCTTTGCAATTCTTACATTGTTTCGAACCCTTGCAATTTGAAAACCCGCGCATGTCCCCTCCCTCTGAAACTCCTTTTCGAGCCTGGTTTGCAGCTCTGTTACTATCAATATGAAGATCAAGATCCTGGAGGAGGCTTGGGAGAACTAAAGAAGCAGTTACGAAGGACGAAACTTTCAAGACGTCGGTTACATCAGTTTCCAAAGATATTCATTGTCATTCTCAAGATAAAAATCTGGCTGTGTCCCTCGTGGCAAGGACATGGCTGAGACGTGGAAGAAACTCAAGCAGCGGTTTCCAAAGACAGTGGGTCCCTCTCAGAACTGGCCACCTGTCTCCTTCCCCTTCCTTCTCTCTTCTCGCCATTCCTTTCGTATTCCATGTAATTAGTTAAGGTATTGCGTTTGGCATTCCTTAACTATTCTTTAGTTAAAAGAAACGGTTACGAAGAGTAACCGAATTGTAAGCTATATAATGGCCTTCTTTGCGCCATTTTGAAAGGAGGAAGAACTTGGCATATTTTTTGAAAGTGTAAATAGATCAGAAAGAAATCAATACAAAAGGGCTTTCCGTTCATCGTCTATCTGATCTCTGTTATCTCTGTGTTTTCATTTAATCTCTTTGTGAAGATCATTTGTCTCTAAGTTTATTAGTCTTGTCTGATTGCATACGAATTTGCAAATACAGCGATCTTGTATAACCAAGAAGGAACTTTGTGTCCTTGATTAATGAATCTGAAAGAAACTTTTTGTTATTTATTTACAGAACTTTGTGTCTTTAAATTCCATCTTATTTATTCTATACAAATGATCTTGTTTAAATTCCTTGACTTCGCATACATAAAGAATTACTCTGATATCTATAATTCTGCATGTTGCCTTTCTGCTCATTCTCTTATTCTCATTTCCTCAGTCCTTTTGTAATTGATGACCTTCATAGAAAACACTTTCGTAATATCCAAGTTTAACCATAAAATCATGTTCTGTACATTTGTAAATAGGTTCGTTTCTGAATAAGGGAACCTCTCCCATTAAAGAGGAGGGACTTCTTGTCCCCTGACTGTTGCTCTTCTAAAAAGTCCTATTTGACGACCAACACAACCTAGTCCTGGTAAGATCAGTGGTATCCCTTCCCAATACTACCTAGAATTGGCATTTTTCAAGAACTCCTAAATTCACCTGGGGGGATTGACTTGACTTTCATTTACATTTACCTAGGGGACTAATTGTAACATGCACTTGATGAATAATTAATGTACTAACCTAGGTAAGGAAAATGTTGGGGATTGACTTGTTTGAGAACGGGCATATGTTCATTATCTTCCAAATTTATAGATTTGAATGTTTTAGACAACTTTGATATAGGTGTAATGCCTTTGAGAACGGGCATATGTTCCCCTTCCATACATAGTGGATAATAATAACAAGTTTAGAATACTCTCTTAATTAAATTGTATTATGATGATACCATTAGTAGCACCCAATAGTAAGTGTGTCATTGAGCATAACTTGGCTAGAGGTACCCTATAGGAGTTCTGGTCGTGATCTTACCTACCTCGAAATCGTAGCACTTGTGGGTAACAACTTATGAATCACAGTTTAAAGTATCAACTATGGGGTTGTGTGGAAAAGGTGCATAGTGGTATCACCTTTCCTACTACCATGGATGATCATTATATAACCCTGTGTGTGATTACCATTGACCATAATTGAGAAATGGTGAGAAGATACACAACTAAATATCCAGTTGCACAATATGTCTAATTATAACCCATGGATTTTATTTGCACTAAAAGTAAGAAAGGCCAACTGAAATGTATTGTTATGAGATTTACATGTCTAAGTTGACAATCATCCCTACTATTTTGCAGTATTTTACTGATTGGATAGCTTAATGAACTGTTATCAGATCGACCTTGGATTAATCGGCCTCCAATAAAACCATTTTGTTATTTGGAGATAATCAATGTAATAGTAAAAGGGCTTAAGTCAAGCAAGCCAACATTTTGGTGATTATTTTAGATGAAGTGTTACAAATACTAATCGACCTAAATTTAGAAACAAATTTGGAGCCTACATGATTTAGGGGCCAAAGTACATGAGTGTGTTATTTCATTCTATCAGAAGCGAATTATTCCTTTGAAATTCATTAACTACCTTGAAGAGTATTTCCTAAATGATTTCCCAATTCTAGTTTGAAAGAAATTAACAAGGAAACCTGTCATGACCAAGAGATTTATCTGCTCCTTTCATAGTTGAAAATGGATTTTTGGATTTCTTGCATGGAGAAAGGTGTAAATTGGCTTTCAATTTATTTCATTAATATAAGCTTAGGAATGTGTTGCAGTATTTCACACTGCATTATGTTCTCAGCACAGGGGGGCAATATTCTTGGAGAAGGTTTTTGAATAGAAATTGTATTAGTTCCTTGGAAATATCAGGTCTTCCAAATTCACAATCTTACCATCCATGGAAATTGGTTCCTTTATTTTTTCCCTACTCATTGTGTTTAGAAGTTGTAGCAACTGGAAAAATCTTTAGCATATTTCAATCCTCCTGGTTGAATGGTCAAAGATCCCAAGATCTTTAATCTCCAATAGACCTCCTCTTCATCTAGAGTATTGTGGCAGTCACTTCACAAGGAGGATTCTTGCCGATGGAGAGCACTAGATCTACCAAAATTCTCAATGTTAGTAGTAACTTCTAAATATCTTTTAGGATAAATTTTTGTTTCATTTCCCAACATAGTATCCCCAAAAAATTTGACCTTCTAAGACTTTTAGATTGTCTTCTTAAAGCACTAAGTTTCTTTTCAAATCTATACATGGTAGTGCCCTATATATCCACCTTCCACTAGTTCCCGATTAGATTATCTAGGTTGTTATTATGAATCCATGCCAACTCAAACCTAAAAGGATAATTCTTACTTTTTTGAGATGTTGTTGCACTTAATAATAAAGGGCTAGAATCATATGTATCTTTATGGAGAGAACTCAGATAGAAGTTAGAGAAGTGCAGAATCCGGTCCATAGAACCAAACACTCTATCCAACCTACTTTTAGATATGGTTTTATTCAATTCTATGTCTTCAATCAGAGTAAAAGAATCACCATGCATATCAAAATAAAAAAACTCACATTTTCTAATACAACGTTGACGAAAGAGTCCATATTGCTTAAAGTTAGCTGGAGAACTACCTTGCTTTTGAGAAGGGTAGAGGGTGGTATTCAAATCACCTTTGCTATAAGTCAAGGACAGATTGTTTTACATATTTCTGGAATTCAAAAATGTCTCTCCAGATGATTTCCTATTTATGATTTCGAGATTAGGTGCATAGATATTCTATAGTAATTTTCAACCATTATCATACCCTATCTCTTGAAAGAAAGTGCCCATAAAATGGGGAGTTTTGATAATGTAGTCACCGCAAAGGAATTACAGATTCCACATAATGAAAAGGCATCCATAATTTCCAAAGGAATGTTATTGAGGCAAAATAGGATTTGAGAAGGCCATAGATACAATAGTAGAAATTGGCAGTCCTCTTTAAGTGTTCATTTTCTTGAAGCATGTATGATGTTTGGAGAATATTCTTTTGAACCTAATATCCTTTAATTCAGGAATCCTTTGTTTTTTGGGGAGCATTACATTACCTCCCTAATATTCCAAGAAATGATATTCATTTTTTAGATATATTTTTCCCCACCATCGATAGTGAGAGTACCTTGAATGTGCCTTGTGCAATATATTTGCGCTGATTCCTGTTGAATATTTTCTTGGTTAGTAGGCCTACCTTTCTCCATTTATTGATACTCCACATCAATATTTTCCTCGCAATTAGGATTTCTAGTGATTTAGGCTAATTGAAATCCAACTAAAGCCAATGAAGAAGATGAGGGGAAGGAAATATTGAATTATCTACAATAGTAGAGGACAATACTTGGAGAAGAGGGGGTCAAGGAGAATAGATACCTTCGATAGAAGGGAAAGGTTGGAAAAAGTGTCCAGATTTGTACTCTAAAGGGGGGAAGTTAGATGGGGCTACAAGATGAATGATTGTCAGGAATAATATCTTTTTATAATTTAGGGTCGAGGGGGAAGCTGCTCAAAGGGGGGATTAGAAGAGGGGATTTCACCATCTTTAAGTTTACCACAAAGGGGTCAAGAGGTGTTGCCAAATTCTAAGACATAGAATTTAGGAATGAATTTACCTTTCTTATTTAAAGAGATGACAGTTTTTTTGCTTAGGGACTGGTTTCGATGGAAAGGTAAAGGCCCTATGTCCAATACTCTTACAGATTATAGAAAGGTCTTGGGGAATGTATTCATATTCAATAGTATTGATTGACCATACTGCCTAAATATGATAGGAGGTATATGGATTTGGGTAGAGGGCCGCTGACATCAAAATTAACACAAAAATGTGCATGAATGAATCTAGTTTTAGCATTTGTATATTGATCAATGTCTAATGAGACTACCTATGAGAAAGAGCAATACCTTCAATAACAACATGATACCTAAAATTTCAATAGGGATACCTAGGGAATGCAAACCCATACTAGAGTGTGTGTCATAGTTTCAGATATGAAGCCTGTTCTCATGGTCCATTTACATAGATAGGCATCCTCGTCTTCCAAAGAACCATTCGTCCTCACGAGGAGAGCACGAGATGTTAAAATCCTCATTCAGACTGAAGGTTGAACAGGATGAATCCATTTGGCATGTATCACCAAGGTCTCAAGAATGATCCAAGGGAGACCACTTCAAAGACGTGCCCATGTTTATGTCCTCCACTTCAAGTGTAACCATTTTTTGATGTCCTGCAGAGGAGGTCTAGGCCCCATAAGTTTTCCTATTAGAGACAAATCTCTTGAAGCCAAAGTAACAATAGTGATATGAGAGGGAATCTATAGAGAAAAGGTTCCATCTAGGAGTGTTGGCTGTAATTTAATAGAATAGGAATCTGAAGAGGCCCAAACTACCATAGTTTTTCATGCCTCAGGATGAGGACATGGAGACAAGCCACCTGTATGGTCAGTTCACCTTTTCAGTAGACTGGACCCAAGGGATCCAACATGGTCGCAGGGAGGGTGGTTCAAAATTCAAAATCAGCGAGTGGGAAAAAACCAACATCCTTAATAATTATTGATTCAATAAAATCTTATAATTTTATTAAAATTTGAATGCAAAGAGTACATTATTGTAATAAATGAAATGTACTGAAATATAAATTCTAAACAATTTATTTAATTTTAACTATGAAAGGAAATGAGAGGGGTAAGGTACTTATCTTAATTTCACTTATCTTGAAGTGAGTTCTGGACTGAACAATATGATGAAACAAAAACACAGTACCGTCGCAACGAACCTCAGAAAAATGAAGCAAAGGTGGAAATGGTTGGACATGGGGCACTTAGAGTAGGATAGGGGTGCCTGCGGGTGCCCGGGACCTCTTTGGGGGCACTTGGAGTCTACAGAAAAGGTCAGAATCTTGGTTCTATATGGTCACTAGGGCTTCACACTTGTTCACCTTTGGTCACACATATGTCACACTTGATCACCGAGGTACCTATAAACCTACACACAAATATCCTCCTACAAAACCCTTTAAAAAGACATCAAATCCTAAAAAGAAAGATGTAAAATGAGGGTTTGACTATCCTCAGTTGTCACAATGGTGAACTTATGACTGAGCATTGCACTACATCTCATAACCTAATGTAGTTCTATGTGCTTGTGTGTGCAATAGTTCTCCTAGGTCACCCTCATGCCAATGATGCCAAGATAGCGGGTGGTAGCTAGATAAAATGCAAATGTGTGGATGGAATAGAATGAACTCCCCTTCCTATGTAGTGTGTATGCAGAATAATGCACCCAAATGCAGTCCCTTGAGATATGTAGATAGATAGCCCTTGATAAGAATTGCCCACCCTTATAATGGTATGTATGTTGTGTTTATATAGGGATCTCTTGCTTGAATTTCGACACTAATGACCCAACATGCTGACTAGTACCTCAGGATATGAGTGGGAAAACTGAAAAGACCAACCTCAAATGTCAAAAATAAGATCAAACATAAAGAGGACACGGTGCCTAGGATGGACATGCCCTAGCGCCTAGTGTCTACCTAGGGCACTAGTGCCCATAGAGACAAGTGACGAAAAATGAGTGAGAATTGATAGATAAGGGATCCCTGTGACCTGACCAAACCTGTGTGTATGAGTGACAAGTGTGAAAGATAAAAGCTATAAAAACCAACAAGAAGAGCATATGGATTATGGAATGGGTCATCAGTGAATACTTTTCTTATGCAAGATCCATATATAAAACAACATACTTGGCGGTATAGTAAATAGTAGTAAGTGCGTGATTTTGTGTCTACATTTCCCCCACTTTATGTTGGTGAGTGAAAGCTCGGTAACATAAAGTAGATAGAGATGCATACCTAAGAGAAGTCTGGAGAAGCCCATGTTGCAAAAGAATGCGTATGTGGTAGAAAAGTACGTGCATGCCAAATGAGAACATATAGCATGGCGAACCATGGATCATCGTGTCAATCCATGCAACATAATGAGAGATGTGGGACCATTATGAGGAGCACTAAGAGAGATTGATGATTGTAATGTTGAGTGATTGGAGATTTTTTGATTTTTGTTGTTGATGGAGATGTGATGGGGTATGGATTGATCAGTTCCCAACCTAATTGTGTGTGTGTGAAAAACTAAGGATTTGGGCATCCCGCCTTTAGAGGAAAAGTGTAGGGAGAGAGGTCTAGTTTTACCTTCCAACATTAACTACATCCTCAAAAGGTCTAGCCACTGCAGATGGACAAATACCAAATTTTGTTGATTTGGATCCATTTTGATTAAACGTGAATAACCCATATAGGAGCAGTATAAGAAAGGAAATGACGTCTCATTACCCGCACTCCATGGGTGTTGCCAAAATTTTTATGTGATGGTTTCCATGTTAGGTCATCTGGAAGCAAATCACAAAATGTAGAATAACTTCCCATGTTAGGTCATCTGGGAAAGTGGTGATATAACTCCCAAGTTAGGTCATCTGGGAGGATAAATATGTTGTGTTCATGTCGATTGATTGATTTGATTTGAAAAGATTGTTGAGATTGAATGTATGTGATTGATTGATTGATTACTCATGGAGATATTTTACGCTTATTGCCCCCAGATTAGGTCATCAGGGGGAATCGCTAGAAAGTGATGTGAAATGTCACATGGTAATGTAAATGTTCGAAAATGATAGGAGTTAGAAATGTAAATTGATCACGTAATGGTGTGAGGGGGATTATAAGATGACCCCAATTGTATGCCCCCCTTTCAGGTGAAAGGGGGAGTGATGATGAGAATGAACACTAAGCCGAAAGTAAGTGTGTGATGTAATAGTGAATGTATGATAGATATCACAAAAGTGTGTGTTTATCGAATGAAACAATGTTAAGGAGAAATAGTATGTGTGAAATGTGTACGATATGATAGTAGGTGGAATTCTAAAAGGAATGCTACAAACGAGATACAAACCAGAGTAAGAATGCTCAAGATATGATTGAAATTTTGTAATGTGTATTAGTTAAGAAAATGAGCACAAATAATGACTATAGTAAGGTAGGTAATGGAAATTTACTATAAGTAGTAATGTGAAAAAGTGAATTTAGCCAATTCATTTGATTATTTTGCTAGTGTGATTTTGAGCTCTGGGTGTGTGAAGATGCCTCAAGTGAGAGCACCATGATTGAGTCGATTTGAGATGGTGGCAGCAGTTGTGGCGTCATGTACGACATCTGAGCTAGTAAGTGTGATTTTTTTTTAAAATGTGTTGATATTAGGTATTTTTTATTAATTTTTACAAAAAAAAATATTTTTGGAT
Source organism: Taxus chinensis (assembly GCA_019776745.2). Lineage (NCBI taxonomy): Eukaryota > Viridiplantae > Streptophyta > Pinopsida > Cupressales > Taxaceae > Taxus > Taxus chinensis. The sequence continues at coordinate 53,734,435 of CM034157.1, read as the reverse complement.
TTCTCGACATTTTGGACCTAGATAAGAGCGGTGAATGTGTTAATGATCCTTGGAACACTAGATAATAAGCATGGGCGCTAGTGACCTACTCCTGGGTGCCCCAATCCTGCTTCTGGGTACTGGCATCCCAGAAGGCCTGGATTGAGCCTAGAGTGTTGTAGACATGAAAATTTATGTGTGTTGATGTTATAGGTTGGTATGTCTGCATATGTATGATGTTAAACATAGTTTGTTTGTTGTCAGTTTGTGTTGTGTAGAGGGACATCCATTTGAGAGAGTTTCGTGGTGGCCTGATCACCATTGAGTACATTACTAGGATTGGGGTTGTCATACAATGAGTGGGATGTTCTAGAACATGCCAAATTGTGACACATAGCAAGGATGGGGGATGTGCCCCATAATATGCCTATGATCACAGCTTTGTGTGAGAGGTGGTGTGCAGATACTTGCACCTTTTGGTTACCTATAGGGGAGATGACAATGACTTACCTAGAGGACATGTATCACATACTTCAACTGCCTATCGTTGGTGAGAGGGTTCATGTGATGGCCATGGATGATGCACAGAGACATATGGCTACTAGGTGGTATTTTATGGGGACCCGAGTTCATACTGAGGTCCATATTATCATGGATATTATTCTAAGATCAAGGGTTCCACGATTACAGAATTTTGTCATCATCATGATTACTGCATCGATTGCAATGGAGGGTGGTGGTGTAGGAATCTTATATAAGATGTATGACATTTTTCGTCGGATAGAGGAGGAGAGCATGAGATATACCTGGGCATGATGTGTATTGGCCACATGTATAAAGATTACCTTTCCAAGACACCCCAGGTCTACCCATTCTTAACACCAAGCCTTACTCATTCCATGTAATGGTCCTCAATTGGATTTCCATCCAATTCCCCTAGGTGATTTAGGAAATAAAATTCAGTCCCCCTAGGTGATTTTAGGAGCTTTTGGAGAATGCCAAATTTTTAGCAGTTTTGGGAAGGGCTACCACTGGCCTTCCCAGGACTAATGCACCCCTTAGAGTGGAATGAAGGATAAAAATTCAACATGGAGATGAATTCAAGTGCCAATAACATCAGAAAAAATATTTTGGGAGATTTTGGAAAGATCTGGAGGTTTTGGAGCCGATTCAACAAAAGTGGGTTTTCGGGCCTAAAGGAGAAAACACCATGAAGGAGTGCCTAAAATTCAAGAAAATATTTTGGGAGATTTGTGAAGATTCAAGAGCCCAAAAAAGTACCTATGGAATTTATTTTCCATGCCCTAAATGGTGGAAAAAATGAGACATCATGAAACATCATGCACTTCCCTAGGAAACTCATTCTTCTGGCACGTAACTAGCAGTCCCAGAAAAAGGGTTCATTTTGAGGTGATGTAGTCATAATTTAATCTAAAAACCATCACCATTCAACTCATTTGGTTTTTTAAAATCAAATTCATGTAAAATTTCACCTCCGAACTCATCCGGAAGCTCAAGTTATCATTATCGCAAGTTGGCTTAAGGTAAGAGTTCGATACTTAGTCAATTTTTGAAGAGGACACATGTCAGCACTAGGAGCCTGACAGGATTTCATGCCCCTTTCATCCCTTTAGAAAAGGGACATAAGGGACACAAAAATTTTCCCAACCCTTTTCCCCTCAAAACACCAATGTGACCTCTTGCATTGCCAGTTAAGCCCTCGAGACCTAGATTAAGCCTTCCCTCTCCCTGCATGGATGATCGCCAAGTGTCACAACCATGAGTGCGTGAAGTGGAAATTGATGTCCCTTTCATCCCTTTAGCTAAAGGGACAATAGGGAACAAAAATTTCCCAGCCCTAGCTATGCCTTCTGGTTCTCCATACGCCCAAAAGTCAACCTCCCAGGTGCTTCCCAAGCCCCCTCAGCTCAAACCCTTCACATCCAATCAAATCTTGCCAAGTGTCACAACCTGAGGAACAATGGGGAATTTTGTGTCCCTTTCATCCCTTTAGAAAAGGGAAATAAGGGATACAAAAATGCACCCAACCCTCATGCTTGCTTTTTTGAATGCATAAATCTAGGACTTAGCCATTTTTCATCTCTGCTTCATCTCCCCACACCTCCATACCTTGCCAAATATCTGGAAACATTTATATATACATCCAAAACTCCATTTCTACACTCAACCAGCTCCAAAAATTCTCACATTGAAAATATAGAAATCTCAGAGGAAAATAGATCAAAGAGAATGAAGAACAGGAGGAAAAAATGAAGAATTTCATCTGAAAACCCTCATAGCTGCCCAACGAAGAAATTATGTAACTTGCAAACCACGGGACATGGATCAAGATAAGGTTTTTTTGTTGTCTTCATCATTTTTAGAGGCCATAAAAACCTCAGAAAAATATTCTCATTCGTAGAAAAGATTTTTTAGCAAAGAAATCCTCTTTTCCATGCAATGAAAATAAAAAATCTCATTTCCCGATTAACCAGTGATCGGTTTGCAAAGAAATTTCACCTGTGAAACAAGTGGAAAAAACCCACATCAGAAAAATATAATTTTATCAAGATCCAAGGAGGAGGATAAGTGAACTGAAATTTTTGAGCTCCATTAATGGTTGTCATGCCTGCAACCACTGCCAGGTGAAAAATTTCAAGTTTTAAAATCTCACAAACCGGTGATCGGGTAGGTCCAAAATTTCAGAGGGTTGATATTGGGAAAAAACCCATATCAAAAATATTCATCCCATCATGATCCAATCACCAGAAGCATACTTACTAAAAATAGCAGGCCTTCCTACATGGGAGACTACTATTTCAGGTAAGTCACCATCTGAAGAAGCTGCGAAGAAGGTGGTGAACACAGAGGAAGTATCACAGGTGAAAATCATCAAAAGGTCATCTTGGCCCACAAAATTGACACTTACTATAAATAGTAAGTGGTTCCACAAGCACTTTCTATACATAGAAAATGGTCCAGAAGGTGAGAGGAACATAGTGAGAAGAAGGAATTCAAGTTGTCATATCTAATTGAGGTTTGAAAGAGATGAACTTTCACACTTACTAAAAATAGTAAGTTGTCTCATAGGCACTTACTAAAAATAGTAAGTCATTCCAGAGGGTGGATTTCACAAAGGGAGTGTACTGGGAGTTGGAAATTCAAGTTGGCAGCTGTAGTTGGAGTTTGGAGAATTATTTTCTGACACTTACTAAAAATAGTAAGTTGCCCTTCCCAAACATAGTAAGTGTTGAGTAATCATGAAGTTCAAGTTTTCAGGAATGAAACCAACACAACCTTCTCTTCTGAGTATGAGATAGATGACAATGATGTTTCCTATATGGATTTCAATGATCTAAAATCTCACATGATGGAAAAGGAAAGAGGGAAGATCAAAGATAAAGTATTCACAAGTGGGTTGTTTGCAGCTGCGGGACACCCCGTGTCCGTACAAAGCACTGAGCTGGTCTTGGCCTACTCACATCACTATGAGCCTGACATATGAACAATTCAAGCTGAAAATGGTACAGAAATGGAAATTCATAGCCCCTATAACCATCTCACTCACCTTGCAAATCCTGAAATCACCCAACATGGTGGTCATCACAAAGGAGAAGGTTGTGCACGAGTGGGAAAAAATGGATGCATACCTACAAGGGATTGCATTAGGGTCATGGATGAAGACAGAAGAAATCCTTCAAGGATGCCAAAAACACTTTTGAGATGTGAATTTTGTGAAGGCTATTCAGATGCAATCACTCTTCTCAGCAGGGTGATGGAAGAAGCAAGTACGAGGAAATTTCAAGATTGTATGGCTCTTTTCATCCTAACAGTGACTGAAGGAAAGCAACAGATTGATTGGGGACAGATAATCAGTGACAACTTGCATCTACAACTACTCCAGGTGCCCATGACAAAGAAGTTCTACATGACTTCTTATTTGGTCTATTTTCTCGCTAGCTCGAGGTCATTCAAGGGATTGGCTCTCACCTAGAACATTGTTGCCAAAGTCCCAGCATTTGAGAAACTCCCCCAATTGGTAATGGAAGAAATTCACAGACACTTCACCCATGTGAATGATGCATTCACGATGTACATAGTATGAACTTTGGAGGGTGATTTGGAGGCAAGGATGTCACCACAAGTGGCATCCTTAATCAAAAAATATGGTTCCTATTTCATACAATTCTCAACTTTCTCCTACTTGTGAGTTTTTTTCTTTGACCAAGCTCCACTAAGGTTTCCCAAGTACCTTAGTGATCAAATTGTGTTATTTGAGCTCTGTAGGTAGTTCACACAGGTGAACAACAAACTCAGAAGTAGAAAAAATAAGTTGATCTCATTTCCCATCTCTCTCAAGGTGTTCACATGTAAGAATGCAAATGATGCATCCCATCTGGAAGCTACCTTTGCACACTTAACTTTACATCCCTACATCACCAGACCCAACTTTGACATACGAGCTGATCTAGATGCATTTCATATCCCATAGTTGTGTCATGATCCACAAATTGAGGACTATTGGGCCAATTGTGTCGATGAATTCAAAGTATGGGAGAAGGATCACATGAGGATGACAGTTGATGAGATGAGGAAATTTCAGTTCTCTTGGTATGAGGATATTTTGCAAGATGATGGAACAAAAATGTATGATCCTGAATATGAGGGGATCAAGGCTTCCCCATTACCTCAAGTTAATTGGCACATTTTCGAGTCAGGAGACATCAAGGAACAAACTGAGAAAGTGGTCAGGAGAAGAACAAGGGATTGGTTCCAAAGGAAGAGATCCATAGTCATTCAATCACGAGGTGTCCCCACAAGTCAAAAACAAGCTTCACAACAGTCATCATCAAAAGTGGTGGAAATTACTTCAAGTTCAAGACACTCTGGAGAAAGTTCAAAGTGAAAAGCCACAGAATTGGAGACTTCTTCTCATGAAAAGTCACCAAAGAGAGCCAGGACAGAGGAAGACCCAGTTGCAGAAACACAAGTGGAAAGAGGAAGACTTAGTGGCAAAAACACAAGTAGAAGAAGAGCAGTTCAAGACCCAGTCCTTGAACCGCCATATGAGGTCTCACCTCTTGTCCATACTACTACCTCTCCCATCCAAGATATGCCTCCTCCACCCGAGTAGGGAATGGTTGATATGCCTATCGTAGAGCCTGAGTCTGATGAAATGTTCCCATGGATGTAAGAGACAATAACACCTGATACACACACTGTTCAACAAGTCACGATCCCTGATTTATTGAAAATTTCATCATTGGCCAAGGGAAGAAAAATAAATCTCACACACACGGCCTCATGGTTCTACAGTGGAGAAATAGGTAACCAGTATATTGAGGTAGCCCAACCTAAGGTGATCAAGCCAGTGGATGAAATGACACCAGATGATTATGAAATGAGCACAATCCAACTAGGGTCAGCTACTCATGAAGGGGATTTTCATATGTATCAACAGTCTTCCACTCACTTGGTGGTGAGGAACAAAGAATATAAGAAAAATATTGATGAGCTAAAAGAGCAGGTGCAAACTCTTTCATCCTATGTACAACACCTGGTGGATCTGAGTGCCTCAGCAATTCCTATCGAAGAAGTTACACCCATCAACAACTTCAACCCAGAATCTATCAAGAGGACACAAGATCTCATGGTGCAAGGATGAGCTAATAATGAATGGATCAACACAATTTCCAAAAAGGGAAATTCAGTGCTCCAAGAGGCAGTCAAACTCTTCACCTACATGTGTGCAACTACAAATAGGATGTGGTTTCATAGAGAATATTTGGAGAAATAAAGGGATCATTGGGACCCTCTATAACCATTGGTGAGTGAAATGAGTAACACTCACTCTCAGGAGTTGATTAGCAAGAAGGTTTTTGGCACCCCTTCTGAGGACTTGTCACATGTATGGGAAAGGGCCTTAGAAATTAGATATAAAATTATCAACCGAGCCATCACAGAGTTGGATGAAAAAGAGGAACGAGCATAAAAGTTGTAGGACAATATCAATCGCCAAATACAAAAACTTGGAGTGCCTGCAATGGGAGAAAGCACAACATTCGATGAGTTGATTGGGCCATTCAAAGAACATGTTAAAAAGGAGGTGGGAAATCCATTATCCTTCAATAAGGATACCCTAGAGTTCCTCTCAGGTATTCATGTGTTGCCATTGCACTCATTACAGAAAAATCATCCATTATGGTTTAGAAAGTGCAAAGATATCAATGATGTTTCTGATGGGTGGACAAAGACTCTAAGTTGTGTGTGTATTCCCCACACTGAATAGAGTGGAACCTGCAATGGCTCATTTTAGTAAGGAATTCAAAGAAATGGAGATCTTCTTAGCAGCGTGAGATGGAGACCGGTAAGGAAGTGAGATCAAGTTTGCTAGAGTGTCCCATTCTTCTCTCATGATTCTTTTCCCTTCTTCTCCTTCCCTCTCTCTCTCTCTCTTCTTCCCCCCCCCAACTTTATCTCTCTTCAACATTCTAATTTCACATTGGGGTTTGTACTTTTTAATATGTCTTTAAGTCAATTAAAAGTGACTTTAGAAACATGATGTAAAATTAAGTTGCCTTGTTTTTATAAAAGGGACTTAATATTTGATAGGAATGTGAATAGTCTAAAGTCAAAAATAGGGCATATGAAGTGTCACTAGGAAGATGAAGAGTTGTTCCTCTTCTATAAATTGTAATGAGCTCCTCATTTGAGCTTCTTCTGAATCTTCTGAAATTCTGAAATTATCTTGCTGGTTGTATTCTTGTAATTCATGAGAGAGTTATTGCTTACTTGTGAAGTGAAAAAGAGATTAGCCATTTTCTGCTATTTCCCCCTCTCTAATTTCCTCAATTCCTCACTATGTACAACTGTGATTTTGCAAGCTAATAAAGGAAAAAATTTATGTTTTCCAAGGCATATGAATGTGTACATCTTTGTACGTATGGTTTCCTCTAGCCAGTGGCCCCAAAATCATGTTGTTTTCTTCTTTAAAAATGCATGTGTAAGATTTTCTAACTAGTGTATGTAAGGATCTGATTTTCTACTTGCAACATTAGTTCCCCTACTTCATATTCTCACTCCCTTTCCCACTCTCTTGAAAAATTCCTCTCTAGCAATTAATTGCTAGCTTTTTCGCAGGGTCAATGGAGTGCCCCTATTTGATCCTCGGCCACAAGGCCACCAGGATAAAACTCACTTTACTCAAGCACATGTAAATATGGAAGTTGCACCATTTAAGTAGAGGGACTTTGATTCCCAAAGCGTTGGCAAGAAATCCACAAATTTTTCCACTTGAAAATTTTTCTCACCAACAGTTTTTGGCACCCACCATGGGGCAGATTTAGCAGCATCTACACCAAATACAACCTAGAAGGTCAAATAAAATAAAAAAATTCAAAAAAATCCAAAAATTCAAAAAAAAATTTTTAGAATTTGAAAAGTCACCTGAGCCTTATGTCTACAAAACCATGGCTATTCTAGGTAATCCTCCTGTTGAAAGACCTGAGTTACTTTTCACATCCAAGAGGATATTGCTTCAGATTTGTGAGAAGCTATTTGGTACAACCATCAAAGTTTCACTCAATACTTCATTTCCACAAGAGTATTGACCTCAAGAAAAACATGCTACTGAATTAGAAATATGAAGACAAATTTAGGCACCACAAAGAAGAGCATAGATTTTCAAGCTGGCAGATAGAAGGTACACTTGGAAACAAAGACAAGGAGGAAAAACTGATCCCATCTTTGAAGAACTTCAAAGAAGACAAGAGCTTCTCAGAAATCCAAGGTCTCCCCTTCATCAAGAAACATGGTCCCATTGGAAGTCCAAGAGTCATCAATCCATTGGACATTGAGTTTCCATACATCAACGAGAATCTTGAAGATTTCACTGACGTAGAGACCGAAGAAGAAGCTAGAGAAAGAGAAGCAAGAGATGAAGTAGAAATAAGAGCTCAAATTGAAGAAATTGAAAGAGCTCAAGCCAAAGCAGATGCAAGAGCAACAGCTGAAGCCAACCTTAGAAAGGTTGGAAGCTAGAATTAGAAACATAATGGCGAATCGTGATCATGAAGAACACAGACCAAATGTACCATGGGGTGGAAACATCAGCCCACTTTCTCTTCCTCAACCACTCCATGAGCTACCAAAAGGCTCAAGAAAAAACTTCCCAAAATTCAGAGGAGATGGTTCTCAACTTCCCGAGGAGCATGTAGCAACATTCATCACCACTTGTGGTGTATTGGGAGTAGAACACAAGGATGTGTCTATCTGACTCTTTGTGGAATCACTTCAGGAGAAAGTTTCCGAATGGTTCTACATGTTTGCCTCAAGGTCTATCACTTGTTGGGAAGATATAAGAAGCAAATTTGAACATAGGTTCAAATCTACAGGAAGACTGTCAAGATCTCTTGGTCCAGTTGGTGCAAATGAAGAAAGAAGCTTCTGAATCAATGAGAGACTTTATTGCCAAATATAACAGGATAATCAGAAGAATTCCTGAAGATGTTGTGCCTCCTGAAAATAATTTGAAAATATTCTTCATCAATGCCTTACCATCAAAAGTTGGTTTCTTCTTTAGAAGAGCCCAACCCAAAGATTTGAAGGAAGCCCGGGACTTCGCAATCGAGACTAAAGACGATTTGATCTTGTCTGGAAAAGTGAAAGGTCCCAATGGGAAACAAAAAGGCTAGAGTTCAAACTCAGTTCCACCAACCAATGATTCCAGAAAATGGCCAATGACATGGTTTCCATGAAGAAACAATTGTCTCAAATCACAATGTAGAATGCTCCAAGGAAGCCAAATCCTCCAAACCACCAAGGATCACCCCACCTCCTCGCTAGCTCACTCTCGAAACACCACTAGTCAATGCCACTTGTGACACTGATGAGCCAGAGGAAGAAGCGGAGATAGAAGAACCTGAAGAAGAAGATGCAGGTGATGATGATAACTATCTTGAAGTCATGAAGTTGACGGTGATAAACACAATGACCTAATTGAGTATGTTGATGGAGATGAAGATGATGACGATGAAAGAATCCCCAAGCTTCTCATGTGTAGTTTTCACTCATGCACAATCCAAGAAAGGAGCCTCATCCTCAACAACCAAAAGTGAAGGAAAAGAAAAAGAAGAATATCCCCTACGGAAGTTCCACAAAAATAAAATTATCAGCAGAGGATCACCGCTACCACCTTCAATGGAATCAGCTAAAATAAAAACTAGACCCACTGGTTAGCAAGAATCCCACTATCACACCAAGTAAGTTTGATAGTCCTTCCCCTAGTTCTAAAGTTTCTAAGGATAATTCTTCTTCAAATGTTACTCCTGCAAAATCATCTAAAGTACCACCAAAACCCACGTTCCCCATCTTCTTCTAAGCCAGTTACCATGCCTGTGAAAGAAAATCCAACTCCCAAAGTAACAAAATCTTCACCATGTAAATCTTATTTCATCCCTAGAACCTCAACCTCACCCACCATGACCCCATTTGATTATGTGGAACATGCGAGTAAAACCAAAGTCCAGATCATAGAGCTAGAATATTTACAAACACACCCTTCCCAATTTGATAGGTTTGTTGATGTAGTTTGTGGTGGTAGTTCTATAGTATCAAAATCAAATTCTAAAGGCCTACTTCCCACACCATCCACACCACCTTCACAAAACATGCTAGCCCTTAGTGCCTCCAAAACCAACAAATTTGAACCTTTCTACTTGTCACTTCTCATTAAAGGCTTTTAACTCAATAATTGCATCACTTGATTTAATATCAATGTGAAAGGATAAAACACTTAAAATAAAAAAAATATTCTACTATATTCTTGGGATTAGGGAGAGAGGCTAACTGAAATAAATAAGACAGTGATGCACCAAGGTATAATGGAACAATAAAGATCTACTTTGTTTTCACAATCACTATTGCAAAACAATATGTGGTATGCACATCTCATTATATATTTTCAATAATTGATACAAACAAATATAAAAATTGAATGATAGAAAGGAAATATCACTTTCCACAACTGAAATATGTAGATTTTATATCACATTCCACAAAAAAATGAAAATGATAACTGGTTTAAAAGAAAAAAAAACTTATCATACCCAAGGAATAAAAATTCACAAGTGCTTGATAAATCATCCAAATACACAATACACTAGATATTTAATGGCAAAAATATTGTTCTGAATATAAAAGGATTCAAATCTTGTTCTTGAGCTTGCCCAAAACTAGAGAGCCTTTTACCAAATGATCTTAAGTTCTAAAATAGCCATCATACACTTAACTATTTATAGATTAAGTGGGTTGAGTCATTACGGCTGAACCTTTAACTAATTAATTACTAAAACAAGAGTGTATTAAAGTCTAGGGAACAACCTCCCATAAAAATAAAAAAGTTACATGGGATGACAAAGTCAACCCTGTAGCTTTGACCAATTCTGAGCTAGAGATCTACCCAATAATGGCTACCAAGCCTAGCTGGGACTGGAAGCACCCTTCCCTTGTTTGGATTCTTCTTCGGAATTCTCCCATATAGCCATTTTGTTCTTGTACTTAATAAAATGATTGATGATTCCCTAGAATTCCTCTTCTTCCCATCCATAGGCATATCAATTAATCACATTTGTACAATCACTTTTCTTAGCAATCCAAGCAGGTAACTTTCCAACTCTTTTGATGGTTTCCTTAAAATTGCTCACAAATTTTTGGTAAGAAACAAGTTTATAAACAGAATCAATACTAAAATATTTAGTGACATCTTCATCCTTATTAACTAAACCTGTAAAATTTTCAATAATCTTCTCAACAGGAAGAACATCAAAAGTTTGATTCGTAAACTTGTAGTGGATCTTCTCAAATTATTTAAGTATGTCATTCAATGCATCAACTATTTCACTTCATTTCTTATCAAGATTCTTACTCAAATCTTGTAACACTTGGTTCCTGAATTCCATAGGCTTTTGAAATTCAAATAGTTTTGACACATCATCAATTACACCTTCATTCACAAGTAAATTTAGGTCAATACTTTGAATCTCTCTCTAGGTTTCCAAGGAAAGATCTAGGTGGTCACTATCTTTAGTAAGGAGTACATTCTCCAACTAAAAAATATATCTAGCTACTAATGTGCTCACCCCACTAGATAAACTCTTTGTTCTTCTTAATAGAGGCAATGTAAAAAAACATACATTCTTGAAACTCCCTTGCTGAAGCGAGACCCGAAACACTACTCAACAGGACAATGATATCATTGACTTCTTTGATGAAGTATGAGCGAGGGAATTGTCTTAGGAAATTTGGGTAGTGATACCTTTAGCTTTGGATAAATATCTCTTAATCATGATCATTTATGCAAAATTCATACTCATCCTCCCAATGTTCAATTGCAGACTCAGGGAAAATTATAGCATACTCCTCTACATTAGGAAGCTTAAATAAGTCTTCAAAAATTCAATGTCCAATCTGATTACGACATTACCATTATCGTCCCTTACAGTTTGAGTAGCTTTGTCAAACTATGCAGTTGTTACAGTTAGGAAAAATTATGGACACTTCAACGGATATGGGAAAGGTAGCAGGTGAGAGGAAGCCCAATGTTGTAGATAGCTTGCATCGAAGTGATTATTATTAGGAGCCTTCACTCTTTAAGCTAGAATTCATCCATATCTATGTGCCCAAGATCAATGTATCCCCAATATTTTCCACATCTGAAGATAAAAAGTGTGGGAGGAGATACTCCAAAATAAGTATACTTCATCTTGTATCCTTTCCTTTTGAAAGAATAAGCAAGGCATTAGTCCTCATAATAATTTAGATTTCGGAATCCTGAATAAAAATCCTTAAAAACCAGTAAAAACCTCCTGAGACTTCTGAAAAGGCTCTAAAGTCTGAAATTTAAAAAGTTGTCAAAGTCCAAAGAGATATCGAAACTCCGAAATTACTAAAAGATCTAAAAGTTTTGATAGAATTATATCTCCAAATTCCAAAATGGAGAGGTTACGAAATGTCTGAAACCTGGAGAAGTTCAAAAACCACCTAAATTATACCTCTGAAACCTGAAAACCTTAAGTAGATCCAAGATCCACAAAGTTTTTGAAATCTAAAAACAACGAGGTTCCATATTCTTAATACAACAGACCTTTGAAACTCCGAAAAGGATACTTCCAAAATTCCAAAAAGGATACTCCCAAAATTAAGAAAAGGATACTCTTGAAATATTATGCACTTTAACCCTCAAATTTTATGGATCCCAAAAAACCCAAAATCTCCAAATCTTTGAAAGCTTACAAACTTGAAAAATAAAGAAATAATGACACCTGAAATGGTATCAAAATGTTGAGTAGAACCCATTTTGCATAGCCTGTAGGAAACTTGGAACTCTAATGTATCCATTGTTATTGCACAATAGGTTTAGAGTGGAACACAACCATAGAATACCATATTTGGGTTGAAACAATGGATTTCAAAGACACAATGAGAAAGAGGGGTCCAAACAAACAGGGGAAAGAAGCAAAGAAAAACCCCAAATGTTTCAACCAATCCCAAAAAATGAACAAAAGTACAAAAATTTACCTTAAAAGATACCTTGGGAAGTGTGGTGGAGATTTCCAGTAAAAAATCATAATGTCAGAGTACAATTTTCTAGGTGAAAATGATGGGTGAAAATTTGGGGTTTAACATAGGTAAACTAGAAACATTAATGCCTCAAAGTCTAACAGGTGTGAGGTAGTTGGACAATTAATGTTTTTGGAAATCTAAACTCTGAAATTCCTGCGTGACCGTTTTCCCATGTCAACTAGACTTACCTGAAGTCTGAAATACCGAAGTTCCAAAAGGTTTTGAGATTTCAGAACTTTGGGGTTTTAGAATTTGGAATTTTTTGCTTCAAATTTTTTGAAAATGCACATCCAAAACTCTGAAACCTGAAGAGTTTGAAATCCCAAAGTTATGAAATTTTTGAACTTCGGTCGTTTCTAGACTTCGAAACATCCTTCGAGGTATTTTCATAAGAAGGTATAAAAATCCAAGTTCTTGAAACCACAGAACCTCTAAAATTTGAAATCCTGAACTTTCAGAATTCTAAACCTTTCTTTGATATTGTGAAGATAAAACGTAATTAGAAAACCAGAAATCTAATTTGATATGATAAGGCAGAAAATTTTAAAGTAAAAATGTTTTGGAATGGTAAGGGAAAAGAATTTGTAAAAAAAAAATTAAATGTCCCTTCGAGCAAGGGAAACCTGCGTAAATTTAACATTTTTGGCAACCTCTTGGGAATGTTTTCTTGTTAAGCACTGGTCTAATAGCCTTAAGAAATCCATAGGGAAAATTAGTCCTTAAACCCAAAAACACTCATAATAATTAGAACACATATAGAACAATAACGAAACAAACAAAGAAGCAGAAAACAAGAAACAACAAACTGACAATAAATGTGCAAAGTACTTGGAGAAAACAAACCTAAATTAAACTAAACAGGGTAAAACCCTCTCAAAAATAATCTTTGAGATGCATCCCATTCACGTGAATGGGAAATTATCCTCTCCTTTGAGCCTAGATATAGTAAAATTGAATTTAACTCCTTACAACTTGTAATGATATATGGTCCACTCCAGAGAGCATCAAACTTGGTGTGCATCCCTGGCTATAGCCATATTAGCATCCCATTTGAGGAACTAAATATCCCTCTTAAAAGTGTCGATTGGATGCCTTCCTATAAAAATATTTCTTAACTTGAGCCTGATGTTTATCTAGAGTCTTCACATTGCCTTGTTCTAAACTTCTTCTAACTCATTGATCAGTTAAAAAAACCTGACTGTCATAGGATCACTCTTTCCATAACCTCAATTTGATGTGATCAACTCCAAAGAAGGTAATTCTAGAGGATAGTGGATTTTTTTTCTTCTCTCTACATATATCAACATGAAAACGAAAATTTCCGATGGCCCTTTTAAGTGCATGATCTGATCTACCCATACAAGGCAGTCTTGAAGGTGTGTGTGCCAATTCCTCTTGTTGGTTTCCATTGTGCATTTGATAATTCTGTATGAGATTATTATGTTACTAAACTCATCCAATCCATTTCCTTGTGGATAATAATTAGCATGAAGTTTTTAGATAAACTCCATTCTTAACAGCCCATTCACTCAACTTCAGACTAATAAAATCCTTTGCATGTTATCTCAAATAACTATAAATGGGACACCAAACCTTGTCATTATACCTTCCAGAAAATCAAGAACAGCCTTTTCATTTCTTTCCTTTAATGCCACGGCCTCCATCCACCGAGTGAAGTAATCCATTGTGGTAAGGACCCACTTATGTTCATCACTAGATGGAGGATTAATCATTCTGATGAAATCCTGTTATCCTACAAAATTGTCAAGGGAAATTTGTAGGTAACCATACCCAAAAATTTTGTTTTGGCCCCAAGGAAGTTTGACAACGTTCGAAAGAAGCCCAAAATTCTCTTCCAAAAATCAAGTTTTAAGGACTTAGCCATTTTTCAGTCTTTTTGAGCAGGGCGCTGACATTGTCATGATGACATACAAAAAGGTGCGCCAAAGGGCGCTGATAAGTGTCATGCTCGACATGCTGAATGGTGCGCCAAAGGGTGCTGACAAAGTTCATGCTGACATGCCGAAATGGTGCGCCAAAGGGCGCTGATAATGTTCATGTCGAACATGCTGATAAGTGCGCCCATTTCCAAAGGCGCTGATAATGTTCATGGTGTCGACAGACTGAATAGGTGTGCGCCAAAGGGCGCTGATAAAGTTCATGCTGACACGCCATGAATGAGTGCGCCAAAGGGCGCTGACAATGTTCATGTCGACACACCGAAAGGTGCGCCAAAGGGTGCTGATAAATTCCTGCTCGACATGCTAAATGGGTGCGCCAAAAGGCGCTGACAAAGTTCATGCTGACACGCCATGAATGGGTGCGCCAAAGGGCGTTGATAATGTGGTGTCGACATGCTGATATGTGCGCCCATTTCCAAAGGCGCTGATAATGTGGTGTCGACATGCTGATATGTGCGCCCATTTCAAAGAGGCGTTGATAAGTTCCTGCTGACACAATGAAAAGTGCGCCCTTTTGTAAATATCTTTGTAAAAAGGTTGTTGGCTCCTTTTTTGCCTTCTTTTCTCTCCTTCTTCTATAAATACCTCAATACTTGTTGTATTGATGGATGAAGTGAACATCTTTTAGATGAGAAATAGAAGTGAGGAGAGAAAGACTTTGAGCTTTCTTGTAACAGAAGAGAACAGTAATACAATTATTCAGACTTTGTGCTCAATAGCTGTGTTATACATTAGATCTTTCTTACATTAGATCTGTATGTGTTTAATCTGTTGCATTCATGTCTACTTTTCCGTCATTTGTTTCATCAGTATTGCTTTGTTTATTTATGCAAGTAGGTTTGGCTCTGTTTACTGCCAAACTAAAAACATAAATCTTCTGACCTTTCTGCTTTGGAATTTCATTTCTTTTCTCCCTTCGGATCTGTTCTTTCTCTTCTCCCTCTTTCATTCCTTTCTTTTCGCAGCCTGGAACACTCTATTGGGATGAGATCCCAACCCCCGAAGGCAGAATCTGTGAGACTTGCATAGGTTCCTACTAGTAGAAATAGCAATAAACCAGTTTCGCTTTACTGTCTCAAAGAGGGGCTAAGCCCTGCACACTGTTGGCTCATCTATCCATAGATCTGTCCAGGCGACAGATTTTCGGACCAACAAATCCAAACCCCATTAAACAAAGGGTTGATCAACTTGGATCATTTGAAGGGGAAGCGCTGATCAATTCTATTTCCCAGTGAAAAAGG
Organism: Taxus chinensis; assembly: GCA_019776745.2. Lineage (NCBI taxonomy): Eukaryota > Viridiplantae > Streptophyta > Pinopsida > Cupressales > Taxaceae > Taxus > Taxus chinensis. Next base: position 53,718,633 of record CM034157.1, on the reverse strand, counting down.
TACATTCTTTACACTTTTTAACCCAAAGAAGGGCATATTTGAACAATTCTATCCAATAATATTTGGCCCTCATGATTTTTGCAGTAGTCATCCGAGAAAAATAATGCCCTCTTGATAGACCATTATGAATTTCCTCCACAATATTGTTTACCTGTTATGGCCCTATGCATCAAAGGAGAACACCATTCAAATCCTTACAAAAGAGAAAACCATCTACCTAGACATAAGGAATGGATTGGAGAAAAAAATTCATATCTTAGTCTTATCTAAGCCGATGGGGTATTCTCCTAGAAGAAGAAGAAAAATCATCTTCATCAACTAGTCATTAGGGACATCTCCTTGATGTTAATTAAGAAACATTATTTCTTCCTCAACTTTTGATTCCAATTCTACCATTAGTTGTTGACACAACCCTTTTCCCCTAACTAGCTTGGTAACCTTGATGTGCACATCATACTCCATCACTTTTGTAATCCACCCAACACGCTTTTCATTCATATATTTATTTAGTAGAAAGTCCTTAACACCAAGATGTGACACCATTAGATAAACATTATTGGAAATCATGTGCATGAACTTCTTCAAATCTCGAATGAGAGTAAAGACTTACTTTTCAACAAATGAATATTTAAGCTCATAGTCTTTTAGAGACTGACTGAAGAAGGTAATTGGTTATTCCATCAGCTCATCATTTTGCTAGGTGAGAATCCTTAAGATACTTTTCTGTCCGAGAAAAACATAAAGGATAAAATCCTTATCAAACCTTGGATTCATCAATGTAGGTGCTTGGGATATAGTTTTTTTAATGGCTTCAAAACTTTCTTTCCCTTCCCTTGTCCATGAAAAAGGCATAGTTTTATGTAACATGGTTGTTAATGGCTTAGCTAATGTTGTGAACTGAGAGATGAACCGCTGCACAAAATTTATTGTTCTAAGAAAACTTTGCAGACCATTTTTATGAATTAGAAGAGATAGAGACAAAATCAAACAAATCCTTGTCGGATCAATGGAAATCCCTTCTGCTGAAACTGCATGCCCAAGCAACTTTCCTTCATACACAGCAAAAATACATTTCTTAGGAGTTAATGAAACCCCAAACTCCCTACACCTCCTGAAAACCTTCCTTATGTGGGAAATATGATCTTTTTCATGCTTAGAATAAACATTTATATCATCAAGATATACTAAAATAATATCATTGACGAGACCCTTGAAGGCCATATCCATAGCTCGCTGGAAGGTAGCTCCAGCATTAGAAAACCCAAATGACATTTCTTCGTAGATGTATGCGCCCCACTTGGTAGTGAAAATTTTCTTGAATTGATCAAATTCCTTAACCAAAATTTGATTGTAACCCAAATATCCATCAAGTAAAGAAAATATTTGTACTCTTACTACCGTTTGAAGGATCTGCTCTATAGATGGGAGGGGATAATGGTTCTTTAATAAAGCTTAGTTTAAGTCCTTGAAGTCAACACATAACCAGATCTCTCCATTTTTCTTCCTAATGGGAACTAAATTAGTTACCCAAGAGGAATGCTTCATTGGAAAAATAATGCAAGCTTCAATCAGCTTGGAGAGTTCCTTTCTCATCAACAAATCAATCTTAGGATTCACTGGTCTCTATTTTTGCTGAACAGGCTTGGCATTAGGATCAAGCTAGTGTGTTCTGTCAGACCTGGATCAAAACCATGTAGATTTTTATAACTCCATGGAAATACATAATTAAACTCTTGATAGAGCTCAAAAAATACTTTCTTTCTTCTGGGGTGCATACCTTGTTAGTTTTTAAAAATTTATCTTCTGCTACTTTTATTTCTTCAAAATCATCCTCTTTGACTACCATGTTAACATTCTACCTCCTTACCTAATCATCCAAATTAAAAATAGACTCAAGAGTAACCAATATTTTTGGTATTTTGTTGCTCTTCAATTGTATAATTTGGTCATTGTATTCTTCTTGTAGCTTGGCCTGACTTTTCACAGCAAACTCTACTTCTTCTTGTAGAAAGAGGATGATTTGCTTATCACTTTCAAAAAATTTCCAACTACCCACATTATCAAGAACATCTGGTTGAACAACTATCTTAATGGGTTATCGTTCATATTTCATGATGTTAGTAGCTATGGCATATTGTGAGCCCACCATGGTGAGCCTATCAGCATACTAGTTTTGATTTCTAGGGACTGTGTGGATCCCAAAAGCCTCAAAATCTTCAATCAAATTCCATATCTATTTTTTGTATGACCTCAAAAATTCAATTTTTGATGCACTGTAGGCTCTTACTTGATGTATAGATAATTCATTGTCTCCAAAAACATATAAGGCTTTGATCCCTTTCTTTTGAGTCAGTTGCATTCTTTGGATAAGGGCTTCATGTTTAGCAACATTGTTAGTGCAGCTGAATTGTAGCCAAAAATATGAGAATCATTTCTCTCCTTGGGGTGAAATTAGCATGACACCAGCACCTACCCTATTTCTGCTCCTTAAACCATTGAAGAACATCCTCCAAATACCTTCAAAATTATTTTGGGTTTTGAGGAGTTGTGGTACAACTGTGTTCTCTTCATGAATGCAATATGTACCCAATCATGTTTCTTCCAACAGTAGTAAACCAGCTTCTTCTTCTGCCAATGCCTCAACATAAGGATCAAACTGATGCTTTGTACTCACCTCATCTAGCTCAATATCAAGTACCTCTTCCACGAGAGTATTTGATTCGTGATCGGCAACTTCTTCCTCTTGATCATGAATAGTATAATTCCCATTAATAGGACTAGTCATATAAGGCTCCACATGGTTATGACTTATTGGCTTTACCCTTATAGTTACTTTGGTTCCATATTGAGTCCTGAGAATCATATGTGACCAATTAGCAGATAAATAAACACCCATTTTAGTAGTTAAATCTCACGATAAGCATATAACAAATAAAGGAGGAAGATTGATGACTTATATGTCCTATGTGAAAGACAAACTAGGACATGCATGAATAGTCAACTGTAATCCCTTAATAATTCCAACAGTTTGAACTATCGTCCCATCTAGCTGAACAACTCCTCTTTAAATTGGCATATATTATATACCCAATACATTTGTAATTTTTTTGGGCATAACCGAGTTATTGGCACCATAATCAATCATGCAGTTATGTACCAAGTGCTCACCAATAATCAGGGAGATGTAGAATGGTGGAGGTTTATTTATTTTGGGAAAACATTTTCCTTTCAGTTGGAATAGACTTGTACCAGTTGATGGCCCATGGTGTGTTGCTTCACCGGATGTACCAAAATTGTTCAAAGCCTCTCACAACAAATTCTTCTGAGATGGATTAAAAGTTTCCTCGCACATATTGACATTCAAGTTAGTCTTCTTCATTTATTCAATTATACTAAAGGGAATTCCTCCTACTTTACCAAATACTCTTTTGAGTGCTGACATCCTTCTTTGTCATATGTTTGTTTGTTACTGTAATGCCTTAAGAACCGTCTTTCCTTACTGACTGACTAACATATGTTTCTTGTAATTTTCTTCCTGCATCCTTATTGGCAACTACTTGTGGTTGAGACTGAGAATTGGATACTTGATTAGCTTTAGAGGGTTGATATTCCATTTTTATTTTCTTGGAACAAGTGTTTACTGCTACCGATGAAGAATAAGTATTCAACCCACATAAATATTTCACCTTCCAATTCAACAAATTAGTTTCCTCATACGCTTGTGGATGTTCTATTATTTCTTATGTATATGCTTCCTCCATCAAATCAGTGGAAACAGATAGAATTTAAACCATGAGATCCTGACTAAGTACTCAATTGGAATAAATATTTTGATTATGAGGTTGAGAGAAAGGGTAGCACCATTCGTAACCTTGAACTAAGGTTTTTTGAACATGCAAAAGGGCTTTGGAAGAGCTAGCAGCAACATGACTCCTAACATTCAAAGTCTTAATGGTTTTGAGACTAATTATTGCCTTGAAAAGTTTAATGGTTAGACTGGTATTTCTAATTTTGGGGTTGATATGGATGGGCATACTACGACTACTGCCTTTTAAGGGTTGTTATCTCATTACAAAAAGTGCACAGTAGTGAATTAACTTCAAAAAGATCATTTGAATGGGTTGGTGCAGACTGAGTTGGTTTCTTAGAAGCTATAAGAATAGGAGAAATGGTAGGTTGATTGTTGGAAAGATTGGGATACAAGGGCATTGGAGGTCTTGGGGATATCTTTCCCGCTTCAATCAAAGAATTTTCAGCTGTTATAGCTATGTCATAGGCATCAGGAAAAATAGCTCCTCCCATTGATTGGATCATTACTGCTATATCACTGTTTAGGGCCCTTAAATAGTATAGTAAGGCATTGTTTGAAGAAGGCTTAATCAGCACCTAAATCCTATTCCAAGTCTTTTGGAATTATAAATTGAAGTTACTCATATACTCTTGAGGGGCTCTCTTTATAGTAGTAAGCTTCTCTATGAGTGACAAATGATCACTCTTGTCCTCAAACTACTTGCAATGCTTCTCACCAAATTCATCCCAAGTAAATTTAGAACCAACATCTAACCCATAGAACCATTGAAGTTTTTTTCCTTTAAAAGAGGTAGCAAGAAGCCTAACAACAACGTTGTCTTCTATAATATTGTGTACCCCGCAAATACTAGCCACATCCAAAATATGTTCTACGAGAGTAATATTGGTTTCCCCTATATAGAAATGTAAACTTTTAAGAGCATTGGCAGGTATAGCATCTCGATGAGCCAATTGGAGAAGACTGCTTACATTGAAAGGAGTGAAAGCTTGGTTCCTTGCAAGGGTTGCCATACCAACGAGAGGTTGATTATTCTTGGATGGAGTAAACCTTCCAAAAGGAGGCATAGAGTGGCCTCTACAAGGTTATTTTTAAATCATGTTCCTTCTTCTCCATGGAGGAGAAAAAGATAATTCAGTATGTTGATAGTTTCCTTACCTTGTAGAATATCGTGTTTGAATCCTTCATTTAAATTAACACACTGATATTTGAAGTCCAAAGATGTGGACTTGTTAGGTACTTTGATTTATTGAAATACTAAGTGAAGTACCAACTCTCAGTCCCACCGGGTGTGCCAAAAATTGTTGTCACGTGGATCATGCACCATTTGAATTTCTAAATGATCATGTGCAATGTTGGAACATCCCTCAGGTGTGGGACCTTGTCACCTTAGGATGAGCCTCTAGAGTAGGTTGAATTCCTTTTAAACTTGGTGCACTTGATTTCATTTGAGGTTTACTGGTTTACACAGTAATTGGCGTCAGTCAGGGAACCAACATCGGTAACCTCGGAGCGACATCAGTCAGGGAACTGACAGGTCAACAAACACTGACACCAGTCAGGGAACCGACACCGGTTACCTGTGCATTTATGTTTTTATTTTAGACGCGGGATTTGATCCGACAGTTGATTGTAAAAGTGATCTAAAGGTTGTAAATGCATAGCTAAGGTGCCCTAAGTTTTTATAAGCTTATATAAGCTAGAAAACTAGGGTTAGAACATAAGGATAGAGGAAGAATGTTAATTCTCCTTGGTTGAAGATGAAGAAGAAGAAAAAGGTTGCATGAAGACAGAGCTTCAATGGAGAGAAGCTGGATAGAAGGAAATAACAGGTACATCTAAATGGTGAGAAGAGTGTTATGTCTTCTACTTTATTTCCTTTGTATTGTCTTGTCTCAATGTAATGGCTTGCATAGTATGCAAAGCACATAGTCTTTCATCTTGTAGATCCACAGGTTGTTGTGAGATCTTGTATTGTAGATCCATGAGATCATGTTGTATTGTTGGTCCATAGGAGATCTAGTATTGTAGCTCATTGGAGAGCTTGTGGGTACAGATAGTATCTAGATATTGTAGAGGAGGTTGTCTTCTTGTTTGCACAGGTTGATGTAGTGATGGAGGAGAGACTTAATTCTTAGTGAACAGTTATGTTTGCACATTGGTAGACCCTTGTGAGAGGTCTTGTTTATAGATTCACATGAGAACTTGGTTGCATAGTGGGAGATGCAGTAGTTCCTGGTTATGTGAGATCTAGTGGTGGTTTGGAGGCACGGTTGTAGTGCACTCATGGAGATCCATTTAGAGATCTGGAGGAGGAGGAGATACTCTTGGAGAGATGCATTGTACTCTTGTATGAAGAGTTGGTTTGTACTCTTGTTTATTATATATATTGAGATCTCTATCTTTGGTGGATGTAGCCCACATTGGGTGAACCATGGTACATGTTGTGTTATGTGTGTGTACTTTGTTTTGATTTGGATTATTCTAGTTTATACTTCCACTGCTGTAGATTTTGGGGAATTGTATAGATCAGTATTTGCATGATTTGGTTTGTTATTGAATCATAACACTATTTTGTAGTCCTAATTCCCAACAACTTGGTATCAGAGCAATGGCTTTAGTTTTCAGAGAAAGGGTTTTCTTCATGGTTTTGTTAGTGGTTTATTGACATAGGTATATGAGAGCAGGGTTTGTTTTACCTGATGTGTAAATCATAGGAAGAGATTTAAAATCAAGTGGGAGCTAGAAATATAAGGTTGCTAGAAAAAGATAGTGACAGGCGTCAGTATGGTATACCGATGTCGGCACTTCCTTAACCGATGTCAAAGGTGACTATGGTTGGTTAGAGGGTGACCGTGGTCGGTTAGTGGAAAACCAGTGTCGGTGACCTGTTTAAATAGAAAATCACATATCTGAAGAAATTGAGAAGATGCAGTGAATGTGTCTTGTTTGTTGAGGTGTCCCTAGTTCTTGGAGGCACATGCATGTTGGTCAGATTGCAGATCCAAGTTATAGAGGTATGGTTTTATCTTGGTATTGCAGTGCTTGTATATTTTGGTTGCACATGCATGGTTTGGGATTGTAGATCTGAGTATGAGATAGAGGAGCAGTTATGCATCCTTGGTGCAGTTAGATGCATGGGCTTCGTTAGAGAGGCAGAATATAATAGCACAGAATGAAGATGGGGCTTCCATCAGAGAGGAAAGTACTTCAATTGAAGATGTGGGTGAGTGTCTTGGTGCTGGTAAGGTGATGTGTTTCATCTTGGTGAAATTTATTTGCATGTATTGTTGTTGTTAAGTTTTTGTACAAGATTTGGGTGCTTCTTGAAATGACTGGCTCAACACAGCTATCAGATTTGGTCAGAGTAGGCACCTAGTTTGGTGTACTATGCCAATTTTTGGCATTGTGATCGTTCTAGCAGCACCGATGTTGGTTAGTGAACCAACGTTGGTCACAGAGGAACTGGTATTGGTCAGGTGACTGAGGTTGGTCTCTATGACAGTGAATTTGTAC